>VDFB02000015.1:424019925-424427960 GCA_007258455.2 Sequoia sempervirens
TTTAAAATAAATCTCCTTATTGCAAAAACTAATCTAACAAAAGGATGCTTATAATTCTCAATTAAGCAAGATCAAAAAACATAAGTGAAACAAGATTAGATTGAAGACACAAATATTAATCATGGAAACATTACACAAAAAGTTTCACAACTTCTTTCAATAATAGTTGTATTATGAAGCTTACAACAAATATCAAATTGTACTCAACACAAAACAATTGAACATTAAAACCTGGAACTTAGTGAGCAACAATTACAACAATATGTAGGTTTGAAAGTCACTATTCCAAATCTAAGTGCAAATGAAACTTAAGATATTCAAATGGTGCAATGAGGCTATGGACATTTCTACCATTTGGTGTTCACTTTTGTTAATTTTTGTAATGGGCAACCACATTCTAAGTTTTGACTTGTGACTTTTGCAGCTTTGCTCAAAGATTTCAGTTTGTTATATGTTCCATTTAACCAAGCTCGAAGCACAATAATGTATATATTGAATAGTATCCAATATGAAATGCATATACAGCTCTGTTAATCAGTTCTACGACATTCTTTCTTTCATTTATGACTGTTATACAATGTAACTTCTCAGAAATAAACAACAATCTCATACATGCTTAGAACAACCAATGACCAAATAGCAGATTACAACATTTCATCTCACTGTTAAGCAACAGCTATACTTACTGTGCATTAATTTGTAGCAGAAACAATACTATTTGTACCCAGAAATGAACAGCAGACAACCAATGAATTTTCTGAGTGTAAGTAGTGACTGTATACACCATTTAGACTGCCCAGAATCTATAACCAGTATTGTAGCAACACAGTAAACCGCCCAGCACTGACTCAAAAGACTTTCTGTGACTTCGCAAAGAGAGTAACACTGTTGTATGCATGTACAGAACGAACAGCAATAACAATACTTCTGATTTCGGGCCTTATATCACCCAGATTTCCACAAAATTTCAGTAACAACAATGCTAGGATGAATAACAGCAAATTACTGATCTAGGACTGATTGCAATAATGATAAACTCTGTTTACAACAGCAGGACTCATGCAGATTTGAAGCTTACAAAGATAATGAATTTTACATTCAGCCTTCACGCATTAACATATAACACAGCACACAATGTAACCCTTCTAGGTGACATCTCTACGAATCTGGGGATTGAAGCCTATCACCACGACCCTCGTGGGCTGATGGCCCGGATAGAGGTCGCAGAGCCAGCTCAGCTTAGGTTAGCGAGTTTGATCGGTGGTCTTTTCGTTTGGGCTCGATCCGAACTTTTGCGAAATTGCTATTTTTAGCGATTCTGGCGAGGCGGCGATAAAGACCCATGCTATTTTAGCAATATGGCTTTGGCAGGTATTCAGGAATCACTTAGGAGGGATCGGTCATGGGATGAGTATGAGGAAGATATTAATATTAATTATATTAATTAAATATTAATTATTTATGAATTATAATATAAAGTTATAATATTAAATTATAACTTAAGTGATTCTTCTTGAGGGGTGCGCCATCATCAGAAGGGGCCAAAATTGATCATTAAATTATATTAATATTTTGGCTGGAGACTATGGAAAATTAAAAGAATTAAAAGTCAAATTTTTATTAAAACCCTATTATTGAGGAAATCGCACTTTTTAGCATATTAGAGGATTTGCCTTGGGTTTTGTGCCATTATGAGATTATTGAATTTTGAGAACTGATCAAATTAATCTGAGCAAGAGACTTTAGAGTTTCAAGTTTGAATTCCTTGGGGAACGAGCCATCTCCACTGGAAGCAATTCAGAGGGTGTGAAATACCACTTGATTTATTGCAGCAGAGGTTTCTTCAGGCAGAGGAAATCACAGAGCTTCAGAGAATATTCAATCTTCAGAGTTTATTCAGTGTTTGCATTCAGAGAGCATCTATTCATCTAGGCGCATCATTTACAGAGACTTGGACATTGGTTTTGAGGAGGCCGTACAAACTTTAATGCTGTTTCTGACAGGCCGTACTATTCTGTCAGGCCGTACCAGCTCAAAAGACGTGTTTCTTCACCTTGAGAGAAACGCCTTCTAGATTTGGTTCAAACCTTCATCACTGGGGGCGTATGCATACTGGAAGTCATCTGCAATCATCATTCAGAGGGAGAAGGGCATTTATGATCTCAGCCGTACCAGATTACCAGTTCATTTATTGCTGTTTCAAAATCAGGTTTTCAAATATTTGTCCCCTTTTTGCTTTGCATGTCATCAGATTCTCATTGTAATAGTTGCAGAAGAATAATATATGATCCAGATTCAGTATTTGTGTTAGGGTTTGCTATTTACGAAGTTAAATTATTTTTAAAGCATTTATTTCATATTCCTAGCAAAATCGCAATTTTCATGTTTGTCAAAAAACACAGGAAGGTACATGAGCTAAAACGTGGAAGACTGCTGGGGTGGGGCTGGGGTTTCTCACAGTATTTCTTGTTTATCTTTACTCACATGAAATTTATTGTTGTTCAGAGATTACACAGCCAAAATGCTCCTTTCTTCTGCCGCATCCTACCACCTATTCGCAGCCACACTCTCTCTTTTCCTTGTGTGTCCACTTTTCATATGTAAATCTGCATTTTTATTCACATTTAAACTGTCCTTTTTACCTAACTATGTGTGCCCCCACTCTTCAAGTTCTCTCCTGATTTTCAAGGAAGTTAATCATCTCCCATAAGGGCATGGCATGGCTTGATTTGTTCTCCAAACAACTTTAATACTTATGCCTTCCCTGTCCAACTTCCTCCTTACACAGCCCGCTAATCCTCTCTATCTTCCTGTTATAGCTGAGGTGCCCCTCTATGTCCGATTTCATCGTCTTTGTTTACCCTCACGCCTAATCACCCCTACGCTGCTGTCTTTTCTTCCTTTTACACCCAAAAAAAATAGTAATTGACTCCCATGTTGTGCCTAATTGATCTTTGACAATTGAATTTTAGTAACCAATTCTTCCTATTTCTATCGATGCCTTTTCATTATGTCTTTCTTTCACATTTCAACTAGATTCTGTAACTAACTGGCATCTCTTCTTTTCTCCATGTGGCTAAGAGAGAGGTTTATTATGTTTTTCTTTTCATACACCATTTGCCTCTCCATGTGGTGTCTTAAACAAGAAAGAGCAACAATAAACCAAGGGAAATCTGCCCCCTTAATCACCAACTCAAACCAAAATTGGACAACCAAAACAAAAACAAAAATATCAACAAAGATTTAAACGATGCTCCTGCATCAATATGTTTGCATTTATTATAAAAATATTCAAGTAGAGGTAACTCTTTGAAAGGTACATGTCATATGAAAAAAGAAAGTCTACATATTATTTTCAGTGATTGGCATTTTCTTATTATTATGTTAAATTTTATTTCTGCATGCTATATTTGATGTATAGCAACAAGATCAAGATTTTCTTTTCTTTTCTACAAATATTACATAATTTCTTAGTTTCCAAGTGTTTACCAAGTTTTCAATGTTTAAACCCAGCTAATTGAATTCCATTTACACTTTTGCTACACCATGTCAGTTCCATGTAAATGGAATGCTACTATGGATATACTATGGAGAAACTCACTGCAGAATAAGCTGCATACTAAGGGTATGCTTTATTGGCTTCTAATTAACCGTTGTGTACATCATATGTTTTGGCTCTCCCATGGGACTTTCTCTGATGCTCTGTTTTGGGAGAAATATACTGCACTTTCTCATTCAAATCTGCTCCAAAGATAACCAAAAGAATCTCTAAACTTATCTTTTCTTTCCATCCCTTGGTTTAGCTAGAAAAGAATGATGTTCTGAAACTGATGAATGATCATGCTGATATATGTCTTTTTAAAGCCATCATCATTGAGCCTTTAATTAGTGTAAATTGAATCAACATGACATAGGACTGTTCATTATCATGAAGATTCTTATAAGATATGAAGTTCTTGGTATAAATAAATACGTGAACCTGATTTCAGCTGACCTACTTCTGAAATATATGAAGGCTGAAATTCAAGCATGGCCATTTGTGCACTAATGCCAATTATTTTTCTTCAAGTGTGGTGGAAGAGTTATTTACATTATATATAGATGCTACCGCTGCTTTCCTCAAGCACTGGGCTTTTGTTGTGACTTTCTAATTAGTCCCTCATGTCTTTGGCTAGTTTCTAGATATGTTGCTTACATCATAATCCTAGTAATCCCTGAATTGAGCAAGATTTCTTTTATTCAATTATGCGTGGAAAACATTTCACTTTTCACCAAGGATTAATTGTCTGCAAAATATATATTTATTGATTTTTTTTTTCTGGAATGTTCTCAGACCTAATAGATGCTAAAGCTCTTATGAATATTTGTTCTTTTATGTATAGGAGCATAGTTAATGAAGTACACATGAAAATTAAAGCAGAATACAATTTTAATCTAAAATTATTTACATTACATATTACATGAATAACTGACATTCTCCATATTCCAGTGGATGCTGCATGTGGAAATATATAGTTATAACTCATTAACTGCTCATAAATGTCAATAGATAGCATGCAAGTGTTTAAAACTTTACTGTCTTCTTTGTTTATGCTTCCCAGGTATGATTTGAATAGTCAAATGTCTACATGCGGAAAGAAGGATGAGGTGAACAAGACAAACTTGAAATCATTTCAGATATCAACACCCAATCCTTTCAAAATACCTGATGGCTTGGCAGATTTGGGTCGGCCGTTGCACTTTGGGAAATCCAAAGCATTTGCTGGGGATTCTGAGCCATTGAGAAGGAGGATTTTGGATCCAGGAAATGAGCTGGTTCAGAAGTGGAACAAAATATTTCTCATTTCTTCATTTTTTTCTTTATTTCTTGATCCACTTTATTTCTATCTTCCTTCATTCAGAAGTTCTGCTTCTTGTATGCAAATTGATTGGACACTTGCAATTACAGTCACTGTTCTCCGTTCGATCACAGACTTATTCTACATTTTGCATATGATAATAAAGTTTCGGACTGCATATATTGCTCCAAGCTCATGGGTTTTTGGAAGGGGCGAACTTGTTGTTGATCCTGCACAAATTGCAAAGAGATACTTGAAGACAGATTTCTTTCTTGATCTTGTCGCATTGTTTCCCTTTCCTCAGGTATAATTTTAATCCATTAGTCATTTTTCATAAATTCCTATTTCTTATTAAACTATTTGAATGGCATAATAAAATGTAAATTGTCATCTCGCTAAGGTTTTGTGGGCTAGAGATGGGGCATGGTGAAAAGAATTAACATAAATTCTAAATGCCAACCCATAGACACAAAAACTTGGATTGGAAACACAAGCATGTATTTCCTATGATTCCAGGGCATTATACTGAAAGAAAGGAGATTTAATTGAAAGAATAGAAAAAAATAAAGGGCCTTTGTAGTAGGCTACTCATGGATGAATGAATGCTTACTTAGGCTTCAAAGTGCCTTTACGAGATTCACAAATTACAAGTGTCACTTAGGTATAAGAGTTACAAATATATTTAGTATAGACTTTTGTAGAGACAAAATTTACTATGTTAACGTTTGAGTTTGTCACTTCAATCCTTAAAGTATGTTGTTTCTGGATTCAACTGTGTATTTGTTTTTGGATCAACGTTTCGGATCACACTCAGTGATCCATCATCAGGATGCAAAAAGAGATGGAGGAGAAAATGCAGATCCAACACAATTATAAAGGAAGAGGAAGGGAAAACTTGCACAAGAATTAAGAAGGAAACCAACCAAAGAAAAAGAAGAAATAAAGTAATAAAATAATAACAAAGAAAACCAGATAATAAGAAATGGCCAATGATCAACAAATAGAGAGAGCCACCAATCACTAAGAAAAAAAATAAAAATAAATAAACAACACGAAGACAAGGAGACAAAATAAAGACCAATAAAGAGGTGAACGAAATCATTAGAAAGAATAAGAGAAAAGAAACCAAAAAGAGCAAATAAAAATAAAGCCAAAAGTTAGTAAATAAAAATAAAAACATAAAAATATCAATGAGCAAGAATAAAAAGAATAAAGAGGAAAGATCACCAAAGCAAACTTGAAAACAAAAGAAATTGCCAATATGAAAATAATAAAATTGTAAAGATAAATGAAAGGAAATAAGAGAAATAAAATTAGAATGTTAAATAAGATTAAAAAAGAAAAAAAAAATATATTGTTAATAATCTAATTCACAATATATATTATTAACAATGATTCATTGTTAATAATATCAAATAGTAAATTGTATTATCAATAATATACAAAACAAAACAAATAAAATATAGTTAAAATAAAATAAAGTAAATGAGAATTATCTATTCTTAAATTATTTAAGAAAAATAAAAAATATATAGTAAAATATTAACATTATGAAATAAGTTTAAAAAAGAAAGAAATGATATATTACTGAGAGAGATCCTTCTTCTTCTTTGGTTCTGGGGCAGAATATGATTCTTGTCTCTATTCCTTTTTCTTCCTTTGCCTTTTTCTCTAGAAGTGTGTGTAGCAAGAACTTGATTTTCTACATCATGATGGTTTCGCCCAATTCCTCTTGCTGCCAACCTGGACTCTTCTTGAATACAATCAGCTCGAAAACGATCAAACTTGGGCAACTTGGATCTCGCACTGATGCTTTGAATAAAGGGTTCCCAAGATTGAGGAAGACCATTTAGTGCCAACATAACAAGATCTTTGTCTGCAATTATGTCCCCAGTAGTGCTCAACTGATCTCTCAAATCAACAATCTTCATAAAGAACGAGATGACTGAATCATCTTTAGCTATTTTTACGTGGTGAAGTTGTGAAATATGCTAACCAATTTTTTCGAAGGAATTACACAACATAAACCAGCAATAGTCAACTAGATTAGCGTTAGCATCAAACTGAAAAACCAAGCTTAAAGAGACTCGACGCCAAGAATGCACACTCAATCCAAATGATGGAAAGGTGTTGTCATATGGCGGAGAAATTAAAGAACAGTACTTGAAAGAAATTACTCAACGTCAAGAATGTGCACTCAAGATCCCACTGAGGGCGAGGCGCTAACATATGACGGAGTGATTACTTAAATTGAAACTAGTAGGCAGATAATCAGCCATGAAGCTACAGTAATCTATTTCGTCCGCTATGGCGGGCATCCACAGAATTGTGGGGATTCACCACTATGAAAGTGGGTACAAAGAGAGTTACAATCAAATTATCCACATTGGCGGTAAATCATCCAGGGGTATTTATGAGAGAAGAAGAATTAATTGCGGCAATTAGAACTGGAACAGTACTACTGTTTACAGTCTTTACAAATAAGAAATAAGCTGCAAATTACATATGAATTACAATAGTCTTCAAACACATGAGTAATAGATGATCTCATACAATTATTTTATCTCTAACTGACATAATGAATCAAAAATCAAATTTTCAAAGCCCTGATACAAAAACAATAAACCGAAATGTCAATCAAAGTAAATCAGGGAAATCAATAGAATATTCATAATCACCCATTTCACCTCCAACGAATGAGATCATCATGCAATGGATTAGAAGGTAGGCGTAATTATGTTGTATAAAGAAAACAACTTCAAAGAATCCTCTTGAATTTTACACGAATCCCAAGGCACTTCTAGAAAAGTACGACCCTCCTTGAAGGGGCGATTTCTCTTTAAAAATCAAATTCTCAATCATAAAATCCCAAAATTGGCATGAAGGGGCGCCCTTGATCAGCAATTAGAATGATGAAATGCCCATAACCAATTTCAAACTGAAAATAAAGTTATAACTTGAAATCACCTTCAGCTGTAGATGAAACAGCAAAATCCAAAATTGATAAATCTTCAAAATTTCTTCACAATCGAGCTCAATCTGCTAGTCTGGATGAGAAGCAGCGAATTCCAACTAGATGTTGTATTTCAAACATGAAATTGGATAATTGGCTAGGAGGTAGCATCCTCGAAGCAAGATTTCATTTGTTATTCCGACAGCATAACAGTATGATAACATGAATGGATACAAGGCTGGAGCAAAATCCTTCATTAAATAGAAGCTTCACAAAACTCGTCAAATTCCTGAGAAGCACACCAAAAGACATAGGAGTCTTTTCAAATTTCCAAAAAACAAATAACTCCTCAAGATGGCGTCCCTTTTTGCATATTAAGAATTTCACTTTAATTTAAAAGCAACTCTTCTAAAAGTGGCGTCCATTTTCTCCAAGGCATTATGTTATTTTCAATTATTAATAAATCAACTCATGAAGGCGTCACCCTTCCAAGACCCACTTTTAAACACAACTTAAAGTTGTTTCTCCTAGACCAAGGGGGTCAACTGCAAATAATAACCTCAATGCCTTTATTCATCATAAAAATGCCTTAAGAAGTCAGTCATGAATTGCAAATGATTGCTCCAACTGGAAAAGAAGTACTGAAAGCTGACAAACTCCATACTGCTTAAAAATAGAATTTACTATAAATAGTAAACTCTTAGAAATGCCAAAGAACCTCAGACTGGAAACCCTAATTTTACCTCACACACGCCTACAGGCTTCGGGAATAGGCTGATGAGTGTCAGAACAGATTACTGATGAGAAGGGGACATTGCAAGTTGTTTCAAAGCAAGGGCTTTGTTGGTGTTGATGATCTCATATAGTCCTTTTAGAGTATCAAACATTTCTTTAGCTGTCTTCAACTTGGAGATGTTCGGTACTAGGTGATCCATCACAGAGTCTATCATGATCTTTCTAGCCTTCGTGGCATTTTTCTTCCTCTGAATTTTCTCAGTATCATTGGAAGGCTCGGGCATATTACTTTCCACGAAATCAAGAAGATCATTCTCCTCTAATGCAATGAGTACCTTGGGTTTCCAAGAGTTGAAGCTTGTGGCTCCATCAAGTCTATCTTCTACCTTGATACCGATCACTATCTTCTTTTTCCGCACAAATCCACCTTCAAAGATCTTCCCTTAGGTCTGAAATAATTTGCAACCTTCGATCTGCAATACTTTATCTTCAAGATCTGCCCTAGATGAAAAATAGACTGCTTAACAAATTTGATCAGATCTTTTCTTAGACCCGCTTTGATACCATGTTAGTTTTAGGATCAGATTTGACAAAAAAGCAGAAATACAGAATGATGAACAATCAAACACAACAAATACCCTTGGAAAATGCTCCTCCTCGAGGGAGAAAAACCCAACCAAGAATATATCTCTTATATATTGAATGAAAGAGCAGAAATTTGCTTACAATCTGGGCCAAACTCTAGGCTGATCTGAAATAATGAAACACAACACCTCTCCTAGATGTGAATGCACAATTACAATGAATTCTCCTTGATGTTGATCTTCTCTAAGAAAAACAATAATCTGCTGTAGATATGCGAACTCCTTGATAGGTGCAAATTGTCTTGAGAAGAAATTGATTGATGATCAAATGAAATGAACATCACCTTCTATGTATACAATGTAAAGTGCCTCTTCACAAGCAAGGCGACTCTTCACAAGGGTCGGCCTCATTCAAGAACCAAGGAAACTTTTCATCTTGGGTTGGCCTTATAAATTTAAAATAATATTTATATATAGCAAGTCTGACTTGTCTTGGAATTATTTATTCGTCATTTATTATTTCGATTTTGAGAGAAGGATATCTCCCGCAGCTATAACATCAACACCTAGATGTTCCAATGGGAGTGTGCTACATTCAGTAGTGCATATTGAGTAATATTGTTTCAGTTTTGACGATTTTGTTGAATTTTAGGTTGCTGGTTTTGTCTATGGCTGAAGCTAACTTTCATTTGCAGCTCATTGCTTGATTTCCTTTTCATTCTGGGTACTGGCTATATCCATTTCTAGGCCCTAGGCGCCCCATTGTGCCATGTTTGGTGATTTTTAATGAAGTCTATGATTTTATCTAGCTGGTCACCCCTTTTCCCAGCTGTATTCTTGCCTAGGAAGTCTTTGAAAACTTTAGAAAAAATAATAACTCCAGTTTGTTGTAGTTTCTCAGTTCTAGTTTCCTTGGGATCATTTGCAACTGTTTTCAGGTCTTTTGGTGAAGTCTAGTGGATTTTATGAGCAATTTAGTGTTTTGCATTGTTGCTGGTCTGCATCTTAGTTAGTTGGGTTTTCATATCAGACTTGTAGAAGTTCAGATTTTGGGTTGCATTTTCGGTGTTGTTGAGTCTTTGATGTTGGAAAAACAATCTTACAGCTGTTGCATTGATTGACAATTGTAATACTTTGTAAATTGCAGATTGTTGCATTGTAAGGCTGCAAATAGTAGTACTATTTCAGTCATTTTAATTCTGCAATTACTTAGTTTTCTTTAAGCAGCAAACATTAACAATCTTTGGACGGTTTACCGCCAAAGAAGGAGAATGAACCAACACACTTAAGCTCTTGGATTGTTTACCACCAAGAAGGAGAATAAACAATTGTTATTTCATTGTAATAGCTCCCGTTGAATAAGTGGTCGAGCCTTATTTCTTTTCAGTTACTCTTTTGCTCTCGTTGAATAAGTGGTTGAGCTTTCATTTCAGCATTGCACCTCATTTGAGCACTAATGATCCCCATCGCCATATGATATCACCTCACCCACCTCGGGTCTTGAGTTCGCATTCTTGGTGTTGGGTTACTTTCTAGCATTGTAATCTTTCAGTTGCTACTGACGATCCTTGGCGCCATATGATAACACCTTTTCCATCCTGGGATTGAGTGTGAATTCTTGGCATAGAGTTACCTTCCAGCAGTTGGTTTTGGATTGAGCTAACCTTAACGGGTGCTTGTTGTACTGGATTGTTCATTGAAAAAATTGAAAAAAATTGGTTGGCTCATTACTTCCTTTTTGATCTGCTTTAGATGTTTATATTAGAATAGTGGTGTATAATTGTATATTCTGCTAATGATGCTTTGATGTAACTAATGACACTGTGATACAAGTTCTATTTTGGGTTCCACTCTTTTGACCTCACCTAGTTGAGGGTAACTGTTGTTATTATGTAATGGGGTTGACTAGAAAGGATGTTGATACTGTTGGGTTTTGTTTTTTGATCTCATGTAAAGGGGGGACAACTAATGATATGCTATAATGGGGGGTATTCTAGATCTGATTCTCAGATGAGCACATAATCTATGTGATCTGTACTTGCTGCTTCTATTATACTTAATACAAAAAAAAAAAGTAAAAGATTGTTAGATACTGATTCACACAACCTCTCCCCTCCCCCCCCTACCTATCCCTCTACCCCCCCTTCAGTATCATTGTGTGCTCAACAAAATGGTAGGCTTGGCAGCTAGTCTTATTGCTGACGAGTAGGCCTTAGTTTTTGGTTTTGAAATATAAAATGAGTGCCTGTAGTTTGCAGTTTTTGGATGTTTAGTTATGTTTATGATTTTAAATAACTTATCACTGTAATTGTTTTTCTTGTAATAAAATTTGTATAACTTCAAAAATTTCTTTTCCTTTTGGCTAATTTAAACTGGTACTTACTCCTTGAAAGTTTTTTTGCAGCTTGTCATTTGGGGCATAATACCTTCTTTAACAAGTTTAAATGCTGATCACACCAAGAATGTCCTGGCTTTGGTTGTCCTTTTCCAGTATTTTCCCCGGTTATATTTAATTTTCCCTTTGACATCTGAAATTGTCAGAACGACTGAAGTTGTTATCGAGACTGCTTGGGCTGGAGCTGCATACAACTCATTGCTTTACATGCTAGCTAGCCATGTAAGTTCTTTCATATTTTTTTAAATGCTTGGGATGTCACTGATGCAAGATTTTCTTTTGCTGACAAAAACAATGTGGTAATTCTTACATTATAGTAAGCTTTCCAAGTGCTTTCATGGGTCTTTATTCTTAGGATTGTGTTACTTTGACCATTTACTCTCTGCCATCTGAAAAGATGGTTGTTATATATCTGAAAATTTAGACTCATACATTATATATTGTTGGAGGATTGTTAAGTCCTTATTTGTGCTTTATTGATACTCAGGTAATAGGTGCTGCTTGGCATCTTCTGGCTATTGAACGCCAAAACACATGTTGGCAAACTGAGTGTAGAAATGACTTTGTATCAAAGTGCCAGCCTGCCTTTTTAGATTGTGGCAGTTTGAGAAATGGTTTGAGTTCTGATCGTGAACAATGGATGAGCAGTACATCAGTATTAAATAATTGTGATGCAAGCAATTCAAGCATTAGTTTTCAGTTTGGTATTTTTGTGACAGCTTTGACATCTGGGATCGCGTCTTCAAAATTCATTGAAAAGTATTTATACTGCATATGGTGGGGTTTATTGAACTTGAGGTAAACTATATTAATCATTTTTGGGATACTAAACTATATGACACTGACAGTTAAGAGAAAGACACTCAGGATAATATTACAGAAGAGTCCAAATTTACCAGTTTGTAGAGTGCTTGCTGTTATATTCTGTTGTACACATTGCAGTAAAATTATTTAATGCATAAAAGTATGCAGGCAAAGCAGCTGGCAGAAACAAGAAAAATATCTACCCTAACTCCAAAGATATAATTTTCATTAGCATGTATTGAAAGTTTTGCAAGAAACTCCTAGAACTCCTGCCATTACATTTTCTTCAACTCGTAACATAACCTATATGACACTTTACATGTGTACTACACCACACCTAAAATTTACAGTTTATTTTTAATTAGTAAAAGAGAGAATATGTTACTTATACCACATGTATAGAATTCATTGAACATGGAATAGCCTGCTGCAGCCCAAGGCTAAGTGAACAGTACTATAATCAGTTTCAGATGCAAGAAATGTATTTTATCTTAAAACCTATGTTGCTGGTTCAGGTTTGGGATTGGCAGTTCACCAATTTTTTTTCCTGGGTTTAATATGGTTGGGTTTGGCCAATACAATATATATATATATCAATTTCTATATATATATATACAGAGAGAGAGAGAGAGAGAGAGAGAGAGAGAGAGAGAGAGAGAGATACTTTTGATTTCCACAAAATGTACACAATTAAATAGACTTGAGAATACAGCTGATAATTGATAATTCAATGTTAGTTGTTAAATCATAAATGTTAAAGATAAATCAAAATGGCTATGCTATAGTAGCATTTATCGGAATTAGCATTCACTTGGCAAACCAAAATTATAAATGGAATTCAATTACTTGAGAGTTAACTGGGAACAATTTGGAAAAATAAAAAAACCACTAAAAATTCAAAAAGGGCAAAAACACTATTTTTGTTATTTCAAGCCAAATAAAGGGATAAAAATGCTGCTTTTCCATATGGGGCAGAGAAAAACAATTTTTTTCTTTCTTTCTTTTAAAACCAGAGCTTGAGGGGCAGTGTGTTGTTCTGTGAAGTCCAAATTAAGGCCTTTGAGGCCACATAGCCCTTTATGGCAGTTGCCATATTTCATAATTTTAGTACTTTTAAATAAGTGTCAAATCCTTCAAAAATGCACTTTTAGGGTAAGTTAAGGTGGGTTAGGTTTTTAAGAAATATATATTTTAAAAAAAGTACTCGTGTTTTTTGAACTTTGCAGGTTCTTCCTGGGTTCCCTTGGTAACAAAGGTTAAAAGTTAAAACAATACTTCTATTTCCTAAATATCTCAAACATCAGAACACTTCTGACAGCTGTATCCTGCCTTTCTTGTATGTGTGTTTTATCATAGGGCAGTCATGATGTGTCGATACAATACCATATCATTTACATGATGCTTACTTACATAATAACTTAGTATAAGAGGATATATATGATCATTGTTGGCGTAACAACTAGCACCTCTGGAGTAAGAGTTGGTACGGACAGCTATGCACACTACGCAATGAGTGCTCTTCAAATTAGAAGGAGAAGCTCCCTCGTTGTGCTTTAACAAAAATGCTTGGAAAGGGAAAAGTAATCTAAACTATCTCCTGTCTTTTTGTCTCAGCTGTAGAGGTACAAGGCTTTCAAGAAAACTCTATACGTTGCAACTAAGTATTTTCTGGTTTTGCAGATCACTAACTACAACTAGGCTAATTACTTAAAATCTATCCAGTTTCCTCAAGAAAATAGAGCATGAGGAAATGGAGTAAGGATGATTATTTGACGATAAACAAGAGATCTGAGAATAACAATATTAAATCTATCAAAGTTCAACTGAGATCTCTTATCGTTCAACTGAATAAGTTTATTAGTAACACACATCACACGATAACCAAGTACAATTCTCTACTTGAGGGCAAGGTGGCACAACTATCATCTCAATTTGAACAAGTTTATTGAACACAAAACAGATTTATCTAACTAAGGAAAGAATTCACCATTATAATTGCATGAAACCCTATGTGGCATAACAATTCATCATAATAGTAAAGCATGAACGCATATAAAATAGACATTGATGGCATGTAGCGGTATTTCTCTTTTCGTGCAAAGTTATGTACAAATGAGCAAAAGCTCTTATTTATAGACATCGAAAGGTGTAGGGAACCCTAAAATCACCTTGAGTCAACTACAGTCTTGCAATGCATGCAAGATTTATTGCTAAGCCCTAATAAAGTAAACTATACAGTTAATTGGAAAACTACAATCAGTTAACCGAAACATCTAATCTAAAAAAAATGGACAATTGTGCAAGCATGCACGTCCTTATTGTAAGCATGTTAACTGGAACACTACCATCAATTAACGTAAACCCTAAATGTAACTCCAAGTGAACAAAGCGAATCTCAGAATAGATATGCATGAGACAATACAGCGAGTCAACTTGAGAAGGTAACGTCAAGTTTAACTCCTGTGTGCAATGTCTATCTTGAGAGGCGGGAACTGAAGTCTACTGGCCGTGATCTTGAGCAACCAATCCCTCAATGAGATTGTTAACTGCATCACTTTCTGGAGCTATGATACTCTGCCGAAGTATGCTATGTCTGTGCAGCATGTCCTCACTAGCTGTGATCTGGGACTGAAGTTCATCTCTGCTCCTAGTTGCTTCATCGAATAATGTCGATATGACTATAAGCTGACTAATCTTACAGCCAATGGTCTCCCCACTGAAAATAGTATGAGTGAGTGCCTGGAGCTCTGACTGAACATCGGTAACCTCAACGTAGGCACCACCCTCAATCTAATAATGGCACGGTAAGCGAGAAACTAAGGTTCTCACAAACCGGAGTGCACTAGTAACGTGCTCTCTACTCTCAGCCAACTCTAATGCCAAAGTCTCTTCTATCTTTGCCTTGAAAACCAACTGTGTTCTCCAAGAGTAGATAGCCTCTTTGTCCTCTGCATCTGTAACTGCATCATATGCCATACTCAGGTGAGCAATCATAATCTCATCCCGAGGTCTGCCGATCGCCAAGTCTTGCTCCTCATCTTGGAGACGTAGACGGAGTTCTCGTGCATTGTACCGCAACTGATATAACTCTGTGAGCATAGAACGACCTCTAGCAACGAACTCTTCCTCCCATTCATCCAAACGCTTGCCATATGCAACTAAGTGATTAAGTTGGCCTTGTTTTGCTGGAGGCTCAAGCATCAGCGGGAGTGTGGCGGTGACATCTGACCTATGTACAAGGCTGGAAATGTACTGACGAAGCTGTCTGATCTCAGCCTTGAGGGCTGCCTTATCTTCTTCGTCTTTTAGCATCCTATCCCTGGCACTGTCTATAACAACATGTAGGAGATCAACCTGAGTTTGACGTGTGCTGCGACCAAGGTTGACTGTGATAACTTTGAAATCCTAAGATTCCAACTCAGCCAAGCTCTTCCCTTGTGGAGGTATAGTAGTCTCGACCACGACCTCCATATCAATATTCCTCTGTACGTGAACCATGTTCTTGATCTTCTTGTCTGGCGCATCTTGGTAAACCTGATCAAAATCTGAATGATTAAGAACATAGGATGGCTGCCTCCTCTTCCTTCCTAGCTGAACTTCGATCCAAGACTGGTCTCGACTAATGCTACTGGAAGGGTCTGTACTAGCAATAGGAGGTACTGGCAAGAGTGAATATACAGATGAGCTGCTACGAGATGGTGAGTCTAAGTCCAATTCGATATGAATTGGGACTGGTGACTGCTCTGGAACTGGTGTAGGAACTGGAAGCTGAATCTCAAGCAGTGGTGGATTTTGAATTGGCCTCTGAACTGGCTCTGTAATAGGCTGAGTAACAGGCTCAGTGTGTGTGTTAGTGGCAGGCGCCTTACCTTTTGAATTGTTTGGCGCTTGATTCTTCTTGGGAGGATTACTCCTCTTCTTCTGCTTGGGTTTTGACGAGGAAGGTAGCGAAGGATCCACCACTGGCGGCTCTGCTCTGGGCATACTTACCCTCCTGGTCTTCTTGCTGCTGAGGTAAAGTATACTGTTCTGAATGAATCTACTTGACCTCTCCTTAACTGTTGCGTATTCCTTGGCATACCAATCAACTGCTGGCAACGGCTGTGTGTCAACCTGCTCTCTGAAGAACTGAGGAAGAACTTCCCCCTCATCATCTGATAAACCTCCCGCATCTTCTACCAAGAAAACAAAAATCTATGAGAGAAAGAAGCGGCCATAGCTACGTCTGCGAACCTTGAAGTCATCCACGCAATTGGCCCAATAGTCCTCCATAGAAGGCTTATGAAATGCGCGACCACCAAGGCGAGCTGTGTAATGACTATAAAGATCATAGTCACGAGCCTCAACAAGATACTTGAGGTGATACCTCTCGAGCTCTTGTCCTGCAGTCTTAGCATCAACAGCTGACTTGCACCAATACATACCAAACTGAAAAGGAAAATTGGCAGATAGTCTATGTTTGCGGTGCAAAAGACGATGAACATCATGCAACTGCCTCAGGAAATCCATGAAAACTGTCTTATCCGAAGGATAAGTGGAAGCATAGCTGGGTTTCTTATAAATCCATATACTCGGATGTAGGTGTATCGGGAAGTGAATAAACCAATCTGCCCAACCATCCATCGCTGCTCTAGCAACTGCCGAGATACGAATGTGCAACTCCCGGTCCAAATTCCTCACTGTATAAGTCAAGAAAGCCTCATGAACACGCTTGAAATGACGTTCAGCCTTAGTGAACTCAAGCTGATCATAATACTGATAGACTTTCTGAACACTGAGAATGCCCACATTGTTTAGTCCTCGGAACTGACCCTGATAAGCAATCAAGTACACGAGATAAGAACACATGTGAAACTCATGGGCAACCAAGTAACCGGTGATCTGCTCATGGATAATATCGCTGATGAAGGATGCCCAGTCATAATGCTCCTGCCCAGATATGATGCGACCAATAATGTAATACATCCAAGGCTGGAAAGCATTAGCATGTGGCTGACCTAAGACACGACTCAAGAGTGTGATTAGAATTGCGTATTCATCCTTGTACTCACCACGACCCACAATGTTTGGCAATCTGTTCTTCACTTGTTTTAACCATCTTTCTACCATTTTGTTCTGACACTTGTCCACATCAGCATTGAATGCCTTCTCGCACTGCTCCATGGAAATAACAAGACTGTTAGGATGTTGAGGTATGCCAAAACTCCTTTCAATGTCCAAAGGCTTGAGACTGCAAATGACTCGTCCATCTACTGACACTATCTCACGAGTAACAGAGTTGTAATGTTTAATGCAAGACATCACGAACTCAATACAGTGAATGGCGATAGGAATGGAAGCGGCCTCTAATAACCCGGACTACTGAATGTTCTGGATAATCGAACCTCTGATCTTGACTGGATCCAAGACTGCTTCTGGAAGCACCTTATGAAGATTCGTCTCAACTGTCTTGATGAAGTCATGAGTGAGGACTGTTTTGGTCCTATATTCGAGCTGAGTGTACTGCATTCTAAAAAACTCGCCTGTTGACTGTGAACTTGACTATGTTCTGAAAAGATTTTAGAGAGCTAAAAATAGCCTGCTGAGAGTAAAAATACCCTGTTTGAAGAGTTATTTTCAGCGAAAAATCTGAGATATGGGTTTTGTCCAGAAATAGATTCTAAGACAACCCTGAACGTCAGAAATGCGAAAATATGACTTCTACTGGATCGTGCAACGAATTTTCAGCTGAGAAAATTAGAAACTCAAGAACGGATGTTCTGAAGTTAAAAATTCCTAAAAATTCAAGCGCACGATTTTAACTCAAGGAAACTGTATGAAAATGATCCAGATGTTTGAACTTGTCGAATTTGCCAATTTCAGGAACATGCGAATTGGATTTTAAGAGAAATCTGAGAATCAAGGAGGAAAAAGACGTTTTTTGTATGCTCTTCTTCAATGAAAATCGCCCTTGAATTCTTCAAATTGCTAATAAATGTGAACTGAAACCTGCAAAAGGATGAGTTTGAAGAAATTGCCCCTGCAAATAGATGAAGAATTTTCCTTTGCTTTGAAAATTCACCCTTTGCTTGAAGAAATACGAATTTACTTGAGCTCTGTGAATGAATGATGAACAATGAAGATGGCGCCATGTTTAAATAAGAAAAATTCGCACCAACTTGTGAACTGCAAGATTTAAAACCCTGATTGAAATAGAAGCCTTCCAATTGGTCCCCCTTTAGTTAAACTGCCACTGACTCGGAGTTTGAAATTTAAATAATAATAAAATATTCATTATGCAATTTGCAAAGGCCCCAATTATAGAAATTCGCCATTTTAATGCCAAAATATGCAAAATGAATATTAAAAACTATTCAACTTCAGTTGACAAACCGAATGAAGCTTTAGGATTCACCGACAAACTTCACTGATTTCAAAAAGTCATCATTTGAGCTCATAGGCGTCCATTTGCTCAAGATATTGCACTTTTTATTAACTTCCTATTTTATAGCTGACTTCAAAGTTACAACTGAGCATCTTCAACACTGATTTCTGGGAGACCAGGCGATGCTGAGACTGAACTGGAGAATTCATCACGAAGCCTGCTGAACAAGGAAGAAATGTCTCCTGGGAGTCATCACTGCAAAATCCATCATTTGACACCTCAAAAAATTGGGCGCCCTTGATTAAATTGATTTTATGACACCAGACTTAACCATTTTTCCAAACTGCCGTCTAACGCTTCAAACGGCTGCTGACGACGAACGGTGAACCCTGCTGACAGGCAACCAAGCTCACTGCGTGACTAGAGGTATTCTGCATCCAACGGATATATGCAAGGCATCTGACAACTGCATTAAGGGCCTCAGAAGTGAAGGCGCCCTTGGCCTGAAAAGGCTCAAATGCCATTTTGACAAAAGTGCCACTCTCAATCAAATGACCTACTTTGACCTCTGATATCTGGAGCTGGGGTGACCCGATTCGAACACTGTCTGTCTTAACGCGTAACTAGAAAGACTTGTTGATGTGATTTTCGTGACCGCACCAATCAGCAGAACAAAGTTGTCCGAAGGCTACTCCATTCTCTCTTGATCAAAGTATTCCGTGTGCTAAGATTGCGAGATAGATCACACGTTCAACTCCAAGGTTCCGAAATGCTTGGAATGCCCTCAGTAGGTTCGTTGTGAAATGCTGTTTTTACGAGGGGACTTACACAATTGTTCAAGATACTTGTAGTAAACAGTAGATAGATGCTTTGAAGGGGATTTTCGTGCGAATGATTTAGCCTTGAAGTGCGAGTTTTCCTAAAACTAACCAAAAGTGTGCGGAATTAAAATAGATGCAAGGTTTAGAAGGTCTAAATTCTAACCTAAATGCAAGGGGTGTTAAGCTTAATTTCAATGAACTTCAACCAAACGTTGCCTAGCCTCCCGGTGGACAGCTTCGACAAGGTTAGTGCAATCTTCAAGGGAGAAAAAGGATGTTCAAATCACGATTCAACAATTCAATGATGCAAGTACCATCACAACGATGCATAGCTACACATGAATCTTGACCGAAGTTAAGTATAAAAGCATTCCAGTTGACCACGCAGGACAAACTTACCGTCAGTAAGATTGTTAGTGGTATGGACTAAAGAAGCTCACTTACATCAAACATAACCACCCATAATTAACTACTTGCATGAAGATTAAGTCCTACTTGAAGTCGAAGGAAGAAGAAACCTCACAAACTACTCATGACAAAAGTGGAGTTCACCATCAATGAAATTCTTTTATTATGATTAGCCTTCGTGACAATTTCTTACAAAAATTCTCAAAAGGAGAATTCCCCTTCTCCTTCAAACAATGCAATGAAAACTATTCTAACTCAAAATGTCTACTCTCTAACTTGATCTGATATCCAACTTGACTAACTAGCTAACTAGTGTACAAATGAGGGGACTCCCCTTTATATAGCTGGCCAAATCAATGAATGGTCCAGATCAAAGTACAATGAACGGCTCAGATCGAGCCACAAAACCCTAGACAAGATTTTCCCTAAAAATTGCCAGAAGGTGGAGGAGTGGCGTCATTAATAAGCACAAAGATAGAAGATTCCTCCTTGGCCACTATGGGCAATTAATGCCCACTATCCCTCCAGAAGATTCTCATCCAAGATTCTGTTTCCATTGCCCTTCTCTTTGACCGCGTAAGCTATGAACCGGGCCAGCACTTCGTCAACTTCCTCTTCTGAAATCGCCGGAGTAAGATTGAGTTGGTACTCCAGAATAGCTACCATTTGCTCCTGTTTGTTGGTTGAAAATTTTTGTATTCTTGTGAAAGTATACAAAATTGTGGTTTCAATCACAGCACGTGAGTTTAAACTTTCCTAATTAAGGGAAGGCTCCCCCTTTAACTAAATAAAACTAAATGGGTAGGATAGCAATCGTTCCTCTTATTTCAGGAAAGATTATGTTCTTTTCTCTTCTCAAAAAAGAAATAGTAAAAGTTGATAAAACTTATTACAGCAGCTATGCAGTGGAATTAAGAAAGAGAAAATAAAGTTTCCTGAAAGCGCAAAGACTTCCGTTACTTCCTCCGGGACGAGAAAACAATCAATAAGCGCAAAGTCTTGAAGAATGAGATCTTATCTACCCTTTTCAGAATGATTACTTAATAAAAATATACAACATAAAACAGCGCAAAGTCTGTAACTATGAAGTGTCTATTAACTATTCTAGATGAGAATTAATACGAGCACAAAGACTTGCAATTGTTCTCAATTTCTAATACTAACTATAAATTCAATTTTCACATTTACAACACAAAGACTGCAGATATTTAAATTGAATCTCTCTTCAGCAATATTCCACAATTCTCAAGTAACAAAATGATGCTCCAAAATGACATAAGAACATGAAGGATGCAAAATAAGAATTCAGCTCAAAGTCTAAAATTCCAACTTCTTGATATTACTTGAAAATTCACAATATTAACTATAAAGCTCAAAGACTTTATGAGTACAAAATTCTGCAGAGTTTTCTTGCTTGCTAAAAAGATAAAAGATTACAATAGACCCCCTCAAGTATTTATAGGAGGGAGGTCTGGAGAAAAAGGTGGGAGGATCTCAACAAACTTGAGAAAATCTCTCAACCGATAACTAATTGCAATTGACTTATTCAAAATTACAATCCAAATTGTGATTTGTTTTGTAAGATCTTACATGTAATTACATTTTTCAAAACTGCAAGGAAAGAACACTTGCAATTGCAAAACTTGTTTTTACATATAGTTTGTCGAAAGTAAAAATACATAAAACAACCTAATATTTTAATTTGTTTCATTCCTATCTTTGAAAGACAAGAATTTGCTGATGATCATCTGCAATTCATTTGCATCGGGGCCCAGTGTGTTCTTGGCTACTGCAACAGTCTTCAAGATTATATCAAAATATCTGATTGTCGCAAGTCTATGTTCTTCATAAGAAGTTTGCATTTTATCAAGGATTATTTGATGATTAACAAGTTTATGAATTGAATCCATGGTAAACTGCTCTGATTCCAATTGTTGACGAAGATTTGCTGTCATTTCTGTAGTAACTAAATCAGCTGCAAGTAATTCACCTTCATGATTCAAAACTGTGCAAGAGATTTTCTCAAAACTTGAAAGAATATCCTGCTGAACTTCATCACTCATTTCTAATGTGGCCTGGATATCTTTGATAAGATCTTGGATAACTAATGACTTATTTGTCATAAGTTCTTCAAATTCTATGTATTTCTCTCTGTTTGGTAAGATTGAATTACTGCATAGAACTTGTAGCTTGGTTTGATCTATCTCATGCCAGATTTTTAAATCCTTTTCAAGCGATTCCAAACTTTGCTTGAAAGCTTCCAAAGTTTGATTCAGTTTTATCTTTGCAATTCTGACATTGTTTAGAACTTGCAACGTCTTTTCAATGATTGGAATGCTTTGATCAATCAGCTGTGTTACCCATGAATCAACTGCTTTAGCTTTTTGTGCAATTTTCTCTAATTGTCTGACTGATTGATTAGGAATGACTGAAGATAGTGAATCAGTTGTTTCTGATGATCCAGTAATTCTTTGAATAACTGAAACTAACTAATTATTTTCCTCCTTAAGCTTCTCCTTTTTGGCTAGAAGTTCATTGTAGCTTTGTGCCAAAATTGTTACTGAACTCTGAGCATCTTGCATCATGTTAGCATGAGTCTGCTTGCCTAATTCCACCCTAGTGAACCTGTAATCAGACACCTGCATCTCTTCATGTGGTTTGTCAACAAGAGGTTCTGCAATCTCAGCATATTTCATTTTATTGCTGTCAACAAACACTTGCGAGACTGTTTTTGCCTTCTTTGCAACCATTGGTTTTGATTTCTTCAATTTTTGGAAATCAAAAACATCAGGAGACACTGCTTGTTTCTTTCTTTTAGGAGCAATTGAATTTAACCATGGAGGAAGATCCAAGGTTGTCACATCAGAAATAACAACTGCAGTTTGTGTAGAAATAGACTCAGTTTGTGTTACAACAGAAATTCTAGGGGGTGCCTCAGTTTGTATAGCAACTATGTTTTGTTCAGAAGACAAATTACGACTAGGATCAGCCATGAAACAATTAAAGCTTGTTACTGATGTATCAATCTCTAGGAGAGTTATTTCTGACATGGCCGGAAAGATTGGATTTGCATCAAAAATACTCTCCAAGTTATTGGGTAAGCTTCTCATGGGTGTATTCATTATTGATGAGGACTGGTGACTAGCCCCTGGAGGTAGGATAGAAGGAACAAATACTGTGGAGAAGGAATCAACATCATTGTCGATAGGGGAGATAGGAGATATTGCTGAATTAGGTATTGGAGCTTCAATGAGAGCAGTAATTTCACTCAAAATGGTAGAGGTTTCAAGAACCTCATCTTCTTCTTGCTGATCCAAAACTTGAATATGCATACTCTTAACTTCTTTCCCTTTTAGTATTTCCTTTTCCAACGGTTCCTCCACAGCTCGGCTTACCCTTAACTTAATTCTAGTACCTGAAGAAGAAGCTCCTTCTTTTGATTTGTCTCTAATTTCTGACTTCAATCCTTTAGGACCAGCCGGATCATCTTCAGCCCTAACTCTGATTTTAATAGTCTTGACACCTATGCTTTTGAGCCAAGTGTTGGTGTTTGCCAAGACTGACTGAAACCTATCAAAAATAGAGACAGATTCCTTTTGAGACCACTGGATTGCAGGAATGGGCGCATTAGCAACCTCTTGTTCTTCATATTCAGGATCTAAAACCTGCCTATCATCAATTACACCTTCTGGAATTAAGGTCAGATTTAGATCAATAATTTTCTCCACAGTGAGCCTACAATAATCCATTCTATATATATCTTTTTCTGTCCGGAGGTCTGCCCAAATGTCTTCAATGCGGTGCACATGAGTGAAGGCTCTTTTAATTTTGTCTTTCATCCTTCTATAATCAAAATCCATTCTGGCCCGAAATCTCTTCAATGTTATTTCCTGAAGTTCAGTCTCCATTGCTTTGGCTCTTGAGGAAGTCGTCAAAGAATACCTCCCAATTACCAATGGATTATGTGATGAAATACTGATTCCAGCCTTGTGTTGTGTAGCTTGACGTGCATGCAATGCCATCAACTGCCTTCCTAGCTCCATCAAAATAATCTTATCTGTCGGATACCTTGGAAGCATGTAAGGTTGGTGTTCAAAGCATCCGACTCTCATATAAGTGAAGGTAGGGAATTGAAGGAACAAGCAACCATACTCATTTACTTTATTCCAAGCCGCCTCAGATACCCTATTGTTTACCAATGCTTTGTCAAATAAACACATAAAATGACCAAAGAAAGCATCTTGAACTCTTCTATAATGTGCCCGGCTTGGTTTTAAAGTTAGCTGATCATAATATTCCCATACAAGCACCAATGATCTGTCACCTTGAGGAGATAGGCCTGGAAAATGCCTCAATGAAGCTGCTATATAAACCAAATATGAGTTCATGTAGAAGGTAAGAGTGGTAGGGACCTGTACAAGCTGTTCACACAAACTGTCACTGATTATTTCACCCTAGAATATCGGATGCTGTGCTTTTGTGATGACCACAATGAACTTATACATCCAATTTTCAAACATATTGGAAACCTTCAACCCTGCTATTCTGCTCAGGAGAGTGATCATATCATTAATCTCTTCCTTAAAATCAGACCGATACAATTTGGGTATCCGGATCACACAAGGTCGTGATTTAAGAAGCCACTTAGAATTGATATGTTTAATACAAGTATTCTTCTTCTGCTCATAATATTTGTGAGCACTCTTCAATGTGATTTCTGAATATGTAGTAGCATCAGGAACTCTGAAAATTCTGTTGATTGTCTCAGCATCAAGTCTAATAACCACGTTGCCATCATCGTCCTTGATAGTTCTAGATTGACTGTCAAAACGGGATGCACATGCAAGAACAAATTCAGGCTCAAGAGCAGCAATAGGAAAAGAAGATACCAGGTGAATATGACTTCTCAGCAACAATTGCATGTCGTGAGAAGTTGATTTCTCAGCTCTCCCCAAAAACTCGGACATATCAACATGCCCAATTTCTGTGTCCTTGATTTCGTCAATATTTGAGACCATGTGAGACGGGGAAATCTCATTCTGATACTTATCAAATTTATATTTCATGTTTTTGCTTATTGGATAAGCTGGTTTGTCTGTCATTGAACAGGAATCTGCAAGGCTGCGGTGAAAACCCCATAAGGTAAGAACATCATCAACATCAACATGAGCGGACATGGTGAAACTCAAACCCTAGGACAATGAAACCGTCTTTAGAAAAATGGTGGAGAATGAACGGTAAAGACGAATTTGGATCTTGATGGAGTGATTGCAATCAAAAGCAACGTTTTGTCTTCTTGGAACAGCAAGACAAAAAGGTTTTGAGCTTGGATTTGGAGTTATGTCTAAAAAAGTTCAACTTTTGAGCTTTTTAAAGCATTTCGGGTTTTTCAATGACTTAAGCAATTTTTCAAAAAGCAGTCGGGATTTTTTAATAATTTTACAATTTTACAATTTTGCAATTTTTAAAATTGTAATTCTAGCTGTAAATCCCGATTTGCATATTTGGTTCTCAAAACCCGAAATATGACTCAAAGTGATTTTTTTTTTTTTTGTGGAAAATGATAATGAAGGATTTGAGGTAAATGAATGAAAATGTAAAAAGCGAATTGGTGAATGAATGGAAATGGAATGAAGTGAAAACTTTATTGCTGAGAAGAATGGCGTAATGAAAAATGCATTTTGTATGAGGCATTTGGAAAATGAAAAATGCATTTGATATGGAGTTTAAGAATGGAGGTATGGAAGGAAATAAAGAGCAAATATCGATGGGATGAAGGAAACAGAGGGCGCGTGGCTTATGAAGGGTATATAATAAATGGAAAATGCGTTTTGAATGAAGGCGGGCTAAAGGACAATAAAAACGCGTTATGTATGAAACAAAAACGAATAATGGCGAATGAATATATATGGTGTAAATGTGAGTAAACAAAAGTGAAAGAATATACATTTCAATGTATATCAGAAAAATGTGTAAAAACATTGAAGGAAAAACGCGTTTTTAAGAAAAGACGTTGGAATAAAAACGAAATACATAAATAAAGATTACGTTTAATACAAAAAGATAAGTAACAGAAAATGAAATTAGAAAGAAACAAGGAAAAGAATAACATACCCGAAAATAAGTTTGCAAATGAAAGTAATGGTGGAGAAACCCTATGCGTGTTTCAGAAAATGAAAGAGAACTGGCTATTTACTGATAAAAATCCGATCCTCAAGCTTCAAGATCGATAAAATCTCCTTGAAATAAGGAAGTCAAAACAAAAAAGGATTCAAATAGCTCGAATCAGAACAGCATCGGACTTTTTAGAGTTCGCTGCAACATAAAATGTCATCAAAAACTGAAATCGGGCTTTTAAAATCATTTAGCAATTTTATTTAAAACAAATTCGGACCTTTTTGATCTAATAACAATTCACTTAAAGCAAATCGGGTTTTTAAAACCATCTAACAATTCACTTAAAGCCATCTCTAGCGGATCAGCCTCTAGGCCGCTCTTTCCTACATTCACTCCGAGGGAAGAAGAGCAAGTTGAAGCTACCATTCCTTTGGTAGACGATGCCAGGCAAGCCTACATGGAGTATGCTACCTTACCTCCTGATCTTAGAGACCAATGGTCCTTTGATCAAATTTTGAACCAGAGAAACAGAAGAAACGGAGGAAGAATTGATAACCGAGCTTATATGGCTCCTAGAACTGATTTTCATCAAGCTTTAGGGAAGGTAACATTGGATCACTTCGATGGAAGTGATAAGTGCTCAGCAAGATCGTGGGTTCAGAAGTTAGACAACTACCTTTCACTTCGTCCCATGCCAGAAGAGGATGCCACCAAGTTTGCAACACTTCATTTAGAGGGAGCTGCCCATGAGTGGTGGTACCATGGTTTGGTCACACTTGGCCATAACCTTATCTGAACCTATGGAGAATTCACCAACAAGCTGATTGAAAGGTTCGACACTAAGGATCCGGAAGTAAGATTTCGTGAGCTCGCACAGTTGAAGCAGCATGGCTCCTTGGACTCTTACATTGTTGATTTCCAGAGACTTTTTGTGATGGTGCCCAACATCACCGAAAGAAGATTGGTTGTTTTGTTTTCCGAAAGTTTGGTTGAACCCTTGAAAGGGTGGGTTAAAGCTTTCGATCCACCAAGTCTTGATGAGGCAATCAAGAAGTCTCGAAGTATGGAGTTATCAGCCCCTAGGCCCAAATTTCCGACTAAGCCTTTTGGCCATAAGAAGGATAAGAGACATTCTTCTAATCAGCACAAGAAGTTTCCACCTAAGTTGACTAAAGAGCAACGTGAACAGCTCAGAAAGGAGGGCAAGTGTTACACATGTTTAGAGCCTTGGACTAAAGGCCATAGATGTCCTGGAAGAGGGCGTTATAATCAAATGGGGACCTATTCTGATTATGAATCAGCATCTGATATGTTTGATCAGCAGTCTTATTTTGGGGACAGCGAAGATGAAAGAGCCACAGAAGAGTCTGATCATGAGCAAGGAGTTGGGGGCCCTATTGCCCAACTCTCTAGTTTCCAAAAGAACGAATCTTTCAAGGTTCGTGGTGGAGTTGGAGGTCATCGTATTGTTGCCTTAATTGATACTGGTGCGACGCATAACTTCATTGATGAAGGTGTGGTTGCAAAGAGAGGTCTCAAAACTGAAGAATTTGAAGGCTTCAAAGTCATGGTGGCTGATGGGTTTCATATTTCTTGCACCCGAAGAGTCCCTAACATGTCTTTGCAGTTAGGAAACTATGAAGTCAAGGATGACTTCTATGTGGTTACTATTGGTGACATAGATGCAGTACTGGGCATACAATGGTTACGTTCACTTGGTGAAATCTCTTTCAATCTACAAACAATGGAGCTCAAGTTCCAATTTGATGGCAAGAGGGTGGTGTTGAGAGGAATGTCCAATGGTGGTCCTCGAATAGTTTCATTCAAAAGGATGGAGAGGCTGATTAGACATGACCAAGTGGAGTGGGCTGCAGAATGCATGGTTCTTCCTGCTAGTCAAGTTGAGACAAAGAGGGAATATCCTCCAGATATTCAGTCTATACTCACCAAGAGGAGTAAGGTGTTTGCTGATCTACCTCCTGGGCCACCACCTGAAAGAGGAGCTGAGCATGTCATTGAACTCAAAGAAGGGGCCAAACCAGTCATCAC
Source organism: Sequoia sempervirens (assembly GCA_007258455.2). NCBI lineage: Eukaryota > Viridiplantae > Streptophyta > Pinopsida > Cupressales > Cupressaceae > Sequoia > Sequoia sempervirens. The sequence goes on from VDFB02000015.1 coordinate 424,047,994, forward strand.
AACTCCGTATCGATATCCTAAGAAGCAAAAGGATGAAATTGAGAAGAACATAAAAGAACTTCTGGAGATGGGCTTCATTCGCCCTAGCAAGAGTCCCTTTGCTTCAGCTGTAGTTCTTGTGAAGAAGGACGGCACCATCCGCATGTGTGTGGATTATCGTGCCTTGAATCAAAGCACAATAAAGAATCGGTATCCTATTCCTCGGATTGATGAGCTCATTGATGAGCTACATGGTGCCAAGTTCTTTTCAAAAATTGATGAGGTCGGGTTACTATCAAATCCGGATGAGAGATTTAGATGTTGAGAAGACGGCATTCAGATGCCACTATGGTCATTTTGAGTTCCTAGTCATGCCCTTTGGCTTGACTAATGCTCTAGCCACTTTCCAGTCTTGCATGAACAGAGTTTTCCAGAAACAGTTGAGGAAATTTGTGTTGATCTTCTTTGATGATATTCTCATCTTCAGCAAGACGTGGGAAGAACATCTCAAGCACTTGGAGGAAGTGCTCAGCATTCTTGAATCAGAAAGTTTGTTTGCTAAGGAATCCAAATGTGAATTTGGCATGAAGGAGCTGCTCTACCTTGGTCATATAATCAGCGCTGATGGGGTGAAGGTTGATCCAGAAAAGATCAAGGCATTAGTAGATTGGCCACCTCCAGAAAATTTGACTCATTTGAAGGGGTTCTTGGGTCTTTGTGGCTTCTAAAGAAGATTCGTAAAGGGTTACTCTCAAAGTGCTGCTCCTCTTACTGACCTCACTAAAAAGGGGGCTTTCACGTGGTCAGAAAAGGCTCAAAGTGTGTTTGATAAGTTCAAGAAAATCATGAGTTCTTGTCCAGTATTGGCCATACCAGATTTCTCCAAACCTTTCGAGTTACAGTGTGATGCATCAGGGGAAGGTGTTGGGGCTGTTTTGATGCAAGATAAGCATCCTATTGTGTTTGAAAGCAGAAAATTAAGGGGCATTGAAATGACCTATTCTATCTATGACAAAGAAATGCTTGCAATCATGCATGCATTAGCCAAGTTCAGACAATATCTGGTGAGGAGAAAATTCGTGGTCAAGATTGATCACAATAGTCTCAAGCACTTCATGCATTAGAAGGATTTGAATGAAAGACAGCAGAAGTGGGTGAGTAAGCTTCAAGCTTACGATTTTGACATTGAGTATGTCAAAGGGAAGAACAACATTGTGGCCGATGCTTTATCCAGAAGGCCTCATTTGAGCTCACTGTGTGAGCTTACTGCTGATTGGAAGGAGATGTTGCTTGCTGATTATGCCAAAAATTAGTTTGCAACCAGCATTATTGAAGGTACTTTTTATGATGAAAGGTACAAGGTAGTTGATGGGTTGATACACTACAAGGGGAGAATCTTCTTGGTGGCTGATTCTAAACTTAAGAAGAAGATTTTGATGACTTTCCATGACATTCCACTTGCTGGTCATCAAGGGTATTTCAAAACATATAGGCAGATTCGAGAGAGGTTCTCTTGGAAGGGGTTGAAAGATGAAGTTCAGCGTTACATCAAGGAGTGTAGCACTTGTCAAATGAACAAAAATGAACACTCTCTCCCAGCTGGTCTACTGCAGCCACTTCCCATTCCAAATAAAAAATGGGAAAGCATCTCGATGGATTTCATCACCGGATTGCCTAGGGCTCAAGGCAAAAATTGTATTTATGTTGTAGTGGACAGATTGACCAAGTTCGCTCATTTTTTTGCCATCACTAGCTCATTTTCAGCAGCTCAAGTTGCAGATTTGTTCTTCCATGAAGTGTTTAGATTGCATGGGTTGCCTAAAAACATAGTGAGTGATAGGGACAGCAAGTTCCTAAACACCTTTTGGCAAGAGGTTTTCAGGATGAGTGGTACAGTGCTTACTCCGAGCACTAGCTATCACCCTCAAACAGATGGTCAAACGGAGATTGTGAACAAATGGTTGGAGGGCTATCTCAGGAATTATGTCTCGGAGCAGCAAAGAGCATGGGTGAAATGGCTCCACTTGGGAGAATATTGCTACAATTCATCTTTCCACATGTCAATAAAGATGTCTCCATTCATGGCCCTCTATGGTTACGAGGCTCCTAAGCTTTGCTGATTTGGTGTTTGGCGATAGCAAAGCTCCTCAAGCCAAGGATTGGTTGCAGCAGAGCCAAGATGTTTTGAAATCCTTGAAGGACAACCTTCAAATGGCACAAAATCAGCAGAAGATGTACGCTGATCAGTAGCATGTTGAGCGCTCATTTGAGGTTGGTGATATGGTTTATCTTCGACTTCAACCTTACAGCCAGTCCACACTTAAGAAGAGTGGAGCTGAGAAGCTTAAACCTCGCTTCTATGGGCCATTCAAAGTTGTCAGAAAGGTTGGAGCAGTGGCTTATGAGTTGGAACTACCTTCGAGTAGTAAGGTCCACAACGTTTCCATGTGTCTCGCCTCAAAAAGGCACTTGGACACAATGTTGTGGCTTCATCATAGTTGCCTCCTTTGGATGAAGAAGGGCAGTTGACCTTGGTTCCAGAAGAGATTATTGATTCCAGAGAGCGTTCCTTGAGGAGGAGAACAATCAAAGAGTACTTGGTGAAGTGGAAGAATTTACCTTTGGAAGATGCTACTTGGGAGAATGAGGAGATTCTATAGCATCCAGACTTGCGATTGCTTGAGGGCAAGCAATCTTGGGGAGGGCGGACTGTAATGTCCCCTTCTCAGCCAGTGATCATTTCTGTTGACCGTTGGCCTATTTGGAGACCAGAGGGCTGGGGATGGTGAAATTAGGGTTTCCTAGTTTTGAGGAGGTTGTTGCTTGAAGTTTGGAATCTGGATTCAAGGTCTTTTTTTCAGAGAGCTTCGCAGTGGTATGTTCAGTTTGGCATTCCGAGCAACTTCACGAATTTACTATTTTTAGTAAATTCTATTTTTGGCAGTGGACAGGTTGGGTTCAGTTCAGTTGGTCTTCTTCTTTGGTTGATTCAGCTGGCACTTCAGTTTTTGGCCTTGGGCGCATAATTCTTGGAGAGAGAGATAAGTATTTTCATTATAATATTATATTTTAATATTATATTCCCCCCTTTGCCTAGCAGTACAACTTTAAGTTGTTTTTAAAAAGGGGACTTAAAGGGTCAAGGCGCCATGGAGAGATAAATTATAATTTTAAAAGTCAAATATTATGCTTAATGAAAAGGACGCCTACTTGAAGGATTGACTTTTATTTTAAAAGTGAAATATTTTAATAAGTGAAAAAGGACGCCATCCTTTGGAGGGAAAAGTTGAATTTGAAATTAGGGTTTTGAGCGCCCTTCTTGAAGCTTCTAGATGATTCTCTCATGTCTATTTAATCAGGCCTCAGCTCTTCATTTGGTATCTTTTGTCCACTACATTGTTATGCTGCTGAATTGTCTTCAGGCACTCGCTTCGAGGAAAGCACACCTCCTAGCATGGGCTCTTCTTCTTGCTTGAAAGATAGCAACTAGTTGAGAGGTTAGCTTGTAATAGGTTTGAATTGCATTTTCAGTTGAGTAATTGCATTTGGAGTTCTAGTTTGCATTTTTAGTCATATTTCTAATGTTGCTGAATGTCATTGAGGAATGTAAGTTTTACTCATAGCTCATGAAATAAAAATGCTATCATTTTGGGTACTGAGTCTAACTATTTGTCTATGAAAGGCGACCATTCTAGCTCATTTCCAGATTTTATTAGTGTCTATTTGATTTTATAGAGAAAAATCGCTCTTGCAGCTGGGCCGTACCATTTTGGAGTTGCATTGAAGTTTGTGCAAAATAAATAAGGCATATTTGGGGTGGTTTAAGGATTGCATCTTGGGCGCCAACATCAGTATAGTAATCTGCATTTGATTTCTTGTCAATAGGATGAGTTTAGAGTAAGATACGTGCATTCTAGTGATTTGCTATGCTGCAGTTCTGTGTGATTTCTGTCAAAAACAGTCATATCAGATTTGAGTAAGTTCAATATTTGTGTGAAGAGTTGTTATTTAAAGGGGTTTGGGAGTACTGGAGAGGTTTCTTAAACAGTTGCTGCATTGGAAGCTTTTTATCTTATGATTCTGGCAAGTTTTCTAACACATTGTAAGCTGAACAATAGTACTGTTAGCACTTCTCAATTCTCCTTTTTGATTTTATTGTAATTCCCACTGAATAAGTGGAAGAGGCTGGCTTGCCGCCTATTTACTTTCAGTTGAAGTAGTTAGGGACCCTCTGACCATATGCTCGCCATCACTCGGCGCCATTCTTGGTTAGGGTTACATTCTGTTCATCATGCATTGATCCTCTTACCATATGCTCGTCTGCACAGGCGCATTCTTGGTTAGAGTTCCCTTCAGTTTGCATTTGCATAGATCTTCTGACCAATGCTCACACCTTTCCCATATTGGGATCCTGGTGTACATTATGGTTAGAGTTACTTTCCGCATCGTTTTGGTTTATGCTAACCTTAACGGGTGCGTGTTGAATTTGTAATCGCATTGCTAAAAACAAAAAAAAAATTGGTCCGGTTCCTTACAGTTCGTGCTATCACCAAACAACTACTGTAACACCAGTACCAACACAACTAACTGAACCTGCCGAATCAACTCCGTCTCGCTATCAGGTGTCGCAGGAAAATGAGTCTCTAAAGGAAGCAACTCATAAACTAACCATATTTGCTTCCAATCTCTGCTCAAGGTAAGCTATCATACAAACTGTCTATCACATGCTTCATTGAACTGTGCACCTGAAATAAATCATGTACATGAGGATCAAATGTAAAGCTGTATGCACTCCTCACCATGTACACCTCAGAAAACTCCTCTGCGAGCCCTATTTGCAATCCCGATGCATCAGAAGGATCACAAATGCTACAATCAATGCTCATCTCAGGACTGGAATGAAGTGAGTGATCAACATCTAACTCAAAGAGTGGATTATCATATGACCATGTAGTATCTGTCGCGAACAAGGGATTGTATATCATCTCACACTCCTTCGCCTGAACCACCTCCTGCTCTCTCTTTCTGTCCAACCCCTTACAAAAAGAGATAGAATGCAAGCTCCCATCTATAATTCCCCTCAACATATATTTCCGGTTATTAATCTCAAATTTCATTTCCATTTTAGGCATGTTGAGGGAAAATTCTCCAAGGTCCTGGAGCCATTTCATGCCCAATACTATGTTCATCTCACCCATGTTGACCTCATAGAAGTCAGTCTATAACTCGTAGTCATTCAACAATAAGGTGAGATCATTTACCCGTCTAGTGCATGGGAGGGTATATCCATAAGCAAATCGGACTCTGAATCCATCAAAATCCTCGGCCTGAAGTCTACATCTAGCCACAAAACCCTCATCAATAAAATTATGTGTTGCTCCAGTATCCAGCATGGCAACACAACGCTATCCATTGACTATCCCTCTGAATCTGAATGTAGTATCATCCTATACATTAGCAAGGAATGCCGAAGGAACCAAATTCCCATCAGCTGATGCCTTCTCATCTTGATCAACCCCTTATCCCCTTGCTGATCCGCATTTTTCAGAATTAGAGTCCTCATAATATGCCCACATTATATGATTTTCCTTGCACTTAGGTCTCCAAGGGTAGTCATGATCCCTGTTATATGGTTTCTTGCACCAATAGCACAATTTCATTTTCCTTAACTCCTCACGGGACTCCTCATCCACCATGGTTGTTGATTTCTTTTTCTTATCAACAAATTGTTGAGGATTCTCATTGCTGGTTGAAGGAACATCTTTATGCGAACTCTTGCTTTTGGGGGCTGCGAACTCCATACTCCTAGCCTTTTTCATTTCCTCCTGTAGTGTTGGTGGATAAAAGGCTTTTATCCAACCCTTCAATGGCTCCATCAATCCTTTAGTAAACAAAACTACCAATCTCCTTTTAGTAATGTTAGGCACCATTATTGACAATTTTTGAAAGTCAACAACGTATGCTTCGAGAGTTCCATGTTGCTTCAATTGTGCCAATTCTCAGAATCTCACCTCTGGATCTTTAGAATCAAATCTGTCAACTTATTGGTGAATTCCTCATAAGTGTGGATAAGGTTATGGCCAAGAGTGACCAAACCGTGGTACCACCATTCATGAGCAGCTCCCTCCAAGTGTAGTGTAGCGAATTTGATAGCATCCTCTTCGAGCATCAGTCTCAATGAAAGGTAATTGTCTAGATTTTGCACCCAGGATCTGGCTATATACTTATCACTTCCATCAAAATGGGCCAAAGTCACCTTTCCAAGAGCTTGCTGATAGTCAGTTCTTGGAACTATAGGAGGACGGTGATCATTCCTTCCACCATTTCTTCTATTCCTTTGATTCATGAACTGATCAAAGGTCCATTGGTCTCTAAGGTTAGGAGGTAAGGTGGAATACTCCATGTAAGCTTGTCTTGCATCATCTGCAAAAGGTATTGCAGCCTCAGCTTGTGGTTGTTCCTCCCTTGGAGTAAAAGTGGGAAAAAGAGGTCTAGAGGCTGATCCTCTAGTGATTGCAGCATGCTGTCCAACTGTTCTATCGACCTTCGTGCCATTATTGTCATTATTACTATTAACACCACTGTTTTCTCTTGTATGATTGTTTTGATTTTGGGGCTGATTCTGAGCAGCCTGCTGGTCCATTTTTAAAAGAAAGCGTGACATCATATCAATCATTCCATCAAATTTCTTCTCCATTCTAGCTTCTTTTTCCTCCATGGTTTACCTATTATTGTCTGACATGTTTTCAACTGTTTCACCAATACCTTCAACTGCTTTACCAGTCTGCCTCAAAGCCTCTGAAAATGTATTTGCCTCTGGAGTTGGTGGGAATTGAAATTGCTAAGTTCTTGCCTGACTTTTGGTATATGGTCTGTTTTCTCTATCACACATCTGATGATCACAGGATGGCAAAATCGTTGCTCTGATACCATTGTAATATCCCTTGCTAGTTCTGATGTGAATTGCCTTCAAGGAATATCGTTAGGTTCACCAAAATGTGAATCAAAGATCTTGGTTGCTATGAGCCCTCTAACACTTTTAGGGTTTTTCACCTAAAGGAGAGGGATAGACCAAAATGGCAGTGCTCACACTTTTGAAACCATAGTAATATTCCTCTTGCAATATCTGACCCTAATTTGCTGATTAAGGCCTCAAGGAATATTGTGAAACACTTCTCATACACCCTCTAAACTTGTTGTTTTTGTATTTTCAGTTTGCTTGCTTGCTTGGAATGATTTCAATTGAAGTTTAAAAGCTTGCAAATTGACACTACAATGTCTAAGCAATGATCTAAGATGATAATGCAATTCTTTTTTTGTCTTTTTGAATGCATATACATGAACTTTATATGAAAAATGTGCACCTACAGCCAATTGACATTTCGTCAAACACTTGGCATGCAAACTATTATGCTATCTATGAAGATTATAACTATAGGCATTACATCAAGCAATTGTCATGCAACTTATAACTCTATTGAGATATATTGTCTAATAGAGTGCTGATATGAATATGAGCAGCCAAGACTCTTGGCTTTACAATTTTATGCAACTCCTAAAATCTGAGTACAAAAGACAGCCATTAACATTATTCTATATGCATAAACAAGAAGCAAATAACATGAGGAACCTGATTAGAAGGTGCGCCCATGCTTGGTGAAGATGTAGCAACCTTGAAACAATTCAAAGGTGCCCTCCTTGAACCAAATCAACCCTCACAGCGAGCCAACCCTGTGTTGGCATATGGCTTGGGGGAGATTGTTGGCATGCAGCTTCTAGTGTTGTCATTGATGGCAACCTAAGTCATTCTTCCTGTCCGTAGATCAAGATTTATTCATATCAGCAAGATAAGTAAAGATCAGAGTTTTACCAATAGAAAGTATAAAGAATAGGGTATCCGGTTAGCATATCGATCTGTACGCCTCACCGGATCATAATTTTGAGTTGTAGTCTCCGAGAGAGTTTGTTAAGCATCTATACTATCTTGTTGAGTTTTGTGATGTTGCATTGATTAGTGTATGAGTTAGGAGATCCGATTGGATGCTTTGACAGGATGTTTTTCTGTTTATTTGCTCATTGTGGCCGACTTAGTGAATGCCGCATGTCACGGATGTATAAGGAGTAATTGCTTAATTGTTTCTTGTGTTGGTTATTTTGTTTTGGGTCCTAGCTATGTCTTAGTTGACTTTGATGGGTGCACATTAAATTTAATTTGTGATTTGAGCCGACCATTGAAGGATATTTCATGTTTTGTTAAAGCCGACTTGAAGCAATGAAATATTTGTTATTGGATATATATATGAGATCGGTAATTCATTTTGTGTGAGTGAAGCAAGAGAAGGTGTTGGAATATGTGTGTAGAGCAGAGCAGATGTGTGTGTGAGTATCAGAAGGGTGATTGAGCGATCTATGCACAGTTTCAGAAGGGCAGAAAAACAGAGAAGCGCAGAGCAGAAATACATAATCAGTTAGAAAGACTGAAGATCGTCTATTGAGCTTCATTGGAACTAAATCCAGGCATTTGGAGATGCTATCGTCTCATTTCAACTTTTTGTTGTAATCACAAACATTTTGTAAGGAAGTGAGCCTTCCTTATTTTGAGCAGTGAGCTCTAGGCAGTGTGCCTGAATGTATGTACATTCCCTTTTATTCATACTTTTAATAGAGTATAATTGTGGATTAATCTCCACAGTAGTTTTTCCCCTAACAAGGTTTCCATGTAAAATTATTGGTGTTATGGTGCTTTGATTATTTTGTTCATGTGCTTGCATCTTTATTTCTGTTTATGTGTTGTGGATGGTTTAATACTTGGATTTAAAGTTTAAATTTGCTGAACACTGATTCATGCCCCCTCGCCCTCCCCTGTCAATGTTCCCTGAGTCCAACAATTGGTATCAGAGCACAGTTCCTCTATGGAAGTTTAATAGCTTGAGGTGGATCTTGGATTGCAAATGGACTCTGGTGGTCTTGTTGATGTGATTTTTTTGTGACCGCACCAATCAGCAGAACAAAGTTGTCCGAAGGCTACTCCGTTCTCTCTTGATCAAAGTATTCCGTGCGCTAAGATTGCGAGATAGATCGCACGTTCAACTCCAAGGTTCCAAAATGCTTGGAATACCTGTTGACGTGGTTTTTGTGACCGCAACAAACAGCAGAACGAAATAGTTTAGGGCTACTCCATTCTCTCTTGATCAAAGTATTCCGTGCGCTAAGATTGCGAGAAAGTTCGCACGTTCAACTCCAAGGTTCCTTTAATGCGAATAGACCCAGTTCGGTTGATGTGTATTTGCTGTGTTCTTACGAGGGGACTTACACAATTGTTCAGACTTCTTGCAGTTAGCAGTTGGTATGTGGTTTGAAAGGGATTCTTGCGCGTATGATTTGGCAATATAGTTCGTTTTCCTAAAACTAATCAGAAATGTGCGGAAAATAAAAGAGTATAAGGCCTAAGAAACTTATGTTCTATTCTAAATGCAGGATATGTGGGGCTCCGTTTCAATAGACTTCAACCAAATTTCACCTAGCCTCACGTCGGACAGCCTCAGTAAAATCGGTGCAATCTTCAAAGGGATAACAAAAGATGTTCAAATTATGATTCAACATGCATACACCATCACAACGACGCATATAAGCATACCAATCACAATTGAAGTTAAACTCAAGATGATTTCCAGTCGACCACGCAAGGCAAGCTTATCATCAACAAGCTGCTAGTGGTATGGAGTAAAGCGAAGCTATCTCAATAAAACACCACACATCAAAGTAAACTACTTGCATCAAATTAAGCTACTTGGATTCGAAAGGAAGAAGAGACCTTGCTAGCTATTCATGACAAGACGAATTCCACCATCAATGAAAAGATCATTATCATGAAAAGTGTTACACAACAATCTCCCAAAAGTTTTCAAAGGGAAAACTTTCTTTCTTCTCCACAATATGCAAAATGTCTACAATGCTCTACTCTCTAGCTCTGGCTCTAATGCTAATGTCCAATCTCTAATGAATTACAAATGAGGGGGACTCCCCCTTATATAGCTAGCCAAGTCCCAAAGACGGCTAGGGTTACAATTAATAGAGTGGCCAGAATTGTGCCACCTCAGCCCTAACCCTAAAAACTGCCAGAATAGGGAGTGGTACATTAAATGAATCAAAGATTCCCACTCACTCCCATAAATAGTAAATGTAATAAATGCCCATATTCAGTCTTCTAGAAGATCCTCGTCCAGTAGTGCGTTCCCACTTGCCTTCTCTTTGACTGCCAACTCCACGAATCTGCGAAGCACGGCCTCAACTTCTTGAACTGAAATCGGTGGAACACAATCTAACTGAAACTCTAACACTGTGACTGAATGCTCATGCCTCGTACAAGATTTTCTCCAAGCAGCTAAAGAATTCTGCGTGTTCTGGATCAAGGTGGAGAAAGTAGAAGTATTCTCTAAATCATCTTGTACAAAGGTCTTAACATCTGCAAAGAAAGGCACCAACAAACCCCTCAAATTATCAACATGAACTTCATCCGGACACAACCGCCTAGCAAATATGGCCTCGAAAGTATTCTGAACTCCATCGATAATATTGGCCATGGCCTTATGTATCCTAGCTGAATCTGCCTGTGCCGCATCGAAGAAACCACGCCCTGTGATAGCCGAAGAATACCACCTAGAGAAATCATACCTGTCATTCTCCTGAATGACACCTCCATCAATCAGTAATCGCAATGGCACATGCCTCAATACCTCAAGACGCTGGATCACCCTACCCTGATAGATAGAGGCATCTTCCCAAGCATGATCCACTCCATCCATCCGTGTCAAAATACTAGAGGTCTGCTGAAAGGCAGAAGCGAGGTCCTCCATAAATCTCTCTGTCTCGGCACGAACTCCTGTGACCCATTTATCTGCCTCCTGTGCCATCTTTCCCAACTCCATCAAGCCGCTGATCGACTCTCTAGGTATCTCTGCTGGAGGCTCTATCACTGGAACATCCTGCCCTCGAGAACGAGATAACTGTTGCACATATCCAATTAAAGCTTTGTGTTCTCTTTTCAACTTTTTATACTTCCCTTCCTTCTTGAACAACCTATCTTTGAGGGCAAGGAAGGAGTTATCACACTCCTCTACAATCTGCGCACCAGTGGGGCGTCCCAAATCTAGAGTCGTGACTACATAATTTTCTGGCACTGCTTCATTCCGGTCACACTCAACTCGTGGCACAGCTACATGAAGGGTACGGGAACCATCCCCTTCAGTGGATATCTTCGAAAATTTTCTTGCTTTCTTCTTCTGTGGAGGTGCACTGATCCTATTCAGAAACTCCTCCATCTCGACTGCTGGATCAATCTCTTCATTGGGGCTTCTTCTCATTCTATCTTTAAGCCAATCGGGCACATCATACTGTATATCGAAGGGCTGCTGCTCCTGTGCCTCAACTTCTCTAACTAGCTCAACCTCTACATCATTCTGGCGAGGCTCATCGTCCTCAAGTGGCTGAGTGTCACCTGACACTATATCATCATCATCATCATCATTCATGGCCGCCTCTAACTCCTGCTGAAACTGAGGGTCAGTAATAGTCCCCTCATCATCCTGCTGATCGACCCTAACAGGTGCGTTGACGCTCTGGCCAACTGACTCTCTCCGTGGAGGCTGAATATTATCCTGTCTGCTTGCACCTGGTTCAATGCATTCCTCTGATCAGCAAATAAGGAGACCTCCTGTATGCTTGGAGAACGTGTCTCCAAGGGTGTTGCCACTGTGACTCGTGGAGGCTCTGGCTGAGTAGGCTCCTGTCTAATTTTTTCTTCTTCCTGGACTCTGGACCTCTTGTAATCTGTTTCTTCCTGCCAGTGGTGGGCGTCCTGTGATCTCCCATCATATTGTAAGTCAAGGCAATTGACCTACCCTTCAACCTGTTTACTCGCCTATCAACCCATGCTCTAGTGAATGTCATGACTGGGATAGAGAGAGTATCTAAATCTGCAACCTCGGGCTCTGACCAATCGGGAGGTGGAAGTGGAGTATCTCTAACTGCTGCATAATCCGGATGAACAACATCCATATCCTCATTGACCTGGTCTGGAACCGGAACAACCTCACACTCCCTGATTAGAGTAATAGGCAACCGAGAAAACATCATTTTCCTCACTTCAATCTCATCAGCTGCATCAGCCCAATAATCTTCAATGGTGGCCTTATGTTTAAATTCTTCTGACAACACCCATTTGATGTTATGATGCGGGTCATAGTGTTGTCGACTAGTGTGGTATGAGAAATGATAAAATTGAAGTTCACTTTCAGCCTCCCTAGCTGCCTGTATGGAGGGACATACCTCATCCGAGTTGCCCATGACAACTGGAAATTCAACTCCTCCCTTCTTCTTTTTCTTTTGAATTTTATCAAAGGCAAGCAATTGCCTAGATATCTCTAGCATTAAAATCCTATCTGTCGGGTACTTAGGCAGCCTATATGGATATGATGAGAAACCTTGCAGCCTAATGTAAGAAAATCTCGGAAACTATATGAACCAACACCCATACCTTTCAATTAGCTCCTGGGCTTCCCTCGAGATTCTGTGATGTAACCGCTCCTGAAGCAACCTCGTGATATACATGGTGAATGAATCGTTGACACGTTTGTAGTGGGTTGTGCTCGATAGGTGCAACTGTGGACACGCCTCATGGATTTTGAACTGATGAGAGCCACAACCGACAGGTTCCTTGTAAGAGATCCCTCTATACTTCGTCATCCGTGCCAACATGTAGATAATGTAGGAGCTCATGTAAAACGTTTACGTCCTTCAGAGGCTCAGAAGCTGCTCATGTAGATTATCACTTATCATCTCGGCCCAATTGACATAGTCCTTCCCTTCTAGCACCAGGTTGATGTAGTAAAACATCCAGGGTTCAAAAATGAATGATTGTGCACAACCTCCAACCCTGCTCAGCATCATGATGAGGTCACAATATTCCTGCTTCAAGTCGTCTGCAATGATCTGCTTCGGCAACTTTGTACGAGAAGGCTTGGGAGTGGTCATCCAGTGGGTGTTAATTGTATCCATGCATCGCTCAAAAGCAGAAGCATACATCCGCTCCGCTCGCTCCCTGGATTTATAAATCATGTTCCTGTGCACCGGGATCCCGAAAGCTTCGCCAATGGCTGCCGGAGCAAGATTAGCTAGCACTTGGCCATCTGGTGACATGATCGACCGGTGTTCCTTCTTGTAGCAATTAGCACACTCCATCATCAGCTCCGAGCATTGAATGGCTGGCGGAAAACCAGCAGCTGCATATAGTCCGCTTCGAACAATGTTGTGCGAAGTGGTCGAAGCCCGATGACTTCCGATTCCAAACATCCTGTTCTTGAAGGTCTCCAGGTTGACGGAGCCCAGGTTAGTGTCTGTCAACTTGCCCAGCTTTGAAATGAACTTTGATTCTGGCATGAATGTCTTACTCAGCTTCTTAATCACAGCTTGTCTGGATGCACCATTGTCCTTTTCAGTTGTCCTTGCCTCAGCCATCTGCAAACAGTAAACATTCATCAGCAATTTAGTTTAATAAAATAATACATGACATTGTATAGGGGCTGCAGTCAACTTCTAGAAGCTGCAATAACTCTCGTGTTTGCAAACCTCAGCTTCTTCTTCTTCAATAAGTTCGGACTTCAACACTTAGAACAGATTTCTAAGTAGACTTCGATGGCTTCACTATTCTTAATCAATGTCAACCAGCAATTCGAACTTCACACTTTATATCAGCAATCAACAATCTTGTAATCCACACTTTGAAAATTCAGCAATTCACTTCTAGGCGTCCTTTTCGACTGGCAACCTTAACTTTAGCAACGAATTAAGCTTCAGCCACACTCGTACCTTTCAAGCTTTCAGCAACTTCTCCTCTCCAACCAGCAAGTGCACACTTCCACTTCAGCAAAGGCACCTCTCAGCAATTCAAGGCGTCTCCTTCAACTACAGATTTGAGCAACTTCTAAGTGCGCCCCTCAGCAACTGGCAGCCTCAGCAAACTCCAGACTTAGCCACAATTCGAACTCACTTAAACTCTAGTCTTCAACAACTCACTGCAATGTTTTTCTTAGAGCAAGTTCGACTTCTTCAGCTGTGAAGACAAGTGAGAGACCTCTCCATTTTATAGCCAAAATCGAATTCTAGAAGAAACCATTTTTAGCCAGTGCATTTAACTTCCACTACTCCACTTGAAGAATTCGAATTTTCCCTCTCTGGTATTTCTGACACTTGTCACTCAACGTCAGAAATCTTGCTCTTCTAGAAACTTAACTTTGACTGGCATCTTCGAATTTACTCCTGAGAAATTTAATTTGAATTCATCATTTTTACTCACCAGCCGGAGCTTTGTCACTTGAATTCGAATTCAACTCTTCATTAACTCTGGAAAATTCATCACCGAAGAATTCCATCAAAATTATCTAGGCAACTCATCTCGACCTCATCATTTGAAGAAATTCATTCCGAAAACACATTTTATTCAAACTTGCCTTAGAAAATATTTTAAATTTTCCCTTAGAAAAATTCACAATTTGAGCACTGATTAAATTCTTCACTGAAAAAGTGTCGGCGAAGTTCGGAAGACTTGGAAATCCATCTATCATCGCGAACATCCAGTACCCAGAAGAAAATTTTCTTCAGAACGCCTCGAATCCATGGGTACCCAACAAACGGGTTCATTTAATTTTTGAACTTTAAACCTTAGAAAAATATTATTTTCACCATTTAATATTCATTCTTTGCCTGCGATCACTCTGTGTTGCTCTGACTTCTTGAAGAATTTGAATCATCTTGCATTATTATCCATCCTCTGGCTTCACCGTTGAGAAAATTTGCTCGGGCTTCGAAAAACTTCACCACCTTGAGTTCTAGGCGTATTTTCCAAAGGGAGAAAATAATTTGCCTTAGAAAATATTTTAATCATCTCTTGCACTCTTGAAAAATTTCCCTTAGAAAATTCTATTTGTTTGCCAGTGGAGGAGAATTTTTTATCAACTTCACTAGAAAATTTTATTCGCCTAGCACACTTTTATTTCTCACTTCACTCCACACTTGAAAATATTCATTTAAACCCAACGCCTAGGCAAATTCTCCAACACTTTAAAAATATTTCATTTTTACTTGAGGCACCTAGCACTTAGAAGAAATTGGAAACCACGCCTTAGCAATTTAATTCCACCCCTCACATGCCTTAGAAAAATTTTCTAACACCCACCACCTTGGGCGCATTTTGAGCTTGATGGAGGATAACGCCTATCTTTTACCTTGTGTTTATCACGCCATGAAGTGTCTTTCACTTTATTTACCACCTTTCACTCCATTCACTTACCTTTTACCACCTAAACTTGGGCGCATTTCTATGTAGGTGAAGGATGACTCTTCGTATTCCACCTTTTGTCTTCATATGCATGCACTTGGGCGCATTTCACCCTTTGAGGAGGACGGATTTCTTTGACCCTGTTGACTTGCCTTCAACTTGAGCGCAATTTGGTGTGGGTGGAGGATAAAGATTGTTGACTTGTTGACCCTTTTGCCTTTTGGGCGCATTTTGACATGTCTAGTGGATGAAATCTCTTACTACGCCTTGGAGTGACTCTTCGCCTTCCATTTTTTTGTCTTCACATGGCATGATTTGGGCGCATTTGAGCATAGGAGGATGAAAACGTTTGACCACTTTGACTTCTTTGTGTTTTGGGCGCATTTTACCCCCTGAGGAGGATGGGCGCATTTAGGCCTAGCAGCAGGATGGAAATCTTTGACTTTGCTTTGACTTTTTTTCTTTCCTTGAGCGCATTTTGCCCCCTGAGAAGGATAAACCTCATACTTAGAATTTTTCCTGAGCTTCCTCATCAACTGGGCGCATTTTACCATGTCAACTAGATGAAGTTCCAGACTTAGAACATTTTTCATCGTTTTTCGCCAGTATTTCATGCCCCGCTATTTATAGTAAGTCCTCTCAATTTTGCACCTCCGAAGCTCGGAACGATTTGAAACTTTGCACACTGCATCCTCATAGCCTTGTTGTCCTGTCGATACTGCTACTTTTAGTCACCCCGCTATTTTTAGCCTGTTTCTGAAGGCGGTTTACTATAAATAGTAACCTCTTGTTTCTAGTAGCTCCATTGCTCCGATTAACTTGAAATTTTAATGAGGTGCTCCTCACCACGTGACCTTACTGTCGACACCAACGCATGCAGTTGATTTACTATTTTTAGCCAGTTTCCAATCTGACTTACTATAAATAGTAAGTGCTCCGTTTGACTTGAAATTTTACCAGCAGAGAGCCTGAATGATACTGATCGCGGTGGTTTACACCGGTTTTCGAAAATTTTGACTTTTTACGCCTCTTTTTGGGTCCCGAAGTTGGAAACCCTAATTCGCTCTGCATGTATATCAAATGATCTCTGTTTGCTCTCGTTTCTGTGGCACTGCGATCAGCTCGTGATCCTGAACTGCTGGAAGCGGCTGCCGGGACACACCTGCTAAAAATAGCAAGTTCCTTACTGAGTGAGTATCTGATTTGCATGTCATACCATCGCGAAGCTCTCGAAAAACCCATCGGAATCACCCGACATGCAAAAGAAACCGACATGCAAACCCTAAAAATAGCCTCTAAGGTGAATTGAAGTGATCGTCGTCTTGCATGTTATATCATCGCGAAGGTCTCAAAACCAAGGAATATGCCAACATGCAAAGAAAAACTCGCATCGACCGACGAAATTTGTGCCCGAAGCCTGACTGCTAAAAATAGTAAGTTGTCTGTTTTCGCTCAAATTTTGCATACGAATAGCCTGATGTGCCCTGAATGCAGTGTGACCATCTGAATTTCAAAAATGTTGACGAACTGCCTCGAATTTCACACTTACTAAAAATAGTAAGTACCTCAGAATCGGATGAAAATTTGCTGGGAGCGCGCTGGAAACATGCTGACAACAATGTTAGGCTCAGTTTTCAATTTACTGATTTCGTTCGACCTCGGATTGACTAGGAAAGATGAAACTCTAATTTTCAGACTTGGTCAATTTTACGCTTAAATTTACTGACGGGCGCAACCCCTCGAAAGGCGGACATCAGAAAAGAGACAGAGCGAAAAAGAGAGAAAAACCCAAGCCAAAAGACCGGAACGAGCAAAATTTAGGGGGTCCCCATCTTGAATGGGGCAATGTGTGAAAAAGGTCACAACAATACCCTTAGTTGGTTAGTTGTGATTTGTTGTTTTTACAAGGGGACTTACACAATTGTTCAGGATGTTTGCAGTAAACAGCTGATAAAATGCTTTGAAGGGGATTTTCGTGTGAGTGATTTAGCGTTGAAGTGTGATTTTTCCTAAAACTAACCAAAAGTGTGTGGAATTAAAATGGATGCAAGGTTTAGAAAGTCTAAATTCTAGTTTAAATGCAAGAGGTGTTAAGCTTGATTTCAATGAACTTCAACCAAACATTGTCTAGCCTCTCGTTGGACAGCTTCAACAAGGTTAGTGCAATCTTCAAGGGAGTGAAAAGATGTTCAAATCACGATTCAACGATGCAAATACCATCACAACGATGCATACCTACACATGAATCTTGACCGAAGTTAAGTATAAAAGCATTCCAATTGACCACGCAGGACAAACTTACCATCAGTAAGATTGTTAGTGGTATGGATTAATGAAGCTCACTTAAATCAAACACAACCACCCATAATTAACTATTTGCATGAAAATTACTCTAACTTGAAGTCGAAGGAAGAAGAAACCTCACTAACTGTTCAGAACAAAAGTGGAGTTCACCATCAATGAAATTCTTTTATTATGATAGCTTTCGTAACAATCTCTTACAAAATTCTCAAAGGGAGAATTCCCCTTCTCCTTCAAATAATGCAATAAAACTACTCTAACAAAATGTCTACTCTCTAGTCCGATATACTGTCTCTCCAACTATCTAACTTCACTAACTAGTGTACAAATGAGGGGACTCCCCTTTATATAGCTGGCCAATCCAATGGATGGTCCAGATCAAAGTATAATGGACGGCTCAGATCGAGCCACAAAAACCCTACACAAGATTCGCCCTAAAAACCGCCAGAAGGTGGAGGAGTGGCATCATTAATAATTACAAAAATAGCAGATTCCTCCTTGACCACTATGGGCAATTAATGCCCACTATCCCTCCAGAAGATTCTCGTCCATGACTTTGTTTCCATTGTTCTTCTCTCTGACCGCGTAAGTTACAAATTTGGCCAACACCTCATCAACTTCCTCCTCAAAAATTGCCGGAGTAAGGTTGAGCTGATACTCCAGAATAGCCACCATCTGCTCTTGCCGATCACAAGACTTTCTCCAAGTCTCAATAGAATCCTGCGTGCTTTGAATGATAGTTGAGAACGTAGAGATGTTCTCAAAGTCAAGTTGAGAAAACATCCTCATCTCGGAGAAGAAAGGCTGCAACCTTGCCTTCAATCCGTCCACCTCCACCTCTTCAGGAGTTAATCTCTTGGCGAACAACGCATCCAATGTATTGAGGATGCTCTCATGGATATTTCTCATTGCCCTCTTGATCTTAGATGACTCCGCCATTGCCATGTCGAAGAAGCCTTTGCCAGTGAATGCAGTCGAATGCCACCCAAGAAAATCATATCTATCCCCGGCCTGGATCACCCCTTCGTTGACCAAAGTTTGCGTGGGTAGGCGCATCAGGGCAGCGAGGCGAGGAATGGTCTTGTCCTGGAATATATGAGTGTCACCCCAAGCTTGCTTGATGTTCTCCAAGCGCGAGAGGATACCAGAAGCACTCTGAAAAGAGGAGACAAGATTGGCCATGAATTTCTCCGCCTCGGTGCGAACACCGCCTATCCATTTATCTCCTTCCTGAATAGCCCTCTTCATTTCTTCGAGTCCACCAATTGACTCTCGTGGCAGCTCAGGCGGAAGTTCCACCGCTGGGATCTCTTAAGCACACGGACGTGCTAGATGCTGTACATATCCGACCAACGCCCTATGCTCCTTCAATCTCTTATACTTTCCCTCCTTTCGCACCAGCCTATCCTTCAAAGCCTGGAAGGAATTTTCTGCCTCCTCAACAACCTGAGCTCCAGAAGGACGTCCTAATTCAATTGTGGTGACTGTGTAATTCTCTGGCATTACATCACCCAAGTCATAGTGTTCCCTTGGAACGACAACATGGAAAGTGCGTGAACCAACCTCATTAGTTTCCATCCTAGATACTTCCTGGCTCTCTTCCTTTTAGGTGACTTACTTGTCCTATTCAAAAGTTCCTCCATTTCTACCGCCAGGTCAGCGTCATCTTCTTGATCTCTCCTTATTGCACGCGAGAGCCAATTTGGAGCATTATGCTGAGCATCATAAACAATAAGGGGCTGTTCTTCCGTCGCCTCTACTTCACGAACTTCCTCCTGAGCAATATTTTGTCGAGGTTCATCCATCTCCATATGTTGACTGTCCTCCTCATGAGCTCTAACCTCAGGTTCCATAATATCCTCCTCCTCAAAAGCTGCTTCAAATGCACGATCAAAGCGGATATCCGTTTCTGTTTCTTCTCCTTCATCTGGTTGATTGGCACCTTCAGGAGCATTGGCACTTTGATTGTCCAACTCTCTTGGCAACGGCTGGTTAACCTCTCCAATTTCCGGCTCTTCATTCACTCCAGCCCTCTGATTTGCAAACATTGAGACTTCATGTACGCTGGAGGATCGCTCCAATAATTGAGTAGGCGATGTCTCTTCTGATCTCTGAGGTTCAGGCTGAATTGGTTCCTCCTGCTGTTGCGGCTCTACAGCTTGGGCAATTTGTTTCTTCTTCTTTGCTGACACTAGTGGCCTCTGATCACCCATGAGATTGTACGAGAGGGCGATTGATCTTCTCTTCAGCCTGTGGACATGCCCATCCACCCAACTCCTTGTAAAGGTCATGACAGGCATAGACAAAGTGTCTAAGTCTGTAATATCTGGCTTAGCCCAATCCGAGGGTGGGATTGGCGTGTTCTTTATTGACTCGTAGTCCGGGTGTGTAAGTCTGGTATCTTCATTGACTTGATCCGGCACCTGGACCACCTCGCATTCTCTGATTAGCTTCAGGGGCAATCTGGAGAACGTTCTTCTAATTTCACCTTCATCTTGTGCATTTGCCCAAAAATCCTCTAAGTGAGCCTTATGACTATACTCTTCACCCTGCACAGTTCCAATCTTCCCTCAAGGATCAAAGTCCTGCCAGCTGGTATGGAGTGTGAGTTGGTAGAACTGCAATTCTTCTGCCTCCTTGGCTGCTTGCAAAGAAGGGCACTCCTCAAGCGAGTTTCCCAAAACAATAGGGAAGTGCAAACCTCCTTTCTTCTTCCTTCTTATAATTTTATCATAGGCCACAAGTTTCCTAGACACCTCGAGCATTATCATTCTATTTGTAGGATACCTTGGCAGTCGGTAGGCATATGAATGGTGACCTGGCAGCCTTAAATAAGTGAACTTGGGGAATTGGACAAACCAAAACCCATACCCTTCGATCAACTCCTGTGCCTCAGATATTCTTTGCTGCAATCTTCCTTGAAGAGTCCTCGTGATGAACATGGTGAAAGCATCATTCACCCTCTTGAAATGAGAAGTGCTCGTGAGATGCAACTGCCTGCAAGATTCATGAATCTTGAATTGATTGAAGCCACACCCAATTGGCTCCTGGTACGCCAGCCCCTTGTATTTCGTCATCCGAGCCAACATGTAAATAACATATGAACTCATGTAGAACGTCCTCGTTCTCCTTAGATTTTTGAACTGCTAATTGATGTTATCACTTATCATCTGCGCCCAATCCACATCCACCTTTCCTTCGAGCACCACGCTGATATAGAAGAACATCCATGGCTCAAACACATATGCCTGCGGGCTGCCATTAACTCGACTGAGCATCATGATCAAGTCGCAATACTCCTGATTCAGCTCCTCTGAAATAATTTGTTTTGGCAACTTGGTGCCAAGAGGTTTTGGCTTCCTCATCCACATCGTGTTAATCCTCTTAACACACTTTTCGAAAGATGTAGCATACATCTTATCAGCTTTTTCCTTGGACTTGTACAATATCTTGTCCGTGGCCAGGATCTCGAAAGCTTGACCAATTGCATCCGGTGTAAAATTTGCCAGTAGCTTGCCTTTTGGAGAAATAATCGTCCGATGGTCTGAATCGTAATAATTTGCACACTCCATAATAAGCTCTGGACATCGAATCGCTGGCGGGAAACCGACTGCTGCATACAACCCACTCCTCACAATGTTGTGCGAAATATTTGACGGAGGATTGCCACCCTGCCCGTATATTCTTCTCTTGAAGGCTTCAAAGTTGAAAGAACAGAGGTTGGTTTCAGTGAGACCTCCGAACTTCGACACGAACTTAGACTCCGGAATAAAAGACTTCTTCAAGTTCTTGATGATTGCCTGCCTGGAAGCATTTTCTTTGCCAGCTTCAGTATTTCCAGACTTGGCTCCAGCCTTGCTCGTTCCAGCAACATCACCTCTTCGACTTTCAACCATCTGCAAAACGAAAAAGCAAACATTACAATTCTAACTTTTAAAAAATAAAAGTTCGTGAGATGGCTGGCAAATGGAGTTGGCTGCAAAAGAAAATAAAATTAATAACTTCAGCAGTATAACTCCAACTTCAAACCTCGAGAAATTTAAAACTCTGAACCTCAGCAATTTGCAGCCACAACAATTTTAGCTCTCCGAAAAATCAACTTCAGCAATCTCAACTTTGGATTTTTATCTCAAGTCGTAGCAACTTCGAAAAATTAAACTTCACTTCTCAGCACTCACTTTTAGCAACTTGGAGAAATAAATTTCAACTCCCAGCACTTCTACTTCAGATTTTATTCTTTCTTAGTATTCAACAACTTCAGAAATTTTTAAATCTTAGCAACTTCAAGTTCTAGCAACTCAAAATCTCAGCAACTCAAGCAATTTTAACTTCCAGCACTCAGAGAGATAATCAAATTCAACACTCTCAATCTTCAACAACTCTCAACTTTCAGGAACAGTTATTCACAGCCTTAGCACAATTTAAGCTCTGCAATTTTTTGAGTAGAAATGAAAATCTTCGAAGTTTTTATAATTGCAAGCTGGTGCCTGTTTTAGCAAATGCCATTAATTCACTTCGCCATAACTTAGGAATTTTCCAATTTTAAGAGAGAATATTCCCAGCCATCATTCAGTCGTCATAGAAATTTGCTAATCTGGGAGATTCTTTCCTTGTTCGAATTTAAAATTTCCCTCCCGACTGCCAGTTGAATGAAGTAACTTCGAGAGATTTATTAAAATTCACTTTAGTTAAAAAAAAATCTCATCTTTTAAAATGGCGTATATTTTATTTAAATTTAATCTCGACGCCATTTAATTTCATTTAATTTATTTATTTCGCTAGCGTCTTGGAAAAAAAATCATCGCGAGCTCCAATATTTTAAACTGGCTAGGCAAAATCATTTTCCGTCCGTAATAAACTCCAAAATAAAATTTCCCCGTGATTAATATATCCCGACCTTTTAAAATTTGTGTCCAAACGAAGGGGGAATTTAATTTTTAAACTTTGGAAAATAATTATTTTAAATTTTAATTGATTTCTCCAACTTGAGCAAACTTAAAATTATTTGCCTAGAGCGAATTTTCATTTAACTCCAAACGCCCTTTTAAAGGAATTCATCATTTAATCTCAGGCGTATTTATCAACTTGCAAAATATTTCCCTTTTGATTTTTCATGTTTAAGCGTATATCCCTTTTGAACTTTGAATCAAAACTCCTTAGGAAAAGTTTTAATTTCTCTTCTTTCAAGCTCTGGGCGTATTTGAACCCTTGAGGTTTCAATTTAAACACTCAGACACTTTCTTCTACTTTCTCCACTCTAGCTTGAGGCGCACTTTAAAGGGTCTCTTTCCATTTTTCACTCCTTAGAAATTTTTAAACCCAACCTCTTCTTGCTAAGGTGCATATGATGTATGCTTCTTCAAATTTAAATTATTTTAGAAAATTTCTCAAGCTTTTCTTTTACTTGGACGCAAATGGCATTATGTGCTTTTAATTTCGATCCCTTAGATAAATTCTTAATCTCCTTCTTCACTTAGCAATTTTCAAGTTCTTTGCCCTGGGCGCAAATAAGACCTTGGGCTTTCATTTTCAGTGCCCTAGTCAAAATTCTAAACTTCAACTTCTCCTTGTTGAGGCGCATTTCACCATTGAAGCTTTCAATTTCGTTAATACTTGGGAGAATTTCACCCTCTCCTCTTCAAGGCGCAAACTCGTGCAAACTTTCATTTGGGGGCGCATCCTATAGGTGGTACCTCCACTTTAAGAACACTTAGAAAATTTTCAATATACCTTCTTCTTCTAGGCGCATTTAGATGGGTGAGTTTCCACTCTGAACATTTAGAAATCTTTCTAGCTTATTCTCTCAAGGGAAGGTGCATCCAACATACTGAGCTTTTACCTTTCTACGCCTTAAAAATTCAAGGCCTCCATCCAAGCTGGGCGCATATGAGTGTTGAAACCTTCAATCTTCTATACTTAGAAAAAATTTCATTTGGGGGCACTTTTGATCCCTCACACTTCAAGTTTGAACACTTAGCATTTTTCAAAGCTCTATAGGCAAGTTCAGGCACATTTGGATGGGTTTGCTTTCAAATGGGGGCGCACTTGATGGGGGTAGCTTTCACTTTTGGAACATTTAGACAAATTTCATCAACTTACAAGCTTGAGCGCATTTCTCCTGAAATATGCTAACCAATTTTTTTCTTGAAGATTTACACACATAAACCAGCAATAGCCAACTGGATTAGCATTAGCATCAAACTGAAAATCAAACTTAAAGGAACTCGACACCAAGAATGCACACTCAATCCAAATGATGGAAAGGTGTTGTCATATGGCAGAGAAATTAAAGAATAGTACTTGAAAGAAACTACTCAACGTCAAGAATGTGCACTCAAGATCCCACTGAGGGCGAGGTGCTAACATATGACGGAGTGATTACTTAAAATTGAAACTAGTAGGCGGATAACCAGCCATGAAGCTACAACAATCTAATTCATCCGCTGTGGCGGGCATCCACAGAATTGTGGGGATTCACCACTTGAAAGTGGGTACAATGATATAACAAGTTCTTTCTCCGCACTGGCGGTAAACCGTCCAGGGGTAATTAATAGGAAAATTAACAAGTAGTTGCAGCAAAACATAGATTGGATTAGTACTACTAATCACAACCTTACAATTCAAATGACTGCAAAAACAAGTGTTACATTGATAGAGAATTAAGACTAGAAGAGAAGAATGAGTTCTATGATGTTTCTTTACTTTTCCAATGATAGAATTATGACCAAAATAGGAAACATATAAATCTGATGTAAAAACAGAATTCTGGAAATCTTAATCAGCAAACTGTGAAAACCAATGAAGTATTCATAACTCACTCATTTCACCTCCAAATCGAATGAGATCGAATGCAATGAACTTCTAGAAGGTAGGCGACCATGCTAGGATGAAGAAGCAGCAACAAAACATGGTCTTTAATTTCTGGCACACTTCCCAATGCAAGCTAAATGGTACGGCCCTTGAAAAGGGCGATTTGCTTCTCAAAAATCAGAATCTCCAAATTAAAATCTGATACTTGGTGGAAAGGGGCGCCCATGGCAAACAATAACATTTCCAAAGTACCCAGAAGCAAATAAAAATTATTCAAAGAGCTGCATTCAAAATTCACTTTCAGCTATAGATGCATCGGCAACTTCAAAATCTGGTAATCTCATAAACAACTTCAACTCTTAAGCACAAATCTGCTAGTCTGGATGAGAAGCAGCAAAGACCAACTAGGTGTTGTATTTCAAACACGAAATTGGTTGAAGGCTAGGAGGTACATCCTCGAAGCAAAGTTTCAATTGTCATTTCGAGAGCATAACAGTATGATAACATGAATGGATACCAATGCTGGAACAAAGCATTCATTTTATAGAAGAGTAGAAGACTCTTCAATTCCCTCAAGAAAGGACACCAACAGACACAAGAGACTTTTCAAATTTCCAGAAACCTTTCAACTTCACAAAAAGGCGTCCACTTTACAAGGCAACATAAAATCTTTATTTTAAAATAATAACTTCTTCAAAAAGGCGCCCACTTTATTTCTCAAGGCTATTATCTTCATTAATAATTAAATCACCTTTATGATGGCATACCCCTTCCAAGTCCCTCTTTTAAACACAACTTAAGTTGTTTTTTCCTAGGCCAAGGGGTCAACTGCAAATTATAACCTTAATGCCTTTATTCATGATAAAAAGCCTTTAGAAGCCAGTCATGAATTGCAAATAATTGCTCCAACTAAAAAAAATGATGAACTGAAAGCACACAAACTTTATATTGCCAAAATTAGAATTTACTATAAATAGTAAACTCCCAGGAAATGCCAGAGAACCTCTGAACTGGAAACCCTAATTTTACCTCACACATGCCTACAGGATTTCAGAATAGGCTGATGAGTGTCAGAACAGATCACTGATGAGAAGGGGACATTACATCTCCATGCCTCCTCCTAATTTCAAGGACTTAGACAAATTTTCACGGCTTGTCCTTCCAAGGGCGCATTTGCCTAGGCAAGCCTTCAGTTTTCCACACTTAGACATCTTTAAACTTACTTCCCCAACCTAGGGCGCAAATAACCCCTTGTGCTTTCATTTTTTATTTGCCTTAGTCAAATTTCTAATCACCTCCTCCCTCTCAAGGCGCATTTGAAGGGGTCCTCATCCAACTTTGCAACACTTAGAAGATTTTCACTTTCATCCTCTCTTCAAGGGCGCATTTGACCCCTAGTACTTTCATTTTGTTGAACACTTAGAAAATTTTGAGTCACCTTCAAGCTTTTAAGGCGCATTTTGCCCTCTAAGCTTCAAATTTCTTGCCTTAGACAATTTCATCAACCTTTAGCTTCAATGGCGTTTTTTTACTGGCTGGACTTGAAAATTTATCAATTTTAGTGAATTTCGTGCTCCTTGCTAGATTTGGGGTAATTTGATCTTGCTAACCCTAGCTTGCCTTGGCTTTCTATTTTTAGAAAGTTCTCCAAATTTCGTGCTTTGAATTGATTTTTGACTCCAAAAAGCCTAATTTTGCTTCGTTTCAAATCTCAGGATGTGATTGAGCTGTCAGGGCCTGATATCTGCCTGTACCTGCTATTTTTAGCAACTTACTAAAAATAACAATTGCTCAGAATGTCTTCAAATTTCACGTGCTAAATGCCTGAAGTATGGTGGTCGTGACTAGATGCTGCATTTGCATGACTGTCGTGTCCTGCCCTTGAATTTAGGAAATCCTAATTCCTCTGCACCAGCCTGCTAAAGATAGTAAGTGTTTGATTTTTCCATCCTCTGCAACTTCGTTTGACTTGAGATTCGCGCCATGGGGTCCTCATCACCTGCTTGACTTATTCATGTTGACGCTTCGCGCTGACCTGCTATTTCTGGCATGTTTCTGAAGTGGCTTACTATAAATAGCAGTTGTTTGATCTTGAGACTACCTTAGCTCCGTTCGACTTGAAATTTGAATGCTGTGATCCTCATTGGTAAATTTTCCAGTCCACACTGGCACCTAATGCTGACTTTCTATTTATAGCCCGTTTCAGGAACGCCTTACTATAAATAGAAAGTACTCCGTCTGCTTTAAAATTTTGCCAGCAGACTCCTCGGAAGATACTGATTATGGTGGGATACTTCAGTTTTGGAAATTTTGACGTTTGACCCCTTATTTTGAGTCCCGAAGCTCGAAACCCTAATTCATCTTGCATGTGTCTTGAATGAGCTCCGCTCAAATCCGTTTTTGTTGCATGTTACCGTGTTCGTGATTCTGAAGTGTGGGGCAGCCGCCAGAGTGGTACTGCTAAAAATAGTAAGTAGCTGAAAAAGTGATCCATTAGCTTCCGGATGATTTTGCATGTTACACTACTTGAGAGATCTTGAAAAACCCAGAAAACCCAGAAAAATCATCAACATGCAAGCACTGGCTAAAAATAGCAAGTTTCTGAAAAACAACTAGTTCTATTTGCATGTTACACCGTTGCGAAGCTCTCGGAAAACCCAGAAAGATTATGCCAACATGCGTTGAGAAAAAACCTGCATGCAAACCCTAATATCAGCCTTCGAAGGCTGAATGCTGAAATTTGTCGTCCTGTCTTGCATGTCATATCACTGCGAAGATCTCGAAAAACCCACAAAGAATCTCCAGACATGCATTTGAAAATTTAACATGTAAACCCTGGAATTTGCCTCCTAAGGCAGAATTGCTAAAAATAGCAAGTTGCCCGTTTTTGCTCAAATTTTGCCAGTAATGGGTTCAAAGTGCTCAAAATGTAGTGTAGTTGTCAGAACGTGGAAATCTTGAGAAAACAAACTCTAAATTGACACTTACTAAAAATAGAAAATTGCCAGAATTCAGTGAAAATTTAGAGGAAGTCTACCTAAAGTGTCCTAACCGTAGTGCTAAGCTCAGAGATTGACTAGCCAACCCAATCTGACCTCTAAGTTATCTGAAGACTGTAAACCCTAATTCATTGAAAAAGCCCTCCAGACTTAGCCAAAATTCAAACCTAGGTGAAATAGTAAGTGCATCAGATAGAAAGAAAAGACCGACAGAGAGAGACGGACCGAAAGACCCAAACCAAAAGACTCGAATGAAGCAAAAATTAGGGGGTCCCCATTTTGAATGGGGCGATGTGTGAAAAAGGTCACAACATCTGGCGAGTCCACGGGAAAGTGTTGAAAAACACTTTTAAGAATATAACCTTGGTCAATCTTTCTCAAATCATCATACGAAAAAGGAACCTACTCAAAAGGGGAGAAGAATCCGATATTGGATCAAAACACCTTCATCCAAAGTCCTCGTGCATTCATTCCCTCTCTTAACCATCTTGACCTCTGGAATCAGCTATGACAAGTTATATAAATACCTTAACTTCAAAAGCATCCTAGACATTGCCTTGCTGCCGATCAGGTGTCCATAGCCTCGACGAGGTTGTCGCTACAATTCCCACGAATATTGCTCCACTGTCGGCCGGGCGTCCATAGCCCCGATGGAGTTACTCGCATGTTCCCAAAACCAATGTTTCATAATATTTTTCTTTTTCACTTTTCATTTTCTTTTCTTTTGAGATATTTTCTTTTTAGCACACTTTCTTTTCCTTCCTGATTGATTTTCCGTCAATTCCTCAATTGGTCGGCAGGCAATGAAGCCTCCAATGGGTCTGAGAATTGTAGTGGCGCTGAAGCAAGGCGTAAAATTTTCACTTGCCATAACCTCTCCCAAGAGAAACCAAAATGACTCAGAGCAGTTTGTCTGATAGGTAAGACGTCAGACTCGTGTTAAGACACAATAGCGGGTTAACCTCCCGAGACGAGTTTGATCCTAAACCGGATGATGGCGAAAGAAAAACAACCTTGATTTTCAACTTTTGCGCAAATTCCAGTGGGAAGAAACCAAATGGTGAAAGAAAAAAATCATCACCCCGTTTGCCATGGGAAACCCTAAAATCTTTTCCCATTCCAAACCAAAACCACTTGAGCGGACAACTCAAGGGAAGAAAATGCCAAACCAAAAACCCGGAGGGCAACAAACCAAAACCAAAATGGAACAAACCAGAAAGCAAACAGAAAAAAAAAACAAACGAGAAAGCGAACCTAATCTAACTATGTTACAAAGTAGGCTCCCGAAGAGAATCTAGGACTGGAAATAATGCTTGAGGAATTGCCTGTTGACAGGGAATGGGACATCCTCTCCTGTCAGTGTACGTAGCCTAAATGCATTATCTCCCAGGATTTCAGAAATTTGATATGGGCCCAACCACAATTTATCGAACTTGTCGTGATCTCCCTTCTTTTCGTGGGCCTTGTCCCAGTATAAGACCAAGTCAGAAATCCGGAAAGACTTGATCTTACCTTGCTTATCAAACCATCTTTTCACCACTGCTTGGTGTTTTGCTAGATTCTCAAGTGCTTCATCTCTTTTCTCCTCCAAGTGCATCAGTTGAGACAATCTTGTTTGAATTTGATCTTCTCCTTCGAGATACTCTTGAATAAACTGGAGAGTTGGGATCCTCAGTTGGACTGGAAACACAGGATCCTGTCCGTAGACCAAGTGATATGGGGATGTTCCCAATGAACTCTTTGTTCTAATTCTATCTGCCCATAGAGCAAACCTCAGCTGCGTGTGCCAATCTTTAAGATTCTTATCTAGTAGCTTCTTAATGGCATTTAGTAAATTCTTATTTGTGGACTCTGCTAGTCCATTTCCCTGCGGATAATAGTTAGAAGAAAACTTCAGTGTGATTCCATATTCAAAGGCCCAGTTGGAAAACTTCAGTTATGAGAAGGCTAGACCATTATCACATACTATGGCATGAGGGCATCCAAATCTTGTGACAATATTCTCCTCCAGGAACCTGATGACCACCTTCGTCGTGCACTGCTTTAGAGCCTGAGCTTCTATCCATTTAGTACAGTAATTTGTTTCTGTCAAGATGTATTTGTGTTGACCTGAAGACGGTGGGTTGATCATCCCAATGAAATCTAATCCCCACTTTGCGAAAGGCCTAACCTCAATTACTGGCTACAAAGGCATAGCCGGATGTCTTCCTCTATTTGCAGCCGTTTGACAGATGTGACAAGCCTTAACGTGCTCATATGTGTCTTTGCAAAGCGTGGGCCAATAATATCCAGCCCTCAGAATCTGCTGAGCCGTGGCCAAGCTTCCTCTGTGTCTAGTTCCAAACTTCTCATGGAAGTGCTCCATCAACTGCTTTGCTTCTTGTCTCCCCACACATCTTAGGTAAATTCCTTCATAATTTCTTTTGTAAAGGACTGATCCCTGGAGCATGAATCTTTGACTCTTCATTCTCAAAGCTCTTCGTTTGGATTGAATTCAAGTGGCGAGGGCATCTGTGATTGAACAAGTAATAGACAGTATTGTCGTACCATTCCCCTGGAGATACCTCTTCCAATACATATGTTTGCTGAACTAATTCTGGACCAATCATTGCAATTGTCTGAGCCAAAGCTTGTCCTCGGACCAATTTCATAGGCTGTATCTCTATATCATACTCTTGCAAAGTGGCGACCCACTTGCCTCTTCTTTCTCCTAACTCATTTTGCATCAACAAAGTTTTCATTGTGGCATCAGGAACAATCGCGTAGACCTTGCTTCTCAAGATATAGTGTCTGAATTTTTTGATGGCCTTCACCAAAGCATAGGCTTGCTTTTCAATGCTGGGATACCTTAACTTTGCCTCCTTTAAAGGTGCACTCATAAAAGTAATGGGGTGCTCATCCCTTTCTTTTGTTCTCTGTGTTAAAACCGCTACACATGTGTGTTCTGAGGAAAATGAATACAAGTAGAAAGGTTTGGTGTATTCTAGACTAACCAGCATTGGAGCATCCACTATCGCTTGTTTGATCTCGTCAAAAGCCTTCCTAGTCTGAGGAGTCCATTCTACCTTCGCATTTTTCTTCAGCATCTCATTCAGTGACCTCACGATCTCGGCAAACCCAGTTATAAACTTTCTGACAAAATTGATCTTGCCAAAGAACGATCTCAGTTCCTTTTGACTACCTGGCAAGCCAATCTTTGAAATAGCTTCAATGCGCTCTGGGTCAATTGAAATACCCTTCTCCAAGATGACATGGCCTAGCAATTTTCCCTCGGTGACACCAAATATACGTTTCTTGGAATTCAGGGAGACACCGAATCTTCTACATCTCTGAAAAATCTTTCTCAAATCTTTAACATGATCCCTTCTTCTCTTTGAAAATACGGTTAGGTCGTCCATGTATATGATTATGCACTTTCCTACCAAGTCGCGAAAAGCGATATCCATGGCTCGCTGGAAAGTGGCTCCTGCGTTGATTAGGCTGAAAGGCATTCTCCTGTATGCAAAGGTTCCCCATTTTGTGGTGAACGCTATCTTTAGTATGTCTTCTTGTTCAACCATCACTTGATTATAACCTGAATAACCGTCCAAGAAGGACATCATTTGTGAACCATTCACAATCTGTAATACTTCGTCTAAAGAAGGCAACGGGTAGTTATCCTTTTCGGAGGCTCTATTCAAATTGCGGAAGTCTACACACAACCTTATTTCTCTGTTCTTCTTTCTGACTAGAACTAAATTGGCGACCCACGTGGAGTGCCTTACTGGAAAAATAATACGGGTAGAAAGAAGCTTCTTGACCTCCTGGTAAATCAATGGCTCTAGCAATGGGTTTACTGGCCTTTGCCTTTGCCTGAATGGCTTACTGCCTGGCTTCAATGGAATCGTATGTGTAATCAATGAGGTATCATAGGTCTTTAAATATTCATATCCCTAGGCTATTACATCCGGAAATTCTTTCATGACTTGTAAGATGCCTTCTCTTTCTTTAGGTGTGCAAACCTTTCCAATAAAAACATTCTTCGCTTGTTCTTTTGTCCCTAAGTTGACAGCTTCACAGTCATTACCTTGGGTGCTCTGGTTTCTACTCAGTCTATTAGGATCAAACAATCTTTCTAATTCAACCATCCCTCTTGGAATGACATTAGTCTTCAAATTCAGGATCCCTTCTGAGTCAAATTCTGCTTCTTCAGTTTCTTCTTCATCAATGATTTGCGCTTCAAACACACCTGAGCACGTGAGAAAATCCAGAATTTGCTTATCATCATCAAACACTTGAAAATTCTTTATATTATCAGGGATTGCTGGGGTTGAAACTAATTCCACTGTGAACTTCTTCAAACCTTCCATAGCCAATGGTTCAAACGAACTAGCAGCTTGTGCAAGAGAGTTAGCAATAGGATTCTTGGACCTGTAAACTTGTTTAATATTGAATGCATCAAAACTTTCTATGAGGTCCCATACTCTATTACGGTAGCGGCCTAACCTCTTGTCGTGACAAGCATACTGCTTTCTTACTTGGCGGACCACAATATCAGAATCCCCAAAGGCGTGTACAATCTTAGCTCCCTTCTGAATTGCAATGAGCAAGCCATGAATCAAAGACTCATATTCAGTGACATTATTAGTGCATGAAAATTGGAGTCGGTAGGCACCTAAGTATGCCTCTCCAGTCGGGCTAATAAGCTCAAATCCCACTCCATTTCCTTTCTTTGACTTTGATCCATTGAACTTCAAGGTCCACACTTGATCTTTTATGGGAGTGCTGGAAATCTGAATATGTGCATCTTCTTGATTGTATGCTTCCGGAATCTTCTCTTCAATCATTAACTCATTCTTACCATCTTTCACACATTTCTCTATCAAAACATCCTTTTCTTCATTTATCTTCTGATACTTCTCCTGCAATGAGGCTTGCGGAACTAGCTTTGCAACCTGCTCTAATGCAACCTTGCACATGGCATAAGTGATTTCAGAGTGAAACGCCTCATGAATTCGGCACCAGTTTGGAAGTAGTAAATTCTTGACGGAGGCGTCTTTACCCAACTCTACTTCTTGCTTCACACTTTTGAAAACGAAATCTTTGAATTTCTCAGACATTCTTTCACTTTCACTATCACTTGAATCACTTTTGATCAAGACTTCAGTGGAAGTCATGGCATCTTCTAAACACTTCTCTTCATTTGAGCTTTGCAGCATCAACACTTCTTGCTTGACGGGCTTGTATGAGCCCAAATAAGTTTCTACAAACATAATTTCATTGCCTTCACAATATTCAGTGATCATCAACTTAAGCCTAGGTGTGCTCTCGATCTTAATTTGATTTGGAACTCCTCTCCATGGAAGCCACATGTAGGAGAAATCTGTAGCAATGTATCCATTCAACTTCCTTGCCCAATCTTTGCTCAGCAACATTCCATATCCATCAGGTATGTCAACTACTGATATATCAATACAACTTTGAATTCCGGGATCAACTGACAACTGCATATGAATGTTATTCAATTCTCCGACAACTGGAACTTCTGTCTTATCGAGCTAGGTTACCTTCTTGGTGGTTTGAAGTGGAACAATACCCAATCTTTGGCACACCTTCAGTGGCATGACATCGCTGGAAGCACCAGAATCGATCAAGCAATTGTAATTTTCCAAAGATTCTAACTGATACAAGGTATGGGGCTGGTTCATCTTTCCCTTGATAAAACACCACTGGTTTTCTTTTTTCCTCTGCTACAGTATCCTTCTTTTCATTCTTTCTGTCCAATGGGACTTGATTGCCTTGAGTAACCTCCTTTGGATTTTGCATTTGTTCTTGCTTTTGCTCCGTGGGTAGATTGAATCGAACCTTTCTCTTATCTTCAGTCTTCGGTCTTTCAGGCTCACTTGAAGCTCCCTGCACCATTCCCACAAAACCTTGAGGCTGTTGCGGAGTCTCCCAAGTGTTAAATGGCACGTGAGGCACTTCTTCTACCATATTTGTATTCTGCACAGGACGAGACTGCGTGTTCACAGGAGGGTTCCTTGATGAACTAGATGCTTGCTTCCTGAGAACTGTTCTTTGCAACAGGCGTTTCATACAAGCTTCCCAAAATTGTATCTCTAACTTTAGAAATCTTCATTAATTCATACAAAGGAAGACTGACTTTCATTCTCTTGACTCCTTCCAATACATAGGAACTTAACTTCTTCACATCATCCCTTGGGAGATTCTCCTTTTGTGGACGTTGCATTAGGTGAATAGGCTGCTGGACAGTCTGTGGCCAATTTCTATTTTGCATCACATTCGGCTGTCTGTACTCTGGAGAATCCTTAGGTACACTTGGATTATTACTTGCATTGGGATTTGGTGGGGTTGTGAAGTTGTTTGGAGGAACCGAAGACGTCAGAGGCTCTTTCTGATGATAAGTCCTTTGATACACTTTGGGTGCTCCTCCAGATGTCTGAAAAGATTGCACCTCTCTTCTTCCTTCTACCATAACACTGTTATTGAGAGGTGGGAAAATGTAATTGTCTTGGCCAAGAGGCTCCTCTGAATAACTATCTTGAACTTCTTAATATACCTGAGCCTTTGAATACATTTGAGCTTCTTCAGCTTGATTATCTGGCGTCCCCACAGGGCCGTTTGTCGAGGCTGGTGGAAATATGTGATTAATAGATGGCCGCGTGTAACTTTGATACTCAGACGGGAAATTAACATCCTCCAAATTGAGTGCCTGGTCGTATCGCTGGACTGGGACTATCTCGTATCCAGTAGTTGGAGGATTCTCAGTACCCTCCGTATTCTTCACTTCTCTTTTGAAGATATCAGCAACTACTTGAAATTCATGGCATTGGAGCTCTGAGTGCTGATTTGTGTTATGAAGTCTGCACCATCCCGACATGGCGGCCTCAGCTAAGTAAACTCTGTCTGCGGGACGGTTCTCTGGAGGTGGCGGGTTATCTAGCGGTGATGGAACTCCTCCGTTGTTGGGCCCCGTATTCTAGGACCTCTTTTGATATCCTTGATTGTTGTTACGATACCCATGACTATTGTCGTGGCCATGTCCTTGGTGGGCATCTTGATGGTGTGGAAGATTATTTTGATATCCTCGATTGGCACCTTGATGTGCTTGATAATTCTTTAACATGGATTGCATCTGATTATTTTGATTTCTGAGGTAGGTCACCTCAGTTGACAGCCTTTTCATTTGCTCTACTAACTCTTTCATTTCGTCTTTCTCCTCTTGAGTCCTCGTTGGCGGTACTGTATTCTAGAGATAGACAGGCTGTGTCGCTTGTGTCTGGGATAAAGGTATCCCGGGATGGAGAACTAACTGATTAGATGGTGCTTGTATTTGACTAGCCGGCTGAGGAATGGGATTCAATGCCGGAACTTGCGGATTCCATGTTGAGCCGAGCGTCTGCATCTGATTATTTGTTGTGGCTAGGCCAGTGTACAGTGAGGGCCCAGTTATGTTCTGCCCTAAACCTTGACTCACTTCGACAGCCTTAGCATAAGCTTGATTCATATTTGCCGGAGTGGGGTGGGATTTTACGAACATTGCAGTCAAGGGATCCAAGGCCGAATAATAGTTCTCCCTGGCATTAGGAACATAGGGAGTACGTAGCCTTGTGCGAGCCTTCTGAAATCTCTTGTTGAACGCATGGATGGGCTCTTTGTCCTGTTTTCTCACTTCTAGTGTGTTACAATTGCAACAAATTTGGTCACATTGCAAGATTTTGCAGGAACAGAAACATGAATAGAAGAGGTCCGGTATACAGAGGAAGAATTTCATGGAAAGATGACAAAGGAAAAGGAAAAGTGACTGTGGAAGAGATAAGAGATCAGATGAAGAAAAAGTGGGTAAAGAAGAGTGAATTTGAAGAAAGAAATAACCCCATACCAGAAGCAGCCTCTGGTAATTCCTCTGGAATTTGATCTTAGGCCATGGGCCTAGGGGGAGTTTTTCAAGAAAATCCTTTGTCCTCTTGTCGGTAGCTAGCATCGGAATGTAGGAAATCGTCATTAGCTGTGATAGAAGTTTGCAAATGCATCAGTGATCGCTTATGCAGAAGTATGAGAAGTAGAAGGTCCGTAGACAAATTTTTCTTTTGCTATTTGAGAAAACTCGTAGGGAAAAATATTTAATGTGGTAAAAAGGGTAGGTGCGAAGTTATAAAAGGGTATTGGGAACCGTCATTTGTCACCTTGCATTGAAAGAAGAATAGGAGAGCCTCTGCAGCGAAATTTCAAAGGAGTAAAGAAAATTTGGCGGCAAATTCATCAAGTATTTCAGTTGCTTGTTGAATTTCGAATTTTGTGCTCGATAGAAAATCTTGTTCTGTATGGAAAGAAAAATGAAGCAAATCAAAGGAATGGTGAATTTGGATAAGTATAGCAGTGGAAAGATTAGGGCTATGAGAAATTTGTTGCCAACCGGTGAATTGAAGTGGCTTGAAGGTGCGAAGCATAAAAGTTTGGACATTTGGAATGAGTTTCCCTATTTCATCAACGCAAAAGTGGTCAGGTTCATCTTGAACAGATTGGATGATGACATCCTTCTGGTCAGGTTTATCTTGAACAGATTGGATGATGACATCCTTACTCTGGATAAACCCTATCTTATTTTGAAGGATGTGATTAGAAATCTAACAGGATTATGCAATATTGGAGTTATTCCAAAAAAGAAGTTGATTTGGAATCAAGTGGTCGAAACCCTAACCGGTGTGACTGGTGACTAGAGAGCTTTGATAATCTCGACGATCAAAGATCTGATAACAAGGTACATTGCACATGGGATTTCATACAAAATCTTTTTCAGAAACAAGGCGCAACTTCGGCAGGCGCAATATATATCGCTCACAAAATGTTAATGGAAGATGAAGACTTTGATCCGTGTGGATTGTTGAAGGATTAGTTGATGGAAAGTGTGCAATTGACGAAAGAAGCAGATTACCCCTTCAGGTTTGGTAATTTGATCATATTGATTATGATGTATTTCTTGAATTGCTTGCCTCAGAATGATAATGTGGTATGGAAGGAAAGTGAACCGGTTTGTAAGCAAATTTTTGAACATTCTAATGCTTTGGGAAATTATGAGCAAGTATATGCAAATTTCTTTAAGGAATTGCTAGGGAAGTTTGGAGAAGTTAGTATTTCCCTTCCGGTAAAGATGGTTGAAGTTGGATCTTCTTTTGGTGAAGTGTTGGGGAAGAAGGAAAGGGCTCTAGAGTTTGCTGATGACACTGCTTCGGTACACGAGTCTCCAAGAATTGAAGAAAAAGGAAAAGATCAAATAATTGTAGATATACCAGATGAAGACTCTGATGAGTACACTCCTAGGGATGAACTAGAATCAGTTGAACCGGATGTAATAATGGCAGAAGGAAGTGAAGAAGATGATGCCTTATTTAAGGCTAAGATATTGCAGCTTCTTCAAGAAAAAGATGGGATGAAGAAAATTGCTGACTTATGGCTGGAGAGACCCTCATATGAGCAGGACTTGATTGAGAACACATTAAGTTCTTACCTTGTGCACAATAATATTTGTTTGGAGAGTTTTCAGAATGTTTTTCCAGAAGAATTGATTGAATGTATCAAGGAGGCTATGGTATTTGAGTCTCCAAACAGGAAGAGGAAGAAGTAATTCTACATCTAAAGGAGTAGTTTAGGCTGTCCCTTACCAAACTGAAAAAGAAAATGAATGAGTTGAGACAATGCATTAATTCAGCTAACAACATCTACAACTATTGTCTTCGGTAGCCTCATGTTGTTGGGAGGTATAAGGAAAAGATGGAGCAAATTGAAGCTGAGTTGGTCAAAATTGGTCAGGATTACAACATGTCTTAGGACAGGGATGGTGCAGTAAAGAAAAGAATTCAAGAATTGTAGTCTGAGCATGCAAAACTCCACTTGACCAGGAACAATCTTGTGGCAAAGAGTTACTTGCAAACTGCTGGTTTGGGTTTGTGCTAACCTTAACGGGTGCTTCTTGGTTGATGTGTTCTTAAAAAAATTGAAAAAAATTGGTCCGGGTTTTTACATCATACGACCCTTTGGAGTTGTATGAGTTTTGACAACTCTTTTTGCACATTTGGAGAAGCATCTTCAGTTTCATGCCTTGTTTGGAGGAGATTGTGGACAACACATATTTTTTTTGGAGTGAGAGCCTTTTCTATAAGTCCTCTTCTTTTTTTCTTTAGTTCTTGGTTTGGAGATTTCTGTGAGAGCATTGTTCACACTTTGTAACTCATTTTCCTTAATGAGATTTATATTCTTATGGAGCATATTTTGGCCTTTGTAATACAGATACTCATTTTTTCTCAATAGAAAGTCATTTCCTTCACCTATTTTCTTTATTGTTTTAGTATTGGTTGTGAATGACATGATAAAGTTCTGTGTTATCCTTTATTTTATCAGATTCCTTCAATGCTGGATGCAAAGAATATTATGTCGTAGTGCAGGTTTATGCTAGTGATCTCTTTCTCTTGCGTTTATATTT
The DNA here is from genome assembly GCA_007258455.2 of Sequoia sempervirens. Lineage (NCBI taxonomy): Eukaryota > Viridiplantae > Streptophyta > Pinopsida > Cupressales > Cupressaceae > Sequoia > Sequoia sempervirens. The sequence goes on from VDFB02000015.1 coordinate 424,085,897, forward strand.
GTGAAAACATCATTGTTTTCCTTGTGTTTAAGCATTAGAACAGTCAGAGCCTTACATAGAATCATTTTTGAAGATATAAATCTCTGTGTTGTGAGATTGTTTAGCTTTATTGAATTTTTTTGTTAGTTTCAAAAGCTTTGTCAAAATTTTACCTTTGGTGTACCCCCTGTTAGTGATAGGTTCTAAATTTCAAGCATATTCTTCTTACTCTTTTCCTTGTCACTTTTTAGTATTTTCAAGTTATCTAAAGGGGAACCAACCCATAATCTGGAGGTCCACTTCATTCCTAGGTCACCCACAAACTCGAAGTGTTCCCATGTGTCAATAGGTTGTTTAAGTTCATAGCTTTGCAAGGGTGCAAACCTTATTTGACAACAGTATAATTGTGGATTAATCTCCACCGTGGTTTTTCCCTTAACAGGGTTTCCACGTAAAAATATTAGTGTTATGGTGCTTTGATTATCTTGTTCATGTGCTTGCATTTTTATTTCTGTTTATGTTCTGTGGATGGTTTAATACCTGGATTTAAAGTTTAAATTTTCTGAACACTGATTCACCCCCGCCGCCCCCTCTCAGTGTTCCCCGAGGCCAACACCTTGTTCTGATCTAAATCTTCAATAATAAATTAATGTGGCCCTTGAATGACTCCCGATAACTCCAAGATTCATTGCCATGCTTCAGGGAGTGAAGCACCCAAATGCCCATAAAGAATCAATGCCTCCATAGTTGAGTATGAGTGAAATTGTGGGATTTCTATCTGCTGCATTATGACTGTAACATGCTAACAGCAGTGCCTTTATTCATTGCTTCCAAGCCAAAATCGTCCTATAACATGCCAATATAATGATGCCTTCAAACTGCAAACAATCTTCAATTGAATCCCAATCGATTTGCCTCCAAGGATGTAATATGCAGCTTCAAGAAAATATTGAATTCCTCAAAATGCTTCAATAAGCTGATATGCAATCTCTATCCCCAAAATTTGGCCAAAGGCCACAAAATTTGCAATGAAGCACAAATTGAACTTCTAAAGTGAAGCCCACTCAATTAGCAATAATTCAGCTGATATTTCACAAACCTCAAAATTGCATAACAAATGAGAGTTTTTGTTACCAATGGCTGGAACTGACAGAAACCCTAGCTGGCTCCTTCACCAAACAAATTCTTCAATTCAATTGTCAATTCTTGGATGCCTAGAGGCTTGGCTTGAATTTCTTTTATACTTTTTCAATCCATCTTCAAGAAGCTTCTAGAAAATAATATTAAAATATTATTTTATTTTATTTTAGTGACTTTATGATATAATATTTTATTTAAGTCACTTTATTAAATTAATTAAATATAAGTTCACTTTATAATATTTAGTTAATTAATAACCTTACAAATAATTAGTTTAATTATTATCTCCCTTATTTCTCCAATCCAACTGAATCCAGGAAATGGAGCCCATCAACTAACTAGATAATTGCCACAAAGGACCCCCTAACCATGCTCATTAGCCCACGAGGGTTAGGAATAGGCTAAACCATCCACAAACAACATTAGGAAAAAATGGGGACATTACAGAATACGCTCGAGTATTGAAGAAGAAAACACCATAAACTGCCATTTGAAGAACCATATAACTCTCACACAAGGCCCTCTAATCACCATCATTAGCCTACGGGGACTTGATGATAGGCTAATCGACCAAATTCTGACATTGGCTAAAAAGGGGACATTACAGTACGCCCTCTCTGTAATTGATTTCCCTTAAGCAATCTCAACTGAATGCCCTGGCCTGTCGCTTGAATGCGGGATCCCAAATCAATCTGTAGAATGCCCAACCATGCTCAATATCGTTGCAAAGAATTAACCAGGTGTAGAGCAATCTACTAAACATAGAAAACCTTGGTTCCCAGAACCAGAACGAAAGTCCGCCATACTCATTACCCGTTGACTTCCATTATGTTACTCTGATATAAATTTCACCATGCTAAGAGTGGTGAAGCAACACATCGGGATCCAACCAAACTAACGAGTCAAACCTGTCACCACCTGGATCCCAACACATCAGAACCTCACATCCATCGAACATGAGGATATAAAAGTATCTCAAAGTGTCTACATCACATCTTTTCCCATGCTCTGCAAACCTCCTATGGATGTGATGACTACCCTTCATACGTGTTGAAAGATGTGTAATTTCTCCTCTTAGGTTGCTGATATAAAACAGATCAGCACCCTCTAGACTGGAAATCCAACCTATGGGAATGCATACCAAACTGCTCGGATCATAGGGTGCCAAAGTACTAAGCCTATGCCACTCTCCAATGCTAAGGAGATGATACAACTCTCCAAACTCCTGAACAACTGCTGTCCTCCAAGGATAACGAAAGGAAACCTTGTCCCCATTAATAGAGCAACTATCCCCTACCAACTGATGGAGGTCACTGCGGCCTGAACTAACATTGCCATCATGCTCACTAACACCGCAACTACCCTATAACTACACCTCCAATGGAAATTTTTGAAACCAAGAAGTTGCAAACTCCACCATGGACGCATCAACATGATGAAAATCTGACCCCTAACCCTATAAACAACCATCTAAAAATAAAAGAGTTAGATACCCACAGTCTCTAGTCCCATTTCCTGAAGATGGAAATGCTCCATCCCAAAATGGATGATATGAATCTTGAGCCAACCCACACCTACACACCATCAAGTCATCTGTGTGTTGACTAAAGGAGAAGTGATGAGCACTCCTTACTATGCAGTCAAGGTTGAATGCACCTACCTACGCCAATGATTGACCAGCATAGTCCTCGAGAACACTCGCCTTATCACTCTCATTATTTGAATCAGGAGGTGGCTCACGTCTTCGATTTTGAAGGGTTGATTGGGTTGATGCTCTACACATCCTCTCTGCGAACCCAATAGCAAGGTCTCTATCTGAAGGCAACTGGAGGTAATTTGATTTTATTTCCTCCAAAGTGTGCCTGATAGTTTGCAAGATTCAAAAAGAAGATCCAGTCGAGACCTCGTACTGTCTCTCCTCAAATTTTTCTGACCAAAGGAGGTACTCGACAAACTTATGTGTGCAAGTAAAGCGAGATAGGGCTTGATTAACCTTGTCTCCAGTGACCTTTAGCTGATCCTTCCATCTTTGTGACTCATGAGGTTGTTGATCACAATCAGCTGTATGAAATGGATTTTCTGATTCCCTTCCAGGAGAGGGAAACATATCAACATGGAAACCAATATCCCCACTAGATGACACCCTACATTCCTCCTGTAAAGAAGATGGGACAGCATTGTGATCAATCACACAACTCTCTGTAGAATCCACCTCTTCATCACAAGACTGTCAATAACATCCTCTGCATCACCTAAAATGGGTTCATCTTCAGGAACACCTACTGCAACAAACTGTCACCTGTTATGCTCATCCAATGCACTCATCCCATTGGTGTCACTTGCACCTGTAAATGAGATGGATGTTTCCACATCCTCAATATGCACATTCCCACAATTCGTGGATGTATGCTCATCACCAATGGCTGCTGTAGATAGCTGAATTGTAGCTATAGCAAGTTGTATTTGAATAAGAGAAAATAAATGATTTTCAAATTCTTGATAACTCTCTCTTTGAGGTGGGTGCAGAGGAAACTTACGATAACCCCCTCTCTTTGATGGAAGATGAAATATTTAATGAAAATGGCAAGATATGGGATCCTGGTGAAGTTTCCAAGCATGAAATAAAATGTGGCTCTCAGCTTATTAATGATTTAAGAAAAAAACATGAGGATGAGCCGGTCTTTGTGATTGATAATCTTCCAAAAAGGTTGCTTGATAAAGAATGCATAAGTGGGGTTGAGGATGAAACTTCCACATGGGAAGTGCTGGATCATGATGACTTCCACATCTTTGACATCAAGGTGTTATCAAAACTTGGTTTGGTAGCTGTTGGAAATTTCATTACAGTAGCAAGGAAAGGAGATTTTAGGCTTGTTACTTATGAAGCTTGGGAGAAAGAAGGACCAAAACAGTATGTCTACATGTTTGACAATCCATTCTTTGGTTGTGTGATGCTTTAGCTTACACTAATCCTTTTTGGGAATTGGGTTTGAAGAATACAATTGTTCCATGCTCCATAGTTTTTGATACTTTTGTGGATGGGCTGCAAAAGAATAGCAAAAGAGTCACAAACTTCCATGATGAGCAAGGTGTTATGAAGGGCTTTTGGAGTTGTGATGTACATCTTTCCAGGTATGTTGAGGGTCATTTTTGGTTGGGTATCCATGCTTGGGGGCCTCAATATGGATTGACAGAGCTTATTGGGTATGGTAACAAGGATCCTTGGAGGGATAAAGATCAAAAATTTAGAATTTATGGCGTTGTTCCCTTACCAGCCATTTAGTGGTTCCAATTGTTCACCAACAAATGGATTGGAGATAAATTTTAAGGGTTGGAGAAATGAGCGGATGGTTACTCTCGGGAGTCTTCCTTGGCATAGACAAGGTTGAGTCTTGAGGTTGCTGACCAGCCTCCTTACATTTGGAGTTACTCTCATTCAAGAGAGTTGGAACAATATTTCTTGTCAAGGAGGTAAAAGGTTTCAGTTGGAGCCTACTTTGAAGTGCTTCTTAGCCACTTTTGATGTGTTACTATGCAACACTGTGCTCATCTGACATGCTAATGCTTGGGAATTGTTGATGTGATTTTCGTGACCGCACCAACGCAAAATAAAGTCGCCAACGGCTACCCTATTCTCTCTTGATCAAAGTATTCCGCACGCTAAGATTGCCAGAAAGTTCGTGCGTTCAACTCCAAGGTTCTTTCAGTGCGAATAGGCTCAGTTTGGCTCGATGTGATTTGCTGGTATTTCAAGGGGACTTACGGAATTGTTCGGCAGTGGAGAAAGGAATTCAAATGCTAGAAAGATTTGTCTATGAAGCGCGGGTTTCCTATTCTAACCAGAAAGTACTGAATTGAAATGCGGTAGGGTTTAGAGAGTCTAAATCTATTCTAAGTGCGGGATATGGAGCTCAACTTCAGCAAACTTCAACCGGACTTCGCTTTGCCTCGCATCGGACAGCTTCCACGGAGTCGGTGCAATCTTCAAGGGACATGACTAAAGATGTTCAAACCACTACTTGACATGAAGATACCATGACAACGACACATACCATCATTCAAATCATGATCGAAGTTAAGTACATGATATTCCAGTTGACCACACAAGGTGCATTCACCATCAGCAAATACACTAGTGGTATGGATAGACGAAGTTGCTTAGATCAAACACCACATTCCATAGCTAACATCTACTTGCATGGAATGAAAATTATACTACTTAGAACTATGCTACCATTTGAATCCGAAGGACGAAGAAACCTTGCTAGCTACTCACAACAAAGATGAAGTTCACCATCAATGAAAAACTCTTTTATTGAGAGAGTGTTCGCAACAATTTCTTACAAAGTTTTCAAGGGAAAACTTTCCCTCTTCTTCAAACTACACTATCAATCTATACTAAGCTATTTCTAAGTTGTCCCTCTACTCTATGTCTATTCTAATCTTCTCTACTGTCTACTGAGTTACAAATGAGGGGGACTCCCCCTTTTATAGTTGGCCAAGTCCAACGGACGGCTCAGATTACAATCGGCTGGATGGCCCAGATCGTGCCACCTCAGCCCTAAACAAAATTTGCCCTAAAAACCGCCACCAAGAGGAGTGGGGTAATAAATGATCCATTAATGGCCACCATCTTCTAGAAGATTCCAGCTTTGAAACGCGTTCACACTGCTCTTGATCTCCTTCTTGACGTTGTTCTTCAACCTCGCTCGAGCTTCCATTCTTTTCTCCATCTTGAGTTTTGAAAACACCTCTTCTATGTCACCAAGTCTCAACAGTTAGCCATTTTCTTGCAACTTTCCTCCTTCGAGGTTGAAACGTATTCGTGGAGTACTTGCTTCATCACTTTAAGTTATCACCGCTTGGTCTCGACGTTCCTCCTGCAAAACAAGCAAGGAGAAGAGCATTAGAACACATCATAATATAAATTCACCTTACTTACCTGATTTTCACACTTTGATCTTCAAGGGATCGTCATTTTTCCTTAGCCAACTTTGCGTTCAAATTCTTCATGCCTTAGCCAAATTTTCAACCCATCCTGCATTCTGCCTGGCGCTCTTTACTTTGATATTTCATTCAACTCTGGCTTGAGAAGAAATTCCTTCACCAGGAACTTGATCAAAAATCATCTAGGCGATCATTTTCAAATTCCTCCGCCAAGACATTTTTAACACGTTTTTCCTTGCCTTAGAAAATTTCTCAAACTTTTACCTTAGAAAATTCATCAATCCTGTGCCCACCAAAAAATATTCACTCTGAAGGCCTCGGCAAAGTGTGGAAGACTTTAAAATCAACTCCTCATCGAAGATCTTAAATACCCAGAAGAAAATTTTCTTCAGAACGTGTAGAATTCATGGGTGCACAACGAACGGGTTCATTTAATTTTTTGAATTTTGAACCTTAGAAAAATAATTTCTCATCAAATTTATTTCATTTCTTCACCCTTGAGTGTATTTCTTTGCTCTGACTTGAAAATATTCATCATCCTTGTGACATTGGAGTATTCTGACTCATTCCAGGCGACTTTACCCGTGCCTCCGAAAATTTCATCTCCTCCATCAGACTTAGGCATACTTTCTTCTACAAATGGAATTTAAATATTTATACTTAGAAAAATATTCCATCATTTTGCATGGGCGCAAATGAGGTCTTCTATATCAAGTGTTAGCATTTGGCATTTTTCAAAGCTCCACAGGAAAGTCTAGGCGCATCAACAGGGTAGACTTTCAATTTGTCTCCTGACTTAGTAAATTTTATGCCTCTTTGATGCCTAAGGTGCATTTCAGGTGTCCAACTTCAAGCTTAAATGCCTTAGAAAATTTTAAGTTTTATTCTTTTAAGCTCCAGGCGCAAATGATGGGATCTTCCTTCAATTTAAGTTCCACACTTAAATTCTTTTCCAGCTCACCCCTCCAGTCAAAGGCGCATTTACCACCTTGTGCTTCCACTTTAAGTTCCAACACCTAGAAATTTTGCTAACCTTTTAATAGCCAGGCGCATATCATACCCTGAACTTTCAATTTTCATGTCTTGGTAGAATTTTCACTCCTCCAGCAGCTGGGGCGCATCTGACCCTTGGAACTCCAAATCTCATGACTTAGACATTTTAACAAACTTTCCATGCAAGTCAAGGGCACATTTTAAGGTGTGCACTTTGAGTTTTGAACACCTAGGAAATATCAAACTCTCCCCTCAACTCCCAGGCGCATATGACTATGTCTACTTCCAATTTTTTTATACCTAGAGAAAATTTCAAAGACCTCCCTCTTGGGCGCATTTCTACCCTTGAAGTTCCATTTTCAACACTTAGAAAATTTTGAAGTTTTTCACCCTCTCTAGGCTAAGCGCAATTGACACCCTGGGCATTCAATTAGAACTTTTTCAACTCTCAACTCATGGAGGGCGCATTTGAGGTACCTTGCTTCAAGTTTCAACACTTAGAAAAAATTTCAAGTGTTCTTCTTCTTAAGGCGCATTCTGGAGGTGCTTCTTCAAATCTTTCACAATTAGAACATTTTTACTCTTCAAAGTTAGGCGCATCTGGCACTTTGAGGTTTCACTTTATCAACACTTAGAAAATTTTACCTCCTCCACTCCAGCTTGAGGTGCATTTCCCAAGGTGAGCATCAAGTTTTAATGCCTAAGTAAAATTTCACCTCCACTTCCAAGTGAAGGCGCATTTACCTAGTCAAGCTTCTAGTTTTCGAACACTTAGCGTTTACAATCACCTCCCTCTTGTCTTGGGCGCAATGGAGTATCTAGCCTCAAGTTTGAAAGACTTAGAATAATTTTTCAACTTTTGAACCTCAAGGGCGCAAATGAGGGGTGGTACTTCAAATTCCTTATATTTAGAATATTTCCAAACTCCCTTTTTCACAAGCCAAGGCGCATGTTATACCATGAACTTCCAATTTTGAATACTTAAACAATTTTCTAACCTCCTTCAGGCAAAGGCGCACTTACCCTTCTGAGGTTCCAATTTGCAACACTTAGAGGAATTCCTAGTCATCCTTCCAAGCTTGGGCGCATTTAGCCCCTTGTAGTTTCAATTTCAGTGACTTAGTCAAATTTCCATTACCTCCTCTTCTCCTTGGGCGCTTTTTGAGTAGGCAACTTCAAGTTTCTAACACTTAGAAGATTTTCAACCAGCCTTCGGCTTTTAAAGGCATTTTTCACTGGCTGGACTTGAAAATTTATCAATTTCAGTGAATTTTATGCCATTTGTCAAATTTGGAATGACTCGTTCATGCTAACCCTAATTTGCCTTGACTTTCTATTTTTAGAAAGTTCTTCAAATTTCGTGCTTTGAATTGACTTCTGACCCTTGAAAGGCCTGATTTCGCCTTGTTCCAACTTCGGGTGTGATCGTGCTGTCGGGGCCTGATGTCTGTTTACACCTGCTATTTTTAGCAACCTGCTAAAAATAGAAATTACTCAGAAAGTCTCCAAATTTCATGTGTTGAATGCCTGAAGCATGGTGATCGTAACTGGATGCTGTTTTTGCCTGACAGTCCTGTTCTGCCCTTGATCTTAGGAAACCCTAATTTCTCTGTCTTGACCTGCTAAAAATAGCAATTATCTGATTTCTCATTCTCTGCAACTCTGTTTGTCTTGAAACTCGTGCCACGGATCCCTCAGCACATGTTTGACTCGTACCTGCTGAGAATTGATGTTGACCTGCTATTTATAGCCGCTTGTGAAGTGACTTACTATTTATAGTAAGTGCCTGTTTCTGAGACTTCCACAACTCCGTTTGACTTGAAATTCGAACAGTGTGCTCCTTGTTGGTGAACTTACCCGTCTATGCTGACGCCGAGATCAACTTTCTATTTATAGCTTGCATCTGGAACACTTTACTAAAAATAGCAGGTTCTCCGATTTCCTTCAAATTTTGCCAGCGGATTCTTTGAAGGATGCTGACCATGATGGATGCCTCAGTTTTGAACATTTTGACCTCTGACTCCTCATTTTTAGCGCTGAAGCTCGAAACCCTAATTTTGTGCATGTTGCTCGGATGAGCTCCGTTTGACCTCGTTTCAGTTGCATGATGATCAGCTTGCATTTCTGAGGTGCTGGACAACTTGTTTAAGTGGTACCTGAAAAATAGAAAGTGGCCGAAAAAGTGACCAATCGGCTGCTGGATGATTTTGCATGTCATACTGCTTGAAAAATCTCGAAAAACCCAGAAAAACCCAGAAAAATCCTCAACATGCAAGCACTGGGTAAAAATAGTAAGTTTCTGAAAAGTGATCGGTTCCACCTGCATGTTGCATCATCGCGAAGTTCTTGGAAAACCCAGAAAGAATATGCCGACATGCACAGAGAAAATTTGCATGCAAACCCTAATATCGGCCTCCGAAGGCCGAATGCTGAAAGTCGTCGTCTCGCTTAGCATGTCATATCATTGCGAAGGTCTCGAAAAACCCACAAAGAATCTCCAAACATGCGTTGAAAAACTCTGCCTCTAAGCCCTGAAAATTGCCTCCGAAGACAGAACTGCTAAAAATAGCAAGTTGTCTGTTTTAGTTCAAATTTAACCTGTGAGTAGCCTGATGTGCTCTGGACGCAATGTGACTGTCGGAATCTCAAAAATGCTAAAGGATTGCCTGTAATTTCACACTTACTAAAAATAGTAAGTACCTCAGAATCTGATGAAATTTTGCTAGGAGCCTGCTGGAAACATGCTGACAACAGCGTTAAGCTCAGTTACCTCGTTTGACCACGAATTGGTAAGGAAGCTCAAAACCCTAATTTTCAGACTTGGCCATATTCACGTTTAAACTCAATGACGGGCTCATTCCCGAAAAGACAGATAGTAGAAAAGAGAGACAACAACAAAACGACCGAAAAGCAAAGCCAAAATTAGGGGGGTCCCCATTTGCAATGGGGCGATGTGTGAAAAACGTCACAACAGGAATTTCATTGGCACTGCTGTTATCCTTTGAGTTGAGCACTACACTCACATTTTACCTTGTTGATTCCAGCTTTGAACAATTGTGACTATTAGTTGTTTCAAACCTTCTGAACTCAGAGAGTTCATCTTATGAAGGTTTGTGATGTAAGTGTTGGTAGTTTTCTCTCAGTGTTGGTTCAAGACACTGAACTACCACAAGCTTGGTTTCACTATTCAAAGACTCCCAATGTTGGAACAACTAGAGATTTCAAGAGTATTAATGGTTGTGTGAGGTATTATGATGATATGTTTGTTGAACTCTTGCAAGGGATGGCTTTCCTTTTAGCAAGAAGATTTGGGGAAGTGACATTTGCAATTGTAGCTTTGCTTGACACCATGAGGAGATATGTTGAGGAGTATGATTTGGGGTTGAGAAAACTTTCCTTCCTTTTGTTGAAGATTGTGTTAGGTAGTGGCATTGTACATATGGACTTCTCAAAAATGTTTGGGCAGGAGATGTTGTGTGGTATTGATTTTAGGCCTTGTGTGGTATTGATTTCAGGCCTTCTAGGTATTTGAGATTTAGTCTCATGGATGGTATCATTTCGGAATTATAGGAGAGGATAGCACAAATTTGGCACAATGGTGTCACAAGTGATTAGAGTGGTGCAATGTTGACATGGTGGGTCCTTTCTGAGATGGAAGTGGGACCCTAGAATCTTACTTGGTCTTATGCGGATTAGTCTATTGTTTCTAGAGTTGTGGTGGCATTGCTTGGGGACAAGCAATCTTTGGGAAGGGAGGACTATAATGTCCACTTTTTATCACTATGCTTTTCAGTGGCCGATAGCCCATTTCCAAAGTCTTGTGGGCTACTCGGAGGCATTTTAATAGCTTCCTAAATTCTTGGATGTTTCTTGTTAGCTTTTCAAGTGCTGGTTGCATGAGTTTTCCATAAGGGTTTCTGGGTTTTTATGGGTTTTTGAGAGCTTTGGTGGGCACTCACTACTATTTTCAGAGGTCTTTTTTGACTTACTATTTTTAGTGAGTTATGACGACTACTCGGAATGTGCTCATTTTGAGTTTGGAGTCACTATTTTAGCAGGATGCTATTTTTAGTAAGTACTATTTATGGCAATGGGTTCTGGCAGCAGTTCAACACTGGGTTACTACTTTTGGCAATGGTGGTAGTTGCAGTGGTTGGCATCTTGATATTTTTAGCAATTGGCCTCTCCACCATCCTTGGAGTTTGGAAATGGAAATATTGCAACTTAAGTTATTAAGTCATAAAGTTCAAAAGGACAAACTATAAAATATAACTTAAGTTATTATTGGCCCCTTTGTACCCCACACCTAGAGTCAACAACTTTAAGTTGTTTCTAAAAAGGGGAAATTATATTTCCTAAGTTGGATGCCCAAATGGAGGGATAAGTGAAAATTAAAGTAAATATTATATTTTCTCATGCGTGGCATCTCCTTTTGGAGGGAAAAGGAATTCAAATTCCTAGGTCTCAAAAGCTATTTATATGCCCTCTTTGCTCTCATTTGGTTATGCAATTTGGAGATAAAGTTATGCAGCCGGATTGGAACCAGAGTGTTCTTTCCAGAATCTTTGGAGCAAGAACACCCTCTTTAGGTTGTTGGTATCAGATTTGAAAGACAATCTCTAGCCGGTGGAGTGTGATTGCATTCAGTAATCACCATTGGAGCTTAACGGTGATAGTTTTTTTAGTTTTGGTTACTTATGATGAATTTTGGCTATGTTTTGGTATGATAACCTTTTGTGCATAGATTTGGGTGCATTTTGGATTTGATTTTGTGGAATTTCAAATTGTTGTTTGCTATTTCCAAACCCTTGGCTGTACCATTGTTTTACTCATGCTAATTAAAGGAATGAATATCATTTTGTGGGTGTTGGTTCATTTGGGTGCATTTTGTGCATAGATTTGGGTGCATTTTGGAAGTGATTTCTTGGAATTTCAAATTGTTGTTTGCTATTTCCAAACCCTTGGCTGTACCATTGTTTTACTCATGCTAATTAAAGGAATGAATATCATTTTGTGGGTGTTAGTTCATTTGCTCCCTTTGCCTATGGCGCTTTACTTGCTGGTGCCCATCCTAGGAGGCTGTACTTATGGCTGAAGGTGTCTCGGGTTGCATTCTAGTGCGTTTCAGGCTTGTTAGTGGCAGCTTGCTACTTGTTTTGGGTTGCGTAGCTGCTGAGAGGAATCATTTCCAAGAGATTTGGCTTCATTCGGATGGGTATTGGAGGAGTTATGTTGTTTCTAAGGTTGCTGATTTGAGCTTCAAACTTGTTGTTTGTGCATATCAGACCTTTTTTCTGATTATCAGACCTATTGCAGCCTCCAGTTTGTCCTTCTAATATCTGAAATGAACCTATCTTGAGGTATACTTGTTCTATTCTATTGGGGTGTTCACATAATTACATTCTATCATCTTGGAAGGGTGTTTACTTCTCATTTCTGTCATTTTTCTCTCATAGAAGTAGTATGTAATGATTTGATTTGTTTATGTTGAGCTCATTGTAATACAATCGGTAGTACTATTGGTGAATGCTCTTGTATATGCTTTTACTGACCCCACTGAATAAGTGGTTGCTCCCGCTGAATAAGTGGTTTAGTGTTTTGCTTATTGTTCTTCACTCCCGCTGAATAAGTGGTCGAGATTTCCTTATTTTATTTCTTGTAGCCCGCGAAAAAGTGGAAGTGGCTGACTTTGATGCCAAGTGCTTTACTTTCCCTATTGGTTGGCTTGCCGCTAATAGCTTTACTTGTTTACTTTCAGTGTTGTTATTACTACTCACCCCATTGAAGAAGTGGTAGCTTAGCCAAGATCTTACTTGTAAGCCAACCACCATATGCTCTCACGTTGCCCACATTGGGATTTGGGTGATCAAAAAGTGGAAGGTGTTCTTTCAGTTAGTTTTATCACTTTCAGTATTTGCAAGGATCCCTTTACACCGTATGCTCTCAGCTTGCCCACTCCAGGATCTGGGTGATCAAAAAGTGAAGGGTTGCTTTCCAGTTTGTCTATCATTGCATTTTGGGATAATGCTAATGGGTGTAAGTTGTGAAGTTTTTGGAAAAAGCAAGGGTGGGATTTTACAAAATCTTCAAATACAACTTCGAATTATACCAAACAAAAGCTTGGGTAGAATACAACACACTGAGAGAAATGACTAGGACCACCCAAAACTTGGTCCCAGCTCTTAAAGATAAGAAATATCCATAAAATATAAGAATTTATCTTTTATTCGCTAGGAAGATAATACAAAGCAAGTGCATTTGATCACTTATACTTATTTCTCTTTCAAAACGAACATCCACTCACCACAACATGCTTTACAAAATAGGTGAGTGGAGGCACAACCTACTATTTCAGAAAGAGACATATACGACATTTGTTTGCGTACTTTGTTGGAATAAAGATAGGAAATAAAAGAATTTGGATGCGTAGGACTTATCCTTTGATCCAAATAAAGGGTAGCTTCTTTATGCTTCCCCTTAAAATATATTTGTGATATACAAGGTATAAATCAACCCAAGACAACAAAAGAAGGGACATGTCGTTTCTTAGCAATGTATCTTTGACATTTTGTCATGTCCCCGAATTGGAGGTATATTGAATTAATTATTTATTAAGTTATTCCAATAAAATATAATATCAAAAGGGATGACTTATTATTTAATTAATTTATTAATAAAGTGACTTAAAAATAAAATAATAAAAGTCACTTGAGGAATAAAATAATATTCTTCTAGAAAAGGCATTGAGAAATCTATTTAAGAAGTTGTTGGCTAAGCATTTGGGCACACTTGATTTTGGAATTCATTACTCATTACTTGCGTGGTAAGAAGCTGAAGCTTAATGCTTAGCTCACTCGAGGGTTTGAAGACTCTAGAGTGCCAGGTTCGTTTGTGAAAGATCAACCCTAGCTGGATTGAGAGGAGGAGATACTTCAGTCTCTTCATTGTGCCAAATTTAGTAGCCTTTGTCCAAATTTGGGAATGACCAATATTCTGATTTGAAAGGAATAGGGCATATTGTGAAATCATTCTCAGCCTCATAGGGAGTCGATTTTGAGAAGCATTTTCAAATTTGAAGTGATCGATTCTTGAAGCTTCATGGCTCGATTGTATTAAGGAAGTTTGGAAATAATTGCAGATTCTTATCAGTCACAAAAGGACAAATTGACCTGCTGGCAGACACAGCCAAAAGAATCTCAGAAGGTATTTGTGGAGACCAAAATTTTAAAGGGAGCCGTCTATCTTAAGGAGTCAATAATATATGAAGAAGAGCATATAATCCGGAGCTGCTTCGCATCAAAGAGTCAAATATTATATTCAATATAAGAAAAAGTTGGGAGATGCAATTCGACATCAAAAGGCAAGTGCAACTTGTCTTATCTGTGAATAAAGAAAATTTTTAGATAGAGACAGAGATACGCTGGAACAAGGCAAATATCTGTTTGAGCTGGACGCTGGAGATTAATATCAAATAAGACAGGAAACAAATAAAGGGAAGTTTGTGGGTTGATAGAAGATGATCGCTAAAGACAAGGGAGTCGACCTTGGTAAAGAAGCCAAACAATCAAAGATTATTGGGTGCTGTTTGTAACTATCTTGAGCCGCCTCTGCCAAAGAAAGTAAGTCATCCCTCTACAGAAAGATGTGGCTCCTGTAACAATTCAGGCGCTGCATAAATATTGCTTGATTATATTCGCTAGATGAAATCTGGACACAACGATTTGGGAGTCTTTTAGACGGTTGGTGACAAGGCTCGATAGCTGCATTTGGGCGATTTGAAACAGGTTGCTTGTTTTATGAATTAAGTTGCATATCATAATATTCTTAATAATGTTGATTGGTGGTGTGAGTCTGTAAATTCAAGAAATTACTCCTACAGAAGTTAGTAGTTAGTGACTGTAATGAGTATTATATTTTTGTCATTGAGTATGATCAGCATTGTACATCATTGGTATATCAGAACTGAAGTTATAGTTCATATAGACAATCTTGCATTGTAATGAGTTGAGCTAGAATTGCTTTCTAACATTGAAAGGCTTGCAAAGATTATAATCAGTTTGGGGTCAATATATTGGAGTTGCACAGGATCTATTTAACAAAATGTCTCAATGTTGTATCTGAGCATTTGCATAAGTTTGATAATTAGAAGTTTACTTTACATTGCAATCATTTGCCATATCCTGTAAGACTTTACTAGCATCAAACAACATTCAAAAGAGAAACAAACAGATCAGAAACATTAACCAGCTGGGATAAAGTCTGCAAGCAAACTGTTTGACAAAATGTACAAGTGCTGAGATTGGAAAATTTACATCAGTTTAGCAAGGGACATTACACATTTTGATTTTAAATACAAGTATTCTTTAAGGGAAAGTTTCTTCTACTAGGGTTGTTGTATTCGTGAGTGAAGAGTATCTTAAACTTTAGTATGTTTTTGTTAATGAAATGTGTGTGTTAGTAGCTTAATTAGGAAATTTAAAATTTTGATAAATTTTTAGGGAAGGGATTTTCCATTAAATGTCTTATATTCTTGAGGGAAGGTTATCTAAAATTGAGTAACTTTTTTCTTGATGATAAATGTGTTTATTGGTATTTATATTAGAAAATTTAGTAGTTTGAAAGTCAACCAAAATTCTTTCTTATCGATCTAAGAACCATAAACCCTTAACTTGAATATTTCACAAATCTAAATTTAGCATCTACCTTCTATTTTCTTGAGAGAAATGAGCTAAATTAAGAGGAAAGAATATTTTTTATAAGATTAGAACAACAAATTTGTAGAAATATAAATGAAACAACTCCAACACCAAGATTTTTATCCTAGAGGCTAGAAACTCCATGAGGAGAAAACCAAATTATGTGGTAGTGGCAAATGCTCTACTTCAAAGGTATTAATCTTTAGTAAGTAGTACAAGAGTACAAGAATTGGGTACACCATAGAAGTTTCCCTGTACTCTCTTGTCTCTCTAGAAACTAAGAACAACCGAAAAACTTGCTTCCAATTCTTACTACAATACTCAAACAAACTTCTCATGCTCAAGACACACTCTCAACCCTCTTTTATGGATTTTTGAAGGTGTGGAGGTGTTTTCTTGTGCCTAAGGAGAAACCTCTTTAGATTATGGAGAAAGTTGTCATTTCATTTCAAATTCTTGGCTTCTGTGTATATTGATGAATTTTCTACTTTTAAAAGAGCAGAAAATGCATTTTGGCTGTGGCAATTGCATCTTCACCACCTATGGAAACTAGAAAACTAGTCAAAGTACATAAAATACTTCTATTCCTTGATGAATTCAAATTTTTCTGTTCACCTTTTTTTTCTTGAGATTCATTTTATTGTTCTAATACATATGTGCAAATTCATGTGGATGAATCTGTTAAGATTACTAGTTGAATGAGCCTTCAGGCAATATCTTCAGTATTCCTCCTGTACTAAGCAACAAAGATTCATAAAATAGGTAGATATTTGCTATATAATATGGGTAAGCACGTAGAAGTTGACTTATTTTTCACAATCTAGTTTATAGTGTTTTGACATTTGTTAGGTTTTATATTGAGAGAGAGATTGCTTCTAGATTTAACTAAAAGATCATGGAGTGTGATCCAAAACATTGTTGTCATTAACTTTGTTTTGATGTTAAAAAAATCACCACAAAGTTCAATTTAGAAGTAATCTCTCTTCGACTATTATGGATTATGGAAATATTACGTCTCTTATAGGTATTATAATTTTGTAGGACTTTTAACCATTTTTATTAAGTAATATCTTCAATGATAATTTTCATGAGCAGTCATTTCTTTGGTAAATTTTTTAACCTCATGTACATTAGTAGATCACAAGGCAAGTAGACCCACAAAGCACACAAGCACATCTAAGTGATATTACTATGGAAAATAAGGAAGATACTAACACATCAACCCAGGGACTTTCATCCCAAAGCCTGTTCCAGATTTCAGATTTATACCAATCACAAGTGAGAGCCAACTTTTAGGCTTTTTGATTTGATTTGCACATCCTTTTCAAATGGACAAAGTTTGACGGATTTGATGAAGAATGGTTTAGAGAAAACATAACCATTAAAATTCTGTAGTGATATAAATCATTTTAAATTCTGTATTGATATATGTCCCTCTGAAAGATCACATTTATTATGTTGTAAAATGGGATGGAAGATGTAACTTACTGCTGTGTTCTGTATGCTTGCAGTTCGCTGGGGCAAAATCTTGCAACCAGCGCTTTCATTTGGGAGAATGCATTTTCAATCCTTGTTAGCACATTGGGTCTAATATTATTTGCATATGTGCTTGCAAATATGCAGGTAAAACTGCTATTTTTGATATATTTTTCATTCTAGGCTGAATAGATATGAGGATTTTATATTTATAGAAACAATTCCAAGACACAATTTTTAGGCACATTTAACTTGAAGGGAATTTTTTTTTTTTGAAGTGTATAGGAATAAGATTTTTTTCATAAGAAACACGTCTTTCATTATGATACAACTACTTGACTCTCTCTCCTATAGACCTACTTGGATTCTCTAACAATTAGGATTGAAGAATGGAGAGTGAAAAGAAGGGATACTGAGGAATGGATGAGACATCGTCAACTACCTCAAGATCTCCGTGAACGTATTCGTCGCTATGATGAGTACAAATGGGTTGCTACTCGAGGGGTTGATGAAGAGATACTTTTGCAAAGCTTGCCCAAGGACCTTCGTCGTGATATACAACGCCACTTATGTTTGAACCTTGTACGACAGGTAAGATCTTAAAACTGGATTGTTTTTAAGTCATCTAATTTTATTTTCACAAGAGTTCAAATTATGCATATGTAATGAATAGTATGATGTGTAAGATCTCAAAAAGATTTCATTGAAAAAATCTTGAAGCTGTAAGCACTAAGCTGAAATAGCCTATGCTCTAGAATGTTAATGGAACAGTGTATGCATGACGAAGAAAAAGTGGTTGCCTCATTTCTTTGCACATAAAAGGGTTTTCCTTGTGTCCATGAAGCGAAAGTCATTTTGAGTTCAATAAGAGCACATCTATTGAATATATCAATGATCTATCTTTTAGTTCTTGACATTCGTAGTTTTGTGCAAATGCCAAAGTCTACAATGTGGTCTTGGTCTTTTGTAAGTCATTGAACTTTTGATAGGTCAAGCAGACCGACCACTCCGAGGTACATTAAATAACTCACTTGTGTATTCATAGGAAGATATATTATTCTATGTTTAGTCTTAGTTGTAAGAGTTTGATAATCTCTTGGTGGGTCAACCATCTAGATTCTTAACTATGATTATTTATTTTCTCATAATAATTGAACAAAACTTTCCCTAGTTTCCCATAATAACTCTAACAAAAGTTTCCCTAGGTCTGATTATATTTATACACATGATTATACTTATCTTCATAGTTTTGACAAGTTCATAATTTATTTCATGCATGAATCTTGATGGGTTCATGGTTTTACTGTTTATATTCTGGTTAGTGCATAAGACTAAGACTTACATGAATTTTCAGTCTGGTTCTAGTTTAATCTGATAAACCAAATAATGCTCAAAGTAAAGCAGAAAATGAAAGAGAGAAATAACATCTAATGCTTAATAAAGCTCAACACAGTGTGATGATACAATGTGAACCAATACTAAGAATTTGATGATATCAAATCAGAATGTAGGAGCTCTCAAAGTGTAAGTTGCTGGTTTGGGTTCAAAGTTTGGGCACATGATATGTTGGATTAGTTTTTCCCTAGGTACAGATTTGTGCGCACACACACACACACACACACACATCAGAAAGTTGTGGGTTGAGGGCCCACTCCTAGGTATAGTAGCATAATCAAAAATATAGGAAGATTAATATCTGACCATCAGATATTAGATGAAAGTAAAAATTTGGAAAAGACATACAAAATCCAGAGCAAGCAAAATGAAAAAGGGGACCACTTATTGGAACCTTACCAACCAAACTACTCAAACAATAAGATAAAATCTCAAACAGAGGTGCTGACACAATATCTTCATTTTTTTTGCTTTCATTTTCTCTTGGTAAGGAAAGCTTCCATGGTCCATTGTGTACCATCAACCACTAAGTTCAAGGCTTCCATTCTTAGTTTTTTTTCCTCTGCTTTCCTTCCCCTCCACTTGCTATATTGTCCAAAGTTAGGCTTTGATAATGTACTTGTAGTATGGGTAACGGTAGTAAATTTGATAGAGGCCAATTTGTCTTCTTGCTCAAGAAGATCATGTAGGGACTCTTCCTCATCTAAGAAAGCTTGTTGAGCCTCATCCTCTAGAAAATGCATTAGGAGATACTGAAAGTTTTCTGTCTTTAGAATTCTGCTTTTTGTCTTGTGAGGCCTCCACAGGAGCCTTATCATAGTGTGAATCCGCATGAGCTGTGTTGGTTTTGGAAACCACATCACAAAAGGAAGTTGGGAGTGTTCCATGAAATCCCATGAGTTTTCCATATAAAATCATCATCTAGGCTGCCTTTTTCTGAAACCATTTTTGAGGTTTGATGGCATGGAAACCAGATGCAAATTTGGCATAGCAGCTAGCAATTTCATGACCAATTTGGTTACATTTGAAACAACGCTTCATAAGGCCTTGAAAATTGATATATTGTATCCACAAGCCATTAGAGGAATTCAATCCGACCTTATGTGTAACAAGAGTTGAGTTGCCAACCATAGCTGATAGCATAGAGTATAATAAGTCTTCTTGCTTTATCTGAGGGCCTCTTATCCAACTTAACAAATTTTCCAACTTGGTTAACCAGTTTTTAAATGAGTCCAAAGTTTGTAATGTCCCCAATTTTTATGTGTCAGCATAAAGTTAAGTAATTAATTTAAGTTGTCGAAAAAGTAAATTATAAAAAGAACTTAAATTAATGGTGCAAAAGTAACTTGAGTTTTAGAAAGTTAAATAAATTAATAAAATTACTTTTGGATGGATTCTCAAAAAAGAATTAAAATTAAAAAGTGAAAAGGGGAAAAAGAAGAGAATTCAAGGAGACACGAGGAGTTACAAGGAGAGAAGAATAAAAGCTCTTAGGGAGTTCATTATAGGTATGCTGGATTTGATTTTGGGAACTAGGTTTTGGTTGGTTGAACTTGGTTCACCACAAAACTTATTGGAGATGAAAATCTCCATTAAGAATACTATCTTCGAGATTGAAAGACGTCTCCTGGATGGTGGCAAACAAGCATATTTAGTATTTGTGCAAGAAGTAACTGAGAATTGTTCTATTCAGATTTAAACAATTTTACCTTGAAGAAATGGGATCCGACAATCTTTCTGGATTGAATAGGATTAAATGCATTGATTTTTGAGGTGTTTGCAAATTAAATTTTATGACTCCCCTTAGTTTCAGATGTAACAGGACAGGGCATGTCCATGGAATAAAGAAAAAAACATGAATTAAAGCTCTGCCGCCTATGTCTTTGAAGTTAATCAAACTTGGGAGGAAATTTGAATTCATTCAAGAATAATATTGAGTCGGATTAATTTTTGGGAGCTATCGTGGTCCTTTGTTTTAGCTGCTGCTCACTCTATGAATTGAAAGAAGTCGACTTAAGTATTACAGGGAATTTGGAATCGAATGGTATGACTTGTATTTTTGGGCTGAAGTTTATTGGATATGGAATTTTATTTAAGTCTGAGAAAGGACAGTGTGTTGAAGTTCATTGGAAGTCTTGAAGGAGTGTGGAATTTGAAGACCTGCTGTTGTCTTCACATGGACGCCGCATACCAATAGGGGGAGCGGGTGATATTTGTTGAAGTTCTTAATGGGTATCAGGTTTCTTGGCCTGAAGCATCATACTTTATTCCTAGCTACCGTTGAAACACAAGGCATCTAATTTTGTAATGTCCCCTTTTTGATAGCCACCTTGAGGATTGTTTAGCCTTTATTTATTCCTGAAGGCTAAACAGGAGAAATAAGGGAGTAAGTGTTAAATTAATTATTTATAAAGTTATTTCAATAAATTAAAACATAAGATAACTTTAAATTTAATCAATTTAATAAAGTGACTTGAAATAAAGTAATAAATTATAAAAGTCACTTAACAGAATAAAATAATAGTATTTCTAGAAGCTTCTTGGAAGGCATTGAGAAATCTTTATAAGGAGTTGTTGGCCTAGCATTTGAGCATGCTTATGTCTTGGATTATATTCTCATTACCAGTTTGGTAAGAAGCTTGAATGCTTTGTTTGTTCGAGGGTTTGAAGACTCTAGGTGATCTATAAACTAGGACGTTAAAGTTTTCCAAGACTTAATCCAATTACAAATTTAATTCCCGATCACAACAATAATGCATGATTATGTAATAAACTCTTGAGATCATGAAATTGAGTTATGCTTTCAAACACTTTTAATCAGTTATCTGTAATAACATTCATGAGAGAACATAACACCGAAATAAATGAGAGAACAAGAAAGAGATGGAAGAGAGACACAAACAGTTTGATAACAGAGTTCGTCCTTGAGGACTACGTCTTCGGGTCCACTTTTCAACGTTGGACCACTTTATTGATATCGCCAAGCTTCAATAGCCTTCTTACAATATCCAAGCTTTAATCACTCACAATCTCTCTCTTTACAATTTTACAATTCTTGGTGTAACAACACCTTGTAATTTCTCTCCCAAAAATTCCTCAAAAGAGTATAAAATTTTCTCTCAAAGCATCCGAATTATTTCTCCACAAAATGCATAAAGACTGTCTCATCACGTCCTTTTATACATTATTTTGGCTAAAAAGGCCAAAACCACCATATTTAATAAAATAACAAAATAATCCCCTTTAAAATTCGTTCACAACCTCTTTCTAACCCCTTTTGTCTTTTATGTTTGGATTATTTGATTTAGTGTTGTTTTTTTAACTTTAGGGGTCTATGTGTTAAGGTCTTGTTGTGACCTAATTCACACCTCGCCCCATTGCAAATGGGGACCCTAGTAGTTTGCCTTTTAGGGTTTTGCCGTTGCGCACCTCGGTTTTGTCTGGTCTCCGTTTGGGGTTTAGGGTTTGAGTTTTTTGAATGGTCACTCGAGTCAAGTGAAAGAATTTGAGCCTGGATCATTGTGCAAACCTCATCATTATGCTTAGGAGGCTTGAGAAACGAAGATCGACTGTCGTTTCAGTCAATTTTGACATCTACTTTTTGGGGATTAACCCTCTGGACCCCCTATTTTTTAGGGACTTTATTTTTGGCATTTTTGGCCTATTCTGGACTTCCTATTTTTTAGGGGCTATTTTTAGAAAGTTGCTATTTTGGGAAAAGTTTCTATTTTGTTAGGGTTTCTATATTTGGAAAGGGCCCGAATTTTGAAAATCCACTCAAAAGTTCTAAAAAGTCAATAGAAATCTCAGAAAATCGATTTGAAAAAATTCATGAAATCATGGTAAAAATCAGAAAAATGTTGAAAATCTGGAAAAATCAGTCAAGAAATCACAGAAAAATGTTGAAAATCTGGAAAATTCATGGTGAAATCTGAGAAAATCATGGCAAATTTTCCTAAGTATGACTGAAAATTAGGCTGAAATTCATAACCAGCATGGAGAAAGAAGAACAAAATAATGGCAAAAGGCTTCAGCCAAGCAACATGGAATGGCATGGAGATGTGGAAAGTCCGCCCAGCCAAGCAACATGGAATGGCATGGAGATGTGGCAAGTCCACCCAGCAAAGGAACATGAAATGGCTTAACATGAGACCAAGTCCGCCCAGCTAATGGCTTGACATAGTATGAAGTCCGCCCACCATAAAAGAAGATGGCTTGAAGTTAAGCAAAGTCCGCTCCAAGATGGCACAAGTGGAGGTGAAGTCCGCCCAGCAGCATAAAGAGGTAATGGCATGAGTGAAGGCAAAGTCCGTCTAGCAAAGTGAAGAATGGCATGGAATAAGGTGAAGTCCGCCCCAAGCTATGTGGCACAAACACAAGCCAAGTCCGCCTAGCACAACAAAAGATGGCTCAACACTTAGTGAAGTACGCCCCATGTAAAGTGGCAAGGAATAAGGCAAAGTCCGCCATATGGAGAAGTGAAGTGACTTGAGAATAGGCAAAGTAAAGAATGGATGGCTTGAGACAATGTAAAGTCCGCCTTGGAATAAAATACATGGCTTAACCATGAGAGAAGTCCGCCATACCAAGGAGAACTAAGAAAAATCAAAATTTTGCCTAAGCTTAGACATTGGAAAATTAACAAATATTCTTGGCACCTTGAGAAAATTTGCCATACTTAGAGAAAATAAAAAATATTTTCCTAAGTCCAAAGATTTATATGTCTAAAAAAATTCGCCTGAGACTTAGGAAGATAAAAATTATGGCAAAATGAAATAGGAAGATGAAAAATTATGGCAAAATAAAATTGGAAGAAAAAATTCGCCTAAGGCAATGGCAAGAAATTTTTGCAAGAAATTTTTTGAAAAATCATATTTGCCTTGAATAAAAATAAGTGCCATAAAATAAAGGGGTTGAAAACGACACATAAAATAATTATTTTAATTATTTTAATTATTTATTTTTCAACACCCCAAAGAGATAAACTTTGAAAAATCAAAATTGGAAAAAGACAAAAAGAACTTCACTGAATTGGCGCCTGATTTGGAAACTTTCCCAGAGACTGTCGTTGAAGATAAATATTGCCATTCGGAAGCTAAGTGCAAGCCAAGTTCAGACTTGATTTAATGGAAACAATTGAAATTTGCTAAATGAGTCGATTTTCTCATCTTTATAATTGGATTCACTTCTCATTTTTCAATCATTCAATTTTCGAAAGAAAAGTTATGAGAAGAAAGTTTAGCTAAGGCAAGAAAGTTGAGAAAGTTTTAAGCAAAGTGAAGAAAGCAGATTCATACCAGCCAGCATTGTGATCGTGATCATTTCCTTTTTCCAAATAAGCCAGGTGTTGTGACCTTTTCACACATCGCCCTATTCAAGATGGGGACCCCCAATTTTTGCTCCATTCTGGTCTTTTTGGCTTTGGTTTTTCTCTCTCTCTCTCTCTCTGTCTCTTTTCTGATGTCTGCCTTTCGGGGATTGAGCCCGTCATTGAGTTTAAATGTGAATTTTGGCCAAGTCTGAAAATTAGGGTTTTGAACTTCCTTGCCAATTTGAGATCCAACAAAGTGAATAAACTGAAAACAGAGACTAATGTTGCTGTCAATGTGCTTCCAGCAGGCTCTCAGCAAATTTTCATCAGATTCCAACTACTTACTATTTTTAGTAAGTGTGAAATTTGGAGCAGTTTCTCAACACTTTCGAAGTTTTAACAATCACACTGCATTCAGAACACATCAAGTTGCTCGTGTGCAAAATTTGAGCTGAAACAGACAATTTACTATTTTTAGCAGTTCAACTTCCAGAGCAGATTCCAGGGTTTAGATGTGAAGTTTTTCAACGCATGTCTGGAGTTTCCTTCTGGGTTTTTAGAGACCTTCGCGATGGTGTAACATGCAAAGTGAGATAACAACTTTTAGAGTTCAGCCTTCCGAGGCTATATATAGTGTTCGCATGTCAAGGTTTTCTTTGCATGTCTGCATATTCCTTATGGGTTTTTCGAGAGCTTCGCAGTGATGTGACATGCAAACGGAGATGGTCACTCATTCAGCAACTAACTATTTTTAGCAGGTGCATCCCGATAGCCGCCTCCCAGCACTTCAGAATCACGAGCTGATCGCAATACAGCAGAAACAAGAACAAATAGAGATCATTTGATATGCATGCAGAACAAATTAGGGTTTCCAGGTTCGGGGCCTGAAAAGAGGGGTAAAAAGTCAGAATTTTCGAAAATTGGTGTAAACCACCGCGATCAGCATCCTTCAAGCTATCTGCTGGTAAAATTTGAAGGCAAATGGAGCACTTACTATTTATAGTAAGTCATTTCAGAAACAGGCTAAAAATAGCAAATCAGTAGCATGCACCGATGTCGACGGGCAGGTCACGTGGTGAGGAGCGCCTCATTCGAATTTCAAATCAAACGAAGTTGTGGAGGTATCAGAAGCAGGCAGTTACTATAAATAGTAAACCACCTCCAGAAATGGGCTAAAAATAGCAGGCCAACCCGAAATAGCAGTGTCAACAGGTTGACGAGGTCGTGAAGATGCAGTGTCTAAAATTTCAAAACGATCTGAGCTTCTGAAGTGTGAAAATCAAGGGACTTACTATTTATTGTAAGGCATGGAGGAACTAGCAAGGACAAGAAAAACGCCTAAGTCTGGAACTTTGTCCTCCTGCCTATGTCAAATGCGCCCAACTTGTCTTGTGGTGGCTAAGAAAGTTCAAGGTGTTAAAAATATCCTGTAGACACCTCCAAATGCGCCCAAGTTGGTGGAGAAATTAAGAAAATTTCTAAGGCATGAGATATGCTTCATCCTCCTCATGCCTCCATTTGCGCCATCCTCACAGGCTTGCCTTCAAAACGTTGAAATTTTTTCTAAGTCTAGGCTTCATCCTTCATGCATGGCAAAATGCGCCCACAAAGGAAGTTCAACAAGAAAGTCAAAAGAAGGTCAAAGAGTTTTATCCTGCAGCTACCTCAAAATGCGCCCACCCTCAAGGAAAAGTTGGTGAAAGATATTTGAAAAATTTTCTAAGTATGAGCTTTGTCCACCTCACATGGTAAAATGCGCCCACCTCTCAAGAAGGTCAAAGAAGTCAACAATTTTCATCCTTCATGAGGTGCAAAATGCGCCCAAGCCAGGGCATGTGAAGACAAAAAAAAAAAAGCTCAAGGGTCACATGATGGGCGTTGGAAATTTCATCTTCTTGCCCCCTCCAAATGCGCCCACTACAAGCATGAGATAGAAAGTCAAGGAAGTCAAAGAATCTCGTACACCTTGTAATGATCCGGACAAATTTTTTTTGTTTTTTGCAATGAGATTACAATTCAACACACACCCGTTAAGGTTAGCAATAAACCAAAACGATGCGGAAAGTAACTCTAACTAGAATGTACACCAGGATCCCGATGTGGGCAAGGTGTGAGCATTGGTCAGAGGATCTAATGCAGATGCAAACTGAAAGGAACTCTAACCAAGAATGCGCCTGGGCAGACGGGCATATGGTCAGAGGATCAATGCATGATGAACAGAATGTAACCCTAACCAAGAATGGCGTCGAGTGATGGCGAGCATATGGTCAGAGGGTCTCTAAACTACTTAACTGAAAGTAAATAGGCGGCAAGCCAACCTCTTCCACTTATTCAGTGGGAAATACATGTAAATTTCAAAGATGAGAAGAGAGAACGGCTGATAGTACTACTGTTCAGCTTACAATAAGTTATAGAGCATGCCAATAGCACAAGATTAGAACTCTCAAGCTGCAACAAATTAAGAAACCTCTCCAACACTCTCAACTCTTTGAATATCAATCTCTCACTCAACTGCTGATTTCCTTAAATCTGATATGACTAATTTTCTGACAGAAAATGCACAGAACAGCAACAAAGCAACTAACTAAAATGCTCACAGAATGCTCAAAACTCACCCAAATCATATGAAACTAAATGGCAAACTGCTCTAGGAATGATGGCGCCCCAAAATGAATGCATAAACATCACCCAATGAACTCTATTTAATTTGCACAGATCCCAATGCCGTCTCTAGAAAGGTACGGCCCTCTTATTAGGGCGATTTTCTTTTAAAAATCCCACAAGCAATATAAAAATCTGTAACTTTGCAAAGATGGTCGCCTAGCATAAGAAAATCGATTACTTCAATGCCCAGAACCAAAACAATTTTATTTTCAAAGCTGTGATCAATTCTTACATTCTCATATGATGTTCAGCAACTCCAAAAATGAGCAGAAAACAAATACTAGAACTCCAATGCAAATACTAAACTGAAAATGCAAATCAAACCTATTACAAGCTAACCTCTCAACTAGTTGCTATCTTTCAAGCAAGAAGATGAGCCAATGCTAGGAGGTGTGCTTTCCTCGAAGCGAGTGCCTGAAGACAATTCAGCAGTATAACGATGTAGTAGACAAAAGATCCCAAATGAAGAGCTGAGGCCTGAATATAAAGACATGAAGAGAACCATCTAGAAGCTTCAAGAAGGGCGCCTCAAAACCCTAATTTTGAATTCAGCATTTCCCTCCAAAAGAAGGCGTCCCTTTTCCTTTAATGAAATATTTCACTTTTTTTAAATAAAAGTCAATCCTCAAGTAGGCGTCCCTTTCATTTAGCTCAATATTTGACTTTTAAAAACATAATTTATCTCACAATGACGCCTTGACCCTTTAAGTCCCTTTTTTAAAAACAACATAAAGTTGTACTGCTAGGCAAAGGGGACTATAATATTAAAATATAATATTATAATGAAAAATACTTCTCTCCAAGAAAAATGCACCCAAGGCCACAAACTGAAGTGCCAGCTGAACCACTGAAGAAGAAGACCAACTGAATTGAACCCAACCTGTCCACTGCTAAAAATAGAATTTACTAAAAATAGTAAATTCATGAAGTTGCTTGGAATGCCGAACTGAACATACCACTGCGAAGCTCCCTGAAAACCCAGAAAGAATCCGCAATCAGAATTCCAAACTTCAAGCAACAACCTCCTCAAAATTAGGAAACCCTAATTTCACCATCTGTGTAGCCTACGGGTCTTCGGAATAGGCCAACGGTCAACAGAAACGATCACATCTGAGAAGGGGACATTACACACCTCATATGCCAAAATGCGCCCAAGCTCAACAAGGAAGTCAAAGAGGTCAACATGTTTCATCCTCCACACCATGCAAAATGCGCCCATCCTCCTCATACCCCCAAATGCGCCATGAAAAAAGTAAAGTGTGGAGTGAAAAGTGGTAAACAAGGTGAAATGGAAAAGATAAAATGACTATGGCGTTGAAATGTGAAATATTCTCTTCTAGGTGTGGGGTGCGCTTAAGGTGAAGATGAATAAATATACTAGGCGTGGAAAGTTTTATCCCCTTCCATGTGCAAAATGCGCCCAAGATGGTTAAGGTGAAGTGAATATTGCTTAGGCGTTGGAAATTGCCAGGTGATGAATAAAATATAGAGGGCGTTGGAATTTTTTTAATTGAAAGTGTCCTCCATGGTACAATATGCGCCCAAGGTGATGGAGATAGTCTTTCTAAGTGAATGGATGAAATAAAATTTTTCTCACCCAGGCAAAATGAATGAAGTTGAAGTAAAATTTTCTAAGACAAAATTTCAAAATGCAAAGTGATTCAAAATTTTATCTAAGGCAAAGTATTTTCTTCCTTAAGAAAATACGCCTAGACTCTGAAGGTGATGAATTTTCTTTTTTTTGAAGCACGGATGAAGTTGCCAGTGGAAAAGTCAGTGAGTGCCAATATTGCAGGAACAATGAGATTTTCAAGTCAGAGCAACAAGAAATGTTCACAAATGTGAAGAACGGGATTTAATTTGTTAAGGATTATTTTTCCAAAGTTCAAAATTCAAGGAAATTAAATGAACCCGTTCGTTGTATACCCATGAGTTCATCGTGTTTTGGAGGAAATTTTCTTCTGGGTATTGAAGATTGTCAACGAGGAATGGATTTTAGTGTCTCCTGCACTTCGCCAAGGCTTTCAGGATGGAGATTTTGATGGTGTTGTACCCCAAATAAATTTTTTGGCATTCTGTGTAAATTGAGCTAAATCTTGTTAAAATGCCATGAAAGGTCTGTTTTAGGTCAAACCAATCATAGAATCTTGGTGGGTTTCTGTCAAGGAACACATGTACAAAATTCTAAAAAATTGAAAATTAGGGTTTTTTCCCCTATTTTCAGGGAAATCCCCCGAAAATAGGACCTTCCCAGAAATGATCGAAAATGATTTTGATAGGCTTAAAAGGCTTCACGATCACATTGGTCAAGTCAGAATCATCAAAAGACACATTTTACTCTGGTGGGTCTATTTCTCTTTTTCAGGAACGAAGTTAGGAGCTCCACAGCCATTAATGGCAGATTGGCCAGTACCAGGTGCTGAAAGCTAAGCTTCAAAAGCTTCAACGACACAACCATGGCGGAAAAGGTCGAAAAAGATGCTGTTTGACGAAGGAGATTCCTGAAAACGAAAAAGGTCAAAATTTGACTAACTCTGGAGATGTTACGAAGGGGAGATTGCTCACATGTTGAAAAGGCGCCTTCTTCAAGCAGGGGCGCCCATGATCTTTGAAGGTCAAATGAAGTCAGTAAGATCATCCGAAGCAGTCATTCTTGACGTTTGACTGCTGGCTCAACAGTGAAACAAACATCCAGATCATCCGATGAACAGATCACTAGCAATTGCTGATGAAGCAAAAAGAGGCAGTTCAAGGAAATATCAGGAAACCACAGATAAACGACGAAGTTCTAGAAAAAGAGCCTTTTCAAAGCAAAGGCGCCCTTCTTTCTTGACCTCTAGATGCTGACCAATGACAAATGGCCTCCCAGGATAACCTTCTCAGCCCAAATAGATCTCGGAAACGCAACTGCAAGCATCAATACCTGACAGAGCAGTCAACGGATAATCTGGATCAAAGTAGGCAACTTGTCAGACGAAAATAATCAAGCTAAAAGGCAAAAGCGCCCTTTTCAAGGAGGGGCGCCCTTGGATAAAGGAACCCTAATTTGAGATCCAGATTTCCCGAAGACAGTCATTCTTAGCAGAACAGAGCTGGGTACCTGATGAAACATCAAGTGAAAACATCTGACTCTCCGATCAACGAGAAATCCATCAAGGCACGAGAGGTCATTTCAGAAAGCTGAAGAAAGAAGATTAAAAAATCACTAAGGCATAGCAAAAGCGCCTTTTCTTGGGAAAGGCGCCCATTCTTTTGGAGCCTTAAACTCTTTTATCAAACAATCTCCCGGGCACTTCTCTCGGTTTGGATCCGCTCCGCAGTGAATGTGTCCGTGGCGTCAGATCAACAGACATACGCTAGATTCAGGATCAAACAGGGGGTTTTCAGGAGAGAAAATACTAAAAACTTGCAAAAGATGAAAAGGGACGCCTAAAAGAAGTCAAAGGTCATTTGTTGACTAAAGTCAAAAGCTTTTTGAGTTAAAGTTGGCTAAAACGCTCCACGATTGGTGGAAATCACCTTTTTAACTTCAGATCAAACTCAAATCACCTTTTGAGCTTGTGTTAGGTCCCCAAATTTGTGGATCTGAAGCTTAAACATATATATTCAAGGAGAAGGCGTCCATTTCATTATTTCATTGCAGGTTGAAAGATAAAAACAGCCACAAAGCTCTCAAGGACGCCATTGAAGATCTGAAGGAGGTTTTCATCCGTTCTTCATTTTTATTTGCAGATCTGAAGCAGGAAAAGATTGCCATTTTGAGGATTGGATCAGAGATAGTTTTTTTTGAAGATCAGATAAAACTTCCAATCCACCTTCTGTCTTTTTCCTCTCTTCTTGTCTTAGGTTTTCTTGCATCTGACAGAAAAAGCAACAGGCTACATCAGATCTGATCAACTGGGTAGATTCAGCATCATTTTCCAGAGAAACCCATCTCGACAAATTTTCCAAAATCAGCAAACTTGCTGCCCCTATTTTTGGGGGTTTTTCCGAAAAAGTTTCAGAATCCAAATTCTGAGGAACTGGGTTTGTTCAGCATTGAAGCACGAACAAAACCCATGTGCCAGATTTTTTCCGGAAAAATACTTCTCGGCAGGGCGCTATTTTTAAGGGTTTCCGAAAATCATCTGAACTAGGTCAAGCTTACAGTCAATCTTCAAGTTTTTCAGGATGCAGTACTCCCAGGTGCAATACGAGACCAAGACGGTCTTACTCCATGATTACCTGAAAACAGTTGACACAAATCTACACCAAGTAAATCCAGTGGTCGATTTGGAGCAGTTAGAAGGCATGAATCAAATAACATTGCAGAATATCGAAGAATCCGGATTGCTGCAAGCCGCATCAATTCCCATCACACTACAAAGCGTAGAGCTCGTAATCGCTTGTATCAAGCATTACAACCCTACCACCAGAGAAATCAGAGCAGCAGATGGAAGAATTGTTTGCAGTTTAAAGCCTCAGGATATCGAAAGATGTTTTGATATTCCCTCACATCCTAACAGCAAAGTCATATCATTGACGGAATGTGAGAAAGCTTTTGAGACAGCTAAGGACAAATGTCAAAGGATAATGGCCGAAAAATGGCTGAAAGTGACAAAGGCAAGCTTGCCTAAGTTGTTGGGGCGAGGAGAATGTAAAGACGAGTACGCAGTGTTAATCACTCTACTCAACAGAGTCACTGGAGAAGAAGATGGTCGTCAATTCCAGCCATGGATGTACTATGTCATCGCTAAAATCATTGGCAGGAGGGAATACTATGACTGGGCCACTTTGATCAGTGACACACTCCACCGACAAATCACTGGGTATCTGGAAGCTCATAGGTTCCACATGTGCTCTTACCTAGTATACCTAATAGCCTTCCAAGGCGATTTTAGGTTATTGAACAATGTGGGAACCTTAGGTGTGCAGAAGGTTCACGAGTTTTTCACACGCCTTGAGTTTACTCAAGCGGAAAGACACTTCAAGAAGACAAGTGATCACTTCACCATGCACATAGTTCGTGAGCTTAACCATGAGATGCACGTGCGTATTTCACAGACAGCCAGAGAGGCAATGGCGGATTGGGCAGATTGGTTTATCCAATTTCCTACATTCTCCTACATACGCGTGTATGGCTACATTGGCCACCCCGCCATGCTACCAAGACACCCTTCGGATAGGGTAGTTTCATGGAGTTCCTGAGACAGTTGTCCGAGGTTCATGTCCACTTGCGCTTGAAGAGGAAGACAGCTGTTAACTTTCCCGTTGAAATGGGACTATATAGATGTGGATTCGCGGCGGATGCAAAGATGATGGGTCAAGAAACAAGGAGGTTTAACCTCAAATATCTCATTGATAGAAGATCCTATGATCCCAGAGGACTCTATGCAGCACACCTCGAGCAACACTCGTCACATAAGTCTTCTATGGAAGATTATTGGGTGAATTGTAAAGACGAGTATGAAGTGCGAAGAAGGAACTACAGCAGATTCAGACTCCCACAGATTGCTGATTTCATGTCAGCAGACATTGAGGGCCTGTCAGATGATGAAGGGGAAGTCATTCTCCCCACATTCTTCGCAGATTCAGTTGACTCCCAACCGCTCCCGAGAGTGGATTGGTATGCCAAAGAGGATACATCTATAGAAGAAAGAACGAGTAGAGTGGTTAGAAATAGCCAACTCTATCTCGACAGCAAGAAATCAAGGAAGGTGATACCTCACAGAACAGAGCCGCCACAGGTTCAGTCTACACCACCTTCCACTTCAAGAAGGAAACCTAGACAAAAGCAATGGTGCAATCCTCCCCAAGGGATGAGGATGTCAAAACCTAGAACACAGAGGACACCAGTGGAGAAAGCCACACATAGTCCTGAAATAATCACGGGTATTGCTGCCCCAGAACAAAGAGTAGAGACTGCTACCCCTGATTCAGCAGAAGTTATCACGGAGGAACCAGCAGCATTAGTTGTTGAAGAACCAGTGGCTGAACCAATGGCGGAAGCAACAACAGTAGAAGCAGCAGCAGAAACGGTGCCTGTTATGGAAGCAGAGCCGCCAACATCACCAGTATCACAGCGAACACAGGTCCTCATCGACTTGGATTCGCCACCGAGAGACATTGCTCCAGCACAGTCTCACACATCTAGCGTTCAAGGGCCTCACGTCCCTCCTAGTGAAGTTCGCCAAGATTCTATTTGGCTCGAAGGTTTCCTAGGAAGGAAGAGGGAAAAACCCTCGTATGAACTTGACTTTACCGAGTTCGACCACGTCCCACAAGACACGTCGGCAAAGAAGTTAAAGAAGGAAGTTCACATAGAAAGAAATGCAGATTGTGAGATCATTATAGAGACTGCCGCCCCACCAGTAGAGAAAAGCATACACGAGGTTCAAGTAGAGGACTACACTTTGTCTCAACTTAACCTCGGGAAGACTACACGACAGGTGGAGGCCGACCTTCTCGGAATAGCTTCGGTGAGCGTACAAGAAAGGATGGCAAAGGATGGTAAGGAAAAGGCAGCCTTAAAGGCTGAAAATCAGAAACTGAGGTCTTACATAACCAGCTTGATACATGGCACACCAAACGTCTCAGCCCTACCAGCAGGACTACTAGATCTCCCCGCCGAACAAAATCATCGGCAATTGTTAACATTCGGCAAACACTTGAGAAATCAGGTGGAAGAGTTTGTTCTCAAGGGTAGATGCGTACTGGCGAAACCTATACCAGTTACGAGGATAGAGCACATGAACTTCGTGTGGAGATCCAGCAGTCGGAACAGAAGGATTGCAGAAAAGAGGCTTGAAGACGAAAGTACAATTGCAGATTTGCAATTAGCATATCAATCAGTATACTCTGAGGAAAACAAGCAACATCTTTTTGCTTGGAAGGAACAATTGGCGTACAAGGTGAAAGCCTACGACGCTCATTCAGTAGAGATGATTGATTACAGAAGGGTGGTTGCCACTATTATCAACTTCGCAAGAATGTTGGTAATATCTTTCCCTTGCATGGAATATCAGCGTGAGGGAGGAGAATACGTCGAGTTGGTGACTGTACAGAACCAGTTCAGGGATGTCATCCGCAGCACCTTTCTTGACGATCCAGAGGGTTGTAAGCTGGCTAAGGTAGCAGCTTTATCGACCAAGTTAGAAGAGGCAGCATCTCAATGCATTGACTTCGGAAATCAGCTCACAACGGGTGAGGTCATGCTCCGACGCCACGTCATCATCCTACAGAGCATTAACTCCCCAGAAGCTGATGAGGTCAATCAATGGATTGAGACACTGTTGATTAATGGCGAGCTATAAATGCACCAGAGAAGGACGCCATACACACTCCAAGTGGCATTCATGAGACTTGAGTTGACTTGATGCTTCTTTCCAAGTCAACTCAAGATGCTATTAAATGTAGTTGGAGTTAACTTGATGCTTCTTTCCAAGTTTAACTCCACTTTCCTTAAATCATGCATTGTCAGATCCCACTAATTAAGGATGTCTAATTGACTTCCATGATTTGTGGATCTTAGATCTCCACTAAATGTGGATGTCTATTTTGGAGGGAGACTTTACATTTAAGTTCACCTTTAGTTTGCTTTCAGTCAACTGAAGTAGTTTCCAGTTGACTCTTTGTTGACTTTCAGTTAACTGAAGTAGCTTTCCAGTTAACTGCTTGTTCCCCCTATTTAGGAATAAATCTTGCTAATTGATTGGCAAGAACTCATTGTTAACTCAAGGAGATTTTGGGGTTGCCCACTCCTTTGAGTTCTATAAATAAGAGCCTTGGGCTCATTATTTGTTTAACCTTTACTTGCTATGCAAAATTGCTGCGCCATTGTTGCCAACACTTTGAAAGCGAATATTTGTTCACTCTTGGATGAGAGTTCGTTGGATGATTGTAATTGTGCATGATTTCGTGCCTTTGCTTTCCCAACTTTTGTAGTTCGTTGATAAAGCATTGAAGAAGAATATCAGAAGGCGCTTGCATTTTGATCATCTTATTTGAGTTATGTCTACGTCCTGTGTTTAATAGCTTGTTGTCTCATTTCCCTCCTCGGATAGGAGTCCCTCCTCCTTGGATATTTGTTATTGATAGTTGTCGTTTGATGTTGTTTAATGTATTGACTTCCAAGCTATACTTCGGATAGGAGTCCCTCCTCCTTAGCAAGCTCGTTGGCCAAGGCATCGTGTTTTGTTGTTTCTAGTAAGCTATTTCTTAAGCTCATACCTCGGATAGGAGTCCCTCCTCCTTGGCAGATCTCAGATCTAGTTTACCGTGCAGAGTGTTTGCTTGTACCAACCTTATCCCGGTGTATACCCGAGAGTTCAGAGCCTCGGTCATATCCTCTGGAGACGGTGAATTCAAGTGATCCAACCATCCCATTCCCGCTCCTTTACCCTCATGCTCTGTTCATCTTGAAGGTATTGGATAGATAGAAGCTAGTTAGTCGTAGTTAAGATCTGCAGAAACCAGAGAAAAGCTTAGCTACGGCGCATTGTGTTTGTGCACCCTTGTGTCCTGCCGCTGAAGCATAAAAAGATAGGAACTTTAGTTAACATTTCCCTTCCCTACGCATTGCTCCCAGCAGAGAGGGACTTCTCCTCTTTAAATAACGAAGAAGTGTTGCAAAACATTTGAAATAGCTGAACGTTTACAATCAGCACTCCAGAGGTGCTAATTTAAACGCCAACAGATGGGCACCAGGTTAATGAATTTTCCTAAGGGAAAATTTAAAAAAAAAATTTAAGGCAAAGAATAAAATGTGTTGTGGACGTAAAAATGCCTTGGCAGATGAATTTGAAGTTGGATGTCTAGATAATTTTTGATCAAATTCCGGATGAAGGCATTTTTCTCAGGCTTGAGTTACGTCAAGTATCAGAGTGAAGTGCGCTAGGCAAAATACAAGATGGGTTGGAAATTTGGCTAAGGCATGAAGAATCGTGAAGAATTTGAACGCGAAATTGGCTAGTGAAGACGATGAACGCTTGGAAGTTAAAGTGCGAAAATCCTGGTAAGTAAGTTGAATTTATATTATGAAGTGTTCTAATGCTCTTCTCCTTGCTTGTTTTGCAGGAAGAACGTCGAGACCAAGCGGTGATGACTTAAGTGACGAAGCACATACTCCAAGATGACATTTCAACCTCGAAGGAAGAAAAGTTGCGAAAAATGGCTAAGTGTTGAGACTTAGGATAACTCAGGTGACAAAGAAGAAGATCAAGAGCAGTGTGAACGCATTTCAAAGCTGGAATCTTCTAGAAGATGGTGGCCATTAATTGCTCATTTATTGCCCCACTCTCCATTGTGGCGGTTTTTAGGGTGAATCTTGTTTAGGGCTGAGGTGGCACAGTCTGGGCCATCCAGCCGATTGTAATCTGAGCCGTCCGTTGGACTTGGCCGGCTATAAAAGGGGCATCCCCCCTCATTTGTATCTCATTAGAAATTAAAATTAGATCAGAGTTAGGATAGCAGAGAAGGAGTAGAGAGAAATTGATAGAGTAGAAAGTAGAGTAGTTTAGATTGAAAAGGAAGGAAAGTCTTCCCTTTGAATACTTTGTAAGAAGTTGTCGTGAATGCTTTCATAATAAAATATTTTTCATTGATGGTGATTTCTTCTTTGTTATGATTAGTTGTCGAGGCTTCTTCGTCCTTCCAATTCATGTAGCAACTTGAAGTAGTTTAAAGTAGTGCAGTTCTCATTTCATGCAAGTAGTTTACTGTGGATTTGTGGTGTTTGATCGAAGTAGCTTCTCTTTATCCATACCACTAGCAACTTGCTGATGGTGAGTTTGCCTTGTGTGGTCAACTGGAAATCATTTCAAACTTAACTTCGATTGTGGTTCGTATGCTTGTATGCATCGTTGTGATGGTACATGTATGTTGAATTATAATCTGAATATTCTCCGTTACTCCTCTGAAGATTGCACCAATTTTGCTGAAGCTGTCCGATGCGAGGCTAGGTAAAATCCGGTTGAAGTCTGCTGAAGTTGAATTCCACATATCTTGCATTTAGATAGAACGTAAACTTCTTAGGCCCTACTTCTCATTTAATTTCAGTTCATTTATGGTTAGGATTAGGAAACCTGTGCTCACTTGCCAAATCATTCGAATTACATGAAAGCCCTTAATCCACTGTCTGTTGTCAACTGTCGAACAATTGTGTAAGTCCCCTTGAAATACTAGCAAAATCACATCAAGCCAACTGAGGGTATTCTATTGCATAAAGGAACCTTGGAGTTAAATGTATGATCTATCTCACAATCTTAGTATGCAGGAAACTTTGTTCAAGAGAGGATAGAGTAGCCGTTGGCAACTTTATTCTGTGTTGGTGCGATCACGAAAATCACGTCAACACCAGGCAGATTTATTTTCTTTACTTTGGCGTAGAAACTTCGTTAATTCTTTCATTTCCAGCATAGTTCTTCACGAAGTTTGATTTGTCAATTAGCTAGAATATTTTTTGAGTAATTTAAATTTTAAATTTTAAACATTCTCTTTGTATCTTTTGCAGATTTATTCTCAAGAGAATAAAAATGAAGTTTTCCAGCAAGGGTGCACAGCTGCAGTCAAAGATTAAATCCAAGTGGGAGAACATTGTGGACACCAACCTTGGCCACGTTGACTTCGATGATTTCAAGGAAAGAATGTACGGAAGTGATGGACATTTGCCTACGCCAATTGCAAGAAGGATGATGCGCAACGGAATTGTTCATGCAGATGGATTTCTGCCAGCAAAAGAGTGTCCAAAACTTATGGTGGAATGTGCATTGCATTATAATGCACATGAAAGACAGATAGAAGCGCCTGATGGAAGAATACTGGCATATTTAATTGAGCAAGCCATACAAGAAACCTTTGGAATTCCAGCTTACAACCGGACATCCTATCAAACCAAAGATGATGCACTTAAGGTTTACCAAGATTAGCAAGACCTTTGTGCGTCAAATATAAACAAGACCTGGTTGCTGAAACCCAGGCCTACTTCCAAAAAGATGCCGAAGAAGCTGGCCAGAACAGATTTTAAAGAAGAACATGGAGATATTGTCTTGATGTTGAATAAAATGGTAGGCAATCCTCAGGGTGCGCCTTTCGAAGCTTGGATGTATTATTTCGTTGACGAAATAATTTCCGGAGTGAAGATGTTTAACTGGTCTAGAATGATCAGTGACAGTCTCCATGAGCAGTTGGCCAACCTGGAAAAAACCAAGACCTTTCATATGAGCTCATACATCATATATTTGCTTGCAAGGACTTACAAGTATGCTGGCTTGGTTTGCAAAGGGGTAGTTGGCAACAGCGAAGGACAGTTCAAGTCCTATGATTGCTATCCACAGTTGCAGCTGAAAGAGAAGTCACATTTTAGGCGAGCACATGACGCATTTCTTATGTATATCACTCGACTTCTCCAAGGCGGAACACATCAAAGACTCACCCGTGAGGCCAAAAGTCTGATTGGCAGATATGGATCCTGGTTCATCTAGTTTCCCAAATTTACCTACCTCAGGATTCAAGGGTTCTCAGGACATCTGTATAGACTACCCATTTATCCCACCAACAAAATGGTTTTGTTGGAAGTTCTAAGGCAATTGGAAACATATCAGAATATCCAAAGGCCAAAACAAAAAGTAGCTGTCACTTTTCCATTTTTCATCGGCAATATGGAAGAATTATGTCCAACGGCGCAAGCAGCAGAGAGTGCTCGACTGGAGATGCAAAAATACCCGTTCATATCATACAAGCCCAGGAATGACTTTGACCCACTCCACCACATTGGAACTGTAGACGGAGAAAAATATAAGCACAAGATAGACTTAGAAGATTTTTGGGCCAATGCGGCTGATGAATATGATGTGAGGAAAAGATTGTGGTCAAGATTGCCGTTGAATATGATAAGGGCGCCTGAACTCTTCCAAGTACCTGATCAGCTGGATGATGATGGAGTATATGTGCAGCCGGGCTTTGATGAAAAGGAGCCACTTCCTCCTGTAAGATGGTCCGAACCTGAGCTAGGTGACCTGGCAACATTCATGCGACCTATTTTCAAATATTCCCAATGGTGGATAGACCAGCAAGTACAAGTTTTGCGGCGGAGAAATGTGCAATTCACATATGAATTGATGGGTGATACAGAGTCATGTTCCTCAAATGCTGGTGCATCTCGTGGAGATGGACCAACGGATGCCGCCAACTTGAGAAAGAGGAAAGAGATTGATGACCTGTTGATGTGTTTTTCGTGACCGCACCAACGTAGAATAAAGTCGCCAATGGCTACCCTATTCTCTCTTGATCAAAGTATTCCGCATGCTAAGATTGCAAGAAAGTTCATGCGTTCAACTCCAAGGTTCTTTCAGTGCGAATAGGCTCAGTTTGGCTCGATGTGATTTGCTGGTATTTCAAGGGGACTTACGGAATTGTTCGGCAGCGGAGAAAGGAATTCAAATGCTCGATTTGTCTATGAAGCACGGGTTTCCTAAACTAACCAGAAAGTACTGAATTGAAATGGGGTAAGGTTAGGAAGATTCTAATCTACTCAAAGGTGTGGGATATGGAGCTCAACTTCAGCAAACTTCTAACCGGACTTCGCTTTGCCTCGCATCGGACAGCTTCCACGGAGTCGGTGCAATCTTCAAGGGAGATGACTAAAGATGTTCAAACCACCACTTGACATAAAGATACCATCACAACGACGCATACCATTATTCAAACTGTGATTGAAGTTAAGTACATGATATTCCAGTTGACCACACAAGGCGCATTCACCATCAGCAAATACACTAGTGGTATGGATAGACGAAGTTGCTTAGATCAAACACCACATTCCACAATTACTATCTTCTACTTGCATGAAATGAAACTTATTCTACTTTAAGTCACTACTTGAATCAGAAGGACGAAGAAACCTTGCTAGCTACTCACAACAAAGACGAAGTTCACCATCAATGAAAAACTCTTTTATTGAGAGAGTGTTCACAACAATTTCTTACAAAGTTTCCAAGGGGAAAACTTTCCCTCTTCTTCGAACTACACTATCAATCTATACTAAGTTACTCCTAAGCTATCACCTAGTTGCCTCTCTACTCCGACTTCTACTCTAATCTAATGTCTACTGTCTCATGTCTAATGTGGTACAAATGAGGGGGACTCCCCCTTTTATAGTTTTCCAAGTCCAACGGACGGCTTAGATTACAATCGGCTGGATGGCCCAGATCGTGCCACCTCAGCCCTAAACAAGATTTGCCCTAAAAACCGCCACAAAGGAGAGTGGGGTAATAAATGCGGCATTAATGTCCACCACCCTTCTAGAAGATTCCAATTTTGAAACGCGTTCACACTGCCCTTGATCTTCTTCCTTGACGTTTGCTCTTTAACTTCTTTGTCACTTGAGCTAACACCTAGCCAATTTCTTGCAACTTTTTCTTCCTTCATGTGAGACTCATAACTTTATCTTCATTGTGCTCCGGCTTCAACATTTCAAGTCATCGTGCTTGATCTCGACGTTCCTCCTGCAAAACAAGCAAGGAGAAGAGCATTAGAACACTTCATAATATAATCTTAACTTACCCGATTTTCAAGTTTTAACTTCCAAGCGTTCATCATTTTTCTTCCAGCACAACTTTGCTTTCTTCATGATTCTTCATGCCTTAGCCAAATTTTCCAACCCATCCTGCACTCTGCTCGGCGCACTTCATTCTGATATTTCATCCAACTCAGACTCGAGAAGAGATGCTTTCACCAGGAACTTGATCAAAAATCATCTAGGCAATCATTTTCAAATTCCTCCGCCAAGGCATTTTTAACACGTTTTTCCTTGCCTTAGAAAATTTCTCAAACTTTTACCTTAGAAAATTCATCAATCCTGTGCCCACCAAAAAATATTCACCCTGAAGGCCTCGGCAAAGTGTGGAAGACTTTAAAATCAACTCCTCATCGAAGATCTTAAATACCCAGAAGAAAATTTTCTTCAGAACGTGTAGAATTCATGGGTGCACAACGAACGGGTTCATTTAATTTTTTGAATTTTGAACCTTAGAAAAATAATTTCTCATCAAATTTATTTCATTTCTTCACCCTTGAGCATATTTCTTTGCTCTGACTTGAAATTTCTCGTTGACCCTGTGCGGCTGGCATCTTCTGACTTCACCTCCGGCAATTTCATCCAAATTTCATACTTCCAAGTCCAGGTGTGATTTTCCCCTAAGGAAGGAATTTAAATATTAACACTTGGAAAATACTTCATCATTTCATGTCCCAGTCTAGGCGCCATCAAGGGTCTAACTTTCAAATTTCATACCATCTAGCCATAATAATCTCAACACATCCCCCTTTTTAGTCCAGGCGCATTTAAACCTTCATGCCTTCACTTTGCCTTAGAAAAATTTCAAATCCTCCTCCTTTAAGTTTGGGCGCATTTACCCAGGCAAGCATCTAGTTTCATTTCCTTAGAAGAGTCTTGGGCGCATATAGAGGTCTCAGCTGTCACTTTTCACCATTTAGAAATATCTTTGATCACTCACCTTGATGCTTTGGGCGCATATACTACCCTGGACTTCCATTTTCCATCACTTAGAAATTTTCAAGTCACTTCAATCCTTCAAGGGCGCATTTGAACCTCTCTACTTCAAATTTTTCACACTTAGAAAATTTTCTAAGTCATCTCCTTGCTGGGCGCATTTAGCACATTGAACTTTCAATTTGTGACCTTCAAACATTTTCTAACTCCTTCATCAAGCCTAGGCGCATATAGAAGGGGCTACTTCTAGTTCCCATCACTTAGCATTTTTCAAAGCTTTCACAGGCAAGTTCAGGCGCATATAGGAGGGTAGGCCTTCAATTTACTATACTTAGACAATTTCCTCCAGCTCCCCACAAGTCAAGGCGCATTTTGAGAGGTCTTCTTCAAGTTTTGGTGCCTTAGAAAATTTTCAATCACCCTCTCTTCTCCCTGGGCGCAAATGAAGGAGTGAGCTTCAAATTTCACAGAGTTAGAAAACTTTCTCAAGTCTTCACCTTGGAGGGCGCATTTATCATGGTCTACTTTCATTTTTCAAACTTAGAAAATTTTACTTGCCTCCATCCTTTTCAAGGGCGCATTTTGATGTCTTAAGCTTGAAGGCGCATATACCATGGCCTTCTTCTAATTCTAACACTTAGTAGAATTCTTGACTGACTCTTCAGAGAAGGGCGCAAATAGCCCTCAGTGCTTTCAATTTTGGTTTAGGCGCAACTACCAAGTCAAGCGCATTTGGAGTCTTGTACTTTCAGTCCTGCCATGGGCGCATTTTATATATCATAGTTTCAATTTATGCCTTGGGCGCATATGGCAGGTTGAACATTCAGTTTGGGGCGCATTTGCCACATTGAGCTTTTTATTCATGCTTTAGACAATTTTCACTACTCCCTTCCAGGCGCATTTGACCCTAGCAACTTTCAATTTTCAACACTTAAACTTTTTATATTCTCCTTCCCAGGCAAAGGCGCATATTAGAGGGTAAGCTTTCAATTTCTAACGCCTTAGAACATTTAATCACCTTTACTCAAGTCTGGAAAGGGGGGGGCGCATTTAGACCCATGAACTTCTAATTTTAATGCCTTAGATAAAATTTTACAACCTTCAACTCCAAGGGCGCATTTGACATATCCTCCTTCCAATTTAAGTGACTTAGAAGATTTTTCTTACTTTACAAACTCAGGCGCATTTGACCCTTGGAGGTTCCAATTTCGG
Organism: Sequoia sempervirens; assembly: GCA_007258455.2. Taxonomy (NCBI): domain Eukaryota; kingdom Viridiplantae; phylum Streptophyta; class Pinopsida; order Cupressales; family Cupressaceae; genus Sequoia; species Sequoia sempervirens. The sequence continues at coordinate 424,128,198 of VDFB02000015.1, forward strand.
CACTTAGATAAAATTTTACAACCTTCAACTCCAAGGGCGCATTTGACATATCCTCCTTCCAATTTAAGTGACTTAGAAGATTTTTCTTACTTTACAAACTCAGGCGCATTTGACCCTTGGAGGTTCCAATTTCGGCACTTAGTAACTTTTCTTCTAAGCTCCCTGCCAGGCAAGGCGCATTTGACATGCTGAGCTTTCAATTTTGATGCCTTAGAAACTTTCAAGACCTGCCTTAGGCTTTTAAAGGCATTTTTCACTAGCTGGACCTGAAAATTCATCAATTTCAGTGAATTTTATGCCATTTGTCAAATTTGGAGTGACTCGATCATGCTAACCCCAATTTGCTATTTTTAGAAAGTTTGTCAATTTTTGCACTCCAAGCTAGTTCCAAGCTCCAAAAACGTTGGATTTTGCTTTGTTCTGAACCTCGGGATGTGGTTGAGCTGTCGGGCCCTGATATCTGCGTGCCGATTGCCTGAAGGGTATTGATCGTGACTAGATGCTGCTTCTTGAGTGACTATCTTGTTTTGCCCCTGATTTTAGGAAACCCTAATTGACCTGCTAAAAATAGCAATTATCCGATTCTTCATCCTCTGCAACTCCGTTTGATCTGAAATTCGCGCCAAGGGGTATTTATTACTTGCTTAACCCGTTCATACTGAAATTTCGCAATGACCTACTATTTATAGCTGCTCCTGAAGTGACTTACTATTTATAGTAAGTGTTCGTTTCTGAGACTTCCTTAGCTCCGTTTGACTTGAAATTTGGATAGTGCGCCCGTTGTTGGTGAACTTGCCTGTCTGTGCTGGCGCCCGAAATTGACTTTCTATTTATAGCCTGCATCTGGAATACTTACTAAAAATAGCAAGTTCTCCGATTGCCTTCAAATTCTGCCAGCAGATTCTCTGAAAGATGCCGATCATGATGGATACCTCAGTTTTGCACATTTTGACCTCTGATTCCTTATTTTTAGCGCCGAAGCTCGAAACCCTAATTTTGTGCATGTTGCTCAGATGAGCTCCGTTTGACCCCGTTTCAGTTGCATGACGATCAGTTTGCATTTCTGAGGTGTTGAGTAGCTGCCCAAGTGATACCTGCTAAAAATAGAAAGCGGCCGGAAAAGTGACCGACCGGCTGCCGGATGATCTTGCATGTCACACTGCCCGAAAAATCTTGAAAAACCCAGAAAAACCCAGAAAAATCTCTAACATGCAAGCACCGGCTAAAAATAGTAAGTTTCTGAAAAGTGGTCGGTTACACTTGCATGTTATACCATCGCGAAGCTCTTGGAAAACCCAGAAAGAAAATGCCGACATGCGCTGAAAAATTCTGCATGCAAACCCTGATATCGGCCTCCGAAGGCTGAGTGCTGAAAATTGTCGTCCAGCTTTGCATGTCACATCACTGCGAAGGTCTCGAAAAACCCAGAAGGAATCTCCGGACATGCATTAGAAAATGTAACATCTGGACCTTGAAATCTGCTCTGGAAGCTAGACTGCTAAAAATAGCAAGTCGTCTATTTCAGTTCAAATTTAACCTGTGAATAGCCTGATGTGCTCTGGACGCAGTGTGATTGTCGAAATCTCAAAAATGTTGAAGGATTGCCTATAATTGCACACTTACTAAAAATAGTAAGTTGCCAGAATTCGATGAAATTTCTGTGGAAACTTGCTGGAAACACACTAACAACAATGTTAGTCTCAAATTTCAAGTTATTCACTTCATTTGACTTCAAGTTGGCTAGAAAGATGGAAACCCTAATTTTCAGACTTGGCCAAAAGTTCACATTAAGGTTCAACAGCGGGCCCATCCCAAAAAGACAGGCAGTAGAAAAGAGAGACAACAACAAAACGATCGAAAAGCAAAGCCAAAATTAGGGGGTCCCCATTTGCAATGGGGCGATGTGTGAAAAAGGTCACAACATGACCCTGCAAAGCAGAACAAGAATAAAGCAGTAGATGAAGGACCCTCTCAAAAGAGGCACAAATCCAGGCCCCTTCAATCGGCCATGTCTAGAAATATAGAGGAAATATTAGCCATGGATGAAGAGTCTTGGGAGCATGTCAGAATTCCTTCTCCAGTTAGAGATGTGGAACCAGTGCAATTAGAAGACAATGATCAACCTTCTCCTACAGGCATGGAGATTCTAGAATCAGACAATGACACGGACATCATGGATGGAGAATTTGAAGAGGGAATGATTTCCGCCCTCAAAGGAATCCAGGAAGACCCATCTGTGCAAGAGATTCAAGATGTGCAAGAAATTCCGGATATGCCAAAAATTCAAGATGTGCAAGAAGTTCAGGATATGTAGGATGTCCAGGATCAACAGGAAGATGGAATTGAACAGTCAACCATCTCGGATTGGTTGAAGGAAAGACTAAAGAGAAATGCGCCAGTAGAGGTACCTGAAGAGGATGACGCCACAGACTTCTTGGCTAGGCTAGAGCAAACTGCCACAAGAAAGAAAGCCAAAAAATTTTCTGCCATACAAAGGGATGAGGCTGGCAATCGCACAATGCAGATAGCAATGCCTACAGTTGATAAATTCCAAGATGAGATTGCCCCGAACGAATATGCCATCACAACTATTGACATGGGTTCGACGACAAAAGGGCAAGAAGTTGAGGACTTGGACAATTCTGTTCCACAATCAAGTCTAGGCTGGAGAGGGAAGTGGAAAAGAAAAGAGAGTATAAAAGAGAGATTGAGCATCTAAAAGAGTATATCCAGCATCTAACCAAGCCACTCAATCAAGGTGACCAGTTAGCACCTCCACTTCCAAATTCTTCACAGGAACTAGTTGGAAATTTTGAAGAAGAATTGACTACAGCCAGAGAAGCTAAAGACTGGATGGGTGGAAAGAAAGATGAGGCGATGGCATTCGCGGAGAAGCTGGCATATGTGTATGAGCAAACTACCTTTCTGCTATCACGAGTTACAGACTTAGCGGAAGCATGGGATGGCCTCCAAGATATTCAGAGTAAAATTATCCCATGTCTTCGAGAGTTAAAGGGCATCCCAAAGCAGAGGTTGATTGATGACAGGATTATTGAAGCTGGAGCTGCATATGATTTCAGCAGCTGGTACTACGTGCTGATTTCATGAGGAGAAGTCCCAGAAAGGGTAAAGAAAGATGGCACCAAATTTGAAGAGCAGGCAAAGGAGATTCAGAGTAAAATTTATCAAATGGCTGCAGATATGTTGGACCGAGATATTGTTCGAAAGAAACACTTGCAGCCACAAAATTTAAAAGAACAAGTTCAAAGAATTTTCTCCACCACCTCTGGCCCAATTATGAAAGAAAATTTTACCAAGGCATTCAGCTTCATGATCGTCAGGGATGCTTTCTTGCTACATGAACCAAAATGGACAGTCACTTTTGCAGAATGTGTTGAAAGTTTGGACTTGCTCGAATACAACGTCAATGCACTGCCGGACATTGCCATGGAGGAAATCAGCTTGATCGTGTCCAAGTTTGCCGAACGTAATGCTCTGCAAGTGGATAAGGATGCAACTCCTGATGCCTGAAGTTTTCTCCAGTTATCTCATTGATGTTTTGGAAACCCTAATTAGGGTTTGGTTATGTTTAATCTGGGCCGTTGATCTCATTTTGATCTTGGCCATTCATTGTAATCTGGGATTGCTATATAAACCCCCCCCCTCTCTCTCATTTTCATTAGAAGAAGAATAGATATTAGTAGATCAATAGAGAATTAGAGATTAGAGATTAGAAGAGATTGTAGAGAATAAGGGAGAGAGTTTTATGAGATTGTTGCAAAAGACTATCTTGATAATAAAGTTCATAATGCATGAGGTGCTTTGAATCCTTTCATTGTCAAATGGTTGCATGGTTACATATTTCTCTTCCTCGATTTGAATTAGAATTTCATTCAAATGTATGTTAGGAGAATGATAGATTGATGACAAGGGTTAGCGGAACTTAGCTCATACTTTCTTTGAGTGGATGCTTTTCATTCAATGCGTAAAGTTAGACTGAGCTTTATTGTGGATGCTTCAACGTTTACTTCGAATAATGTTGTTCTATTGATGGTATTGTTCGTGGTGAAGAAATTTTAAGCACAAATCCCAGAAGATTGCACTTGCTTTGTGTAGTTGTCATTTAGCATGGCGAAACAAAGTATTGTTTATTTAGTCTCACTTAATCCCTGTCGTCTCTTGATTTCGTTAGGAATAGCACAGGACTCCTAAACCCTTACTCTTTTTTCACTTTTTTTTATCTAAAGTCAGAAAAATCCAAAATGATACTGCATTCACGTCTTTTCTTTTTTGAGTAACTTACAAAAGTAAATCCCTATTGTGCCCCCAGCAAATCACATCAAACCACAAAGCTTATCCACACTCATCTTAAACATTGGAATTACCGTATGATCTTACTTGCAGTCTTAGCATATGAGGTAGTTTTTCAAGAGGGGATATAGCGTCTTTGACACTTTATTCTAGAATGTTTGTTGTGTCATAAAACACACAACAACAGGTCTCAGGCCAAATAATACAACAAAACAAACTGACATCACCATGTATACAAAACCGACACAATGGCCTATCGGTGGTTCATTGTTTTACCACCCACGTGTTTGGGGGTTCCAACCCTGCTGGCCACATTTTAACCTGAAACTCCTAATTTTCATACAACAGAAAAAACACCATTCACATATAATATAAGTGGTTAGCAGCTGGTCTAACGGTAAGGGTGTCGGCTTGTATAGACTATGTCACGGGTTCAAACCCATTGCACCATTTTGTTATACCGTTCAACAACTCACTGACAGAGGAGTCACCGACCAATGCCACGTGTCACGCTACTATTCGCTGTCGATGCCGACGTAGGACGCTGATTCAGATGTTGACTGGGTGTACCACCATGCCACATCATCGATGACCTGTACTTCCACGTAGATGCCACATCACCTGTCACGTCATGTGTACGAATTGCTGACGTCATCGTACGGATGACACTGTGTCAAGTTTCGATTGGTCCACCTCGGAAGTTGTACGATACGACCTTGTCATGTCAGCATGCTGATGTCATCACCTGTACCTTCTGGTCAACTAAGAACTTTGACCGGCCATATCTCGTGTGTACGAACTTCGTTTTCAACGAAATGAACATCGTCAGAATCATCTCGACGAGCACTTCGATTTGATGCCATTTTCAACAAATTCTAAGACGATCAATTTTTTCACTTCTCTAATGGCCTTTGGTACTCAGTTTGACTGAACCTTTGATTGAACATAACTTCTGCATACGGACTCCTTTTGGGCTCGTTCAAGTTGCGTCAGGATTGTGTTAGCGAGCTCTATCCAATGACGTCAGTTATGAGAGATTCTAAGAGTATGATATGTCTTTTTGGATCCTCCTGGATCACTAGGATACCGGGTTCGGTTGTGAAAGATCAACCCTAGCTAGAAATTGTGGAGGAATCCATCTAGGGGTTCTACAAGTGCTTCATTGGAGACTTTTGAGTTGGTGCAATAGCTGAGGTATTATTGCACTTTTGCTGAGGAGTTGATTGAATGCAATAGCTAATTTATTATTGCATTTTATGAGGGTTTGCATAATTGCAGCAGTTGAGGTATTGTTGCAGTTATTATTTTTCTACTAGTTTGATTTGCAACAGCTGGTTTATTGTTGCAAATTGGTATTGAAAGAAGTTTATTTCTGGCTGATTTGGTTATTGACAAATTTAATGGTCTATGACCAAATTTGTGGAGGAAAGATAAAATCGATTTTTGTGAAGAGGCATTGCAGATTTCTGTTGATTATTTTTAGTCAAATAAGAAGTTTGATTTTCTAATAAGACAAATTCCAGTCTTATTGAGTCGATATTCTTAAGTCAGATTTAAGACAAGCAATAGGGACTATTTGAGGTTCTGGTAAAAAGCTAAATCCAGAAAAGACAATAGTCAGACAAAAAAAGAGGAATTGCTTTTTCATCTGGACCTGTCAGGAGCAGCTTGGAACAGGAGAAATCAAATATAAATCATATTTGGAGCCAACACAAGATGCAAATATACAAATCGATTCCCTTACAGAAAAGTTGTGGCTGCTATCATACAAGGTAGTGATGGGAATAAAGGAAAGAAAAATTTGAAGTATCTTTGAATGATACAAATCATGGTAGCACCATCAGGTGCAATTAATTGGAGACAATTGTCATAAAGAATTACTAGTGCAGCTAATAAGGGAAATTCGATTGGGCAGAATTTCAACTTGTGATTCTTGGAGAGTTCGTGGTCTTTCAGGAGTTGAGGCACAACACTTAGATAAACTCAACTTGTGTTTTGAAACACCATTCAAGGTCTGGTTTTGACAAAGAAGAATTTGCTTCCCTTCCAGCTATCTTTGGCACATCTCCTAGGGATTCTTTCAGTCAGTTTGGAAAGGCATCTTCTCTTAGCACTACTTTTGGACACAATCAACTCGACTGGGAGATTGAAGGAATAGTTTATAGTTATCAGTGCTGGCAAGACATCGATTCTAGGTTTTTACATTTTGTAACCATTTACAATTTAGTGCATCATCATTTTAATTAGTGGCTGGTCTGTAGGTGCATTTGATCCTCATAGTGCATCGCTGCCATAGCAGCATTTGTATTGGCATGTTATCAGATATTGTTGGGCCATTTATGTTGTCAATTGTCTATCATTTAAGGTGAGCAATATTAGAGATTTATCATCAATTGTAATCAGTTATAAACTGTATTTCATATTAGCAATAATATTCAAGAGGAGTTGGATTTGGATTGCAAAGTGTTTGTAAAAATGTCTAAGTGCTGTAGTAGCCAATTTGCATAAGTCTTAGTCATCTAATTGCATTAAAAATCTCAGAAATACTTGCATATCATTCTAGTTGCAATTGAAGTCATTTAGCATTGTTTAGTTGAGTCATTTATGGATTCCATTATCCCATCAAAGAGAGAAACAAAACTGAAACACTTATCAGCCAAGGACAAGTTTACAAGCAAACTGTTTGATGATTTTCCTCAAGGTTGCAAACTGAAAATTGAGATCAGATTTAGCAAGGATCTTTACAAATTTATTGTTGAAGCTGAAGGATATCAAATGTTTGGTGTTTAAATTAAGTTATCGCCTTCTCTATGAGGAGTTGTGATTAAGCATTGATATATTTGAAGAAGTCGTTTCAAACACAGAGACCAAAGTAAGGATTGACTGAATTAATTAAGCCAAGTAATAAGTTGACGCTTTTCCCTCTAGTCACTGAACTGTACATTGGAATTGGTCATTTAAAAAGGGACAAATATTGAGAGTCGGGTAACTTTTGTAATTCAGTCAAGGCCGATAATAACACAATTTTCCAACGCCGCTTGGACAAAGGGAACCGTGTGACTTTGGATTTTCACAAGGGATGGGAAAGCATAAGAAGTTGAGAGATTTATCGTAGCTGATGTATATTCATTTATGCTATCTCTTGTCAATATCGTAGAATTTTCTACTATCAGCTCAAGGCAACTTCCAGTTCTAGGTTGGGAGTTATTAGAAGGGCTTCAAGTGATTAATGCATGTTAATCTTGCCATTACCTTTAAGGGAGTCGTTTGAAGTTCTTCCTTGTTGATTCGTTGAATCAAAGTCATGATATAATCTTTAAGCCTGTAGATGGTGGGTGAACAATTCGGCTATGTGAATTCAAGGCCACATTAATTTGGAGGCGTTATCAATTTAAGAATCGGTCATCCATTGTCTATACTTGCAAGGCTTGTGTTGGACGATTAATTCATATCTCTTGCCATCAAACTTTCTGAGATAATATTGAAATGTAATAGGGGGCCATGGCAAATTATTAAGCAGCTGGTTTATATCAAAGGATAACGTGGCAATTAACAAGGCCTTAAAATTAAGGTGGGCACGTAAAAGGGGAATAGCATTCCAGGGAACAGTTCTGGCCAGCGTAATTACTGGTAGTTGTGGCAAGGTGTGATATCTTTATTTGTGTTTTGGAGCTGGTTACTCATCATGTATGAACCCCTTCAAATTATGGCAAGACTAGAGAAAAAGTTCTAGGTCAGCAATATTAATTCTTGAATGATTCTTGGAAGCTTGTACTCTGTTAAATTTATACTCCAATTATATAATAATATTAAATCAGAGGCAATTTGAATAGTGTAAATTCCTAGAGTTTCTGGAATTGGTGAAATATTCATTAGATGCATAAAGACAATCCCTCTATATAATGATTAGCTAGACATGATTTTAGAATAGCGTAAAGTGAACTATTTGATTAACATTGTTGATAAGTCACACTTGGTGTGTTAAATTTTTTGAAAATAACGTGAAATGGATATATCTTGCATTCAACATTATCACAACAACAGAGAATTGGGGTACTACAACAAAGAGCAGAAGAGAACTCGGTATCAGAATCCACCAGTTTCAGACAAGGATACTTTCTCGGAGGTTCTAAGGAACCATGAGATTGCAGTTGAGACAATGGCAGATAGAGAGAAGGGTCCAACCTGTGAGGAGGATGATAGAGATACTAGAACTGAGAGAAAGTTCGACATTATGTTGGACATGATGTCTCGGTTGCTTGCTAAAATGGATCAGCAAGTGATTCCGACACAACAGAACTATGATCGTGAAAACAGTGATTCTAACACCAACCCAAGAGGAAGAACTATTCGGCAACATGTTGTGAATACTAGAGGATAGCCTCAAGACCTCTTCTTCCTACCTTTACTCAAAGGGAGGAACCACTAGCTGAGGCCGAAGTACCTATGGCAGATGAAGTAAGACAAAGCTACATGGAATATGCTTCTCTACCTGCTGAGATCAAAGAGCATTTGACCTTTGATCAATACATGAATCAAAGGAAAATAAGGGGAGGCGAAAGAACTGACAATCATGCTCCTATGAGTCCTAGAATGGATTATCAACAAGCTCTTATAAAGGTGACCTTGGCTCACTTTGATGGAAGTGATAAGTGTTCGACAAGATCGTGGGTTGAGGAGTTGGATAACTACCTTTCACTAAGACCAATTCCTGAAGAAGACGCCATCAAGTTCGCTACTTTCCATTTGGATGGAGCCACCCATGAGTGGTGGTATCACGGTTTGGTCACTCTTAGCCATAACCTTATTTGCACATATCAGGAGTTCACCAACAAGTTGATTGAGAGGTTTGATACTAAGGATCTTGAAGTGAATTTTCGTGAGCTTGCACAGCTGAAATAGCATGGCTCACTTAATTCATAAATTGCAAATTTTTAGAGGCTTTTCGTGATGGTGCCCAACATCACTGAAAGAAGGCTCATTGTTTTGTTTTCTGAAGGTTTAATGGAACCTGTTGATGTGTGTTTTGTGACCTACACCAGATAGTAGAATAAAGTGTCCAATGGCTAGCCTATTCTCTCTTGATCAAAGTATCCCACATGCTAAGATTGCGAGAGAGATCATGTGTTCAACTCCAAGGTTCCTTCTATGTAATGGATAGCCTCAGTTGGTTCATTGTGATTTTGCTGATATCACGAGGGGACTTACACAATTGTTCGACAGTCAACAACAAACAACGGATTAAAGGGAAAGGGGATTTTCGTGGTTCGAATGATTTATTAGGTACATGCAAGATTCCTAATACTTACCAGAAATTGCTAAATGTAAATGGGTGTAGGGATAAGAAAGCTCTAATCTACTCTAAGCGTGGGATGTGGTGATCGGTTTTAGCAAACTTCAACCAAACTTCGCTTTGCCTCCCTTCGGACAACCTCCACGAAGTTGGTGCAGTCTTCAAGGGAGTAACGACAAGTGTTCAAATCACAACTCAACATAAAGACACCATCACAACGATGCATGCCAACATGTGAATCGTAATTGAAGTTAGGCTCAAATGGTTCCAATTGACCACGCAAGGCAAACCCACCGTCAGTAGGCTCACTAGTGGTATGGATTAGACCAAGCTTGCTTGAATCAAACACTGCATTCCACAATTACTAGCTACTTGCATGAAATGAAATTTACTCTACTTTAAAGTCCTACTTGAATAAGAAGGACAAAGAAATCTTGCCAGCTGCTCACAACAAAAGATGAAATCATCATCAATGAAAACTCTTTTTATTATGATAGTGTTTGCAACAACTTACAAAGCCTTCAATAGGTAAACTTTCCTTCTTCAAACTATACTATGCTATGAAACTATGCTAACTCTAAGCTGCCTCTCTATACTCTATGATCTATCTCTCTAATCTCTATTCTCCTAATAAGTTGCAAATGAGGGGGAGTGCCCCCTTTTATAGCTGGCCAATATGAACGGAGGACCTAGATCAAATTACAATGGACGGCTTAGATCGAGCCACATAAGCTCTGAACAAGATTCTACCCTAAAAATTGCCAGAAGGTGGGGGAGTGGTGCAATAAATGAGCATACTCCCTCTTTGACCACTATGGGCAATTAATGCCAACTACTCCTCTAGAAGATTCTCATGCAGGAATGCATTCCCACTGTTCTTTCTGATCACAAAATCAATGAACCAGGCTAGCACTGCTTCAATCTCTTGCACTGAAATGGATGGAGTGAGATTGAGCTAAAACTCGAGGATGGTGACTGTCTGCTCCTGCCGAATGTAAGATTTTCTCCAAGCCTCAATGGCTTCCTGAGTACTCTGGGTGATGCTGGAGAAAGTGGAAATGTTCTCGAAATCAACTTGGAAAAATGTTCTCACCTCCGAGAAGAAAGGCCGCAATTTTCCTTTCAAACCATCCAATGTCACCTCCTCGGGAGTTAACCGTTTTGCAAACAAAGCCTCGAGTGTGTTGAAGACGCCATCCTAAATGTTTCCCATAGCCTTCCTCACTTTGACTGATTCTGCTCGCGCTACATCGAAGGAGCCCCGGTCAATGAATGTTGCGGAATACCAGCCTGGAAAATCATATCGATCCCCTTCTTGGATTAGTCCTCCTTCAACCAAAGTTTGCATAGGCATATGCATAAGGGCTTCCAAGCGTGGAATGGTCTTGTCCTGATAGATGTGAGTTTCATTCCAAGCTTGGTCAATGTTCTCCATGCGCATGAGGATGCTTGAGGCATGCTGAAAAGACGAGAGAAGGTCCTCACTGAACTTTTCAGCCTCAACATGGACACCCGTTGTGACCTTTTTCACACATTGCCCCATTGCAAATGGGGAGCCCCTAATTTTTGTTCCATTCTGGTCTTTTTGGCTTTGGTTTTGTCTCTCTCTCTCTTTCTGTCTCTTTTCTACTGTCTGCCTTTCGGGGGACGTGTCCGCCATTGAGGTTAAACGTGAAACTTGGCCAAGTCTGAAAATTAGGGTTTGTATCTTTCTGATCAATTTGAGGTCAAATGAAGTGAATAAATTGAAAACAGAGATTAACATTGCGGTCAGTATGCTTCCAATAGGCTCTCAGCTAAATTTCATCAGATTCCGACAACTTACTATTTTTAGTATGTGTGCAATTCAGAGCGTTCATTCAGCATTCTGGAAGTTTCGAGAGTTACATTACATCCAGAACATGTTAAGCTACTCGCTTGCAAATTTTGAGCTGAAACAGACAACATACTATTTTTAGCAGTTCAACTTCTAGAGCAGATTTCAGGGTTTATATGCAGAATTCTTCAATGCATGTCTGAGGATTCTTTCTGGCTTTTCTGAGACCTTCGCGACGATATAACATGCAAAGTGAGATAATGACTTTCAGAGTTCAGCTTTCGGAGGCTATTTTTGGGGTTTGCATGTCTGATGATTCCTTATGGGTTTTTCGAGAGCTTCGCAATGGTGTGACATGCAAAGCAGGATGATCAGTATTCAGTGACTTACTATTTTTAGTAGGTCCATTCCGACAGCTGCCCAATGCATCAGGATCACAAACAGGGCGTGGTGCAACAAAAACGAGGTCAAACGAAGGTCATTTGATATACATGCAAGTTAAATTAGGGCTTCTAGCTTCGGGACCCAAAAAGAGGGGTAAAAAGTCAGAATTTCCAAAAACCGGTGTATCCCATTGCGGTCAACATCTTTCAAGCTATCTACCGGTAAAATTTGGAGGCAATCGGAGCACTTACTATTTATAGTAAGGCGTTCCAGAAACTGGCTAAAAATAGTAAATCAGCAGCAGGTGCTAGTGTCAATGGGTAGGTCACCTGATGAGGAGCACGTCATTCGAATTTCAAGTTAAATGGAATTGTGGAGGTCTCATAAACGAGCAGTTACTATAAATAGTAAACCACCTTCAGAAATGTGCTATTTTTAGCAGGTCAGCTCAGGATGGTAGTATGAACAGGCTGACAAGGTCATGAGGATCTTGTGGTCAAAATTTCAAATTGATCTGAGCTTCAAAGATGCGAGAATTAAGGGACTTACTATAAATTGTAAGGTATGGAGAAGCTGGCAGAAGGAAGGAAAAATGCCTAAGTTTGAACAATATCCACCTCCTACCTCCAAATGCGCCCTCAAGAAGAAATGAAGTTTGATGGAAATAAATTGTCTAAGTTTGAGTTTCATCCTGCAGGACCTTGAAAATGCGCCCATCCTCAGCTGGAAGTCAAGAAAAATTCTAAGGCATGAATCTCGTCCTACTCCACATATCAAATGCGCCCTCTTCACAAGCAAGATGATTGAAAATTTTTCTAAGTATTGGAATATCCCTCACCACCCCTCATATGCACCCTCAAGGTAATAGCATGCAAAAGTTTCTAAGGCATGAGTTTCATCCTACTCCCTAGGCCAAATGCGGCCACCTCAAGTCAAGCATGCAAAAATATTCCAAGTGAGAGTTTTGTCCTTCTACACATGCAAAATGCGGCCTCATGCTGAGGTGGTAATTGAAAAAGATGCTAAGTGTTGAATATCCTTCTACATGTCCTAAATGCGCCCATGCTACTCAAGCTAGTCAAAGGAGTTCAAAGATGTTGAGAGTGTTTATCCTCTTGCACATGCAAAATGTGCCCAACTTAGCCTAGAAAAGACAAATTTTAAAATCCTCCTGCCTATCCAAAATGCGCCCAAGTTTAGAGAGAAAGTCAAAGGTCAAAGGGCGTTGGTGTTTCATCCTCCACTACATGCAAAATGCGCCCATCCTCTTGAACATGTGAAATGCGCCAAGCTTAGAAAAAGGTCAAAGGAGTCAAGGCGTGGAAAGCTTTATCCTCCTCCATGCATAGAATGTGCCTAAGTGAAGGTGAAAATAAGGGTAATTGCCAAGGAGTTAATGTTGAACAAGGTGAAGTTGATGAAAAAGTTACCTTGGCATGGTGAAATCCTCTTCAACATGTGGAGTGCGCCCAAGGTAGGGTGAATAAAGAGTGAATATGCTAGGCGTTGAAATAAGAATATCCTCCTCAAGGTAGAAAATGCGCCCAAGGTGCATAAGGTTTAGAATATTTCAAGGCGCTTAGGCTTTATCCCTCTCAATGTGCTAGATGCGCCAAAATGAGGGTGATAAATATGGGTGGCGTTGAAATAAAAAAAAATATCCCTCATGAAATGTAAAATGCACCCAAGGCATTGGAGAAAATTATCTAAGTGATTTGATAAAAAATTTCTTCACAGGCAAAATGAATAATTGAAGGTGATTGAAATTTTTTCTAAGGCACAATATTTCACCCTCTAAGAAAAAAACGCCTAAGTTTGATGGAGATGTGAAATTTTCCTGAGACACGAATGAAATTGCTGGTGAAGAAGTCGGAGGATGCCAGCATCGCAGGGTTGATAAACAATTTTCAAGTCAGAGCAAAGAAATACTCACAGGGATGAAGAAATGGATTAAATGTGGTGAAAAATGATTTTTTCTAAGGTCTAAAATTCAAAAATTAAATGTACCCCTTCCTTGTAGACCCATGAATTTGACACGTTCTGAAGGAAATTTTCTTCTGGGTATCGGATGGCTGCGATGAGGAATGGATTTTAGGGCCTTCCACACTTCGCCAGGGCCTTCAAGATGAAGATTTTTCATGGACACCTGAATGATGAATTTTCTAAGGCAAGGAATAAGTGTGTTGTTGAAATAAAGTGCTTTGGCTGATGAATTTGAAGGTGATCGCCTAGATGATTTTTGATCAAATTCCTGATGAAAACAATTTTCTCGAGCCAAAGCTAGATGAAATATCAGAGTGAACGCCTCAGCTAGTGAAGTGACAAAGGAGCAATTAAATTAATATTTTCACGGGGCGATTTCAAGGTGCTGGAGTGAAGTACGCCCAAGGCGTACAAGATGGGTGAAATTCTCTGGGGAATGAAAATGGAAGCTCAGGTCTTCAGATGCGCCCTAAAGGGGATGAATGATAATGTGGAAATATTCTAAGGCATGAGGAATTTAAAGGCAAAAGTTGTGCTAGGAGACGGGGATGAACCCTATCAGATCCAGAGATCACTCAGACCTTGGGAGTCAGAATATGAAAATCAGGTAAGTGAAATGCATTTATACTATGAAGCGTTTTGATGCTCCTCTTTATCTGTTTTGCAGGATGAACGCCAAGGCCAGAGCACGGTAACTTGAAGAAATAAAGCAAATAGTCCAGGATGATAAAATCATGAAGGAAGAAAAGTTGAAAGAAATGGCTAAGTGTTGGATGTTTCTCCTCGAAGACCTAATGTGCACCCGGAAAAGATGGAAGTGTTTGAGTTCAAGACGAGAGAAGCCTTCAAAGCACGAGAAAGAGGTTGTTGCTTTGAAGCCTCAGATCAAGAATGTGCCTGTCGTACCAGAAATTGAAGTAGTATTGGCCAAACTCATTTAGTTTGCAGTCAAAAGAACAAGAACATTGTGAACACGTCTATGAACAAGAGTCTTCTAGAAGATGGTGGCCATTAATTACTCATTTATTGCCCCACTCCTCTTTGTGGCGGTTTTTAGGGTGAATCTTATTTAGGGCTAAGGTGGCACGATCTGGGCCATCCAGCTGATTGTAATCTGAGCCGTCCGTTGGACTTGGCCAGCTATATAAAGGGGCATCCCCCCTCATTTGTACCTCATTAGAGAATTAGATAGTAGAGATTAGAATAGAGAGACAACTAGGTGATAGCTTAGAGGTAGCTTAGTATAGATTGATAGGATAGTTTGAAGAAGAAGGAAAGTTTTCCCTTTGAAAACTTTGTAAGAAATTGTTGTGAACACTCTCAATAAAAGAGTTTTCATTGATGGTGAATTTCGTCTTTTGTTGTGAGTAGCTAGCAAGGTTTCTTCATCCTTCTGATTCGAATAGTAGCTTAAAGTAGAATAAATTTCATTTCATGCAAGTTGATAGTAATAATGGAATGTGGTGTTTGATCTAAGAAAACTTCGCTTATCCATATCACTAGCGGGCTCATTGATGGTGTGTTCGCCTTGTGTGGTCAACTGGAAACATTGTGGGCCTAACTTCAATCACAGTTTGAATGATGGTATGTGTCGTTGTGATGGTATCTTCATGTCAAGTGGTGGTTTGAATATCTTTAGTCACCTCCCTTGAAGATTGTGTCGACTCCATGGAAGCTGTCCGACGCGAGGCAAAGCGAAGTCCGGTTGAAGTTTGCTGAAGTTGAGCTCCATATCCTGCACTTAGAATAAATTTAGGCTCTCTAAACCCTGCAACCACTTTAAATTCAGTACTTTCTGGTTAGTATAGGAAACTCGTGCTTTGTTGATAAATCTTTCGAACTGTGAAAATCCCTTCCTCTGCTATTGAACAATTTCGTAAGTCCCCTTGAAATACCAGCAAATCACATCGAGCCAACTGAGGCTATTCGCACTGAAGGAACCTTGGAGTTGAACGCACGAACTCTCTCGCAATCTTAGCGTGCTGGATACTTTGATCAAGAGAGAATAGGGTAGCCATTGGCGACTTTATTTTGCGTTGGTGCGGTCATAAAAAACACATCAACAACACCACCCACCTACTTGTCTGCTTCTTGAATCGCCTTCTTCAATTCTTCATGCCCACTAACTGACTCTCTTGGAAGCTCAGCCGAGAGGTCCACCACTAGATTTTCTTGCTCACATGGACATGCTAAGTGTTGCACATAGCCAATTAACGTCCTGTGCTCCCTTTTCAACTTCTTGTATCTTTCTTCTTTTCTAAGCAATTTGTCTTTCAATGCCTAAAAGGAGCTGTCATTTTCCTCAATTACTTGTGTTCCTGTAGGACGTCCTAGCTCAATAGTGGTCATTACAGAATTTTCAGGCATTTCTTCATCTCGATCACATTCCTCCCTTGGAACAACAACATGGAGGGTGCATGACCCAGACTTATCCGTTTCAATCTTTCAATATTTTTCTAGCTCTTTTCTTCTTTGGCGACCCACTAATTCTGTTGAGGAAAGCCTCCATCTCCATTGCCGGGTTGGTGTCATCTTCTGGATCTCTTCTCATCCTCCCAGTGAGCCAATCTGGTACAGCTGGCTGCGTGTTGCAGATAACAAGTGGTTGTTCTTCCGTTGCTTCTACTTCACGAGTCTCATTTGGCTGATGCCCATCTGTTTCCACGTGCTGCTCATCCTTTTCAAGACTTTGAAATTCTGGCTCTGTAGTATTTTCATCCTCAAAGGTTGCCTCAATCACATGCTCCAAGCGAATGTCAGTTTCTGTTTCTTCTTCTCCCTCCAGCTAGCCCTCATTCCTAGGAGCATTAGCACTCTGACTATCCGGCTCCCTAGGCAGTGGCTGATTGACCTCCCCCAACTCATGCTCTTCATCCAATCTAAGCCTCTGATCCTCAAATAATGAAACCTCACGCACACTAGAAGAGTGAGTCAATAATTGCATTGGCGATGCATCCTCCATTCTCTGAGGCGCTGGCTGAACTGGGACCTCTTCCTGTGGCTCTGCAACTTGAGTAGCCTGCTTTCTTTTCCTTGCAGTAGGCGGCCTCTGATCTCCCATAAGGTTGTATGTGAGAGCAATCGACTTGCTCTTGAGCCTATTAACATGTCTTTCAACCCAACTCCTCGTGAATGTCAAGATTGGAATGGATAGCGTATTCAAGTCCATAATTTTTGGCTCCGACCAATCAGGTGGTGGGACTGGCGTGTCCTTTACTGACTCATAGTCTAGGTGAATAATGTTGGCATCCTCATCCACTTGGTCCAGAACTGGAATAACTTCACATTCTCTGATAAACTTCAGAGGTAGCCTACTGAACATCCTCTTCCTAATTTCAGCTTTGCCCTCTGCATTAGCCCAAAAATCTACGACATGAGCCTTATGCCTATGCTCCACACCTTGTACTACTCCAATATTCCTGTAGGGGTCAAAATCCTGCTTGCTGTTGTGAAGAGTGAGGTGGAAAAATTGCAACTCATCCTCAGCTTCTCTGGCTGCTTGTATAGATGGACACTCTTCAATTGAATTCCCCATAATGATGGGGTAGTTTAGCCCTCCCTTCTTCTCCTTCTTTTGAATTTTATCGTAGGTGAGGAGTTTCCTAGATACTTCAAGCATCACCATCCTGTAAGTGGGGTACCTTGGCAATTTGTAGGCGTGTGAGTGGAACACCTGCAGCCTGATGTAGGTGAACTTCGGGAATTGGATGAACCAATACCCGTACTCTTCAATCAACTTTTGGGAATCTTGCGATATTCTCTGGTGTTTTCTCCGCTGAAGAGCTCTTGTTATGTGCATAGTAAAAGCATCGTTCACCCTTTTAAAGCTAGAGGTACTGGTCAAATGTAACTGCGTGCAGGCTTCATGAATCTTGCACTGATTAGGACTACTTCCAATTCGCTCTTTATAATTGATCACTCTATACCTTGTCATCCGAGCCAACATATAGCAGATGTACGAGCTCATGTAAAAAGTGTTTGTCCTCCTTGTCGATGTGATTTTTGTGACCACACCAATCAATAGAACAAAGTATCCGAAGGCTACTCCATTCTCTCTTGATCAAAGAATTTCGTACGCTAAGATTGCAAGAAAGTTCGTATGTTCAACTCCAAGGTTTCGAAAATACTATGGAATACCCTCGGTTGGTTCGTTGTGATTTGCTATTTACACGAGGGGACTTACACAATTGTTCACCAGTTCTTGGCAGCTGACAACAGGTTAATGATGGAAGAGGATTTTCGTGTATAGGACGAATGATTTGGCTTTAAGGTACGTGTTTTCTATACTAACCAGGAATAAACTGAATTGAAACGAGTGCAGGGTTTAAGAAATTTATGTTCTATCTAAAGACGGGATGTGGAATCAATTTCGGCAGACTTCAACCAGACTCTGCTTCGCCTTGCATTGGACATCCTACACAAAGTCGGTGCAATCTTCAAAGGAGCAGCAAAAGGTATTCAAATTACAACTCAACATGCAAATACCATTAGGACGACGCATACAAACACGTGAATCACAATCAAAGTTAAGCTTGTAATGTTTTCCAGTTGACCACACAAGGCAAACTTTCCGTCAGCAAGCTACTAGTGGTATGGATTAAAACGAAGTTGCCTTGATTAACACAACAAATCCACAACTAACATCTACTTGCATGAGAATAAAAATTACTCCAATTTAAGCTACTACTTGAAGTAGAAGGGATGAAGAAATCTTGCTAGCTGCTCATAACAAAGACGAATACTGATTGCAATGGTATATATTCGTTTTCAGAGATTCTGGCCTTTTACCCCTCATTTTGAGTCTTGAAGCCGGAAACCCTAATCTGACTTGCCTGTGGCTCAAATGACCTCCGTTTGACCCCGTTTCTATTGCATGTTGCTCTGTTCATGATACTGAAGTGCTGGGTAGCTGTCGGAGTGAACTTGCTAAAAATAACAATTGTCTGAAAAAGTGACCAATTAGCTGTCGGATGAGTTTGCATGTCATACTACCTGAGAGATCTCAAAAAACCCAGAAAAACCTAGTAAACTAGTCTGCAGGTGAGCATTGGCTAAAAATAGTAAGTTCCTGAAAAACGATCATCTTGTCTCGCATGTTACCTCGTTGCCTAGCTCTTGAAAAATCCATAAAGAATATCCAGACATGCATCGAAAAATCCTACATGCAAACCCCAAAAATAGTCTCCGAAGCCAGAATTGCTAAAAATAGAAAGTTGTCAGAATCTGTTCAAATTTTGCATGCAAGTACCTTGAAGTGTTTTAAATGTGGTGTAGCAATCAGAATTTCAACAGTACTAGCAGAAATGCCTCAAATTGAGTACTTACTAAAAATAGTAAGTTGTCAGAATTTAGTGAAATTTTGCTGGGAACCTACTGAAAGTCTTCTGATTGCAGTGCAAAGCTCAGATTTCAATTTGCTCAATCAATTTGACCCCAAACTAGCCAGAAGAATGAAAACCCTAATTTCACAGACTTAGCCAAAACTTCAATTGAAGCTCAAAGGTGGGCACACCCTGAAAAGACAAACAGAAAAGAGAGAGACAACGGGAAAAACCAAAGCCAAAAGACGGGAATGAAGCAAAAATTAGGGGGGGTCCCCATTTTGAATGGGGTGATGTGTGAAAAGGTCACAACAAAACCCTTGAAGGGTTGGGTTAAAGCATTTGATCCACCAAGTCTTGATGAAGCTATCAAAAAAGCAAGAAGTATGGAATTGGCTGCTCCAAGGCCCAAATTTCGGTCCAAGCCCTTTGCACATTGTTGGTTGGAAATTTTGTATTCTTGTGAAAGTATACAAAATGGTGATTTCAACCACAGCACGTGAGTTTGAACTCTCCTAATTAAGGGAAGGCTCCCCCTTTTAACAAAATAAAATTGATATGGGTAGGACAGCAATCGTTCCTCTTGTTTCAAGAAAGATTACGTTCTTCTCTCTTCACAGAAAAGAAACAGTAAATGTTACTAAAACTTATTACAACAGCTATGCAGTGAAATTAAGAGAGAGGAAATAAAGTTTCCTGAAAGCACAAAGACTTCCGTTACTTCCTCCGGGACGGGAAAACAATTCAATAAGCACAAAGTCTTGAAGAATGAAATCCTATCAACCTTTTTCAGAACGATTACTTGATGAAAAAGTACAATATAAAACAGCTCAAAGATTGTAATTACAATGTATCTTTTAACTACTCTAAATGAGAAATACTATGAGCACAAAGACTTATAATTCTTCTCTATTTCTAATACTAACTATGAATTCAATCTTCACATTTATAGCACAAAGTCTGCAGATATTTAAATCGAATCTCTCTCTAGCAATCTTCTACAACTCTCAAGTAATCACAAAATGATGCCCCAAAATGACATAAGAACATTAAGGATGCAAAATGAGAATTCAGCTCAAAGTCTGAAATTCCAGCTTCTTGATATTACTTGAAAATTCACAATATTCCACTATAAAGCTCAAAGACTTTATGAGTACAAAATTCTGCAGAGTTTTCTTGCTTGCTAAAAAGATATCTATTACAATAGACCCCTCAAGTATTTATAGGAGGAAGGTCTGGAGAAAAAGGTGGGAGGATCTCAACAAACTTGAGAAAATCTCTCAACCGATAACTAATTGCGATTGACTTATTCAAAATTACAATCCAAATTGTGATTTGTCTTGTAAGATTTTACATGTAATTACATTTTCGAAAACTGCAAGGAAAGAACACTTGCAATTGCAAAATTTGTTTTTACATATATTTTGTCGAAAGTAAAAATACATAAAACAATCTAAAATTTCAATCTGTTTCATTCCTATCTTTGAAAGATAAGAATTTGCTGATGATGGTCTGCAACTCATTCGGATCTGGACCCAACGTGTTCTTGGCCACTGCAACTGTCTTCAAGATTACATCAAAGTATCTGATTGTTGCTAGTCTATGCTCCTCATAAGTAGTTTGCATTTTCTCAAGGATTGTCTGATGATTGACAAGCTTTTGAATTGAATCCATAGAAAACTGCTCTGATTCCATTTGTTGACGAAGATTGGCTGCCATTTCGGAAATAACTGAATCAGCTGCAAGTAATTCATCTTCTTGATTTAAAACTGTACAAGAGATCTTCTCAAAACTTGAAAGAATATCCTGCTGAACTTCATCATTCATTTCTAAAGTGGCCTGGATATCTTTAATAAGATCTTGAATGACCAATGATCTATTTGTCATAAGTTCCTCAAATTCTATGTACTTCTCTCTATTTGGCAAGATTGAGTTGTTGCATAGAATTTGTAACTTGACTTGATCAATCTCATGCCAGATTTTTAAATCTTTCTCAAGCGATTCCAAACTCTGCTTGAAGGCTTCCAAAGTCTGATTTAGCTTTATCTTTGCTATTCTGACATTTTTGAGAACTTGCAAGGTCTTCTCAATCATTGGAATACTTTGATCAATCAGCTGAGCTATCCATGAATCAACTGCCTTGGCCTTTTGTGCAATTCTTTCTAATTGCCTAACTGATTCATTAGGAGGAGCTGTAGATAGAGAATCAACTGCCTCTGATGATCCTGTAATCCTTTGAATGACTGAAACCAGCTGAGCATTGTCTTCTTTGAGCTTTTCCTTTTTAGCTAAAAGCTCATTATAGCTTTGTGTCAAAATCGTCACTGAACTTTGAGCATCCTGCATCATATTGGCATGAGTTTGCTTGCCCAATTCCACTCTTGTGAACCTGTAATCAGATACCTGCATTTCTTCATGTGGTTTGTCAACAAGAGGCTCTGCAATCTCAGCATATTTCATTCTATTGCTGTCAACAAAAACTTGTGAGACTGTTTTAGCTTTCTTTGCAACAATCGGTTTTGATTTCTTTGATTTTTGAAAATCAAAAATATCAGGAGACACTGCTTGTTTCTTTCTTTTGGGAGCAACTGAATTCAACCATGGAGGAAGATCCAAAGTTGTCACATCTGAAATAGCAACTGTAGTCTCTGTAGAAATAGCCTCAGTTTGTGATACAACAGAAATTCTAGAAGGTGCCCCGGTTTGTACAGCAACAATGTTTTGTTTAGAAGACAAACTACAACTAGGATTGGCCATGAAGTTATCAAAACTTGTTACAGATGTATCTATTTCTGGAAAAGTTATTTCTGACATGGCTGGAAAGATTGGATTTATGTCAAAAATACTCTTGAAGTTATCGGGCAAGCTTCTTATGGGAGTATTCATTACTGATGAAGGTTGATGACAAGTCTCTTGTGGTGGAATAGAAGGAACGAAAACGGTGGAGAAGGAATCAACATCACTGTCGATAGGGGACATAGGAGATATGACTGATTCTGGTATTGGAGCTTCAATGTGAGGAGTTATCTCACTTAGAATAGTAGAGGTCTCAAGAACCTCGTCTTCTTCTTGCTGATCCAAAACTTGAATCTGCATTTCATTGGCTTCTTTTCCCTTTGATGTTTCCCTTTCCAATGGTTGTTCTGCAGCTCTGCTTACCTTCAGCTTAATTCTGGTACCTGAAGAGGAAGCTCCTTCTTTTGATTGTTCTCTGATTTCTGATTTTAATCCCCTAGGACCAGCTGGATCATCTTCAGCTCTAACTTTGATTTTGATAGTCTTGACGCCTATGCTTTTGAGCCAAGAGTTGGTGTTCGCCAAGACTGATTGAAATCTATCAAAGATAGAGACGGATTCCTTTTGAGACCACTGAATTGCAGGAATAGGGGCATTAGCAACTCCTTGTTCTTCGTATTCAGGATCTAAAATCTGCCTATCATCAATTACTCCCTCTGGAATTAAAGTCAGATTTAGATCAATAATTTGCTCCAAAGTTAGCCTGCAGTAATCCATTTTGTATATATCCTTTTCTGTCCGGAGGTCTGCCCAAATGTCTTCAATGCGGTGAACATGAGTGAAGGCTCTTTTTATTTTATCTTTCATCCTTCTGTAATCAAAATCCACTCTAGCTTGGAATCTCTTCAATGTTATCTCCTGAAGTTCAGTCTCCATTGCTTTGGCTCTTGAAGAAGTTGTCAGAGAATACCTGCCGATTACCAATGGATTATGTGAAGAAATACCAATTCCAGACTTATGTTGCGTAGCTTGACGTGAATGAACTGCCATCAACTGTCTTCCCAGCTCCATCAGAATGATCTTATCAGTCGGATATCTTGGAAGCATATAAGGTTGGTCTTCAAAGCATCCAACTCTCATATAAGTGAAGGTAGGAAATTGAAGAAACAAGCAGCCATACTGATTAACTTTATTCCAAGCTGCCTCAGATACCCTGTTATTTGCTAGTTCTTTGTCAAACAAACACATAAAATAACCAAAGAAGGCATCTTGAACCCTTCTATAATGCGCTCGACTTGGAATAAAAGTCAGCTGATCATAATATTTCCATACAGGCACCAACGATCTGTCACCTTCAGGAGATAGGCCTGGAAAATGTCTCAACGAAGCTGCTATATAAACCAAGTACGAGTTCATATAGAAGGTAAGAGTGGTAGGGACTTGTGCAAGCTGTTCACACAAACTGTCACTGATTATTTCTCCCCAGAATATCGGATGATGTGCTTTTTTAATAACTACCATGAACTTATACATCCAGTTTTCAAACACATTAGAAACCTTCAACCCTGCTATTCTGCTCAGAAGAGTGATCATATCATTAATTTCCTCTATGAAATCAGACCGATACAACTTGGGTATACGAGTGACACAAGGTTGTGATTTGAGAAGCCACTTAGAATTGATATGTCTAATACAATCACTCTTTTTCTGCTCAAAATGTCTATGAGCACTCTTCAATGAGATCTCTGAATATGTAGTTGCATCAGGAACTCTGAAAACTCTATTGATTGTTTCAGCATCAAGTCTGATAACCACGTTGCCATCATCGTCCTTGATTGTTCTGGATTCTTTATCAAAGTGTGCTGCACATGCAAGGACGAATTCTGGTTCTAGGGCAGCAACAGGAAAAGAGGACACCAGATGAATATGACTCCTCAGCAATTTTTGCATATCAGAAGAAGTAGATTTCTCAGCTCTCTCAAGAAACTCGGACATATCAATATGCCCTATTTCTGTGTCTTTGATCTCATCGATATTTGAAACAACGTGAGACGGAGAAATCTCATTCTGATATTTATCAAACTTGTATTTCATCTTTTTGCTTTTAGGAGAAGTTGGCTCATCTGTCATTGAACAGGAATCTGCAAGACTGCGGTGAAAACCCCATAAGGTCAGAACATCATCAGCATCAACGTGAGTGGACATGGCGAAACTCAAACCCTAAGACAATGAAATGGTCTTTGAAAGAATGATGGAAAGCGGATGAATACGAATTCGAAATGGATGAAATAATGGCAGGATGGTGGCAGTCAAAAATAACAAGTTGTCTTCTTGAAACAGCAGCAAGACAAAGAGATTTTTGGCTTTGGATTTGGAATTTTGTCCAAAAAGGTCAACTTTTGTGCTTTTTAAGGCATTTCGGGTTTTTGAATGACTTTAACAATTTCGGAACTTTTTGAAAGTTTAACAATTTTTGCTTTTTGCAATTTCGGGATTTTAAAGAGCTTTGACAATTTCTACAAAGGCAGTCGGGATTTTTTGAAAAGTTTAACAATTTTTGCTTTTGCAATTTTGAAAATTGTTATTTCGATTGCAAATCCCGAAATTGTATTTTGGAGTTAAAAACCCGAAAGGTAACACAAAGTGAATTACTTGTGGAAAGTGATAATGGATGATTGGAAGTGAATAGATGTAAATGAAATGGTAAACGAAAGCCTTATTATTTGAAAAGATGGATGAAAGCATAATGAAGGAAAAGTTTATTGCTGGAATGAAATAATGGAAAAAACGCAGTTTTATTATAAGGCATTTCAAAGAGGAAAAATGCGTTATGTATGATGGAAGTATGGAGGTATATGAAATGAGATGGAAGGCAAAATTTCAGTGAGATGAAGGAGAGGGCGCGTATGATTTATGAAGAGAATATAACAAATGAGGGATGTGTATTAAGTAAAAGGCGGATTAAAAATAACAAGAAACGCATTTTGTATGGAGGCGGATGAAAAATGCGAAGTGAAAATGGAGGACGTATATTATGAAGGTAGTGAATGAGAACTAAAACGCGTTTTGATAAAACTAAAACATATACTAATAAATATACATAAACGACCATTGGTAAAGATGGAAAAATAGAAGAAAAATGCATAAAAATAAAAAACGCGTTTTGTAAAAGACATCAAAATGTTAAAATGATATATGTAAAAGACAATGACGTTAAGAATAAGGCAATAAATAACAGTAAAACTTTGAAAGAAAGAAGAAGAAACGCGAATCATACCTGGAAACGAGTTGCAAACGAAAACTATGAGGAAATAAACCCTAGGCGCGTCCAGAAACGAAAAGGGCGATGGCTATTTATTGGTAAAAGTCCAAATTTCAAGCATTAAGGTCGACAAAATCTCCATGAAATGGGGAAGTAAAAGCAAAGAAGGATTCAACTAGCTCGAATCTGAATAGCATCGGGTTTTTTGAAAGTCTTTAGCAAATCAAAACATGAAATCGGGTTTCTTTGAAGTCATAACATGTTTTTTTACAAAATCGGACCTTTGAGACTTCAATGCAATTTCATTTTAAAGCAAATCGGACTTTAGAGAAGCTTTTACATATGTTTGAATGAAGTCGGACCTTTTTGACCAAATAACAATTTTGCATAAAGCAATTCGGGTTTTTAAGGCTTTATGACAATTTTGCTTTTTGTCAAAAATGAAGCATAAAACAAAAATTCGGACTTTTGAGTAACTTAAGCAATTTCGGGATTTTTAAACACTTTAGCAATTTTGCTTCCAAGTCAAAATTTCCCTATTTGCTGAGTTGCTTTAAAAACCCGAAATTGGTCAAAAAGACACCAAAAACGACTCAGAAATTGACGAAAATGGAAACGAAAGAAGGAAAAAGAGTAGCCCAAAGGTTAATAAACATAAAACTGAGATTTGTCACTCTTTGCACCTCGTAATGCGTGCCTTAGAGAAGAAAAGTCTCAAATTTTATGAAAATTTTGATTGGTTATCTAAATTTTAAAACAAGTTAAAAATTCAGGATAACACACATAAGAAAGAAAAGAAACATTTTTCAAATCAGTCCAAAAAGTTTCCTTCGAAGATGAATGATGAGCTGCGTGAGAAGCTTAGAAAGGACGGTTTATGTTACACATGCAAAGAACCATGGACTAAAGGCCATAGATGTTATGGAAAGGGTCATTCTCACCACATGGAGGCCTATGCTAATTATGGATCAGAATCTGATTATTCAGAAAAGCGGTCTGATTTTGAGGACAGCATTGAAGAAAGAGGCCCAGAAGAGTTTGATAAAGAGCCAGGAGGTGGGGGTGCATTCACCCAACTCTCTAGTTTCCAAAAGAATGAATCCTTCAGGGTTCGTGGAGTGCTTGGAGGGCAGCGTATTGTTGCTCTAATTGACATGGGAGCAGCTCATAATTTCATAGACGAAGGTTTGGTTGCAAAGAGAGGGCTCAAAACGAAAGAGTTTGAAGGATTCAAAGTAATGGTAGTTGAATGGTAGTTGAATGGTAGCTGATGGTTTTACTATATCTTGCGACCGGAAAATCTCTAGCATGTCTATGCTAGTGGGTAACTTTGAAGTCAAAAATGACTTCTATGTTGTTGGCATTGGAGATATTGATGTAGTGCGTGGTATTCAGTGGTTGTGATCTCTTGGACAGATCACTCTAAATCTGCAAACCATGGAGTTGAAGTTTCAATCAGATGGGAAGAAGGTAGTGCTAAGAGGGATGTCTAATGGAGGCCCTCACATTGTGTCATTCAAGAGGATGGAGAGGCTGATTCATCATGACCAAGTTGAGTGGGCTGTGGAGTGTTTGATTATGCCATCCGATCCAGTGGAAGATAAGAGACACTACAAACCTGATATTCAGTCATTGATCACCAAGAAGAGTAAGTATTTGGTAGCATACCTCCTAGGAGACCTCCTGAAAGAAGGATTGAGCATTTCATAGAGCTCGAAGAAGGAGCTATGCCTGTCATTACAACTCCATACCGGTATCCAAAGAAGCAAAAAGATGAGATTGAGAAGGCCATAAAAGAACTCTTGGACATGGGTCACATTCACACAAGCAAGAGTCCCTTTGCTTCTGTAGTGGTTCTAGTCAAGAAGGATGGCACCATGCGCATGTGCGTAGATTACTGTGTCTTGAATCAAAAGACTATCAAAAACCGGTATCCCATTCCCGGATAGATGAGCTCATTGATGAGCTACATGGAGCTATGTTCTTTTCTAAGATTGATCTTAGATTGAGCTACCATCATATTTAGATGAGAGAATCAGATATTAAGAAGATGGCATTCCGATGTCATGTTGAGCATTTTGAGTTCCTAGTCATGCCCTTTGGGTTTACTAATGCACTATCTACCTTTTAGTCTTGCATGAACAAGATTTTTTAGAAGCAGTTGAGGAAGTTTGTGCTAATTTTCTTTGATGACATTCTCATTTTCAGCAAGTCATGGGAAGAGCACCTCAAGCACTTGGAGGAAGTGCTTAGTATTTTGGAATCTAAATGTTTGTTTGCTAAGGAGTCCAAATGTGAATTTGGAATGACGAAACTGCTTTACCTTGGGCACATAATCAGCTCTAAGGGAGTTAGAGTTGACCTTGAGAAGATCAAGGCTATCTTGGATTGGGCTCCTCTAGGGAACGTCACATTGGAAGGGGTTCATGGGTCTATGTGGCTTCTATAGAAGGTTTGTGAAGGGATACTCTCAGATGGCTGCCTGTTGTGACCTTTTTCACACATCGCCCCATTGCAAATGGGGACCCCCTAATTTTGGCTTTGCTTTTGGGTCGTTTTGTCGTTGTCTCTCTTTTCTACTGTTTGTCTTTCCAGGGATGTGTCCGTCATTGAGCTTAAAACGTGAAATTTTGGCCAAGTCTGAAAATTAGGGTTTCCCTCCTTCTGGTCAGTCCGAGGTCGAACAGGGTGAATATATTGAAAGTGGGGATTAACATTGAGGTCAGTGTGCTTCTAGCAGGCTTCCACTGAAATTTCATCAGATTCTGACTACTTACTATTTTTAGCAAGTGTGCAATTACAGGCAATCTTTCAGCATTTTTGAAGTTTAACAGTCACACTGCATTCAGAACACATCAAGCTGCTCGTGCTTAAATTTGAGTTGAAACAGACAACTTTCTATTTTTAGCAGTTCAGCTTCCGGAGCAGATTTCAGGGCTTAGATGCAAGGTTTTTCAACGCATGTCTGCATATTCCTTCTGGGTTTTCAGAGACCTTCGCGACAGTATAACATGCAAAGCGAGATGACAACTTTCAGAATTCAGTCTTTCGAGGCTATTTTTAGGGTTTGCATGTTAGGATTTTCTTTGCATGTCTACATATTCTTTATGGGTTTTTCGAGACCTACGCGGTGGTGTGACATGTAAGGCAGGATGATCACTTATTAAGGAACTTACTATTTTTAGCAGATACATCCCGACAGTCACCTCCCAGCACTTCAGAATCACGAGCTGATCGCAATGCAACAAAAACGAGAACAAACGGAGATCATTTGATATACATGCAAGTCCAATTAGGGTTTCCAGCTTCGGGGCCCGAAAAGAGGGGTAAAAAGTTAGAATTTTCGAAAACCGGTGTATACCACCGCAATCAGCGTCTTCTAGGCTATCTGCTGGTAAAATTTGAGGGCAAACTGAGCACTTACTATTTATAGTAAGTCATTTCAGAAACAGGCTAAAAATAGAAAGTCAGCATCAGGCGCCGATGTCAGCAGGCAGGTCACGTGGTGAGGAGCGCGTCATTCGAATTTCAAATCGAACGGAGTTGTGGAGATATCAGAAGCAGGCAGTTACTATAAATTGCAAACCACCTTCAGAAATGGGCTAAAATTAGTAGGCCAACCCAAAATAGCAGTGTCAACAGGTTGATGAAGTCGTGAGGATCCAGTGTTCAAAATTTCAAATCAATCTGAACTTCTGAAGTATGAAAATCAAGGGACTTACTATTTATAGTAAAGCATGGAGAAGCAGGCAGAAAGAAAGAAAAACGCCTAAGTGTTGACAATATCCTTCACCACCCCTGAAATGCGCCCAAGGAAGAAGAAGCTGGCAAAGGCTGAGAAAATTCTAAGTGATGACTCTTATCCTGTAGCCTACCTCAAATGCGCCCTCATCCAGTTGACAGGTGATAAAAATTGCTAAGTGTTGAAAATATCCTGCAGGCACCCCTAAATGCGCCCTCATCTCCAACTGGAAGTCATGAAAAATGTTTAAGTATTGGTTTCATCCTCCTGCCAAGGCAAAATGCGCCCACCTTGAGGAAATTGATGAAAAATATTCTAAGGCATAGAGTTCGTCCACCTCCTATGGCTAAATGAGCCCACCTTAGAAGCATGACATGCAAAATTTTCTAAGGCAAGAAACTCGTCCACCTCCTATGGCTAAATGCGCCCATGCAACAAGAGGTTCAAAGAATTCAAAGAAGAAGTCAAAGTTTTCATCCACCACATATGCCAAAATGCGCCCTCAAAGTGGATGACTTCAAGGAAAAAATGGATAAGTATAAATATCCTCCACCACCCCCCAAATGCGCCCATCCTTCATGCATGGCAAAATGCGCCCAAAAGAGGGCATGTGAGGACAAAAACGAGGGAGATGAAAGGTCACTTGTTGGTGGCGTTTGAAAGTTCATCCTCCTCTACATGAGAAATGCACCCAAGTTATGGTCAACAAGTCAAAGCAAATCCAAAAAGTTTCTAAGTTAGAAACTCATCCTCCTCCTAGGCTCAAATGCGCCCAAATGAGGCCATGTGAAGACAAAAGCCGGAAGCCCAAGAGTCACATGCTAGGCGTTGAAAATTTTCATTCTTTTGAGCATGAGAAATGCGCCCAAGGTGTTGAGGGTAAAATAAAGAGTGCTAGGCGTGGTTATTATTCTTCTTCAAGTGTCATATGCGCCTAGGGTGGTGAGGTAAAAACAAGGTGATATAAGTATTGTAAGGCGTTGAAAGTGCTAAGTGATGAAATTTTTTTCAAAGGCAAGATGAATATCCTTCTTCAAGTGTCATATGCGCCCAAGGTGTTGAGTGGAAAATAATATGCCAGGCGTTGGAATTTTAAATGATATGCTTGTAGGAAGATTTTCCAAGTGAAGTTGATGATTTCTCCTCACCACGGGCAAAGTTGATTGAGATGAAGAAAATTTTCTAAGGCCAAGATAAATTTAAAATGCAAAGTGATTCAAAATCTTTTTAGGCACAAATATTTTCTTCCTTAAGAAAATACGCCTAGACTTCGAGGTGATAGAATTTTCCTGAAGTCTGAGTGAATTTTGCCAGTGATGAAGTCAGAAGATGTTGGCAGTGCAGGAACAATAAAAAATTTCCAAGTCAGAGCAAAGAAATACTTCAGGATTGAAGAACAAGAATAAATTTGATGAAAGAATATTTTCTAAGGTTCAAAATTCAAGAAAATTAAATGAACCCGTTCGTTGGGTACCCATG
Source organism: Sequoia sempervirens (assembly GCA_007258455.2). Lineage (NCBI taxonomy): Eukaryota > Viridiplantae > Streptophyta > Pinopsida > Cupressales > Cupressaceae > Sequoia > Sequoia sempervirens. The sequence continues at coordinate 424,158,525 of VDFB02000015.1, forward strand.
GATTCGACGCGTTCTGAAGAAAATTTTCTTCTGGGTATTGAAGATCTTCAACAAGGACTGGATTTTAAAGTTTTCCGTGCTTCGCCAAGCCTTCAGGATGGATATTTTTGATGGACACCAGGATTGATGAGTTTTCCCAAGGGAAAATTTGAAAATTTTCTAAGGCAAAGAATAAGTGTGTTGTTGAGATAAAGTGTTGTGGCTGATGAATTTGAAGGTGATCGCCTAGATGTTTTTTGATCAAATTCCTGATGAAAGGATTTTTTCTTGAGCCTGAGTTGGATGAAATGTCAGAGTGAAGTGCGCCAAGCAGAATACAAGATGGGTTGGAAAATTGGCTAAAGCATGAAGAATTTGAACGCAAAGTTGGCTAGTGAAGACGATGAACCCTTGGAAATCAAAACTTGAAAATCTTGGTAAGTTAAGTTTTTTATGAAGTGTTCTAATACTCTTCTCCTTGCTTGTTTTGCAGGAGGAACATCGAGACCAAGCGGTGATGACCTAAGTGATGAAGAAAATAATCCAAGATGACATTTCAACCTCGAAGGAGGAAAAGTTGCAAGAAAATGGCTAAGTGTTGAAGAAACGTTTTCAAAACACAAGATGGGGAAAAGATTGGAAGCTCGAACAAAGTTGAGGAACAACGTCAAAAAGAAGATCAAGAATAGTGTTAACGCGTTTCAAAGTTGGAATCTTCTAGAAGAGTGATGGACATTAATGGCTCATTTATTACCCCACTCCTCTTGGTGGCGGTTTTTAGGGTGAATCTTGTTTAGGGCTGAGGTGGTACAATCTGGGCCATCCAGCCGATTGTAATCTGAGCCGTCCGTTGGACTGGGCCATCTATAAAAGGGGGAGTCCCCCTCATTTGTACCCAAGTAGAATTAGAGTAGAAGTTAGAATAGAGAGACAAATTAGAAGTAGCTTAGTATAGATTGATAGAGTAGTTGAAGAAGAAGGAAAGTTTTTCCTTAAAACTTTGTAAGAAATTGTTGTGAACACTCTCCCAATAAAAAGAATTTTCATTGATGATGAATTTCATCTTTTGTTGTGAGTAGCTAGCAAGGTTTCTTCGTCCTTCTGATTCGAGTAGTGACTTAAAGTAGAATAAGTTTCATTTCATGCAAGCAGTAGATAGTAATTGTGGAATGTGGTTTTCAATTTGAGCAAACTTTGTCTATCCATACCACTAGTGTGTTCGCTGATGGTGAATGCGCCTTGTGTGGTCAACTGGAATATCATGTACTTAACTTCGATCATGATTTGTATGTTTATATGCATTGTTGTGATGGTATTTTCATGCTAAGTTGTGATCTGAACACCTTGAGCTACTCCTTTGAAGATTGCACCGGTTCTGTGGAGGCTGTCCGAAGCGATGCAAAGCAGAGCCTGGTTGAAGTTTGCTGAAGTTGAGCTCCATATCGCACGTCTTAGAGTAGATTAGAATCTTCTTAACCCTGTACCATTTCAATTCAGTACTTTCTGGTTAGTTCAGGAAACAAGAACTTCATAGACAAATCTTTCGAGCATTTGAATTCCTTTCTTCGCTGCCGAACAATTCCGTAAGTCCCCTTGAAATATCAGCAAATCACATCGAGCCAACTGAGACTATTCGCATTGAAGGAACCTTGGAGTTGAACGCACGAACTCTCTCGCAATCTTAGCATGCTGGATACTTTGATCAAGAGAGGATAGGGTAGCTGTTGGCGACTTTATTCTGCGTTGGTGCGGTCACGAAAATCATATCAACACTGCCCCTCTTAAGGATCTCACCAAAAAGGGGGCATTCGTGTGGTTAGAAAAGGCACAAGTTTTTTTTGACAAGTTCAAGCAACTCATGAGTTCTTGTCCAGTGTTGGTCATACCTGATTTCACCAAGTCCTTTGAGTTGCAGTGTGATGCTTCAGGAGAAGGATTTGGGGTTGTCCTTATGCAAGAGAAACATCCTATTGTTCTTGAGAGCAGAAAGTTGAGGGGTGTTGAAAGAACATATTCAATCTATGACAAGGAAATGCTTGCATTCATGCATGCATTGGCCAAGTTTAGACAGTTCTTGGTTGGGAGCAAATTTGTAGTTAAGGCTGATCATAACAGTCTTAAACACTTCATGCATCAAAAGGAAACAAAAGTGGGTGAGTAAGCTCCAAGCTTACGATTTTGACATTGAATATGTCAAAAGTAAAAATAACATTGTGGCTGATGCACTATCTAGAAGACCCCATTTGAGCTCTTTATGTGAGATTTCTACTGATTGGAAAGAGCAGATTATTACTGATTATGTCAAAAATCAGTTTGCAACCAGCATTGTTGAGGGCACTGTGCATGATGAGAGGTATCGGTTCATTAATGGTTTGATAGAGTATAAGGGTAGAATCTTCTTGGTGCCTGAATCTAAGCTTAAGAAGAATATTTTGCAATCATTTGATGACATTCCACTTGCTCATCATCAAGGTTATTTTAAGACTTATAGGCAGATCCGTGAAAGATTTTCATGGAAAGGGCTGAAAGATGAAGTCTTATGCTACATTAAGGAGTGTCCTACTTGCCAAATGAACAAAAATGAGCACACATTTCCAGCTGGTTTGTTGTAGCCTCTACCTATTCCTGATCAGAAATGGGAAAGTATCTCAATGGATTTCATCACAGGGTTGCCAAAGGTGCAAGGGAAAGATTGCATCTATGTTGTTGTGGACAGATTGACTAAGTTTTCCCATTTCTTTGCTATAACCAGTTTATTTACAGCAGCTCAGGTTGCTGATTTGTTCTTCCATGAGATGTTTAGGTTGTACAGGTTACCAAAGAACATTGTAAGTGATAGGGATAGCAAATTCCTAAGCACTTTTTGGCAAGAGATTTCCAGATTGAGTGGAACAGTGCTTACTCCAAGCATTAGTTATCACCCACAGACTGATGGGCAGATGGAGATTGTGAACAAGTGGTGTGAGGGCTATCTTAGAAATTATGTTTCGGGGCAGCAGAAGGATTAGGTGAGATGGCTTCATTTGGGAGAGTATTGTTACAATTCTACCTACCACATGTCTATTAAGATGTCTCCATTCTTGGCTCTCTATGGTTATGAAGCTCCTAGCTTCATTGATTTGTTGTTTGGTGATAATAGAGCCCCTCAAGCGAGGGATATGTTACAATAGAGTCAGGACATCTTGAGATCATTGAAGGACAATCTTCATCATGCACAGAATCAACAAAAGCTGTATGCTGATCAACAACGTATTGAGCGCACATTTGAGGTTGGTGACATGGTCTATTTGAGACTCCAGCCTTATATACAGTCTACTCTCAAGAAAAGTGGAGTGGAGAAACTCAAGCCACATTTCTATGGACCTTTCAAGATCATCAAGCGTGTTGGAGAAGTGGCTTATAAGTTAGAGCTACCACAAGTAGCAAAGTGCATAATATTTTCCATGTGTCACGCCTCAAGAAGGCGCTTGGGCATAATGTTGTGGCTTCATCAGATTTGCTTCCTTTGGATGAGGAAGGAAAGTTGGTTTTAGTTCCTGAGGAGATCATTGATTTTAGAGAGCGCTCTTTGAAGAAGAGGACAATCAAAGAGTATTTGGTAAAGTGGAAGAATTTGCCTATTGAGGATGCTACTTGGGAGGATGAGCAAATTTTGCAGCATCCAAACTTGCAATTGCCTGAGGGCAAGCAATCTTAGGGAGGGCGGACTGTAATGTGCCCTTCTCAGCAGTAGTCTCATCATTTGACCCTTAGCCTATCCTAGAGACTTGTAGGCTAGAAGGAAGTGAAAATTAGGGTTTCCTATTTTGTAAGAGGTATTTTTTGTCGATTCAGGGGTTTGCATGTGGGAGTTTCATAGAATGGTTCTCTGGGTCTTTCTGTGTTTTTGAGAGAGCTCCAGAGTGGTGTGACATGCATCTACATCAGGTGACTTTTCTAGACTTGCTATATTTAGTAAGTTTCTATAGCTGCCCGGTTTGTGCTTAAATTGCATTTGAAGTCACTTACTATTTTTAGTAGTATGCTATTTATAGTAATTTCTATTTTTGGTAGTGCTATTTTTAGCAGCAGCTCAACAGTTCAGTGTAGTGGCTATTTCTAGCAAGGCAGTATGAGTAGTTTGGTCTCCAACATTCTTGGAGTTTGTTTTGGCAAGTCAAGCTTGGATTGGACGCCACATTTAGCGAGTATTATGTTTGGAGTGAAATATTTGACTAAGGAAAAATGGATGCCAAGTTTGGAGGAAAATTTGATTATTAATAAAGTACTTCACTTAAATATATTTGGACGCCCACTTATGATATTTTTCTTTTGATAAAGTATGATTTCCTCATATGCTTTTGGACGCCTAAGTCAAGGAGTCAAAGATGCAACTCAAATGCAAATTAGATGGTGAATGTGAATTTCATTTTGGATGCCCTAATTGGAGGGAAAGGGTTTTGAATTTGAGGAGAAAGTTATAAATAAGAGAGGTTGCCTTCATTTGTGCCTATCTATTGCTAATATAACTAAGTGCTGCTGAAATTTTTTTAGACCCTTGCTTCGAGGAATGCATACCTCCTAGCCCATCTCAGTTTCATACTTGCAAGATAGTACCTAGCGGATATTGTGACTATTCTTCACTCAAAAGTGCTGATTGAGCTGATTGATGATGGAGTTATTTCATATTTTATGGTTTTGGAGTGGTTTTTCAATTTTGGTGTTGTTGGTTTGGTGCTTGGCTAAAACACATTTTCGATCATTGCTCTTTGTATGATTTTTGTTTGGTTCTGGGTTTTCGCTCTATCTTCTTTCCCATCCTAGGCACCTCATTACTCCAGTTTTTCAGAATTTTTGGTGAGGTTTCTATTTTTATATACTGATCACCCTAGTTCTAGAAGGTCGTACCATCTTTAGCAGTGCCTTGGGAAGTGTGCATAAAAAGTGTGAGATGTTTGAGTTTGTTTTCTCAGCTAGAACTTGGTCGCGCTTCTCCTATGCTTCATTTGCACTTGATTTGACATTATTCGGAGGAGTATTAGCGAAGTTACGAGCATAAAGGTGAAATTTGTACTTGCTGGTCTGGTTTTCAGTTTGCTGTAATTTTTATATCAGACTTGATATTTCAGTCATTTTATCATATTTCATATGCTGGATATCATGTATTTGATTGAAGATTATGCTCTAACATTTTGGTGATCATAGGATATCTATATCTCATTGTATTTACAGATTATACTTCTTATTGTAACACTGAATTAGTAGTACTGATCAGCCCTTTATATTTCTGCAATTTACATTTTGTATTCCCACTGAAAAAGTGGAAGAGATAGGCCTCGCCATCTATCTATTTCATTTTTGTACTGTTCTTTGCTTTCATACTTGCTGAAAAGTGGAAGGGGTCGGCTAGCCGCCTAGACATTTCATTTTTGTATTTTGTACTTCCACTCTTGTTGAATAAGTGGTCAAGTTGGTTTCATTTTCTAGTTGGTTGGCTGAGCTGTCAACACATTGTATTTTAAGTATATTTTAGCTAACGATCCCCTTTCCACCGTATGCTCTCACCTCGCCCACACTGGGAACTTGGTGATCAGAAAGTGAAGGGATGATTTCAGTACTGTACTTTCAGTTTCAAATTTCATCTAATGATCCCCTTTCCATCGTATGCTCTCACCTTGTCCTCATTGGGATCTAGGTGATCAAAAAGTGAAGGGTTTCTTTCAGTTGGTTTATCATTTCTCTAATGTTAACGGGTGAAATCTTGTGCTCAAAAATTTAAAAAAATTATAAGGGGATATTTCAAAAATCCCGAACTAGAATGCCTATACTGGACATAGTGAACCTTGATAGTGTAAACAGTGGCTACTTACACTACTTTGGTGAAATTTTCATATAAAAAGTCATCTCTTTACCCACTATCTAGCTCGATTTGGTTAATGACCATTCATGTACTATGTATAGGCAATTCCCTTCTTAAGGTAATCTTTAACCCTAGGAACAACCTATTTCTTTTACAATAAACTACATGTAGACAATTCCCTTCTTAAGGTAATCTTTAACCCCAGGAACAACCTACGATTATAACTTTCCTACTTAGTAAATGTAACACATAAGCTAGTCTCATCATAGAACAATCTAGTTCTAAGGTAATCATTGAACTCTCTATAGTTCACATACACAATAGCTTGATTCGAAAACAACAAAAGCTATCCAAGCTTCATCTTTCCCTAGTATATAAAACTAAGAATACAATCACTCCTTAATATTGAGTGTGTACAAACACTCTAGAAAGTACATAAGAAGTAAAATATGATAAGACTCTTTCAATAACATCATCTTTCCTAAACTAGCAAATAAATGCTCTTTCCACACAAAAAATCACAGCTTTCAATCATTTCGATAAACATATAAAATGTAAGAGGGCATAATAACATGCCTGTAAAATGCTAAATCCCAAATGAAATAATCTGACTTGCAAGCTCAATCCACTCCAAGACTCCTTAGTAATTCTCCCAATCCACAAAGAAAAATACTCGCAAACTCTCACTAAACTCTCCTTTCAAATAACTCTCAGCTCACTCAAGTATGTCTCCGACTAAAAACAGCAGAATGCAACTGAATAATGCGTCCCAAATGAAGTGATTTACACCCCTATTTATACAAAATTATGAGACTTATTTGCCTATACTCAAGCTAAGTTTATTGAAACTTCTCAGCTGTAAGGTTCAACTCAGAAATTTACTTCAATTGGTGTCAGCATTCTAAAACAATACTCATCAAAATAGAGCAACAAATCGACTAAAACAAAGAGAGCAAGAGTTCATCTTAGAAATGCAAGGTGAAAGACAAACAGGTTGACTCCAAATTTGTCAGCTAAAACATGACTTATTCTACCTTTTACTTGGTCTCCCATCATTGGATAATACTCAGTAGTCTCAGACTTCTTATCATAATGCAGATTCATATTTTGTTGCCACCTATTTCATTCCCTCGTGCATTTTGGTGTTGTTCTGTTTAGACGAAGTCATCGACTAAATGCCATTCAAATATCTCATTAAACTTTTGACTAAGTCTTCAAACATAATGCGCTGCATTAGCAGATTGGTCGACTCATTATTAATGACTATAGCGCTGCATATGGCGCATATTACATGCTGCAATATCATTTATTCATAGTGCGTAATGTATAGTATGCGCTTTATTCATAATATCAACAACGCTTTGTTTTAAACATTACGCTTTATCAATAATCAATATACCTATATATATATGTATTTATATATATAGGTATATATGTATTTATATATATATCCATCAAGTTTCACAATATTAAATATATATCATTTAGTATTTCGAATGCATATATCTATGTTATCATTTTATAAATAAAGCCATGTGTATATATATCTATATACATATATATGTATATACATACATATATCGATATACTCAATATGTGTGTTATATATGTATATATGCATATATTCGTATATACATTTGCTTATAAAAACAATAGTACATATTTATAACTCATCGATAAATATATATATATACATATGATGTATATATACATATATATATACATGTCTTATTATTCATTTGATATTCTCATGCCCATGAGTAGTCCGTCCATGAGCATGCGTAGGTACGTCTACCTACGTATACTCATGTACGTATTAACTCACGTGTATGGGTTTACTATTGACATGTAAATGCATACATATACATATATATATATATATATATATATATATCTTATCGATTTGAACTAAGAACATATAAGAAAGAACTCACATGTACAAAGGAGACTCAACAATATCACAAACAAGAACATTCGCCACTGAACCACAATTAGAACTCAAATAACGCTAAGGGATGACTTACCAATTTCCCCAACTACTACTCAACTGGACCAATCTATATGTGTGTGTGTGAATAAGCTCAGTTTGGCTTCGTTTAAGGGTTAACCGACCAATCACTTCTCCTGAGTGATACTTCCCCTCCCTTATGGAGGCTTGATCCTTGTATCCACATTCAACTTAAAACATTGCAATGGTAGTTAGCTGTTCGTCAAAACGATCATTTGCATATATATTCTTTTCATCAGAATACCAAATTAGAAACATTCATAACATTTAATCATAATCATCAAATCAATTAAACTTCCTTTCAACATTTTCCAAATAATACGTATAATCAAAGTGCAAACACACACATTTCTCAATCAAAAATACAAGCATAGTCATTTATTCAATATTTTACCCTATCATAGTAATAGTAAATAGGTAAACGCACAACGGGATGTAATAGTTTGCCAGGGGGTTTTTTGGGTTTTTTGAGATCCTTGGTGGGCAGTCACTACTATTTTTAGTATTGTTTATTTTTAGTACTTACTATTTTTAGTAAGTCATAATTGCATCTCAGAATGTGCTTATTTTGAGTTTGGACACATTATTTTTAGCAATATGCTATTTTTAGTAAGTGCTATTTCTGGTAGTGGTCTTGGCAGCAGTGCAGTGGAGGGTTATAATTTTTGAAATATCCCCTTATAATTTTTTCAATTTTTGAGCACAAGATTTCACCTATTAACATTAGAGAAATGATAAACCAATTGAAATCAACCCTTCACTTTCTGATCACCCAAATTCCAATGAGGGAAAGGTGAGAGCATACGGTGGAAAGGGGATCATTAGATGAAATCTGAAACTAAAAGTACAGTACTAAAATCAATCCTTCACTTTTTGATCACCAAGTTCCTAGTGTGGGCGAGGTGAGAGCATACGGTGGAAAGCGAATTGTTAGCAGAAACATACTAAAAGCTAGAAATACAATGTGTTGATGGCTCAATCGACCAACTAGAAAATGAAAGCAACTCGACCACTTATTCAATGGGAGTGGAAGTACAAAATGTAGAAATGAAATGTCTGGGCAGCTAGCCGACCCCTTCCACTTTTCAGCAAGTATGAAAGCAAAAAACAGTGCAAAAGTGAAATAGATAGACCACGAGGCCTATCTCTTCCACTTTTTTAGTGGGAATACAAAATGTAAATTGTAGAAATATAAAGGGCCGATCAGTACTACTGATTCAACATTACAATATGAAGTGTAATCTGCAAATACAATGAGATATGGCCATCCTATGACCACCAAAATGTTAGAACATAATCTCCGAACAAGTACATGATATCCAACATATGAAACATAGCAAAAATGACTGAAATATCAGTTCTGATATAAAATTGTAGCAAAGTGAAAACTAGACCAGCAAGTACAAACTTCACCTTTATGCTTGTAACTTGCTCCCAACACCTCCGAATGATGTCAAACGAAAAGCAAATAGGACCTCTAAGCTGGACGACCAAGTAACAATTGAAAGACCCCTCCAAAACAGATCCGTTTTTTAAGTATGCTTCCCAATGCAAGCACAGAAAAGGGGTGGCCTTCTTGACTAGGGCGAACTAGTCTAGAAATTCAACTACTCCAAAAATCACGAGACCAAGAGGAAAGGGGCGCCCAAGAAGGATGAAACCAAGGAGCCAATACCTAGAACCACCAAAAATTTACGCAAAGTTAAGTCCAAAAACGTGCTTTAGCCAAGCACAACCAGCCACACCAAAAACTAATAAAATCACTCCAAAATCAGAAAATATCAAATAACTCCATCATCAATCAGCTCAATCTTCCCTTCTGAATGAAGAATAGTCATTATATCAGCTAGGTACTATCTTGCAAGTACAAAACTAAAAGAGGCTAGAAGGCATGCATTCCTCAAAGCAAGGGTCTGAAGAAATTTCAGCAACACTTCGTTATATTAGCAATGGATAGTCACAAATCAAGGAAAACTCTCTTATTTATAACTTTCTCCTCAAATTCAAAACCTTTTACTTCCAATTAGGCGCCCAAAATGAAATTCATATTCACCATCTAATTTGCATTTGATTTGCATCTTTGACTCCTTGACTTAGGCGTCCAAAGCATATGAGAAATATTAATTTATTAAAATGCCATTACATCACAAAATAGGCGTCCAAAATATTTAAGTGAAATACTATATAATTTGCAAATATACCACAAGCTAGATGTCCGTATTTACCTTAGCCAATATTTCACTCAAAACATTAGGTTCACCCAAAGTATTGAACTTGCCAAAACAAGCTCCAAGAGTATTGGAGACCAAATTGCTCATACTGCCCTTCTTGAAATAGCCACTGCATTGAACCGTTGAGCTACTTCTAAAAATAGCACTGCCAAAAATAGAACTTACTATAAATAGAATACTGCTAAAAATAGTAAGTGACTTCAAACACATTTTAAGCACAAATCGGGCAGCCGTTGCAACTTATTAAAAATAGCAAGTTCAGAAAAGTCACCTGATGTAGATGCATGTTACACCATTCTGAAGCCCTCTGCAAACCTAGAAAGCTCAGAAGAAACCTCCAAGAACATGAAACCTTAATTTCCACTTTTGACTAGCCTACGGGCCTTCGGGATAGGCTAATGGTCAACTGATGAGACTACTGCTGAGAAGGGGACATTACAATTTTTGGCAGTGGTGGCAGTTGCAGTTGTTGGCATCTTGATATTTTTAGTAGTTGACTTCTCCACCATCCTTGGAGTTCAAAAAAAGGGAAGGTTTGCAACTTAAGTTAATTTTATAATGTCAAAGTGGCCGCTTGGACCCCCACGCCTAGCTCTTGTTGACTTAAGTTGTTTTTAAAAAGCAAACTTTATGCATAGCCAAAATGGACACCAAAAGTGAAGGTATTAAGTGATGGTTATAAAGTTTATTTTTCTCTCCATGTGTAGCATCCCCTTTTGGAGGGAAAGAGTTTTCAAACTTCTAGGTTTCAAAAGCTATATATATGCCCTCATTTGCTCTCATTTGCTCTCATTTGGATATGCAAATTTGTGATAACGAAGTGTTGCCGAAATACAGAGAGATCTCCTTGGGCTTTGAGGACGAAATCCTTCTAAGTCGACTTCAGTTTTGAGATTGCAAGATATCTCCTAGCTGAATAATGGTGTAGCTCCATTTTAGGGGTTGCAGTTGAGAAAATACTGGTGACGGCTTCTTTGTTTCCTTCAATTTTGGGTTGCTATGATGTCTTTTAGTTTTTCTTTGGTGTGTTAACTCATCTTGCAGTGTTTTGAAGGCCTTTTTGGAGTGATTTATGGAGTTTTCAGTTTGAGCTGTACCACCTTTTCATTCACATTGATTAGAAGACTAGAGATCATTTTGTGGGTGTTCGTTCATTGCATTTATTGTACTTGGGTGCCACTTTGATCATGTTTTGGTGATTTTAGAGTGAGTTGAATTTTTGGGAGTGGGTTGACCTACCTAGGGAGGTCGTACCATCTTGTTGGAGGAGTTTTTAGTGGTTTTTCTGCTGATCAGTCCTTTTGGGGTCTGCTTGATAGCTCACATTGGATGCCTAGGCTTGTTTTGGCATTTGCAAGTGATTTGGGGGTGATTCTACTGAGTATAGGAGAAGTTATGCTCATTGGATGATTGTTGGTTGGGGTTTTAAGCTTGCTGTTCATGCATATCAGACTTTTGTCCAGTGTATCAGACCTGTTTGAGCAACTCATTTGACTTTCCATTGACCTCCGAAGGACCTTCACTGAGGTATACTTGTGATATTTTGTGGGGTTGTACTCATACTTTCATTATAGCATCTTGGGGGGGAAGTTATACTTCATATTTCCACCATTTTGCTTTCATAGCAATAGCTTTGATGGACTGATATAATTTATGTTGAGCTTATTGTAACACCATCAGTAGTACCATTGGTGAATGCTCCTGTAATTATCTTTGATACTCACCCCACTGAACAAGTGGTTGCTCCCACTGAATAAGTGGTTGAGCCTTGTAATAAACCGAACCAATTCTGACCCAATTTTTTTCAAACTTCGAAGATGATCACAACAGCACCAAAGTACCCGTTAGGGTTAGCTCAAATCAAACCAGCAACTGAAGGAAAGAGCCTCAACGCCAAGAATGTGCTTTCCGACCCAAGCTAGGTAGAAGCTACCATATGGCTGAGTATCACTAGTAAAGAATGCAGTACTGGAAAGTAAACTCAACGCCAAACATGTGCACTCCTAACCCGAGGTGGGAAAGGCGCTACCATATGGCGGAGATTCTATTAACAAAAATGCTATGCAAGTAAAATAATCTCAACGCCACGCATGTGCATTCCTAACCCAAAGTGGGAAAGGTGCTATCATATGGCGAAGAAACAAAAAGCAAATACAATATAGACTGAGCAAGGGCCAGTCACATCCACAACCGTGGGAATGAAAGTGATTAAACTGAAAGTAAACTAGGCGGCAAAGCCATCCTCTTCCACTAAAGTGGGGATACAAAATGTAAAGTGCAGAAAGTAAAAGAGCTGATTAGTACTACTAATTCAGCGTTACAATATTATGAACAATCTGCAAATACAATGAGATATAGATAACCAATGATCTCCAAAATGTTAGGAAATGAACTCCAAACAAGTACAAGCTATCCAACATATGAAATATAGCAAAAGGGACTAAAATATCAGGTTTGATATAAAATTGCAGCAATCAGAAAATTCATACCAGCAAGCCCTAGAATCACCAAAATGCTCATAACTTTGTCAAAACACCTCCAAATGATGTGGAATTGAATGCAAATGAGAGCTAGGAGTTGAGCGACCAAGACCAAGCCAAAAAACTCCTCCAAATAGCAGTGATTTATTTATGCACGCTTTCCAATGCAACCTCAAAGAAGGTACGACCTCCAGAAAAGTTCTACTAGCAAGATAAAATCCGAGACACCTTTAAAAAATCTGAAAAATTGCAAGGAGGGGCGCCCAAGGTAGACTAAAGCATAGGGCCAATACCCAGAACCACCAAAAAATCGTGCATGGACTTATGAGCAGATTTCTATTTCAGCAAAACCCTAACCAGCAAATGCAAAACTGACAAATCTCTAAAATCTTCAACCTTGATGCTCTGTCTGCTAGTCTGGATGAGAAGCAGTCTCTGAAAACTCAGCTAGGTGCTATCTTTCAAGCATGAAACCAAGAGAAAGAACTAGGAGGTATGCATTCCTCGAAGCAAGCTCTGAAAGTATTTCAGCAGCATAACAATATGATAAGCAACAATAGATGATCCAATTGAAGGCCAAGTCTCTTATTTATAACTTTTTTGTCTCCAAATTCAAATCTTCTTTTCCCTCCAATTAGGGTGCCTAAATGAAATTCACTTTTCACCTTTTCTCCAAATTTCATTTGCATTTCATTTCTAACCCATATGTGGAAATATAATTTAATAAAATGCAAATATATCACCAAAGGGCATCCAAGATAGATTTAAGTGTAATATTCTATAACTTGCAAATATTTCACTTTAAGTGAAATATTTAATTAAACTCAAATGTCTCCAAGCTAGGCGTCCCCTTTTGCCTTAGCACATATTTCACTTAAATATTAATTCATCAAATAAGGCCTCCAAAAATGTTTAATTAATAAACATTATAAAAATCACTTATCTCTCCAAATCGTCCTCCATGCCTTAGCCAAATATTTTTCACTTAAAACATTATTTTTCATCAAATATCAAACTTGCCAAAATAATCACCTCAAATGCTGGAGACCACTGCTCAAGCTGACCCGCCAGAAATAGCCATTGCTCTGAACTGCTGAGCTGCTGCTAAAAATAGCACTGCCAGAAATAGTACTTACTAAAAATAGCATACTGCTAAAAATAGTAAGTTGTTCCAAACTCATTTTCTCCACATTTTGAGTAGCCGTTGCAACTTACTAAAAATAGTAAGTCCGGAAAAGTCATCTGATTCAATTGCATGTCACACCATCGCGAAGCTCTCTGAAAACCCAGAAGGAATCCAGAAGCCAAATTGGAAAACTCCAACATGCAAGCCTCCAAAAAGTAGCCGAGAATGCAAGTCAATATCTTGTCATGCATGTTACCTCATTGCGAAGCTCTCCAAAAACCCAGAAAGCTTCACCAGACATGCGTTAGAAACTCTCGCATGCAAGACCTCAAAACCTCCTCTGAAAGTGGAAACCCTGATTTTCATTTCTGCTTTTGCCTATGAGTTTCCGGAAATAGGCTAAATCCAAACGAAGAGTTTAGAGCTAAATTGGGGACATTACAAGCCTTTTTTTATGTTACTTGTTACTCCCACTGAATAAGTGGTCAAACTCTTTATTTTCTTTCTTGTTATCCCCATTGAACAAGCGGAGGATTGTGTGATTGGTGGGCTTGCTGCCAAGTTCTATTTACTTTCTTGTACTTCCTGCTGAATAAGTGGATGATTACTTTCATGTATTTGGTTTTGATTACTCACCCCATTGAAGAAGTGGTAGCATAAAGGATTTCATTTTGTAAGCCTTCTCACCGTATGCTCTAACCTTGCCCATATCGGGATCTGGGTGATTAGAAAGTGGAAGGTGTCTATTTCAGTTAGCTTGATTTTCAGTAATGCAATATCCCCTTTCACTGTATGCTCTCACCTTGCCTTGCCCACATTGAGATCTGGGTGATCGGAAAGTGGAGGGTTGCATATTCTATTGATTATTATAGCATTTTGGCTAATGCCAACTGGTGAAGTTTTTAGAAAAAAATGGGGTGGTTATTACAAGCCTATAGTTGTTGCACTTGTAGCATGTGACATTGCAATCCACCAAAAGACCAAAGGAATTATAGCTTCTTTTTGAAAACTCATAAGCATGTTTGTTCCGTCCATCATTTCTTCCTTGTGTTTTACAACTTCTTGCCTTATGACCAAGATGGTTGCATCTATAACATATGATGTTGTCCTTTCTTTTTGGAAACCCATAAGGACCTCTATTCATGATCCAACCACTGTTTCTTGCATGTGTCCAACAATCTACCGCTTTATGACTAAAGTTATTACATGAATAGCAATAACCATAAAATGAATGTTTAGACTTGTTCATTTGCGCTTGTCTTGGAGGAAATGATCTTGTGAATTTCTCCTTGTTGTCTCTATGAGGTACATTAGTTTTGGGGAGATCAGAGACAAATATGGTACAAATCCAAAGAACAAATACATCAATTGTGCCTTCCAGGTACAATTCCAAAACATCACGAAAAGAAAAAAATGTAGAACTCAACATAACTGTTCTTGATAATAGTTCTTCTATTTTGTCCATAAAAATTTGTAGTGATTATCCAAAAATAGATTAATTAAGTTAGTAAAAACAGCTAGCTTGTTCATTGAAATGTTTACATGAAAGCTAATCTCATATGCTAAGCATTCTTTTTAACATAAAGGCAAAAAAATACATGTTAAAAAGAAATGATACCAAAGTAGGTCTGCTTGTCTTAAAAGGACTCATGGCACACTAATCCTAGAGAATCAAAAAAATCTAGATGGACTGAAAATAGACAATCAGCAAGAGAGAAAGAGACCTCCAAACACCATAGATAGGGCATAAGCATTTGTTCCCTTGAAGATTGTACATGCTTGAGTATTAGAAATAATGTTTTTCCTTTTGTTAAAAAAATGGACCAATAGAAAATCATTTAAAAATAGTCATAATAAAGTTAACCATGGTGGAATAAATAGGACAAACACCAAAAGAATCTGTACACTAGCAAGAAACACGACAGCAAGAATCATGAATCTAGAGAGGCATTGTAGTCAGCATTTACAAAATCACTAAAGTGTCTTCTCATATCCCAGATAAGGCAATCTTGGTCATTTCTAATATCAACCTTGATGTCATTCCAATTAGAAGCTAATTTAGCCAAAAAATCAGCAACCTGATTGCTTTCCCTTCTAGTATGGTTCCGCTTAACAATATTAAAACTATGAATAAGGATTTTGATGTTTTTCTTACATTTCCTTCAGCTGCCATTGCTTGAATTGAGAGGACTTTATTTTGAAATTATCAACCAAGATTTTAGAGTCAGATTTTAGAATAATATCAATAAAATGCCTTTGCTTAGCATGTAAAAAAGATTGGTGAATGGCCATAGCCTCAGCAAAATTATTAGAACTAACACCATGACTATGTGCAAACTAGAACTTGACTTTACCATTATGATCACGACAAACACCTCGCATGCCAACATGCCCAAGATTGTCCAATGAAGTACCATCAGCATTGATTTTAACCAAGTTGGGAGGAGGGCGTTCCCATCAATTAAGTTGATAACTTGAGGGTTGTTATTGAAAGAGGCAAAAGAGGGAGAAGCTCCATGAACTTACTCTTCAGGGTTGTTATTGGAAGAGGCAAAAGAGGGAAAAGCTCCATGAACTTATAGATGAGGAAATGTCTCTAAAAAACTAAATCCTCAGCCACAATCCTCAGCCACAAAGTCAAGATTAAAAATAATAGTTGAAATCTCCTTACAGTGAGGAAGACATCCATCGATCTAAAAATCATTATCTTTTTATTTTCTTAAGAATATTGTTGCTGTTGAGCTAGATCCACAAGAATATTTGCTGCATTAGCTTCATGCATGGAATGATTGACATGGCAACCAAGGAGGGCTTGATTGAAAGGGAGCTTAGAAGAACCCAAATGCTCATATGGATCAGCCATGAATCTACAACCCAAAAATGACAAAATAGAGAAAACTGAACTTCAGAGTCTAAAAAGGTTACATGCAAGGCCTTTAGGTAACATGCATGGCTTGTCTTACAACATGTAAAGCATAAAAAAGCTTCAATCTCCAAAAATTAGCCTATGTTTCTAGGCTCTAACTCTATGCTAAGCATTCTTGATTGCTCATTATTGTAAAAGGACATCTAAACCAAATTTCAGAATATGATTGTTAGATAAAAACAATGGAAGAGGTGCACTAAAGGACTTTGTTGTGACCTTTTCACACATCGCGCCATTGCAAATGGGGACCCCAAGTTGTTTGCTCTTTTTGGGGTTTTTCCTTGGCGTTACAATTTCGTAAGTCCTTTGCTTTGAGAGTTTGGAGTTGAGTTTTGAAAGATCATCCGATCCAAGTAGAGAATTCAAGCCCAAAACAGTGCTTAGACGTTGTCAAAGTGCTTAGAAGGTCCAGAGGATGAGGAACACCATTGCTTTGAGTCAATTCTAACACTTCCTATTTTTTAGGGATTTTGTTTTTTTTTGCTTTTTGCTTTTTCTATTTTTGGAATTTTTGGACCAATCCGTGACTTACTATTTTTAGAAATTTTCCTTTTTTCTTTTTTCTATTTTTAGAAAGTTAACCTAGGGTTGGGTCCCGCATGTCATGGCAATAACGTTTTCATCTTCAGAATCAAATTTTTGTGCCTTCAAGAGTAAAAAGCAAGAGAAAGAGAAAAACGAGGGTTTTGTTCCACATGATCCAAATGATAGCAAGAAATTCATGGCATAAGCATCATCAAGTTCGCCTAGACATGGAGAATGGATGGCAAAAAGGAAGATAAAATCTGCCATGCACATTGTCAAGCACATGAGGAAGTCCGCTTGGGAAGGAAAGGCTATGTCCAAACTACTGCCAAGTCCACCTTGGCTTGAATGATGCTTGCCCAAGAGAATGAGAAGTCCGCCCTAGACAAGATGGCAAGGAATTAATGAAGTCCGCCCCACCTTGAAGAGAATATGGCAAGACACAAGTGAAGTCCGCCCATGCTTGTCCAAGAGGAGCTAAAGTCCGCCCAAGCCTAAAGAGTGGATGGCAAGAAAAACGTAAAGTCAGCCCAGCCAAGAGGAGGAAAGAAAAACTCAAAAATTGGCTAAGTGTTGACACCTAGGGAAGGAAAAGTCATTAAATTGGCTAAGTGTTGCGCCCAACAAAGAAAATGTCCAAGCTACTTCCAAGTCTACAATGCTATGCCTTTCCTAAGGTAAAGTTCGCCCAAGGAAAAATAAGACATGTCCAAGATCAAGTAAAGTTTACCTGGAGGAAGATTAGACATGTCCAACTTGAAGTATTCCACCCAATGTAGAAGTTGGCATGAAGTTGGCCAAGTCTGCCCAACACATGAAATGGCACAAGAACCTCCAAGTCCGCCTTGTCCAAAGAAGCTCAAAGTCCACCCTAGCATAAGGAACTCCAAGTCCGCCATGCTTTGGCATGAAATTCTCCAACTCCACCTTAGCAAATGAGCAAAGTGGCACAACAATTATGAAGTCCGCCAATGAGAAATGAAGGAAGATGTCTTGCCAAGTTCAAAGTCCGCCCAAGAATGGCCTGCTGATCATGAAGTCTGCCCAACTAGCAAGGAAAGTGGCTTGCCAATGATGAAATCCTCCTAGGTCAAAAATAACAGTGCCCAAGACACAATGAACTCCACCATGAAATGGCATGGAAAATATGAAGTTCTCCATGCTATAGAAAACGTCCAAACAATAATGAGCTCCGCCTTGACACTTGGGAAAATGTCGATCATTCAAAGTCCACCCATGATAAAAGCAAATTGTCCAACCAGCAGCCAAGTCCGCCTAAGGAAGAAAAAAAAGAATTGGCTTGCCAATGAGGAAGTCCGCTCAAGAATAATAGAAAAAAATGGCATGACATGTGCCAAAGTTTGCCAAGGTTAGAAATAAACATGGTAAAATTTTCCAAGAGAAAACAAAAAAATGGCTAAGTGTGGAATTTTCCTACAATGAAAGAATCAAATTTTGACTAAGTGTTGGAAAGAAAATAGGAAGAATGAAGAGGAATAAAGAGGAAAAGTAAAGAGGAAATGAATAAAATACTTGTCCAAGGATGGAGTCTGCCCTACTTAGCACAAGCCAAATTTAGAATTGAAGGAAAATCCACAAGCAAAGTTCATTTGAGCATAGAGATGCCTAAAATCTTGGCTAAGTGTTGAATGGTCCACATGAAGGTGTTATAAAATGAAATTGAATAGCTAAAATTTGGCTAAGTATGGGAAATAATTCACAGAGAAAGTTCCAATTTCCTCCATTGTGGCGAAAGCACAGGGGATTTCTCCAAATTCAAGGCACTCAAAGGAATTTCAATGCAATCAGGAAAGAAAAGTTTAATAACTTTAAGTCTAGACATTTTCTCCAAGGGGAGACTTCCAAACCTCAAAGATTCAAATGCAAGTGAGAAGAAGAAATCAAAATCTCAAAAGAAATCCAAGATCAAAGCTAGGAAGAAACAAGTACAAAGGACAGAGTCGTCGGCAAAGAAAGATATTCCAAGGTAAGTACATGGAAAAAGAACAAAGTGACCAAGGAGATCATCCGGGAGAATGACATGCAGCTGGAAAATCTAAAGCACAGAGCTCAGGAAGTCTTCTCCACCATCACTGGACCGGTCCTCAGGCAGAATTTGACTAAGGTGGCAAACTTCTTGTCTATCCAAGATGCCTTCCTGAAACAGGAATTGGAATGGGAGAATACTTTTTCCAGATGTGCTGAGGAGTTGGACAGGTTGGAATTCAAAGTAAACATGCTGCCACAAGTCACAATGGAAGAGGTCATCCCGATCGTGTCCAGGTTCATTGAACGCACTGCCGCTCGAGAGGATAGGGATGCACTTCCTTGAAAATAGCTCCTGGTGCCACTTGTCTTTCATGCAATTGTTGTTGATGTTATTTTAGGAAACCCTAATTAGGGTTGATATGTCATGATCTCGGCCGTTAATTTGTTTTGATCTCGGCCTTTCATTTTCTTTCAGAAACTCCATATAAACTCTTGCTCTCTCATTATCAAAGTGTGAAGAGAGTTTATGAAATTGTTGCATATAGCTACTTTGGATAATAAAAGCTCTTATGCATGATTTGCTTTGAATCCTTCTTATTGTCAAGTGGTAGCAAGGTTACATATCTCCTTCAACAATAGATTAGAATTAGAATATAATTTGATTTGAATGCATGTTAGATGAATGTGAGATGTGATAGTATTGATTCATGGTGAAACTTTGCTCATACTTTCTTTGAATAGATGATTTTTATTCAATGCGTAAAGTTAGCCTGAGCTTATAATTGTGGATGCTTAACTTGTGTCTGGATGAGTATTGTTGATTTGATGGTAATTGTTCATGACATGAAAATCATAAGCACGCCCCTTGAAGATTGCACCCACTTTGTGTAGTTGTCCTAGCGAGACGAAGCAAAGCATGGTTATTAGTTTCACCTAATCTTTACCGTCTCTTGAATTCTTAGGAGTAGATTAGAACTTCTAAACCCTTATCTCCTTTTTAGTATGTTTGAAGTCCATGATCCAAGACGCAAACAATAGAGCTTCACTGTCTAGACCTTCATTGTGAATTAAACGAGCCTAGCGTAAGTCCCTTTGTGTATTACCAGCATATCACAATGCCCATTGAGCTTATCCACACGTCAAAACCTGACAAAAGAAACCTTGGAATCACCATATGATCTTCTAGCAATCTTAGCATATGTTGTGGTTTTTCAAGAGAGGATAGAGTGTCTTTGGACATTTTATTTTGTGTTCGGTGAGTAATAAAATGCACTCCAACAGACTTGAGCACTTAGAACCATAGATCACAAACTTGGACTCAGAGAGTACTTGGCAAGCCAAAACAAATTGATTTGGCAAAACTCGACACCTTAAAAAACACTTAATTTTTTGGAAAAAACATAATTTTTAAAAAAAATATAAATTTAATGCAAAATATAGCTACAAAATGAATCAAATGAGTTTGGTGGGGGTTTGGGGAAACACCCCTAGCAGCATGTAGGGGTTTGGGGGCAGCACCCCTAATGGGGGTCTAGGGGCAACGCCCTTCGCGGGGCTCAGGTGCAACACCTCGAGCGCATTCCCTATTGCGATATAGGGTGGGGTCAAGGGGCAATGCCCCTGCCACCAAGCCCAAATTAAGGCCTTTTGGTGTATGATAGCTCCAAGGTTTGCTTGCACTAACCAACTAGAAGACTTCACTCTGCCTTCCACCAAGAACCTGACAACATCTAGGCTCTGTCTTGACTTAGTTCATCAACTGGACCTTGCTTCAACTCTGTTCCAAGAGTTTCAATCCTTGTGCTTAACCTTGGAGGACAAACACCTCTTGAATCTGCTCTCTTTTTCCAACACCTAGAAGGGTCTAGATGCCAACTTCATCATCTTGCTCGAA
This sequence comes from Sequoia sempervirens, assembly GCA_007258455.2. Taxonomy (NCBI): domain Eukaryota; kingdom Viridiplantae; phylum Streptophyta; class Pinopsida; order Cupressales; family Cupressaceae; genus Sequoia; species Sequoia sempervirens. The sequence goes on from VDFB02000015.1 coordinate 424,179,522, forward strand.
CTGCTTGCAGGGGTGTTAAAGACATTGTTTTCTTGCATTTCACATTCACTTGAATGCATCTTGAAGGGTCTTCAATCCTCAATCCACCCGATCTCAAGATTTTGCCTTGAGGAGACCTATTCCCTACTAGCCCTTACCAGTCAGTTTTTGGCTTTTCCTGCCCAAACTCTCCAAATGACCTATTAAACAAAGGTCACTTTCAGACACCCTTTTTGGAGCTTTAAATCTTTCACTGAGTTTCAGATCTCTGTCCCTACTGTACAATAGATTCCTACAATCAAGGAGGATTAGGGCTAATAGGCCTATTACTTAGGGTTTCACTGGTTTTTGAGTCAAATCTACCTCTAATGGATTGATTGATGCTTCAATCCTCATGGCATGTGAGAATCTTATCTAACCCTACCTGAAGCCGTACGGATTTCGTACAATGCTTGTATCCCCTGCCTAAGTTCTTCACTTTTCCTCTCTCAAACTCCTAACCGGGCAGTCCTAACTCGCCTAGGGTTTGAGATTACAAATTCTTGCTTCATTCCCTAAACTACCTACTGTTAAATATATACAAGCAACTGGCTCCCCTGCCATTTCAATCTAATTTCAGGGAGTTCCCGTGGTTAGATCTTATGGGGGAGCCATGAGAAGTCTGACTGCTCAAAACTACAATTAAAACCCTTCTAAACTCTAATCTATAAATTCAAGACAACAACTCTACTCTAAGCAACCTGGATACAAGATGAAAATTGCTCTACACTATCCAATGAACATAAACACAGTGCTAAAACAATATATATAGTGCCTTCAAGATCTCTGTTTCTCAAGGTACACGGGTAACACAGAAAATACAGCAAGTTCACTATTCTTCCACACCAAAAACTTTGATTACAATGAAAAACTAACTGCTAACTACGAGCCACACCTCTATTTTGAAGCCTTTACCATGATTCAAGGGGAGTAGATCGAGCACTTACTCCTGAATTCTAGGGAATCCAAGACAACTACTAAATTGCATGCAACCAAACAATGTTGCCATGCAATTTTGCAACATTCTTGCAACTCTTTCCATCATCCTGCATTTTAGGATCTCTAACTCCCTGATTCCGAGCCAACCACTCCTTCAACTGCCTCTTGGCATCTTTTAACAACAAGGATGTGGTTAACACACTTAAGGCTCGACCTTCTCACTTAAGCTGTCCTAAGCTAAATAAAGCAACATTAACAACATTGATTAACTAAGATGGATTTAGTCCTAATGACTAACTCATCCCACACTAACAAGACCTTCTAAGGTCCAAATCAAACTACTAACACCTTGACTTGGCTAAGGTCAGGTACAAGCCAAAATTGATCACAACAAACTGGAGTTAAGCCAAGGTGCTCCTGCACCATCCTCCCCAAAACAGAAAATTTCAATCCACCCTTGGATTGAGCAAGTTAAGATCAATGCCCAAATTTTTGAACTCTGCCTCCATGACCCATACTGCATCTGCATCAGGTTGTCCATGCCTCCTAATCAAATGTTCTTTATATTCTTTGGTCCTAGTCCTCTTGTAGACCCTGGTATCCAATATCTTGTCAGCTTGTTTGACTATAGCAGGGGGCAGTTTGAGTTCTTCCACATCTTGGATGACTTCTTGGATGGTCTGATCCATGTTTGGTGGTGGTCCTTTGTAGTGTACAAGATCTGCAACATTAAAAATAGGGGATAGTCCACTGTCATTTGGTAATTGCACCTTGAAAGCATTACTTCCATACTTCTCCAAGATAGGACAGGGACCTATCCTCTTCATCTGCAACCTATGAGGAACTCCTTTCTGCAGTCTAGACTTGTTCAAATGCACCATTACTAAGTCTCCAACATTGAATTGAACTTCTCTTCTATGCTCATCCACCTTAATCTTTTGCTTCATGGTATTTTCTGCCAATGTTTTTCTGACTGTGTCATGAATCTGCTGCATTGCATAGGCAAAGTCATCAGCATATCCACTTCCTTTGACTCCATCCTTCAACTCTCTCAGCTCATAAACACCTCTAGGATGTAGTCCATAAACAATTTCAAAGGGACTCTTCCCTGTTGATCTATTTACAGTGTCATTATAGGCATATTCAGCTTGCCCAATCAATTGATCCCATTGTTGACCATACTCCTTGTTCAAGCATCTTAAGAGATTTCCAAGTGTCCTATTCACAACTTCGGTCTGACCATCAGTTTGGGGATGGTATGCAGATCCAAAGGATAAATTAGTGCCCATTCTTTGCCAAAGAGTCTTCCAAAAATGACTCATAAACTTAGTATCTCTGTCTGATACAATGCTGATTGGTAAGCCATGAATCCTTACTATCTCTTTGAAGAAAAGAGAGGCTATTTGACTGGCATCATTGGTTGTTTTGCATGGCACAAAGTGAGCCATTTTGCTGAATCTGTCTACAACCACATAAACACTGTCCATACCTTGCCTTGTCTTGGGTAGCCCAACTACAAAGTCCATACTCAAGCATTCCCATGGCCTAGTAGGAATAGGCAGTGGGTGGTATAGGCCTGCATTTGAAGAAGTGCCCTTGGCCTTTTGACACACCACACAACTTTCCACATACCTCTTGACATCTAAGTTCATCCTTGGCCAAAAGTAAAACCTTTGAACCAGTTCCTGAGTTTTGGTGATCCCAAAATGACCACTCAATGCACCATTATGCTTTTTTTGTATCAAATTTTCCCTAATAGAACCTCTAGGAACACATAGCTGATTGCCTTTAAACAAAAGATCACTTTGCAAAGTATATTCAGCATATTTGCTATGGAAATGATTCTTGTATTTAGCACATACCTTATAAATATCTGCAAAGTCTTCATCATCTGCATATAGATCCTTGAAATGATCTATCCCAATGCTTTTCAACTGAATTTCTTGAATGGTGAGGACTCTTCTGCTCAAGGCATCTGCCACTTTATTGAGAGCTCCTTTCTTGTGCTTGATATTGAAGGTGTAAGCTTGCAAGTACTCCACCCATTTCATATGCCTGTGACTCAACTTCTCTTGTGAATTTAGGAAACTGAGTGCTTGGTTGTCTGAATACACAATGAATTCCTTGGGAAGCAAATAGTGCCTCCACTTCCTTAAAGCCTGGACCAATGCATACATCTCAAGGTCATAAGAAGAATACTTCTTCTTGGCTTCACTTAACTTCTCTGAATGAAAAGCCACCGGTCTGCCCTCTTGACTGAGAACAGCTCCAATAGCTACATTGCACATCACATTCAATGGTGAATAGCTTCTCAAAGCTTGGTAACACCAAAACAGGTTGGGTGGCTATCTCGCAGCAACAAAAACTTGTTAAAGCTTTCACACACTTTTGGCTTTCATTCCTCCTTTTATGGTATCCAATAGGAGCAAAGCACTAAACTGTGTTGAATTTTCTATAGTATGAGAAGACCTGAATTCCTTTTTTTGTTGCTGTTCTAGAGGCCAATTGGAAATTTTTCACTTGCGCTATATGTTGTGACCATTTCACACATCGCCCCATTGCAAATGGGGACCCCCTGTTTTCGCTTTTTGCCTCGGTGTTGCAGTTGCATGTCACTTGTCTTTTTACAATGAGGTCATCATGTTGAGGGTTCTAAGTCAGTCAGTCTGCCGAGAGTCATCTGAGCCAAGTCAAGAATCCATGCTTGAATCAGCGCGTAAACGTCACCATCGTGCTTAGAAGGCCTGGGAGGCGAAGATCGACTGTCGTTTCAGTCAAATCCGACACTTCCAAATTTTTAGGGTTTCTCACCCCGGGCCCCCTATTTTTTAGGACCTACTTTTTTGGCACTTTTGGGCAATTCTGGGATCCCTATTTTTTAGGGTCTATTTTTGGAAAGTTGCTATTTTTGGAAAATTTCTATTTTTGGAAAGTTTCTATTTTTAGAAGGGTCCCGAGTTCTGAAAACGCACTCAGAAGTTCAAAAAACTCAATAGATCTCTCAGAAAATCGAAATGAAAATTTTGAAAATTTTTCGAAAAATCTGGAAAATTCGTTCAAAAATGGTGAGAAATTCTGGAAAATTACAGAGAAATCTGGTAAAGAGCACTAAAAATGGTTGAAAATTTGACGAACCAGTCAAGAAATCCAAGCAATTCATGGAAAAATCTGAGAAACTCATCGGAAATCTGAGATAATGACTGAACATTCATGGAGAATCTGGAAATTCAGGAGAAATCTGGGCAAAACTGAACATCTATTCATGGAGAAAACTGAGACATTCGCCTAAGTATGGAAGACTTTCAGCTCACAGTCAATGGTGAAGCTTCAGCCAAGCAATCAATGGCACAAAATCTGAGCAATGGCCAACAAAGTAATGAAGTCCGCCCTTGGAAATGTCTAAGTCAAATGAGCCAATGGCCAGACCATCAGCCAAGTCCGCCCTTGAAAGAAGTCTGATGGCAAACAAATGCAACAAGAGGCAATGTCAAGGAACTTCCAAAGTCCGCCAAGGATGTGCCAAAGAGTCTTGAAGTCCGCCTTAGCATCAAGGTGCACATGCCAAAAGATGTTGAAGTCCGCCATCTTGAAGGAAGCACATCCTAGCATCATCCAAAGTCCGCCTTGCACATCCTAAAGTCCTCTAAAGTCCGCCATCCACAAGAAAGGAGGTGCCAAAAGGTTCTAAAATCCGCCCAGCAGCAAAGGTGCATATCCTAAGGTCATTCAAAGTCCGCCCAGCTCATCCTTGACCCCTCTAAAGTCCGCCCTATGCTTAGAAGCTCATCCAAAAGGTTAAGCAAGTCCGCCCTTGAAAGGTGGGACTTGGCTGAAGGTCAAGTAAAGTCCGCCTAGGCATGTGAAGTGAAGGAAAATTGAAATTTTACTAAGTATTGATGCCTACCAAGAGAGAAAACTTCGAAATTTGGCTAAGTATGAGAGCTAAAAAGGAGGAAAATCCTTTCCAAAGGATAAGCAAATGCTAAAGAGTTAAAGAAATTCGCCCTAGAAAAGAGGGACGTCCAAGATGCTCATCCCAAAGATTTAAGAAATGTCCACCATGCACTTGGAAGAAGCTAGCAAAGTATCCAAAGACATCCATAGTCTTCGTCCAAAATGTCAAGGAAGTCCGCCCAAGGTGATAGGATGATGATTTTTGGCTAAGTGTCAAGGCCAAATCCAAAGAAAAGTTCTAAAATTCACCTAAGTATAGAGGCTAATGGATGAGAAATGAAGACGTTGGCTAGACATCCGGACACTTTCGAGAGGATAAATGCCAAGATTGAAAGGACATGTGCTAAAGAACGTCAGGATATGGCGAAGAATGAAGCGGAATATGCCTAACACAATGAGGGAAAAAGAGGCAAAATTTGCCTAAGTATGGAAAATGCGAAGAAATTGTCAACTTTGGCTAAAAAGAAAAATGCACGAGGTAAAAGGAAAGGAAGGATCGTCCTCGACCAAAGGATGAAGAATATGTCAGACATCAAGGAAAGTCGCCTAACAAAGTCATTCAGACGAGGATATTGCCTATAAAAATTCGACTGAGCAAGGAAATATTTGACTTTGGCATAGCAAAATAAGCTTAAAATCTCGATTCGGCAAAGAAAAATGAGGATCTGGCAATGAAATCTTTGACGGAATGGCTTGAATTTTGGTTTGGCTAGACAAAATTAAGGACGAAATCGGAAAATACACTCTCAGCCAAGAAAAACGGAAGAACAATCGAAATAGCCATGGGTCGAAGACGAACGGGTTGGAATAAATTAAAATATTTTAATATGCCTTGGACAAAATCAAATTCGCCAGACAATGTTTTGGAGGAAGATAATTTGTGCCAGCCAGAGATAAAATCCGAAGGGCAAAATTAAATTCATCGTGACTTCAGGAGAGAGAGTGGTAAAAATTCAGGAGAGAGAAAATCTGAATTTGTTTATTTTATTTCTTGCAGGTGGATGACGACGCGAGGCGAGTCTTCAAAGAAGAAGCAAAGGCATGGAATGGAGGGAAAAAGATGGCACCAGCATGAGAAAGTCTGACTTTTCCCAAGCTCAACATGTCCAAAACTTTTCCGACTTTGCTTGGAGAAGGTATTAGATCTGCTAAGTACAATAGCAAACATGATGCAAAGTCCGACCTAGACCAAGAAAAGAAATGTCAAAGTGTTGAGAAGGTTCGCCCAGCATAAAGATAAGATGGCGAAACCACTAGCAAATCCGACTTTTCTCAACTGAGAAATGGCACAAGCATGATAAAGTTCGACTTCTCCCTAGACATGTTTTTCCAAAGTGGCTTGAAGTCTGACTTAGGCCGAGAGAGAAAACGTCCAAGCTCATATGAAGTCCGCCCAAGGAGAGGACGAGAAAATTGGCTAGAGGAATTCACTAAGTGTTGGACGGAAATCAGGAAGGGTGAAGAAGAAAAAAAAGAGGAAGTGAATAAAATTCTTGTCCAGGGATGGAATTTGTCCTACATAGCACAAGCCAGATTCAGAATTGAAGGCAAATCCACAGGAAAAGTTCGTTCGAGCATGGTGTTGAATGATCTAGATGATGTTACAAAATGAACCTGAATAGCCAAAATTTGGCTAAGTCTAGGAAATACTTCATAGAGGAAATTCCAATTTCCTCCATTGTGGCGAAAAGCACAAAGGCATTCTTCTCCAAATTCTAGACACTTGAAAGGGAATCCAAGGTGAAAGCTAGGAAGGAACAAGCACAACGGATAGAGTCATCGGCAGGGAAAATATTCTAAGGCAAGTGCGTGGAAGGAAAACGAAGCAACCAAGGAAGACATCCAGCATGCTGAGGTGGCGCCTCCTCATCTTCCAACCAATCAAATTGTTCCAAATCAACATATAACAACTTTCTATTTTATTGTTGATTTATATTTAGCAAAAGGGACAAGTGTCCTCAAATGAAATTTTCTCATTGGTCGAAAGTGACAAACCCTAATTAGGGTTTTATTTTGTAATCTCGGCCGTTGATTTGAAATCAATCTTGGCCATTGAATTGTAATTGGGGAGCCTATAAATTGAGCTCGCCCCCTCATTTGTAAGGTGTGGAGACCTGTTATGTATATTGTCGCATTGAGACTATTTTGAATGATAAAAGCTCTTGAGCATGATTTGCCTTGAATCACTTCTTATTGTTGAATAGTAAGCGAGGTTGCATATTATCTTCCACCATAGATTAGAATTAAAGTTAGCTTAGATAGAATTTGCTTTGAAAGTTGTTAATTGAATGAAAGATTGATCGTATCGACTCATTGGTGAAGTGTAGCTCATACTTTCTTCGGATGGATGATTTTCATCCGATGCGTAAAGTTAGCCTGAGCTCCTAAGTGTGGAAGCCTAACTTCAACCTTACCCAAGGTTTGAATATCATTCTCACAACCCCTTTGAAGATTGCACCCATTTTTGCGTATGTTGTCCAACAGGAGGCGAAACAAAATGTGGTTTATTTCGCTTCATCAAGTTGTTACTGTCTCTTGATTTCTTAGGCTTAGACTAGATTCTCTGAACCCTATTCTTTTTGCCATTTTTTGAGATCCACAATTGAAAGTCCTAATTGAGAACCTACAAAGATAAATTTCCTAAGTCCCGAACTTGTGAAGTTCTTCTCTACGTAAGTCCCCTTGTTCATTACCAGCAAATCACAACGACCACTGAACTTATCCACACGTCGAGACCCGACTAAAGAAACCTTGGAATCGCCTATGCGGTGGTTTTTCAAGAGAGGATAGAGTGTCTTTGGACATTTTTATTCTGAATGTTTGGTGTATGATAAAACACACATCAACATTGAATTGGCGCTAGAAGGAGGGCGAACAACTTAGTATTGTTATTCACAAGTAAGGAGAATTCAGCTGTGAAGGAGCCAGTATGAGCTTATTAGAAACAGCGCAAATTCAGAGATATGTTAGATCTCTTTTATATCAAAAAATCCAAAAAAAGTAAAAAAATCAGAAATGGAAAATCCAAAAGGAGATTTCTCAATGGATGGGCATCCATTCCATATTGCTCAGATCCAAAGAAAATTGAGTGCACAACTATACCCCAGGAAGTTGTCCAAGTTTGCTTTGTCAGGAAGATGCCGGATTCATGAAACCACCAAACATGATGAAATGAATTGCTTGACATTCTTGTCAAGGATAGAACTTGTTCTCCAAGGGAAAATTTTCTTTTGGGATGTTCCCAAGCCAGGAGTGTTGGATATAGAGCCTGATGATTATAGCATTCCAGAAGTTATATATGAGGCCTTCACAAGGTATATACTCAGAATCGAAACTCAGATAAAACTGGGTAATGTTCAATTGAATGGTGTTATGCTCCCTCGTTGGTGCCGGATTCACAATGCACCTCATCCAGAGTTTACTTGCGCATCATGTGAAGAGGCTATCCACTATGCCAGATGTCACCTCGGATTACCACAGCTACCATATGGATGTTTCAAGGACAAAGGATGGATTGAATATGTTACACGAGTATTTTTAGCACCAAATGAAGAAGACGCAACAATGTCATCTAATGGCATGGAGAATAAGTCACAACAGGATAATGTGATCGAGCTTGGGGATCAAGTAGATGAAGATTATTCCTATATCACACTGGAACGAGAAGCCATTGGAGCAAAGATCAAAGAAGAAATGGAATACATTCAAGCAAGAGGAACCACCCAAGGCGACTGTCAGCATACTGAGGTGAATGAACATATAAGATTGCAAGTTATCAAAGATCCTCAAGAACCAAAAATGGAGGACTTAGCTCAAAGTGGAGATGGCGTGGGAAATTTCCAACGTTCATTCATCCGAGGAGGAGAACATGAAGAAAGAAGTGATTCCAATACACTTCAGGAAGGAATGATCCTTGATGAAGAAGTTCAATCATGCAAGATGGAAGAGATGATAAGCGGCTTGAGGCAAGATGATACGTTTGATGATCAATGGGCTACCAGGATGGAAGCAGAATATGAAATACATTTCGCCTCAGCGCTTGATCCATTGTTCACAGTCATGGAGGAATTGCTTGATGAAATTGAAGCAAATGAAAGGCTACTTGATAAGCAAGCAATTGTGACAGAGATAGAGAATGGAGAACAATTCAGGTTGGGGCTTGATCCATTGCTAGGAATTCAAAAGAAGCCAGTACATGAAACACTCCAAATTTCCAAATGCCTTCTTGAGTCCAATTCCCGCCCCACCCCACCCAGTTTAGATCATGATGTTGATCTCCATATTTCAGATGCAAGTGGTATGGTTCACCATCAACTTCGACCTCCTGATGAAGCGATTGATCACGAGCAAGAATTCATGTCTGCAAATGAAGACCACCAGGTTGTATCTTTCCCTACTATTGACTACAAGGAATATCATTTTGATTATGGAGATTCAGGAAAGATAACTTGTTTCTGGATTAATCATGGTCCGGATGAGTTGCCCCAATTACTAATCTTTCCTGAAGTTTTGCTTGAGTTTCAGGTTTGTCCATTGAAAGAATATTTTTCTGAATTTAAAGATAAGTTTGCAAAACTTCGCACTATGACTGTTACTTTGTTGTTATTATACATCCTGAGAAATCATGTTAGGAGTTGTATATACTTAGGTCTTTTGACTGTTGTTTGCTTAAAAAAATTTTGTTTTCGTTTAGAGTAGGTTTCCTTTCCGTTTTGTTTGCTTTAGATTAGTTGCTTTGCTTTCTTAGTTTAGTTTGCTTGCCCGTTTTGTTTTGCTTTCAATAAAGGGGCTCCCATTTGTGAAGGGCGTTGTATCTTAGGAACTCTAGCGTCTGTGCTAAATCATGTTCAGTCCATTTCTTCGATTAATATTTATGGAAGATCTATGAAGCCTAGATTAATTGTCTCTAAAGTGTCCTAAGGTCGAGGATAGTACTTGACTGGGAAGGAAATCATCTATTGTGTCCTGATACCGAGTCTTGCAGTTATTACATTTTACACACTTAAAGAGTTCTCTGAGTCAGTGTGGTCTCCTAAGTGAAGTTGTTGGCTAGAAAGTAATCAAAAGTCTTGCTTCAGCGCCACTATAATGCTCAAACCCAGGTGAGCTTCATTGCTTACAGGCCAAAGTGTGCAAATATATGAAAAGAAAGAATATCAAAATGAATCAAAAGAAAAGAATGAAAAATCAAAACACTTGGATTTTGGGTGTGCGGACATCTCTACAGGTGTACCAAAGAATCAAAACACAAGAAAAGAAATAAATCGCCGGAAGTAGAGCAATCTCCGTGAGATTATAGCAGATAACCTCGTCGGGGCTATGGACGCTCGCTGGCAGCGAGGCTCTATCCAAGGATGCTTTTGGAGCTAAGACCCAAAAATATACTGGAAAGCCATCACGGAACCAAAGAGTCGTATTGGTCTTAAGAGACAGGAATAAACCCATGTGCACACACTTATAACTGAAGGATAAGATATCTTGATATGGTTTAGGATTTCTCTTCACTTTTGAGTACTCTTCTTAGTCAAGGGGTAAGTTAGTGAGAATTAATCTGAGATTCCGGGTTTGAAGTAAATTCTATCTTTGAAATGTTCAGGAACATTTATTCAGGTTGGCGCTAGATGTTGTGACCATTTCACACATCGCCCCATTGCAAATGGGGACCCCTTGTTTTCGCTTTTTGCCTCGGTGTTGCAGTTGCATGTCACTTGTCTTTTTACAATGAGGTCATCATGTTGAGGGTTCTAAGTCAGTCAGTCTGCCGAGAGTCATCTGAGCCAAGTCAAGAATCCATGCTTGAATCAGCGCGTAAACGTCACCATCGTGCTTAGAAGGCCTGGGAGGCGAAGATCGACTGTCGTTTCAGTCAAATCCGACACTTCCAAATTTTTAGGGTTTCTCACCCCGGGCCCCCTATTTTTTAGGACCTACTTTTTTGGCACTTTTGGGCAATTCTGGGATCCCTATTTTTTAGGGTCTATTTTTGGAAAGTTGCTATTTTTGGAAAATTTCTATTTTTGTTTCTATTTTTAGAAGGGTCCCGAGTTCTGAAAACGCACTCAGAAGTTCGAAAAACTCAATAGATCTCTCAGAAAATCGAAATGAAAATTTTGAAAAAAAATTTCGAAAAATCTGGAAAATTCGTTCAAAAATGGTGAGAAATTCTGGAAAATTACAGAGAAATCTGGTAAAGAGCACTAAAGATGGTTGAAAATTTGACGAACCAGTCAAGAAATCCAAGCAATTCATGGAAAAATCTGAGAAACTCATCGGAAATCTGAGATAATGACTGAACATTCATGGAGAATCTGGAAATTCAGGAGAAATCTGGGCAAAACTGAACATCTATTCATGGAGAAAACTGAGACATTCGCCTAAGTATGGAAGACTTTCAGCTCACAGTCAATGGTGAAGCTTCAGCCAAGCAATCAATGGCACAAAATCTGAGCAATGGCCAACAAAGTAATGAAGTCCGCCCTTGGAAATGTCTAAGTCAAATGAGCCAATGGCCAGACCATCAGCCAAGTCCGCCCTTGAAAGAAGTCTGATGGCAAACAAATGCAACAAGAGGCAATGTCAAGGAACTTCCAAAGTCCGCCAAGGATGTGCCAAAGAGTCTTGAAGTCCGCCTTAGCATCAAGGTGCACATGCCAAAAGATGTTGAAGTCCGCCATCTTGAAGGAAGCACATCCTAGCATCATCCAAAGTCCGCCTTGCACATCCTAAAGTCCTCTAAAGTCCGCCATCCACAAGAAAGGAGGTGCCAAAAGGTTCTAAAATCCGCCCAGCAGCAAAGGTGCATATCCTAAGGTCATTCAAAGTCCGCCCAGCTCATCCTTGACCCCTCTAAAGTCCGCCCTATGCTTAGAAGCTCATCCAAAAGGTTAAGCAAGTCCGCCCTTGAAAGGTGGGACTTGGCTGAAGGTCAAGTAAAGTCCGCCTAGGCATGTGAAGTGAAGGAAAATTGAAATTTTACTAAGTATTGATGCCTACCAAGAGAGAAAACTTCGAAATTTGGCTAAGTATGAGAGCTAAAAAGGAGGAAAATCCTTTCCAAAGGATAAGCAAATGCTAAAGAGTTAAAGAAATTCGCCCTAGAAAAGAGGGACGTCCAAGATGCTCATCCCAAAGATTTAAGAAATGTCCACCATGCACTTGGAAGAAGCTAGCAAAGTATCCAAAGACATCCATAGTCTTCGTCCAAAATGTCAAGGAAGTCCGCCCAAGGTGATAGGATGATGATTTTTGGCTAAGTGTCAAGGCCAAATCCAAAGAAAAGTTCTAAAATTCACCTAAGTATAGAGGCTAATGGATGAGAAATGAAGACGTTGGCTAGACATCCGGACACTTTCGAGAGGATAAATGCCAAGATTGAAAGGACATGTGCTAAAGAACGTCAGGATATGGCGAAGAATGAAGCGGAATATGCCTAACACAATGAGGGAAAAAGAGGCAAAATTTGCCTAAGTATGGAAAATGCGAAGAAATTGTCAACTTTGGCTAAAAAGAAAAATGCACGAGGTAAAAGGAAAGGAAGGATCGTCCTCGACCAAAGGATGAAGAATATGTCAGACATCAAGGAAAGTCGCCTAACAAAGTCATTCAGACGAGGATATTGCCTATAAAAATTTGACTGAGCAAGGAAATATTTGACTTTGGCAGAGCAAAATAAGCTTAAAATCTCGCTTCGGCAAAGAAAAATGAGGATCTGGTAATGAAATCTTTGACGGAATGGCTTGAATTTTGGTTTGGCTAGACAAAATTAAGGATGAAATCGGAAAATACACTCTCAGCCAAGAAAAACGGAAGAACAATCGAAATAGCCATGGGTCGAAGACGAACGGGTTGGAATAAATTAAAATATTTTAATATGCCTTGGACAAAATCAAATTCGCCAGACAATGTTTTGGAGGAAGATAATTTGTGCCAGCCAGAGATAAAATCCGAAGGGCAAAATTAAATTCATCGTGACTTCAGGAGAGAGAGTGGTAAAAATTCAGGAGAGAGAAAATCTGAATTTGTTTATTTTATTTCTTGCAGGTGGATGACGACGCGAGGCGAGTCTTCAAAGAAGAAGCAAAGGCATGTAATGGAGGGAAAAAGATGGCACCAGCATGAGAAAGTCTGACTTTTCCCAAGCTCAACATGTCCAAACATTTTCCGACTTTGCTTGGAGAAGGTATTAGATCTGCTAAGTACAATGGCAAACATGATGCAAAGTCCAACCTAGACCAAGAAAAGAAATGTCAAAGTGTTGAGAAGGTTCGCCCAGCATAAAGATAAGATGGCGAAACCACTAGCAAATCCGACTTTGCTCAACTGAGAAATGGCACAAGCATGATAAAGTTCGACTTCTCCCTAGACATGTTTTTCCAAAGTGGCTTGAAGTCTGACTTAGGCCGAGAGAGAAAACGTCCAAGCTCATATGAAGTCCGCCCAAGGAGAGGACGAGAAAATTGGCTAGAGGAATTCACTAAGTGTTGGACGGAAATCAGGAAGGGTGAAGAAGAAAAAAAAGAGGAAGTGAATAAAATTCTTGTCCAGGGATGGAATTTGTCCTACATAGCACAAGCCAGATTCAGAATTGAAGGCAAATCCACAGGAAAAGTTCGTTCGAGCATGGTGTTGAATGATCCAGATGATGTTACAAAATGAACCTGAATAGCCAAAATTTGGCTAATTCTAGGAAATACTTCATAGAGGAAATTCCAATTTCCTCCATTGTGGCGAAAGCACAAAGGCATTCTTCTCCAAATTCTAGACACTTGAAAGGGAATCCAAGGTGAAAGCTAGGAAGGAACAAGCACAACGGATAGAGTCATCGGCAGGGAAAATATTCTAAGGCAAGTGCGTGGAAGGAAAACGAAGCAACCAAGGAAGACATCCAGCATGCTGAGGTGGCGCCTCCTCATCTTCCAACCAATCAAATTGTTCCAAATCAACATATAACAACTTTCTATTTTATTGTTGATTTATATTTAGCAAAAGGGACAAGTGTCCTCAAATGAAATTTTCTCATTGGTCGAAAGTGACAAACCCTAATTAGGGTTTTATTTTGTAATCTCGGCCGTTGATTTGAAATCAATCTTGGCCATTGAATTGTAATTGGGGAGCCTATAAATTGAGCTCGCCCCCTCATTTGTAAGGTGTGGAGACTTGTTATGTATATTGTCGCATTGAGACTATTTTGAATGATAAAAGCTCTTGAGCATGATTTGCCTTGAATCACTTCTTATTGTTGAATAGTAAGCGAGGTTACATATTATCTTCCGCCATAGATTAGAATTAAAGTTAGATTAAATAGAATTTGCTTTGAAAAGTTGTTAATTGAATGAAAGATTGATCGTATCGACTCATTGGTGAAGTGTAGCTCATACTTTCTTCGGATGAATGATTTTCATCCGATGCGTAAAGTTAGCCTGAGCTCCTAAGTGTGGAAGCCTAACTTCAACCTTACCCAAGGTTTGAATATCATTCTCACAACCCCTTTGAAGATTGCACCCATTTTTGCGTATGTTGTCCAATAGGAGGCGAAACAAAATGTGGTTTATTTCGCTTCATCAAGTTGTTACTGTCTCTTGATTTCTTAGGCTTAGACTAGACTCTCTAAACCCTATTCTTTTTGCCATTTTTTTTGAGATCCATTGAAAGTCCCAACTAATAGCCATCAACGATAAATTTCCTAAGTCCCGAACTTGTGAAGATTATTCTTACGTAAGTCCCCTTGTTCATTACCAGCAAATCACAACGACCACTGAACTTATCCACACGTCGAGACCCGACTAAAGAAACCTTGGAATCGCCTACGCGGTGGTTTTTCAAGAGAGGATAGAGTGTCTTTGGACATTTTTATTCTGATGTTTGGTGAATGATAAAACACTCATCAACAGGTCCAAACTTCCTCATCTTTAACTTATTGTAAGTGCTAATTGGAAATCTCTCCTTCCTCAAATATACCATCACTTCATCTCCAACAACAAATTCCTTATGACTTTGATGCTCATCTACCTTCTCCTTATACTTATTGTTCATGTCTTCCAAATTCTTCCTGACCTAATTATGCAATGTCTCCATGAAATTTGTAAACTCTTTTCCCTCTACACTCTATTTATTCTCCATACTGATGTCTCTTAACTTTGTAACACCTCTAGGATTTGCTCTGGTAAGAATCTGAAATGGTTTCTTTCTTGTACTCTAGTTCACTAAATTATTTTATGCAAACTCTGCATGTAGTAAAACAATATCCAAATTTCATGCCTTATCTCCAACCAAACATCTTAATAGGTTACCCAAACTTCTGTTCACTACCTTTGTTTGTCCATCTATCTATGGGTGATATGATGAATTAAACTTCAAATTTGTCTTCATCTTTTTCCACAATTTCCTCCAAAAGTACCCAATGAATTTAGTATCTTTTTATGAAACTATACTCTTAGGTAATCCATGCAATCTCACAATCTCCTTGAAAAATAAGTTAGCAACATGCACAACATAATTAGTCTTCTTACAAGGAATGAAATGTGCCATTTTAGAAAATTTGTCCACTACAACTATAATAGAATCATAACCTCTCTATGTTCTAGGTAATCCCAAAATGAAATCCATGCTCAAATATTCCCAAGGTTTCTTTGGTATTGTCAAAGGTTTGTACAATCCAATATTTTGACTACTCCCTTTTGTAACTTGGAAAATTTTGTAATTCTAAACATACTTCCTTACATCCTTGTATATCTGCGGCCAAAAATAGTGTTCACTTACCAAAGCTACTATCTTATCTATTCCAAAATGTCCTCATAATCCTCTACTATACTTTTCCTTGATCAAATTATCCCTCATTAAACTCGACATACAAAACTAATTTCCTTTGAATAACATACCTTCTTGAATGAAATAATCCAACCACTGGCCTGTCACTACTGATTCTTTACATGCTTTCCATGCTTCACCAAAGTTTGCATCTTCTTCATGCATATGTTTCAATTCTTCAAATCCCAATACTAGTATTCTCATTTCTGTTAGCAAATTCCTTCTTCTACTTAGTGCATCTGCAACTTTGTTTGACTTTCCACTCCTATGCTTCAACACAAATGTATAACTCTGCAAGAATTCAACCCATCGCATATGTCTTTGATTCAACTTTCCTTAACTATGCAAATACTGCAATGCTTGATGATCTGTATACAACACAAACTCCTTAGGAAACAAGTAATGTATCCACTTCTTCAAAGCTTGAATTATGGCATAAAATTCTTGATCATAAACTGAGTATCTTCTTTTGGCATCGTTCAAATTCTCATTGAAATAAGCTACAGGTCTTCTTCATGACTCAACACTGCTCCAATTGCATTTCCATTCGTATCACAGTCAACTTGAAATACTTTGTCAAAATCTGGTAATGCTAACATTGGCTACTCTATCACCTTTTGTTTCAATAATTCAAAACTCTTTTGTGCTTTGGTTTTCCACTTGAAATCTCTCTTATCTCCTCTCATCATCTTTTTCATGGGGTTACAAACACTACTGAAACTTCTAATAAACATTCGGTAAAAAATAGCTAATCCATGGAATGATCTTACTTCTCCAATATTTATTGGTGTAGGCCAATCTAAAATTGGTCTCACTTTCTCCATATCCATCTTCAATCCTTCAGTAGAAATAACAAATCCAAGGTACACCAACTCTATCTTCATGAAACTAAACTTCTTGATATTAATCAATAAATTCTCTTCTCTTAACCTCTACAATAATTTCCAGATGTGCCCCAAATGTTCCTCTCTAGTCTTATTGAAAATTAGAATATTATCCAAGTAATCAATGAAAAAGTTACCCAAGAATTTCTTCAATACCTCATTCATCAATCTCATGAAAGGGTGAACAGTGCATTGGTTAATCCAAAAGGTATAACTAACCACTTGTATAATCCTTCATTAGTCTTAAATGGAGTCTTCCATTCATCTCCTTCTCTAATCCTAATCCGATGGTATCCACTCTTGAGATAAATCTTTGTAAAATACTTTGCTCCACTCAAATAGTTCTTTATTTCATCCATCCTTGGCAATGGGAATCTATACTTGATAGTGATCTTATTGTTTTCTCTTGAATTTGTACACATTCTCCACTCTCCATCCTTCTTCGATGTAAGTATAATAGGTATTGCACATGGACTCAAACTTTCTCTGATTAATCCTTTCCTCAAAAGCTCTCGTATCTATCAGTCCAACTTTGCATTCTCTGTCGGTGTCATTATGTGTGCTGATTTGTTTGTCAAACTTGCTCCTAGTATTAGATCTATCTGATGACTAATACTCTAGACCTCTAGTAAAACATCTGGTACATTGTCCAAAATGATGTCCTTATACTTGGTCAACAACTCTACAACTTATTCACTTCCTTTAGTGGGGTTCTCTATCTCTGGACCATTGATTTTTTTTAGAGTCAATGCCAAACACATGTTCTCATGCCTCAATCCATCATGAAGAAATTTCCTTCCATCTACCAAACATAGTCTGGCAGTGCCACAAAATTTAGTCTTCTCCTCTTCCTCCAAAGGTATCAACTTGATTCTTCTTCCATTTGATGTCATAGTATAGGTATTCCTTCTTCCATCATGAATTATTTTCTTATCATATTTCCATGGTATTCCTAATAGTAAATGACATGCATCCATAGGCATAATATCACACAGTACTTCATCCTTATATGATCCAATATGAAATTTCACTAAACATTGTTCATTCACTAATATCTTATGTTCATCTTGAATCCATGCTATCTTATAGGGTTTTGGATGTTTTAGTGTCTTCAAATTCAACTTTGTTACCATCTCCTCTAAAACTAGGTTATCAGTACTACCACTATCAATGATAACTTTACATACATTTCCTTCAGACTTACATCTGGCTCTGAATAGACTTTTCCTCTGTGGTGGTTCATCAATTACTTCTTCATGCATCAAATCTCTTCTCATTACCAATGATTCACCTTTCTCTGGTTTTCCACATGAACTAGGGGATCTAACATGTTCTTCCTCCACACATGTTGTTCTTCTGGTATGCTCAAGTTTCTTTTTGGTACTTCCTTGATGACACTCAAATGCTCTATGTCCTTCACCTCCACACTTGAAATAGGTTCCTCTAAATGGCCTTCTCTCAGATCTCCCTTCATTCCTCCAATATCCTTTGTTATGGTAAGAATTATGACCTCCTTTGTTACTTGAGTAGAAACTTCTACCTTCCCTTCCATGGTGGTATGAATTAGCATCCTTTTCTTCACTCCAATAGGGTTTTGAATATTTTTTCTACTATGTATATGGTCCTCTTTCTCCAAGTTGGTTCCATTCTTCTGAAATATTCTTCTTGCACTTCTCTGTCTTTGTTCAAACTTCTTGTTCAACTTCTCTTCTACTTTCAATGCAAACTGATATGCTTCTTCAACATATGTCATCTTTACCGGGCTCAATTCTTCTTGAATGTTTTTTCTCAGTCCATTCATATATCTAGCAAACTTTTCTTTGCTTGCTTCACTATGATCGGTTCTGATTATCATCTTGTAGAATTCTTCAGTATACTTCTTCACATATTTTTCTTTTTGTCTCAGGTTCTACAATATTTTCAACAATTCTAGTTTATAGTATATTGGTATGAATTGATTCTTCAGCTTTGTCACCATTCGATCCCACTTAATGGTTATTTCTTTTCCTCTTCTACTTTGGTCCAATTGAACCTTTTTCCACTATAACACAAAATGACCTTTCAACTTTTTTTTTCACAAATTTGACTCTTTTCGGATCTTCAATTTCTTCATATTCTAAGTATTCTTCCATCTCATTTATCCAATTAGTCAATTCCTTAGGATTCAAATTTCCCACGTAATTTTGAATTTCAACTTTGAGTCGCTTGCCAATTTTTGAAATCAGCTTCAACATCTTTACTTGATTTGATTCTTCTTCTTCATTATCTAGGGTTTCTACAATTTGATTCACATGTTCTGCTTCATCATCACTTTCATCATTCTTCCTAGGTTTTAGGCCTCATCTTCGATCTTCTTCAACAAAATCTAGCCTAACTCGCATCTCATGCATCATCTCCAACATCTCATCCATTCTTCCAACAACATTCATCATAGCAAGCATTCTCCTTAGCAACATATCTCCCCTCAAATCCAGTGCAACTGCCTCAATTCGACAATCTAGCTACAAGGGTTTGAACTGCCTCACAATCAATGATCGGTTGAAAACAAATGTAGTATGCCTTAGGCCGGAAATCTATTCACCTCAAGGAATTCCTTTAGGAATCAAAACTCACTTTGATACCACTTGGTGTAGTCATGGTAGGAGGGTTCCAAAAGGAACAGTTTGGACCATGCAACAATGAGTCAACACAACAAAAATTACATAAAAAAGAGATATGTGAACATGAATCTTCATAAATATAGAATGCTTACATGCAACATTGGCCACAAGGGTGAATATCCAGGCTCACATGCCTTGCCTTACAAGCTTACAACATACCAATAGCCTACAGGCCTTATTACATGCCCCCGAAGAGTTATTTAAAAAATATAACGAAATGATCTAATGATGAGCTACTAACTGATAACTTTCCCTCTACAAATGATTACAATGCTTATAAATATGTTCCTCAAGCTCCAAAATAGATCCGCATCAGCCACAAGGGTTGATAATCTGATGAATGCTCAAATATGAATGTCGGCCTCAAGATAAGAAGAATTAACTCCATGCATGATGAATTAACTTATGAATCTTCAAGTTAGGTCCCAATGAACCCAAGATGCTTGTGTGATGTTCAATTAAACCCCACACTATCTAGAATAGGTTTGCACTAAGAAATTTGGACCAGGTTGGCCCCAAATACTCTGGTTAATAACAATGTGAATTTATGAGAGCGATAACTTTCATTAGGTAAATGAAAATGACCTGAAATTTGGATATGTAGTAGATATCAATGTGTAGATGCTATATCCCACTGCACTAGCTGAGAAACAAAGATGTGGTAAAATCGGGAATGAATTGCTACTAAATGCAATGCAAGAAAAGAACTATTTTTTTGTTGATACATGATTGCTTTACAACTAGGGATGCTCCTTATCATCAAACTTCAAATTTTCCTATTCATGTATAGTGCTCTATTCAAGAAAATTGCCTTGCTTATGTAGATTACCGTGTGGCAGAGTTGAATCTAACCGAGTATGAGTCTATGTGGGACCTTCATCTAATTGCTAACTGCTGATATGAATAGGTTGTGAAACATTTCCAAGAGACTATTAGCAATGCAAAACAGGTTGCACTGAAAAATATGGAGACTGCAAATTAATGTGATAAGTGGCACCGATTCTTAATAGTTGTGCAACATTCCCATAAGGCAACAATATGTCATTTAAAGGCTACGTTGGATTTAAAACACCCATTTGATGCTGCATGTAAATATGTGAAGGTTGTGTAGAGGGATGGTGAGGATCGGTTGAAGTTTGAGATAGTTGTGTGGGCATAGTCATAGGTTGTGATGAGCTCAGAGACAATTGTGTGCTCATACTAGAGCTAGAAAAATTTCCTCTATTAAAATTTTTATTATTCTCAAACTCACTAAAAATATTATCTACAGGCACAAACTCTTTTACCAATATCTCCCGTTTTTGCAGAGCAGTGAATACTTTACACAACATCCCTACTACAAACAAGTTTCTTGGCGACAAGATCCCATAAAGGAAAACCATATTGTTCTTCACCATAGCCAACAAATATGCATCACCTTGTCTTAGAATCCAACCTCGTTCGCTTTTCCTTAGGAACATGAGCAAACGATTCACAACCAAAAACTCATAGATGAGAATAAGAAATTTATTTTTCCAACCATTTCACTTTAGGAATATCAAAATCCAATTTGGATGAGGAGCTTCTATTAACTAAGTATACTGTTGTGTTAACTACCTTAGCCTAAAATTCCTTGCTTAGGCCTGCATTAGAGAGCATACATCGAGCCCTCTCTAAAATTGTTCTATTCATCCTCTTGGCTGCATGGTTTTCTTGAGGAGTGAGAGGTACTATTTTGATCCATCTAATGCCATTATCTACAAAAAATATATCAAATTCGAAAGAAAAAAACTCACCCCCATCATCAGTTTGTAAACATCTTATTTTATTTCCAATTTGATTCTCGACCATGGCTTTGAAATTTTGAATTTAGAAAAAACTTCTAATTTTCTATTGATCATATAGACCCACACTTTATGAGTATAATCATCAATAAAAGAGACAAAATAATTAGCTTGTCTAAAAGAGGGTACTTTCATAGGTCCAAACACATTTGAGGGCACGAGTTCCAAAGTCGTTAACCAATTGTCATGATCATTCTTCAAAAAACTAATATGCTTTTGTTTTCTATAAAGACAATGCTCACATAACTCCAAATCAACAAATTTTAGACTTGGAAGTTGATCCCTTTGAAGCATGACTTCAAGTCCCCTTTTGGTCATATGTTCGAGCCTCTTATGCCAAAGCTCTTAACTGTTGTCTACAACCACCATTGTAGCTCCCACTTTGGCATGACACTCTAACACATATAGGTTACCTAATTTGTTTCCTTTTGCAATCACCAAGACACGCTTGGTTACCTTCCAAGTATCTAAACAGAATTTGACATTGCACCCTTGAGCATAAAGTTGACTTATTGATATCAAATTCCTTTTTAGTGTGGGAACATGTCTTACATCCCTCAAAATCCATCTATTTCCATTTTTTAGTTGTAGCATCACATCACCTTTTCCTATTATTTCACATTCTTTATTATCACCAAGAAAAACTCTTCCAAACTTACCTTCTTGATAATTTGTGGAACCCTCTCAACATGGAGTAGCATGGAAAGAGGCACCGAAATCGAGCACCCATGAATCTAAAGTAGTGTCACTCACTGATAGAAATAAAAAACCATAATCTATATCATATGCAGTGTTTACTTCATTGTTGCTTACCTTTTCTTGTGTATTTTTGTAATTCCAACAATTCTTTTTTGTGTGACCTAGTTTGCCACAAAACCAACAATCACCATTTCTGCCCTTGGACTTCAATCTTATTGCAGATTTGGACCTTCTTCTGTTATTGTTTTTGCCTCTATCTTGACCCCTTCCTCTATTGACAAAACTTACATCAGTCAAGGAGTCACTGGATGAGGGTTTTTGATTTTTTCTCCTCATATCTTCTCTGAGATGAGTGGATGTTATGTCATCAAATTTTAATTCACTCTTGGCCACCACTGAAGTGCTAACTTCCATCACAACCCATTCCTAGCTATTTGGTAAAGAGCATAATAATAAAATTGCTTTAATTTTGTCATCTAGATTTATACCCACATAAATCAATTAGGTAACCAAGGTATTAAATTCATTTGGGTGATTGTACATGATCCCACCTTTCATGTTAAATTATATAACTTCTTCATGATAAAAACCTTGTTTGAAGCCGACACCATCTCATTCATGTCTGAAAGTTTATCCCATAGCTCTTTTGAGGTCTTCTCAGCTAAAACGTTGAAGAGAACATTGCGTGACAATGAAAGAAAGATTGTGGCCCTTGCTTTCTTATCTAGTTTCTCCCACTCTTTGTCTGGCATAAAGCCTTTTCCTTTAGCTTTCCATTCTAGTGTGAGTGAGAGATCTTTCTTAATTAGTAGAGATTCCATTCCATCTGTATTTTCCATAGCCTGAAGTTCTTCCCTAAAAACTTCTCAATTTTCCATTTTTCTTCTTCATCCATAATTTTTGAAATTCTTCACCTATTTCCAAAAGAGCTTCACCACCAAGCCTCTTTGTTGAGCTTCTTCACCAGTTCTAATATCAATTGTTATGTAAATTGAATTAGAATGAAAAGAAAGATCTAAGTAAAAATTTAGACTCAAATATAAACAAAGATACAAAATAATAAGACAAAACATAACACCAATTTTTAATGTGGTTCACCATAAAAGGCTATATCCACATGAAGCAAGAGCTCTCTTTATTAATTCGGTTATAATACATTTTCAGAAGCTCAATGCACTACAATAATTTCTACATATCATCAATCAACCTCTAAAAAAGGCTTCTTGAAATTAACCCAATGAAGGAATATGAGAGGGCAAAAGAAAAGAAGACAAAACACCAAGAAGGACAGGTTATAGTGGATGGATCGATTGGGCTTCACAATATCAAAACTAGATTCCCCTCAAAGGGATGCCTCTTCTAACATTCCAATATGGTTAAACCATACAATATATAGAAGAAAAAGAAAATATGTTGAAGAAGAGGAGGAGAAAATCTTATGTATTCTTTCAGAAGCTTTCCAATCCCCAACAAAGAGAGAGAAGAGATCTAGAAGGATATCTACTATCACCATGGATGAGAAAGGGAATATAATTGCTCAAATAGTCATCCCTCTGGTGGATAATTATGAATCTTACATGATGCCAAAGGATTACCACATTGGGAAATTTTATTTGGGAGTGAAAACAAGGGAAGGAGAGTAGCAGTCTCTCCTTGAATGCCTATTTTTTCTATCCTAAAGAGGATTTTAAAGATCAAGTGGCACAATTGATAACATGTTTAAATAACTTGATTAGACCTATTTATTTTGTGGCTCCTAAGCAAGTTTTGCAAGCTTCCCTCATAGGTGAGGTTAGACACATAGACCCTAAAGGATAGATACCTGTTGTTGAGCAGTGGAAAACTAACTTTTTGGCCTTATCAAGAAAAGTGCTAAGGAAAGTAATAAACTCCTATCACTGCATTAGTGATGAGGACAATCTAGCCCAACAAATGGAGGTAGGAATTGATGAAGAACTATTGTTTTAGGAAGATTACATCCCAATTTTGCATAGAATAAAGACAACTTCTATAGAAGATTTTCTTAAAGCAACTATAATTGAAGAAGATTAGGATAACCCAATAGAATGGTTAAAAGTTTCTCAATTAAGGATAAAAACCTTGAATAAGTGCAAAGTCAAGTTTAATAAGAACAAGATCCTAGCTTGACAGGCTATGGTAAAGATTGAACATTTTTTAGAATGTTTGGATTGTACTTTCTGGGAGATGCCAACTCTTGTTAACTCTCCCAGTAAAATGGTGGACCAACTAAAAGGACTCTTAAAAGGTTAGGCTACATAAGAATTCATTAATAAAATGATGAATAAGAAGGTGATGCTTCACTCATTCCAAGATGAATTTTACAATTTTACAAGACTAAAGGAATAGATGGAGAGCTCCTCTTTCACTCAGAGGATCAAACTATAGTATCGTCAACGTCCACTGATGGAGAAGATGAATGAAGTTATCATTTCCTTCACTGATAGCTTCCTTAATTGACTCAAGTCAAAAAAAATTAGTTATGCTTTATTTTTGCATAAATTTTGAAATAAATGCAACACCCAAGTTGTGATCTAAATGAGGTGTTGATTTTAGTGTAATTTCAATTTCAAAATAAGACTTTTTAGTTTAGTTTTAGTTAAACCCAGATCTAGCTAGGGTGCTCTAGTTTGCTTTCAATTAGATTTTATTTTAGATCCAAAAATTATAGGATTCCCAAGTCTATATATATTTTTATTTTGGATCATTTTAATCATCAGAACTTATGTATTTTGCAATAAAACTCATACATTTTCAGTGTGGAACTTCCTATTGGGCTTTGTGAAAATATTTTATGAATCAAAGGATTATGCCTTATTTGCATGCATATGGATCTTGATATTTGGTGATGGTATGATTGTTTTGATTGTTTGAGTTGATTAAATTAGTAAAATATGTTGTGTTACTATGAATTTAATTGAATTTTGTCTAAGATCTACGAGATGCTTGATGGCAGTTTGATTTCTTAAAACTTCAAAATCTTGAAATTAACTAATTTTCCTTGAAGATTGCACTAGTATTAATAAAAATTGAGTGAATTGATAATTGTCTTAATACTAGTTATCAAGATTTATTTAACCACTCCAAATTGATAAACAAAGAAAATATTATCATTGTCCATGTTTTTTCAATATTTCTTTTTAAATATTTTTGGTACCCTCAGATATTTTGATCTTTATTTTTATCATAGTTTAGGAAAAGAGAAAAATAAATTGAATAAATATAGATTTGTTGAAGTAAGATATTGATATGTAATTTGTTATTATAAAGAAAAAAATTATTATCGTTGTTTGCATGCATTGAATATATTTTCCAGAAAACCTAACCATCTGGGCCCCTTTGTTGAAATTGTTGTCACATAAAACTACACCCTACTAAACATGGAGTTCAACGTTCTAATGACACCATTGAAATGACCTCAAGGTGCGAGACCTTATGAATTGAGGTCAAATCTCTAGATAAGGCCTGCTTCCTCCTCTAATCTAAGTGCAGATGTGTTGATTCAACTCAACACATAAAACCCTACCACTACTCTACTCTAACAACTCATAGGGGAAAAGAGGAAGAATGAATGCATAAAGGAGAAAGAGAGGTGATACACCAAAACATAAAGTTGTTTCTTCTTTGCTTTATATTTCTCAATACACTAACAAATCCAATGAAATACATATTAAAACATGAAGGTAAATAAGTTTACACGAGCATGTGAGAAATAGTTGTGATAATAGCTAGATTTCATTAACATAAGGCATAAATCTAGACTTTACAATGGAAGAATGTAGAATATAGTGTCTACTAAAGAAAACTATGAGAGGATCCGAAAAGAAGAACCCTTAAAATGAATATAATTCTTTCCTTTATAGATTAGGCATAAATTACATGAATCAAAACAAACTCTAACCCTAACTAGGGTTAGCAATCAATACAAGTCCAAATAGATGAGGAATGAGGAGACCAATCCATGGGAGTCCATGCACAAAACAATCTTGGAGAACCAAAACTTGTACGTCGTACCTCTGCAATAAATGTTGAAAACAAAAGGGCTTCCAAAATCCCTCATGAAATAAATGATTCTAGGTATCGAGCAAGTTAGAAGGGACAAAAAGAAAAAATAAATGAGCATGGGATCCCATAACACCATGTGTACTCATTAGGAGATGCATTAAATGTTTCCCTCAAGCCCCAAAAATCAGATCAGGTAGCTGAGAAATTGGTTGGAGCATTAATAGCATAGTCGTGTAAAAACACAATATTCCATGGAATTGTCGATGCTTCAGTCCTGAAAGGAACCATTGTCTGAATTAAATGGTTTGAAGTCACAAAATAAATTTTTCCTATTAGATATCAGGCGTTGGGCTTGAAACTTACACCATGTTGAAAACTAGAAGGAAGAAGGCCAAAGGCATGACCCGTGGAAGATGCTTCCTGTTGGGGATAAGGAGGATGACAAAACTCTTATTGCTAAGAAAAAAAGAGCATGAAGAAACCTCGATGCCCAATCCATGAAGAAGACTTCAAAAAATGACAATCGGAGAGGAGGGATACCTCTTATTGTAAAGATGAAAGGAACAAGATGAAAATCCAATGCCCAACATCTCAAAAATTAGACTTGGTCAAATATTTCAAAGTCTTTATTGAGAATCAAGTGGTAGAAACATTGAAGATGAAGGTATGATCACTGAAGGCCAAAAGAGGTTTTGAGGATTAGGGTTTGGGGGAGGTCATTCTTCCTATCGAAAGGAAATAAGAGATAAGGGAGACACCTGAAACTCAGAATTCTAATGGTTCGATACTTAGAAAAATACATGAAGAAGCCATTAGGATTTCGAGGGTCGAGGGAAAGGCTTGAGGCCTAAGAAGGAAGGATGATAAATAATGAGGAAGTTCGATACCTAAAGTTTGAAAATTCAAGACTTAGTTGAATCTTGAAATACCTAATTGGGACTTCGGTGATTAAGTAGGAGGCTTAAAGTTGTGAAGAGGAAGTGAAAAGGGTTAAAGGGTAAGGCCAATGGCCAATGGCCGAAACAATTGGCAGAAAGATGAAAAAGAGGTGAAGGAGATGGAAGGTCAGAAGTGAGGTAAGCGAAAGCCTAAAAGTATAAAACCTTAGGACTTAGCCAGTTTTAGGAAATTTTCAAGGAAAATTCATGTAATATGGCCCATGTAGGATCTCTCAGATCGGTTACCAATGATGGGCCATCCAAGGGTGGCATGAAATGAAAACATTTTTTACAATTTTTATGGGATGATTACATGTTAATCATGGAATTCAGGGGCCTTATCAATCCATTGGGCATAGAGTCAAGGGAATTTTTCAACAACTGGGTCTCCCAAGAGTAATATAAAACATGTGCAAGATGCACTTGGAGAAAAACAAGAAAACTAGAAACATACATCCCCTTAAGGAGAATCCAAGGTGTGCAACAACACTTCATGGGAAGTAAGAGATTAACAATATGTACATGAAACTAAAAACCTTTAGAAATATGGTTTAAGGTGAATCCCATTGAATTATATCAAAAGGACCTCACCATCTAGCCTAGAGAGATAAAATGCATTGGCCTCCTTATAGCTAGTGATGACATATGGACCACTCCAAATGGCATCAAACTTGGAGTGCCTCCCAGCTTTGGCTTTGTCTGCATCCCATTTTAGCACTAGATCTTCCTCTTGGAACACCAAGTGAACTTCTTTTCTGTCAAAATTTATTTTGACTTGTGCTTGATGTGTCTCTATAATTTGCATATATTTTTTCCTTGTCTCCTCCATTTCCAAAAGCTTAGCCAACCTTACTATCATAGCATTATTTTCTTCCAACTCTAGCTGATGTTCCAACTCAAGAGTAAGCAGCTCCAATGATAATGGTAACCTTGATTCTCTTCCATAAACTAGCATGAAAGGAGAATTATAAATTGCTGCCTTGGGAGTAATTCTATCAACCCAAAGATTTGTTTTTAATTTGTTATACCAGACCCTTTGGTTATCTTCAATGATCCTCTTGATAATCTTGATGAGGTTTTTATTTGAGGACTTAGCTAGACCATTACCCTGAGGGTAATAATTTGATGAAGTCTTCAAAGATATACCATGCATGATTTCCCAACCACTAATTAGGGTACAAAAAAAAACCTTAGCATTATCAAAGATGATGGTGGAAGGGACACCAAACCTAGTCGTAATTCCATCAAGGAATTCCAAAACTAAAGCATCAGTGGCATCCTTTAAAGCAACTATCTCTGTCCACCTAGTGAAGTATTTTGTGGCTATTAAAATCCATTTATCATCAACACTAGATGGTGGATTTATCATGCCAATAAAATCTAAACTCCACTACGTAAATGGATGATCAACTTGAATGGCATGAAGAGGAAGGGAAACAAACCTTTGCTTTCCGAAAAATAAAGCACACTTTTTGCAAATTCTCACCCATTTGTGAACATCATTCAACAAGGTTGGCCAATAATAACCAACCCTCATGATCTTTTCAATAGTGGTCCTTGCAAAAAAAATTCCACCTAAAGAGCCATCATAGAATTATTCCAACAACCTATTAACCTGATTTGCCTCTATGCATCTTGATAGGACCCCATTGAAATCCCTTTTGAAAAATAAGCCATTCACTATGACATAGGGAATGGACTATAATCTGAAATGTATTCTCTTAGTCCTATCTAGACCTAGAGGATATCTACCTTCCTACAAAAAGGTAGTCATATCATTAACCCAACTGCTATGAGCATCAATGTTGGGTGCTTGGTGTTCTTGCAACACAAGGGAAACCTCTAAAGGTTGTTTAAAAGATGAGACAAGTTATTGACATAACCCTTTTCCTCTAGCCAACTTGGTGATTTTGATGTCAACATCATACTCCATCACCTTAGTGACCCATCCAACTCTCTTTTCATTGATATCTCTACTTAACAAAAATTATTTAATGCTGGAATGGGGTACTATTAACTATATCTTGTTGTTAGAAAACATGTGTCTAAATCCTTTTATTTTTCTCTAACAAAAACAAGATCTTTTTTTCAACATAGTTGTACTTGACCTCATAATCCTTAATCCCTTCACTGAAGAAAGCAATGAGCTACTCCAAATTTTCCTTATTTAGTTAGGTTAGAACAACCGATATACTTGCTTCACCTCCAAAGGTAAAGAATAAAATCCTTGTC
The DNA here is from genome assembly GCA_007258455.2 of Sequoia sempervirens. Taxonomy (NCBI): domain Eukaryota; kingdom Viridiplantae; phylum Streptophyta; class Pinopsida; order Cupressales; family Cupressaceae; genus Sequoia; species Sequoia sempervirens. Next base: position 424,208,498 of record VDFB02000015.1, read on the forward strand.
ATAATTAGTATTTACAAGGGTAGTAGCCTAAGCAATCTCTTGTTTAATAGCCTCAAAATTGTCCTTACCTTCCTTGGTCCATTTAAAGACCATGTTTTTCTTGAGCATGGAAGTAAGAGGTTTTACCAAAGAAACTAGGTTTGGAATGAACCCCCTCACAAAGTTAATTGTACCCAAGAAGCTCTGTAGTCCCTTCTTGTGGTTGGGAAGTGGAATGGCCAAGATAAATTTTACCCTTGTAGGATCAATGGCCAAGCCATCTTTTGCAACAAAGTGTCCAAGAATTTTACCTTGGGTAGTGGAAAATTAGACACATTTATTTGGATTTAGGGAATATCATATTCCCTACATTTCTAAAATACTTGTTCAAGGTGTTTGAAGTTGGCTCTTGCATGTTTTTAAAACACTATGATATCATCACCAAAATAAATTGTCTGAACACACTTTGAAATGCCATATCCATGGCTCTTTGAAAAGTGGCACCTGCATTGGTTAAACCAAAAGGTATCTTGCAATAAGCATAGGTGCCCCACTTGGTAGTAAATGTTGTCTTATGTCAATCAGATTCTTGAACAAGAACCTAATTATAGCTTGAATAACCATCCAAGGAATAAAACCTTTTTGAACCACTAAGCTTATATAGAATTTATTCGATAGAGGGAAGAGGGTAATGAGAACATCCTTTATAGAGACTCTATTTAGGTCTCTAAAATCTGCACAAAGCTTGATTTCTCATTATTCTTTCTGATAGGGACAAGGTTTTCCACCTAAGAAGAATTTTTCATAGGAAATATGATTCTAGCTTCAATAAGCTTATCAAATTCTTTCCTCATTAAAGGTTCAATTTTAGGATTGATAGGCCTTTGTTTTTGCCTTACAGGCTTGGCATATGGATCCAACTCAATGGTATGTTGGGCAAGGCTTGGGTCAAAACCATTTAGGTCTTCATAAGTCCATGAAACTATATCACTATATTTATTGCAAAGATCTATGAAAACCTTATGTTCAGTAGCAGAGCATACCTTTCCCAAGTTTAAAGACTTTCCTTTTGAAATATCAACTAATGGGTAGTCACCTTTCTTTACAACAAGGTTCATCTTTTTCTGCTTTAGTTGGTCATCTGAATTGAAGATGCCTTCGAGGGTAATGAGAAAATTTGGTAGCTTTTTGCTACTTAGCTGCACAATTTGATCACCATACTGATTCTGCAACTTGGATTGGTTTCTTTTAGAAAATTATGCCTCCTACAAAAGATTCACTATTTTCTTATCACTTTTAGAAATCTGCCAATGATCTCGATTATCTAGAACAACAGGCATTACAACCAACTTGATATGCTAATTTTTTCTTGCAATATGTGTTGGAATGTCAAATTGAGCACCAATTGTTGCAAGCCTATTAGCATGCTTATTTTAATTTTTCGGAGTTGTTTGGATGTTAAAACCTTAAAAACCTTCTATCAAATCACAAACCCTATGTTTGTAGAATTTGAGTAGATTGTTCTTGGTTGAGCTTTGAGTTCTAACCTGATGAAAAACCAATTCACTATCACCAAATACTTGCAAAAATTTGATATTTATTTTTTTATGCAAGTTGGAGACCTTGGATGAGTGCTTCATATTCATCCACATTATTAGTGTAACTAAACTGAAGCTTGAAAGAGAAGTAGTATTTCTCCTTACTTGGAGATACTAGCATTACACCAACACTGTCACCATTCTTGTTTTTAGAGCCATCAAAAAACATCTTCCACAATCCCCCTAGATCCTCTTGAGTTCTTATGAGATTGGGGGTGGGGGCATTTTCTTCATGAATGAAATATGTACTAGGACCAGTTTCCTTCATTTCAGCTATGGTGAGAGGGTCAAATTGGAATGCATTACCCCATTCATCTAGAAAATATTTAGGAACCTCCTCTAAAGGAGTAGTAGGTTCATGGAAAAGACACTCCTCCTTTTGATCATGCAATGTGCAATTCATGTTTTTAGGGCTAAGAGTGTAAGGATCTAGATGATCCTTTGTTATGGGATCATATTTGATGGTAACTTTGATTCCATATCTAGTTTTGAATAACATGTGGGACCAATCAAAAGATAGGTACACACCTATCTTGGTAGTGAAATATCTATATAGATAAATGGAAAAATGAGCAAGGAGGTCTATGACTGAAATATCTTGCAACACTTCACAACCAAGGAATGCATGGAAGGCCAATTTTAGGCTCTTAATTACTCCCAATGTTTTGAAGCTGTGCCATCTAACTATAAGACTCCTTTTTTCATAGGCTCATATTTGATTCCAAGCATGTCAACCACCTTCTTGGGAATCACATAGCTACTAGCCCCGAAATCTATTATATAGTTATGCACTATATTATTTTTGATAATTAAAGAAAGATAGAATGGAGGTCACTTATTGATTTTGTTAGGATTCCCTTCTTCTTTGGGTTGCACCAGGCTACTTGAAGGAGTAGTATGTTCCTTTTCTTGTACATCACCTAGTTTTTTATACTCTTTTAAAGTATACTATAGAAAATCCCTTTGTGACGGAATGGATAAAGCCTCCCACATAGTAACATTTAGGTTAGATTTCTTCATTTGATCCACTATGTTGAAGGGAAGTTGACTGGTTTTTGGGAAAACCTTTGGAACAACAAGTTTTGTCATTATTTTTCAGGTGACCTTAGGTTGCTCCATAGGTTGATTGGGCCTATAAATAGGCTCATTTCATTGTGGAACCTCTGTTGGTCCAGCATTTTCACCTTGTTGAGGACATTGAGAGACTAATGCATGCTCGACCACAGAAGATGTACCACCCACCATTGATCTTTTTTTTGATCTTATATTTTGAGATATTCCATCCACAACTACTTTATTTACACCACAAAAATTTTCCTGATGTCAATTAACTAATGAGGAGTCTTCATGCAAGTGATCTTTCCTACTAGCAATTGTTTGGTTTGCATTAAATTATTGTCTTGAGGTGGAAGTTTCATTTTGAACCACCAGAGTTTGCACAAATTCCCCATTTTGACAAGCATTTTTAATATGAGGTTATGGGTAACACCACTCTTGCTCTTGGGTTAGATTTTTTTGAATTGGGACCAAATATTTTCAAGTATTGGTAGTAGGTGGATGTATGTCACCTGAGGGCTTAGTATGGCTCCACCGATTCTATCCTTGATAAGGTTGTCTATTTTGTTGATAACTCTAATTTGGAGGCTAATAAGGTCCGTTATTTTGGGTTTTCTTCATTTTAGTTGTCACTAATTCATTACCAAAATTTTTCAACAAGGTTTTAAATTCATGCAATTCATTTGAAGGAGCAACATAAATTGATGGTTGACTAGTGGAAACTATTGGAATAGGAGCCACTATTGGTTGTGAAGGAAGCTCTAGAAATAAAGGCATTGGTGGCCTAGGAGCTATCTTTTCAGATTGTATCAAGCAATTTTATGCCCTTATGGCAATATCATATGCACCTGATAAGGTAAATCCTCCCATAGATTGCATCATAATAACTATATCGTTGTTAAGAGATTTTAAGAAATAAAGGAAGGAATACTTTAGAGAAGGTTTCACTAATATAAGGATTCTATCCCAAGTCTTTTGAAATCTTTAGTTGAAGTCACTCATGAATTCATGAGGTTCTCTTTTGGTTATTGTCAATTTTTCTACTAGGGACAAATGGTTGCTTTTGTCTTCATAGTGCTTGCATAATATTTCACCTAACTCATCCTAGTTATGAATGGAGTTAGGTGGAAAGCCTTTATACTAATGCAATTCTTTTCCTTTTAAGGAAGTGGTTAACATCCTAACAACCACATTGTCTTGTATTACATCATGCTCAAAGAAAATATTTGCCACATCTATGATGTGCTCTGTTGGAGTTATGGATGTCTCACCAGTGAAATGAAGGATAGTTTTGAGGGCATTGATTGTTATATCATTCTTTTGGGCTAAAATTAAAGGGATTACACCTCTAAAAGATACAAAGGGTTGATTTCTAGGTGTAGCCATGTGGAATAAATTTCTATGTGTTCGAGTAGTAAGTATTCTAGTTTAAAATAATCTACCCAATGACGACGTAGATTGAGCTCTAGGAGATGGATTTGTGCTTCTATTTCTCCTTATAGGTGATAAAGAATGTGCAGTGTTTCTTCATCTTCTACAAGCAAAATATGGTAAAGATCATAATTTGGTATACTAAAAATTACCTCTACAGGATGCCCTAGTTTGGATCATTGGAATTGAATGCACAGGTCTGATTTATGATCAAGAGTTTTAGGCTACAACTGAGTCACCAACTTTGATGTAGAGTCCTCATTTGAATGCAAATTCACCAGGTACTTTGTTTGAGTGTCTCTTCAAAGCTAAAATGTTGAAAGCAACACCAATCTCTCAATAAGATGAAAATAAATTTTTGGTTGTTCAATCGGGTATTCCAAAAATTGTTCACATAAAACTGCACCCTACCGAACATGGATTTCAATATTCTCATGACACCATTGAAATGACCTCAAGGTGTGGGACCTTGTGAATTGAGGTCAAGTCTCTAGAGAAGTCCAAGTTTCTCCTATAATATAAGTGCATATGTGTTGGTACAACCCAATACATAAAGCCCTACCACTACTATACTCTAACAACTCACAAGGGAAAAGGAAAGAAGGAATACATAAAGGAGAAAGAGAGGTGATACACCAAGATAGAAAGTCATTTCTTCTTTGCTTCATATTGCTCATTTCACTAACAAGTCCACTAAAACACATTCAAACATGAAGGTAAAGAAGTTTACATGAGCATGTAAGAAATATTTGTGATAATAGATAGATTTCATTAACATAAGGCATAAAGCCATACTTTACAAAGGAAAATTGTAGAATACAATGTCTACTAAAGAAAACTATGAGAGGAGCCCAAAAGAAAAAAACCTTAAAATAAATATAATTCTTACCATTATAGATCAAGCATAACTTAGATGACTTAAACAAACTCTAACCCTAACAAGGGTTAAAAATCAATGCAATTCCAACTAAATGAGGACAAATGAGACCAATCCATGGGAATCCACACCCAAAGCAAGCTTGGAGAACCAAATACTACATGCCATACCTCTGAAATAAATGTTGAAAACAAAAAATCTTCTAAAATCCCTCATGAAATCAACTATTCTTAGTATGGAGAAAGTTAAAAGGGACAAAAAATAGTAACAAATGAGCATGGGTGCCCATAATCCCACCTATAGTCATCAGGAGATAAATTAAATGTTTCCCTTGAGCCCCAAAAATTGGATCAGGTAGCTGAGAAAGTGGTTGGAGAATTAATGGAATCATCATGCAAAAACAAGTCATTCCATAAAATTTTCGGGGCTTCAAGATCCAAAGGAACCATCTTCTGAATTAAATGGTCCAAAGCCATAAAAATAGTTCTCCCTATCAGAGATGGGGCATCGGGCTAAAAAATTATAGAATACCAAAAACTAGAAGGAAGAAGGTCGAAGGTGCAACCTGTGAAAGTTCCTTCCTGTTAGGGATTGGGAGGATGACATAAGTCATATTGCTAAGAAAAAAAGAGCATGAAGAAACCCCAATGTCTGATCCTCGAAGAAGAATTTGGAATTAGAGAGGAGAGATACCTCCAATTGTAAAGACAAAATGAGCAAGATGAAGACCTAATGCCTGACATTCGAAAAAAATAGACTTGGTCAAATATTTCGAAGGATTTTTCAAGAATGGGGTGGAAGAAACATGGAAGATGAAATTCCGATCATCGAAGTCCAAAAGAGGTTTCAAGGATCAAGGGTTGGGGGGAGGCCTTTCTTCTTGTGGAAAGGAAATAAGAGATAAGGGAGATGCCTAAAACCCAAAAGTTTGATGGGTCGAGACTTAGAAAAATCCATGAAGAATCCATCAAGATTTTAGGGGTTGGGGGAAAGGCTTGAGGCCTAAGAATAAAAGATGATAAACGATAAGGAGGAAGACTGATCCCTGAAGTCTGAAAATTCAAGATTTAGTTGAATCTTGAAATACCTAATCGGGGCTTCAATGATCAGGTGGGAGGCTTAAGGTTGTGAAGAGGAAGCGAAAAGGGTTAAAGGGTACGATCAATGGTCGACGACCAAAACACTTGGTAGAAAGATGAAAATGACATAAAGGAGATGGAAGGTCGAGAGCGAGGTAAGTGGAAGCTTGAAAGTTTGAAACCTTAGGACAACCATTTTATGACTTTTTAAGGAAAATTCATGAAATATGGCCCATGTAAGATTTTTCAATTCGATTATCAATGATGGGTCATCTAAGGGTGGCATGAAATGACAACAAAAATATCTTTACATTAACCAATTAGTTGTCTATCATAGTCTTGAGGCTTGACTGAAGAGGAAAATTGGAGTAGATTATTCTACTTTTCAAGAGGAGCAATAACCTATTATTACTTAGCAAGTTGAATGTGTTGAAACCACCCATAACATAATTGGTGGTAAAAGGATACCACATGAAAAAAATCATCTCCTTTTCTCTAGAGGGATACCACAGAGTTCTCAAATCTTAGATCCCAACAAAGAGGATCTATCAGAGTTATCCCAACATAGAAAGATAAGGAGTGACAAAGAAAAGACCAGGGGTGACGCATCAAATTCTAAAGCACCACAAAAAACCTTAATCTTCAAAACTTACCAGTAAGTCCAACTTTACCCCCAATCATAATAGTTGTTGCACCCCCCCATATATGATGGCCTTTCTCATAGTAGATGAGAGTTTCCCATTGAGAATGGGAGGACCTTTACACAGGCTACCAAAGAACCCAGATAATTTTTTTCCTAAACATGTATATGGTGAATCCAAAACAATAGAAGATCATGTAAGAAAATTTAAATAAATCTATAATAAAGTTCAAATCGATCACCAAGACATAGTCTGTAGGCTATTCACATACTCGTTGGGAGAATTTTCTTACATTTGGTACCTTAAATTTCCTAAAATAGGAATTGCTACATGGAAAGATCTCAAAAAATAAGTTCATAAATCAATTTAATATATACACAGGTCCCACTATTTTGTATCACCAATTTGTGTCTTGTAGAAAAGAACATAATGAACCCATTAGAATTTACAACACAATGTTCCAAAAAAAATACAAAAGGCTATGTGATGGACATACCTTATGCCTGGATTAAAATCCATTCGAACATACTTCAGATCATTAGATCCCTTGACCAATTTATTCCTAAGAAGATTACCTAAAGATAGAAGGGATACTTTAGTAAAGATATATAACAAATCAATCATGTTTTAATAATAGATGGATCCTCAAGTAGGAAACCCCTCTGGAGCGTTGCCATCTCTAGGCTTTCCTGGTATACCAAACCAGATCTTGCAATAAGCAGTCTACTGAGAAACCAGATAGATTGATGAAACCTATCCCAAGAATAATGAATTCATCCCATAATTTGTTACCTTACCAGCCGGTGAACCACTAAACTCATACTACACCTATTATTGCATATCCAATGTGTGGGAAAGAAATACATATCGACAACAAGATAGGACAATTAGGAGGTCCTTTTTCTAAACAACAAAGAACACTTCCAGATCCAAGACATAATGCTCAATTAACATCTTAGTTCAAAGCTATGAAGAAAAAAGTATCTCGGGTTATGATTTAAGTCACTCATTTGAGGATAAGTCTCTCTCAGGGAGGAAATCCCTATAATCCAAGTTATAACTAGAACAATAATTAGAACAACTAGGGCTTCCACGATAGGAATTTTAACTCACAAAGAACAAGTTGACCTTGGAATACAAAACCAAACAATGGAGGAGTCCCAAATCCTCTAGAAAATACAAATACAATAAATTATTCTAATGTAAATTCAATAACACAAGGTTGCATATTTCACAAGAATTTTGATCATAATGAGGCTAACTGTCCAAAAATATAGAGAGTATCTAAAATCATGCAGGGAACCCCCCAGTCTATACCTAAAAAATATGAATGTTATGATGGCTGAATCATATGTATTACTTATTAAGAAGAATCAAGGTCATTGTGCAGAGGGAGAAGAATTCACCTTCCCTTTTGAAAATTAAAATGAGTTGGAGAGTATTGACATCTTTGATTTTCAACAAGGAAGATACAACTACAACTCGAGGATTAAATGGGAACCACTCACTAATGGGATTCCTACTAGGTCCAGTTCCAATCCCCCAGACCCCCATGCTAATAATAATCCTATGGCTCCCAAGGGACCCTTTGGAGGTAGTTTTGACCTAGTACTCCCCATATTCTTAAAACTCAAAGTTCAAGTGAAGAAAAATACAACACAATAGAGGATTTAAAAAGATAAAAGCTAATATATCTATCTATGACATCTTGTAGAGTTGTCCAAACCACAAAAATGCATTATTTAAATCCTTGGATGCTCTTGAATTGCACCTGTCAATAATCCTCCAAAGGACAAAGGTCAGGCCTTGAGTTCCTCAGATGCAATGGCGATGATATTCAAAGGAAAAATTGGAATTCCCCCAATTGTTAAGTGTTTGAATGTTTGGAAAAAACCTACATAATTGTTTGGTTGATTCTAGAGCCTCATGAAATGTGATTCCATACTCCATATGTCAAAAAATAGGGATGACCCCTAAACCTGCTAATAGATTTGTGGTGCAGTTAAATAAAATTGAGGTTAAAGTCATAGGAGAATTAAAAAATGTGTATATGCAACTAGCCTCAGACCCCATAGTCTAAGAATACATTGATATACACATGGTAGATATTCTTGAATTGTACGAAATATTTTTTAGTAGAGAGTGGAACAAATGTCTAAGGGGATGGTTCTTTACAGAATTTACCCAACTATGGTTACCATGGAGAAGATTGAACAACCAGATAAAGATAAATGTGAAACCCAAGTTAAAACACACAATCATGGAGTAAAATGCACATAATGAGGTCACTTTCATAGAGATGTGCTTAGGAGAGTATAAAATGAATGATGTAATGATGACATATCTAGTTTCCACTAAACATACTACTGAGGAAAGCCCTATAAAATGATTGCAAGATTTTGAATCTTTTGACCATGTTTTTCAAGAATTTTTGAGTAAAATGTATAACAATATGACTTATCTTGGAAAGTATGTATATGTTTCAGTACTTCTATTTCTAGGATGATACTAAATTCATGACAAATACCACTCTAAATTCTCATGTACCGCATTCTAAGATGCACTGACAAGAATTAAGATTATGCAATTTCAAAAGAAAGAAGATAAGATCAAGGATGAGGGAGCCACCTAAAAAAGATAAGATGATCCCTGAGGAAATTGTTGAAGATTCTTATCAAAAGAGAATGGAAGTCGAAAAACAATAGCTAAAGATATATTCAAGCTTCCCTCAGAGGCATCACCAACAAAAGATGGTCCTCTACCCAAAGAAGAACCAAATGAGTGTGATACTATAGAAATTCCTAATACTTTTATTTAGCAAAGGATACCCATTGTGAAAGATAAGTTAGAGTCATCAAGCACAAAAAAGAAAATAATGTGGAAGCTTAGATTTGATGGATCTAAGTGCAAACACGGAAATGGTAAATCCTTTTTGGGTGCCTTCCAGTTATAGTTCACTTGTACCAACAATGTGACTGAGTACAAAGCCTTAATCAGAGGATCATTGTTAGCTAACCAAAAGGTTAAACATTTGTTTGTAGGAGATTCATAATTGTTTGTGAGGCAGGTAAGAATTCAATACTCTGACCATGATAAAAGGTTATCAGTTTATAGAAATAGAGTATGGGATATAATAAAATATTTTGAAGCTTTCAACATAAAGTATATTCCAAGGAAAGAGAATTATCTTGCAAATTCCCTAATTGTCTCTGCTAGTTCTTTACAACCAATGAATAGATCCCGACTGAAAAAAATTTATGTGGAGATGTTTCTCACACCATCAATTCTAGATAATATTATGAATTTCCAAGTGTTTGAAGATGGTCAACACATCCTCGAAATCATCACCAATTCTATATTTTTTCTACCCAAATTATAGATGAATGTGATAGGGATCCATTTGAAATGATTGAAGAGGGAATTATTAACTTAAAAACCAAAACCATTCCTAAAGGCATAGTGGAATTGGAAAGGATTTTTGACTATGACAAAATTTGAGGATAATCCTAGTCCAAAAGAAGGTAAATATCATTTGCATAACCTCGGGAATGAATAGGATATGAGAGATGTACTTATTGGAAAAGTCTATACACCTGAAGAGAGAAATGGCATAGTCACTTCTTTAAAAGATTACAAAGAGGTAATTGCATGGAGCTATGAAGAATTGAAAACATATGACACTTTGGTATTCACTCATACCATCCTCTCGATCAGGAAGCCAAACCATGTAGGTAGAGACAATGTCCAGTGAATGCTTTGCTTGAACCCTTAATACAAAAGGAGGTAAATTTTTTTTTGAGTGACAAGATTATATATCCAGTAAGACACTCCACTGGGGTATCAAATATGGTGCCAATGAGAAAAAAATAGAGAAATCAAATTGTGAATTGATTTCAAAATTCTCAATTGAGCTTCAAAAAAGGATAATTATCCTTTACCCTCACTTGAGAAGTCCTCCAAATAGTGAATGGTTCACAAATGATATCCTTTCTAGATGGATATTTGGGATACAACCATGTCATGGTTAAGGAAGAGGACATATTGAAAAAAAAACTTTACTACAAAGTGGGGAACATTTACGTATAGACAAATGTCATTCAGTCTCATCAATGAAAGGGAAACCTTCTAAAGAGCTATAGAGATAGAATTTGAAATTTTAATTGGAAAATGTATTATATGCATGGATGACCTCACGATCTTTTCAAAAAAAGGGTAGATCACATAAATGATTTGCGTAAAATTCTCTAGAGGTGTAAGAAATTAGGTATTTCCCTCAACCCCAAATAGTGTATCTTTAGAGTTACAGAAGGAAATATATTAGGCCATGTAATTTTTGAGAGAGGTATTTCTATTAATCCTAAAAGGATTTAATCCATCCTAAAGTTGTCTTTACCGAATAGTAAAAAGTAATTGAGGTCTTTTTTCAGAAAGATAAACTTTATTAGAAAGTTTATCAATGGATCCATAGAGATTGTACATCCCATGAATGACATGTTAAAAAAGGATTCTAAAATTGAGTGGACTACAAAAGCCAAGAAAGCCTTTCAAGAAATTAAGGAAGTTATAACTAGTGTAGACACTTAAAATTATCCTGACCGATATTGCACACTTGAATCTGATTGCTAACACCGTTTCGTCGTAAAATTCATCTCTTTTTTTATTGTTTAATTAAATAAGCCTAGTTATTTAATTAAATACATCATTTTCATCTATTAATCTAATTAATTTTATTAGGTTAATTCCCCCTTTTTCACACTAACATTTCATTTAGTTTAATTGAATAATGCAAATTATTTAAATGAAACCCCCCTAATCTCCTCTCATTTAATTGAATAATCTAAATCGTTTAATTAAATGCCACTTGACCCCTTTTCATTAAACAAATAAATTATTTAATTATAATCCTAAATTCCTCTAATTTGCACAATTAAAACTTTATTTTAATTATCTAATTCCTAATTATCCTCACCCTCTAACTTGCAAGGAAATATTCCTATGGAATATTCCTCCTTTGCACATTCCTCCAAAAATGGAATATTCTTTCCTAACAAACTTTGTAACAAACTTTGTAACAACTTTGAAATTGTGTTTGTTTGAATCATTGTGAGCCATTGATTGACTCTTTGATCCATGTGATCTTGCATTCTCATCCATTGATGAGAATCCTTGATCCATGTATTCACCTCTATTGCATTTCAACCCTTGATTGATAAAATCAATCTTGACCCTTAATTCACAATTTTCTCCTATAAAAACCTCATATTTTGGAGAGAAATGGATCCACAATCATTTGAGTAAAGTTATGATGTTGAAATGCAGCCACACTTTCACCCATTAGCACACTTTTGAAGCATTTTTCATCCATTATGGTTCAAATCATCTATTTTCATCCATCTTTTATCAATATAATCCATTTGAAAGCTCATTTTATCAAAGGGATTGGGAAAGGGTCATCATTCCATATCAATATGGCACAAATCCCCCAATGGGATAGGATTTGAATTATTTAGCTAGGTTTCATTTATGCATTTCTTCATGGTTTTGTTTAAATGGCTTCTTGGTTAATGGTTTTTAAATATTTCATTGGGATTCTAGCTTAGTTAGTTAAATATTGCTTAAATTTGTATGGATCTAGTGTATTTAGCTATTACTATGATTACAATCACAACTAGCACACTAGTACTAGCTAGTACAAACTACACCAAGTCATCCAACATTTGTACCTTCACCTCATATCATTCTTGCATTGGTGTGTTGACTCAAAATGGGGAGAAAAATAATGAAAAGCCAATAGCCTTTGAGTTCCCTTTCAAAAATATAGAAATATGATATCCCATTATGGATAAGGAATCATTCACCATGCTGAAAGCTATGAATAAATGAAAACACTACATTCTAAGAAGCAAAGTGTTTTTGATAGTCTCGGATGTAACCCTTAATTCAATGTTGATGTAAAATGAGTTGGGAGAGTGGAGAGGTAAGTGGATGGACATTCTCCAAGAATTCAACATGGAGATATAACCCATGAAGCTGGTAAGAGGTCAAGGACTCTCAAAGACCCTAACTGGAGTTGATAAACAACTGGTGTGTCAAAAATATTCCCAACATGAAATTACTTTGGACACATGGTACAAGGACATAGTTTATTATTTGTTACAAAACAAGTGCTTGGAGGGTATAAACATTGTTACAAGATGGTGTGTCCTCTAGTCTCCGCAGTGCAACACGATGCTTGGGTTTGTGACATGGCTTAACCGCCTCCGACGGATCTTGTATAAATCTGGCAGTTGTATCAGGCATTAACATGTCGATCTTTTGGTGCAACGACAACCACCAATGTAACAACTGGTATCAGAGCTGAGGTCACAGGTCCAAACCCCTCACTTGCACTAAGGGGATTTTTGCAAGATGGTGTGTCCCATGGTCTCCTTATTGCAAAGTGGTGCTTGGGTTTGTGACATGGCTTAATTGCCTCCTATGGATCTTGTATAAATCTGGTGGTTGTATCGGGCATTAATAGGTTGATCTTTTGGTGCAATGGCAACCACCAATGTAACAAACGCTACCCAGAGGAGAGCCCTACAGATGAAAAGTAGAGCCTACATTATGAAATCTAAAGCCTTATATAAAAAAAAATATGGTGTTTAAATAAGATGCTTCAAAAAAGAGGAAATTGTTTCAGTCTTGACAAAATTCCATGACAAGTTCAGTATTGGCCATGGTTCGATGGGGGCAACTACTCATCAGATATTAAGGGAAAGATATTACTGGCCCACACTGTTCAAATATTTCTTTCAACATGTAAATACCTGTCACGTATGCTAGATTGGAGCAAGCAAGGAAAGAAATGTACCTATGCCCCTACAACTCGTATGTGAGGTATGTCCTTTTTACCAATGGGGCCTAGATTTTAGAGGGATGATTCACCCCTATTCCTCCACAAGCCATAGGTTTATTCTAGTAGCAACTGATTATTTTACAATATGGTCTAAAGAAATTGCTTGCAGACAGAGTACAATCGACATGGTGATCAAATTATTGGAGAATCATAAAATGACCAGGTTTAGAATGCCATTTGCTCTAATATGTGATAATAATACTTCCTTTTCATCTATTTAATTACTACAATGGGATTTTGAGCATAAGGTAGTTCTAAAATATTCTTCAAATTATTATCTTCAAGGAAATGGAGTTGTAGAATCTACCAACAAGAACTTGATAGGGGTCATTAGAAAATTTTTAGACAAGAATCCTAATGAATAACACTCTCACCTCAAGTTTGTGTTGGTGTTAATAATTTTTTTGTACCTAGTTAGTTTACTGACTAGGAAATTAGGGGATATATTCACATGTTAATTTTACTTAGGATTGTAAGATTCCTTCTAGAAGTCTCAGTTGTCATTTCTAGATCTTATGTTATCCTAGGTTGTTATAAGTTAGTTGTATCATGTTATAGGGTTAAGAAACTTGTCATGATCTTGTCTAATCCTATCTATCATCTTCCCTTTATAAGTAAGGAATTTCATGTAAATTTTCATATTCAAACATATTCAATCTTGCATTTTTTAAGCAAACATTCTTTCCATGTTATCTCTTGTGGAAGATATTTTGGTCTAGCAACTGTTCTTGGGGATGTTGAGGAGTCTCCATTTACTCCTACATGGTATGAAAGCTCTAGTGTTGCAGATTCCTTCCCAGTTATGAGGGTTTTGTGTTGGCTTGAATATTTTTCTAGGTGCATGTTTGGGTTTCAACAACCTCGCAGTTGAATCTAGGGTGTAAAAAAAAATCAGGTTTTCCTTTCGTTTCATCAAATTTGGTTATATTTTTCTTGATCTATGGAGGTTTCAATTTGAGGGTTTCAATTGCAATATTTGGAGGTAGCTAAAATTTTGAGGCACTTTCAGCCTAAATCGACCTCACCATCATGATCAAAAGGCCCAAGAGATGAATTTTGATATAAAATTTGACTATATAAATGACAAAGTTGTTTTTGAGGAAAACTTTTGTTGCTCAGGCAAGCCACACAACCCCTTGAGAAGCTGCAATTTTTACATAATAAATTATTTTAAAAAATAATTTTTACGGGTTTTTTATTATATTTTCAGGAAAAAATATTAAAAAATTTGGACAACTTTTATATAGTGTCGAGAATTTATTATATTGTTAGGTTTCATTAAAAATTTCTATGGTTATTAAATTTTATGTGCAGTCAAATCTCTATAGTCGCAGGGTACCTATCTTTTCACCGCAGGTTTTAATTAGTTTTTTTTTAAATATTTGGCTGAAGATTTTGGTTAAAGGGGTCAGTTGTTGGGTTTAAAACCCATGGGCACATTAGTGTTGAGGGGGTTACACCCTAGTGGCACGATTAGGGGCTCGCCACCCAAGAGGGACCTCCGCCCCAATGATGTTGCCTGTTGGCGTGTTTTTTTTTTAAATATTTTGTTAAGCCATCGATTCTATTGGTGTCCAAGATCCAAACCGCTTAGTGCTACATTTTTGCACCAATTTATCCTTAACAGTGCCCAATTTCCCCCCCCCCAAAGCCCTAAAATAGGGTTTTTTTCAAATTTTCATAACTTTTACCCTAGGTGGTGAAATTTTTCAAAACGAAATATTATTAGAAAGTTGGTTCTGTGAATTTTATAGTGGTGTAGTTGGGTTCTCAAAACAAATATGTTTGGTGTTTTTTTTTGCTTATTGAATTCAGATCCTGCATTTTGGCTCTCAAGCTCATAAATTTTTTCCATGATCTCCAATTTTCACAATTCTTACGATGTTGAAAAGGCATTGAGGAGATCTATCCTGCCATCCATGCACTTTTCTTGTTTCTATCCTAGGTACATTGTGATTTTAGTTTTTTACTAGTGGGTATATTGGAGGATACTTGGATATTTTGGCAATTGGGAGGGTGCTGTTTTGTTCATTGTACTTCATTTTAGCTTTATTTTATATATTGATGTCAAATTTTATCATTTGAGAAGTGTATTATCATTGTAATCATGGGTTATGCAACTCATCCTTCTCTAATAGTTTTGATTAAGGATAATTATGAGTCATGATATAAAGGCATCATAACACATTGTAGGTGGCTAAATATTGAATCATAAATGGACTCATTCTTGAACCAGAAATAACATATAAGCAATATGTTTGGGTTAATAAGAATGATCATATCATAAGATTGATTGGTTCTATTTTCAGTGCAATCATCCTCAGAGAGACCTATTATAAAATATTCTCAAAATTCTAATGCCCACGCACAGTTTGGACCAAAGTTTGGGAGATTCTTGGAGATCCATGCAAGCCTCCATTCCCAACAAATCCTACTTTAGATTTTCTCATTCCACTTGATGATGTTGATAACATACCCTATGATGATGACACCTTAGAGGAGTATGAATATGATGTAAAACTTGAGTGTCTTGATGATCCCGAGACTTCTACAGTTCCTAATTCTCTAGTTGAAATCACACATTCATCTTCTATTGACGATTCATTAAGTACTTCTAGTGATTCATTACAACAGATGTCTGATTGTCTTCTTGATTGGGATTCTTACTTATCAGACGTTGCTTCTTTATTTTTGGAGTCAAATTTTAGACTTGGAAGAGAAATTTGAGGATTTATCTCTCTTATTTGATGATAGTCATGGATCAACTATTGTCAATTTATCTTTTCCTTTGGAGTTAGTTCAAGATTAGTTTACACTTGTTCTTGGTTTGTCACAACTTGTTGTGATTGGGCATGCACTTGATTCGATTGTGACATAATCATCTTCATAATCTAAGAACTTGGCAACACATGAGTAGATTTTGGAGAAACAATACATGTGGATTCCACTTCCTACCAATTCCTATCTAGAATGGGAAGCATTCATGCATTTTTATTTGGTATATCTTCTTCCCAAGGGGAGAAACATTGTTTGTCGGCATTGTATTATGTTTTGACTTTAGACATTAACCTTATTTGCAAGAGATCATACATTGTAGGGGGATATATTATCTCCCTTTTTCCCTCTTATGGAGGATCCTTGATTGTATACATTATGGATGTAGTCCTTGGGGGATATCATTGAGTCCTCCATGCATCATCTTGTTTTCTTTTATTTTCTCTCTTTCTGGAGAGGAGTTTTGTCTCACAGGGTTTTCTCCTTTTCTTTCTTTGTGAGAGATTTAATTTTCATTGTAAATAGGTACCTAACATGGCCTTGTAGTTGGGACCCATATCCATCTTTATCTTTCCATAGTTTTCATAATAATATTCTCCCTAAGTTGCACTTAAGGGGGGTGTTGGTATGAATAAATGTCTTGTACCTAGTTAATTTACTTCCTAGGAAATTACGAGATATATTCACATGTTAATTTTACTTCTAGAAGGATTATAAGATTCCTTCTAGAAGTCTTCATTTTCATTTCTAGATCTTATGTTATCCTAGGTTGTTATAAGTTAGTTGTCTCATGTTATAGGATTAAGACACTTTTCATGATTTTTTCTAATCCTATCTATCACCTTGCCTTTATAAGAAAGACATCTCAAGTACATTTTCATATTCAACCATATTCAATCTTGCATTGTTGAAGCAAGCATTCTTTCCATTTTCTCTCTTTTGGAAGATATTTTGGTCTAGAAACTATTCATATGGGTGTTGAGGAGTCACCATTTACTCCTACAATTTGCACTATGGGAAGATAGGACTAGGATAAAAATTGTTTTAGGGACATCTCCCTACCAATAGTTTATGTCCTAAAGCTTGTATTCCCTATGAACCTTAGGATACCCATATTAAAATTCATGGAAAACTATCTAAAAATAAATGATAAGGTCTAGGTTAGATTGATGAATCTACTAGACTTGGAAGAAAGAAGATACACTACCCTTGAGCATGTTTTGAAACATCGGGCTATAGTCAAAAGATGGTGTGAGAGAGGGGAACCAACCATGTCAAGGCTCCAGGTCACAGAGAGTCGAGAGCGGAAGGCTTCCCTAACTTACCTCACTTTAAAAGATGACTTGGGGTAAGGATCGAGAATGATGAGCACTATAATGTACTTCTACCACTCTATAGATCTTGAACTTAGGTTTGGGCTAGGCAAGCTAGTTTTTGGAGTCGATACTGTGTCTCAGAAAACTCTTTGTCTAAGGACGACAGCGCAATTCTGGGATAATAGCACGGTGCAATCTCTTAGGCGCATTGGCGTACATATAGTCATAAAAAAGTAAACACAATACAAACCGCCTAAAAACTAACAAACTAGCTAGTTGGTTTTGATGGGAAAAACATAATGATAAAGCATGAGAAATAGAAACGAAGGTGATACAACAAATAGATGAAAGTTAGGGTGATGAAGATAATCTCACAAAAGCACCTGTTCGCCAGCTAGGTCCACACGTACGTTCACCTACACATAAGCAAGATGGAAATTTTTTGGGGTTGTATAGGGGTTTTCCTTAGTCAAACCCCCATTTTGATGTTTCCACCTCCATGGACAGCCATACAACAACGAAGTAGAAATATGCGATAAAGGAAAGAAGAGAGAACAAAAACACTACAAAAAATATTATGATACTTCTATCAAATCACAAAGGAGAGAAATGAAACATTACCACCTCCACCCAAAAGCTCACTAACCAATGGAGGAGAATATGGACTTGGCAAGGTCACGATAGCCACAACTACAATGAAGGGAGGTCTCGCAAGACTCCAAGCCCACACTTCTATGGCTTGTTTCACACTTGCAATGTGGAATTGATGAAGCTTCAAATGCTATTGTAGTGGAGTGTTGGAATGCTACTTGAGAGTGAAGTGAAGTGGAAAAAATGTTAAGAGAATGTGAATCTGTTGCTTAGAGAATGAAATGAGGTGAGAATGGATGTTTTTGAAGGTGGGATGGGAAGAATTTTCCATTTTCGAGGTCAATTGGTCAAAGAGGGATGTTACAAGCTGACCCCAATCGGGAATATAATGCATTTTCCAACTTCAAACACAGGAATCCATCACGGACAACAGCATGGACGTTTGCACACCGCGCGTGCATCCTTGACAAATATTCTCTCACCGACACAAAGGACAGATTCCAAGTGGATTGAAGGCAGTTAGGTGATATGGAATTTTCCCTTAGGATTTGATTTTCTAAGGTGAGAGTATGTGAAAGGGGAATTTGTAGAAGGGGTTTAAATTTGTGCCTATACATTTTTCCCCCACTTTAGTGAGCATGAGTACTGATGAGTGCTTCAATAAAGTAGATTGAAGAGTTAGTAGGGTTAGAAATTTATACTTGAACCGTCGAGGAAGTAGACTGTGATCTGGAAAGCTCAAAAGCATAGGTTAAGAAAAGGACTCCATAGGTACTCTTCTTGAGGAATTTTGAACAAAAGACTCTATAGCCCCATAGAACTATGAAGCTACACAAAGTACACCAAAGGCCCTCAGACCAATGATGGAAAAATATCGTAGGACAAAAGCATCTCACAAGCCCACAAACCTATAAGGAGGCAACCCCCAAGATCTCTTGCATGAAGGAATCCCCGTGAAGAAAGAGTCTTATAGGCCCACAGACCTACAAGAATATGATCCCCAACATCTCTCACATAAAGGAATCCTAGAGAATTAAGTTCCTCACAGGCCCACAGACCTGCAAGGAGGAAACCCCCAAGATCTCTCACATGGAGGAAGCCCAAAGAAGTAAGCACCTTACAGGCATGTAGACCTGCAAGGAGGCATCCCCCAAGATCTCTCACATGGAGGAAACCCAAAGATGGAGATTCCACAAAGTCATATTGGAAAGTGGTTTTACAGGTGAACTTGCAAAGCGACATGTTTGCCTGCATATAAAGCATGTTCAAAAACAAATCAGCCATGTAGGAAAATAAGTGGACAGTCACACAGACTGTTAATAAATTGGAAGAATTTCAAAGGGGTCCCTTGAGAACCTGATGTGAAGAGGGTCCAACTCAAGGGATGCGTTGTTTGGAAGTGCAAAAGAGACGTTTTTTCTTAAATCAATTCATCACCAAGAAATCCTTTTGAAAGATGTTCACTTCATCAAGGAATTCAAAAGGAAGAAAATTCCCCCTCTCAAGGGAAAGGTCAAAGCTGCTCCCACCTCAGAGGAAAGTTCTCAAGTTCTGTCTTTGCAAACCCATAATAAAGGAAACATATTTTGTTAGGGGTCCAAGTTGAGAATGTGATCCTTGAATTTTTTTGCAAATATTCTTGAGAAAAGATTTGTTGGAAATGAATGCATTTCCTGAAAATTGAAGTGTCATAGAAATGGCATTGTCACATATACGAGTGACAACTCAAGCTAAGAAGAGACAAATACATCACAAACAAATGGAACATGGGTGATTTGATAGTTTGGGGTCAGACCTACTCATGAATATATATAAGTTTAGTAATAGTGTATTAATGAATAGTCATCAACCCCCTACTATATCAAACCATGTGAAGAATGCACGAGAAGACAAAGTAAAAATAAAAAATTGGGTCAACATGGAAGGGAAGCCTAAATTCCCCCAACACTTTGCATCATCCCCAATTTACCAAAAATCAAACACAAACATGGAAGAATGATGATACAGATAGAAGAAGGTTCACGACACAAAATCACTCCTATATCCAAGCACCAACAAGGGTGACAAGGGTCATCCAGGAACACATAGAACAATCACGGGGGAATACATCACAACACACACACATCTAATCTAAATATAAAGAAGAGACCTCCCCTTAACACTCATCGACCAAGAGGTCATCCACTTCCCAATCTAGATCATTATAAGGGGAAAGAGGCTGAGCCTGCAATGGCAGAATATTAAGGGGAGGAGCTTCCGACCCTACTGCAACAAGGGCTAAGGAAGAAGGACCTGTGAATTATTCTCCACTAGGCTCTTGTGGAGCTATGGTCACCGAGTTCACGAAGATTGCTAACAAGGTCAAAACTTCATCTAGAGGGTTAAACATGCACTTTACTGGAGTGCCATTGTCATACCTTGACGGATGGAGAGGACTACACTTGAGATTCACCGCTTGGCTCACTGAGTGACTTGGGAGTGGTGATAAAGTCAAGGGAAATCGAGACTTGCTCCATTACTAGGATGGAACAAGATAGCACAAGACCACCCTTTAGAGAAGGTAGGATCCTCTTACACCCTCCATTGCTAGAAGGGCCTCTCTCCGCCTTCTGCATCAAGGGATGTGAACTCCCCATGGACAAGGTGAGAGGCATAGAGGAACAGGAGGAGGAGAAAACCGTGACAGATACCACCGAAGTATTTGACATATCCATGGGTTTAGGGAATGGTAGGATGTCTGGAAGGGACATCAATAGGGGTGGCTCAATCAAAGGAATGATAAACACCTGCACCTTTTTGGGGTCAAGCGCATTCATACTCACAATGGGAGCTAAAAGAAAGACTGAGCTAGATTGAACAAAAGCAAAGGGGGGGAGAGAGGAGGACATAGTAGGAGGCCCTGATATAGAGGCATTTGTCTCCTTTTCCTTCTTTTGCAAAGTGGCCAGGTCAGCCACTAGAGCCTTTTGCTGATGCTTGCGCTCATGTGCAAGGTGATTTTTACGACTCTTTGAGCTAAAGGCCAGGAGTTGTGAAGGGACGAAAGGTTCTTGCTCAGCCATAGGATTTTCCACTATAGCATTTTAAATACTTATGAATGACGAAGGCGATTCCATTCATGGAAGATAGCCAAGGTATGCCTAGCTTCATTCTGAACAAACATGACTCTAGAATAACATCGAAGACTGTGTCTACAGCCCTAGGTCCAACTAGGATGGATAGATTTATTGACCCATATATTTTGAGACAAAGACCATTGTGTGTATGGATGGTAGATTTTGTTTCTTCGTACTCCTTCCTCTGCAAATAATTTAGCAACAACATTTCCTCTATAATGAAATTCACTCGATTCGCAGGGTCAACCAAGACCCCATTCACAATGTTGCCATTGAGGTGAGTGAGAATGTAGAGGGGGGAAGGCTTGTTGTTCAAGGGCATATCTTGTGAGGTAAAGGTCACATCTGGTGAGCCGGTCACAAGCTATGTGGTAGGAGTAATCGTGACCATGTTAACATGCGACTCGAGCCGAGTGGTAGAATCAGAGGGATTCATAATTAAGGTGGTAAAATATGACAGAAATGGGTCCATGTATATCTGCAACTCACTATTCACTTTCACCACTGATTTGTTTGCATTTTATTTATTTCCATCAAGACGAATAGTACTGTTCTCGATTCGGTCCTATATCTCATGACGTAGGTGCATACAGTGTTTGGTATCATGTTCGTTAACTCGATGGTACTGATAGAAGGAATTTGCAACATAAAAACTAGGGTAAGGCTCCTTGAGAGGTTTAAGGTTCTCCAAGGTTATGATTTTATCCTTCAACAATCTCTGTAAGATGGAAGAATAAGATTCTGCTAACTTTGTGAACTTTCTGCTGCATTTGAGGTCATTATCATTCGCAATGGCTACTACATTCGCGATAGACTTACCCTTTCCAGAGATCGATACAATAGATTTTCCTTCTAAATGGGAATGCGAGGAGGATCCTCGAAACTGAATTATCGTCTGTTGATATTCTCATAATGTAGCACACAAATGCATGAAAGAAGGTTACTTCATAAGGGAAAATTTATCCTGCCAAGGTCTCTGCAAGTTCCCTATGAACACCTTTTGTACGCTAGAATGGGGTAGCAGGAACGAGATATATGAGAAAAGTGCTTGATACTTGTTGGCATATGGCTTCTAGTGTTGTCATTGATGGCAACCTAAGTCATTGATCATTTCCACATGTCAGTATTTGTTCATACCAGAAGACAAAGTGAAGAACAAGGCATCTGACTGAAGCTGAGTTTGTCGATCAATATGCATTACCAATTTATCAGTTTTGGTTGTGGATATCAGGAAAGGTCTTTGGGTATCTAGAATGTCTTATTCTCAATTCTTGTGTTGTTGCATCAACTAGTGTATGAGTTAGGAGATCCGGTCATTTTTTTGTTCATCAATGCTTGAACGCCGACTAAGAGACTATGACGTGTTGCAGATGTTTAAGGCAAAATTGTTTGAGGTATTTTCAGGCTTATGGATTTTTTTTGGGTCCTCACTATGCTGTGCCCAACTTTGATATATGTGCATTAAATGTTATTCATGATTTGAGCCGACAATTGGAAAATATTTTCTATCTTATTGAAGCTGGCATATAGCTATTGAATTCTTGATAGTAGATATATATATGAGATCGGTTAATTCATTTTGATATATATGTGATGTTCAGTATGTGTGGTGTTTGGTATGTGTGGCTTTCGATATGTGTGGGTGTGTATTGCGAATATTAGAAGAGTAGTTAAGCGATTTTCATTTATGCAGAAGAGGATTTTGTGAAGTGAATTAAGGTAGAGTAGAGCGAAGTGCAGAATCAAACATAAGGTCCAAAATCTGATCTATGAGCTTTAACAGAACTGTAATTAGGCATTCGTAGATGTTATCTTCTCAGTTCAATCTTTTGATGTAATCCAAATCTCTTGTAAGGCAATGAGCCTTTCTTATTTTGAGCAGTGAGCTCTAAGCAGTGTGCCTAAATGCAAGTGCATTCCCATTTTGTAAAACACTTATATTTTGAGTACTCAAATTGTGGATTGACCTCCACCGTGGTTTTTCCCCTAATAGGGTTTCCACATAAAAATCCTTGTGTTATGGTGTTGTGGCTTATTATTTTATGTTCATGCATCTTTCTTTTTGATTGAATTTTCTATACACTTGAGAGATCAGTTTAATAAAGTAAAATTTTCCACAAAACTAATTCACCCCCCCTCTTAGTGTTGCTTGAGTCCAACAATTGGTATCAGAGATGAGTTCCTTGGAAAAAATTTAACAACTTGAGGTGGATCTTGGAATGTAATGGACTTTGGTAGTCTTTAGCAACAGCTTGTGGTGGCTATTGATGATCTTGATCAGTCTAAGACAAAAATATAGGAATTGAAAGGAAATCTTAAGGATGCTAAGAAATTCATTCAAAAGTTTAAGGATCAGGTTATTAAATCCAGGGAAAGGAGAAAGGATCTCTGTGATCAGATAAAGCAAAAAGAGAGCAAAATTATTGAAGAGATCAAAAGGATGGATGAAGATCATCTGAATCAAACCTTGAAGGAAATAACTAAAGAATGTGAAAAGCTTTCTAGAGACAATGCTACCCTAAAGCATGAGATGGAATCTATAATGATGAAGCTGACTAAGGAGATTGAAGATAGAAAGAAGAAAGAGGAAAATATTTCCTAGTCCCTAAAAGAAAGATTTGATGAATGCAACAGGATAAATGGACAATTGATTCAATTGGAGATGGAACTGCAACAATCCAAAGACAATGAACAAGAGCTTGAAAGATAGATTGTTATTCTCAAGGATGAACTTGCTATTGCAAATGAATACAAGGAAAAGTTCAAGATCAGCTCAGTTAAGCTTGATGAGGTGACTCAAGGACAAAAGAATGGAAATGACAAGCGAGGTCTTGGATATGAGAAAGGTGAAAGTTCCACATCTGGACAAAGGAATTTCAGGCAAGGAAATTAGATGAACAAAGAAAAAAGGTATCTGGTAAGACAACCTAATGCACAAAAGTTTAATGGATATTTTTTTGCTTGCAATAAATTTGGTCATATTTCTGCTCAGTGTAGAAGTAAAATGAAATCAAGAGATTCATCATTTTTTGGTCAGTGCTTCAATTGCAACAAGTTTGGTCATAAGTCAATTGAATGCAGAAATTTGTCAGGAAACTCTGTCAATAGAAGGAATGTTAAATGTTATACCTATGGAAGATTTGGGCATATTACTAATCAATGCAGATTGAGAAGAAATCAATGGAATGACTAGTCTAGACAAGGAAATTTTGTGTGTTACAATTGCAACAAATACAGTCACATTGCTAGATTCTGCAGAAACAAGAATATGGATAGAAGAAGTCCAACATACAAAGGGGAAAATGTGTAGAGAAATGATAAAGGAAAAGGGAAAGTGACTGTGGATGAAAATAGAGATCAAATGAAGAAGACATGGGTGAAGAAGATTTCCTCTGTTGCAGGAAATGAGTCAGCTCCAAAACGTGCTTCTGGTAATTCCTCTAGGAATTAATTTTAGAACTTTGGCCTAAGGGGAGTTGTCAAAAAAATATTTCAAACCCCCTACCGGTAATTGATATCGAGATATGGATGAGTGCAATGGTTGCACTAATGATCTACAAATGCTATAGAATCAGTTGAAAAGGACATGATGCTAGGTAGAAGGTCCACAAAATTTTTCTTGTTTGATGACTGAGAAAACAGTGCATCTGGATAAGTTAGGGAAAAATCATTTATTACAAAAAAAGGTTAGGTGTTTGAGTTGTAAAAAAAGGGGAAAGTTGAAACCCTCATTTTCCACTTTGTATCAAAGAGTAAAAGGAGGAAAGCACTCTGCACCATTATTCTAGAATTTCAAAAGCGTGAAGTCAATTCGACGGTGAAACCCTAATCCATCAGGTACTTCCATTGTATTGAGAAATTTCAATTTAATTTGGTGTGCGGTTGAAGAACTTGTTTTCAAGACATGTGTACGGAAGGGAAAATGGAACAAATCAAAGGAATGATAGAACTAGATGAATTTAGCAGTGAGAAAATTAGAGCCAAAAGAAACATGTTGTCGCTCGATGAATTGAAATGGCTGAAAGAAGCAAAGCACAAAAGCTTGGATATTTGGAGTGAATTTCCCTATTTTGGAAATGCAGAAATCATTGAGTTTATTCTGGATAGATTGAATGATGATATTCTAACTCTAGATTAACCCTACCATATCTTGAAAGAAGTGATTGCAACTATAACTGGGTTATGCAATGTTGGGGATGTGCCAAGGAAGAAGTCAATTCAAATTAAGGAAGTTGAAACCCTAACTGGAGTAACTAGAGACCAAAGGGCATTGGTAATCTCCATAATTAAAGACTCAGTAACAAGGTACATTGTGCATGGAATATCTTACAAAATCTTTTTCAGAAACAGAGAAGGTACAATTTCAACAGGTGTTGTTTACATTTCACACAAGATGATCATAGAAGATCAGGACTTTTATCTTTGCGGATTGTTGAAAGATCAATTCATGGAGAATGTGCAAATGTCAAAGATGACAAGTTATCCTTTCAGGTTTGGTACTTTGGTTATATGTCTTTAATGTACTTTCTGAATTGTTTACCCCTGAACAACAATGTAATATGGGAAGAGAGTGAACCAGTTTGCAAACAGATTTACATATATTCCAATAATTTGGCAAACTGTGATCAAGTATATGAAATTTTCTTTAAGGGTTTGTTGAGAAATTTTGGATCAACTAGTATTTCCATTCCGGTAAGAGGACTTGAAGTTGGTTCCTCCTCCGGTGATATGGAGAGAAAGAAGAGAAGAGCAAAAGAAATTGATATCAGTACTCCACCAACATGCAAGACTCTAAGAGTTGAAGGGAAAGGGAAATAACAAGTGATTGTGGACATACCAGATGAGGAATCTGATAAGGAATCTAAGGACACCCTTGAAAAAGAACTAGAAATAGCTGAATCAAAACAAGGAAAGGAAATGGAAGAAGGAAGTGAAGGTGATTTAACCAAAGAAGAGCTATTGCAACTTATTCATGAGAAAGATGGAATGCAGAAAATTGCGAACATGTGGTCTATTAGACCCTCATATGAGAAGGACATGATCTTAAGTGTACTAAGTGCTCATTTTGTGCACAATCAAATTAAATTGGAAAGTTTGCAGAATAAGTTGCTAGAAGAGATGATTGAATGCATCAAGGAAATCATGGATTCTGAGTCTAAGAACAAGGAAGAAGGAGGAATAATTCTACACCTCAAGAAGTAGTACAGATTGTCACTTACCAAACTAAAAAGACACATGAACCAATTAAGACAATGCATAAGCAAAAAAAACAACATTGACAACTATTATCTTCAATGGCCTCATGCAATCAACAAGTACAAAGAGAATTTGGAACAAATTGAAACAGAGCTTAATGATATTGGATAAAATTTTAACATGTCTCAGGAAGTTGATGGTGCAATCAAGAAAAGAATTCAGGAATTGCAGATAGAGCATACAAATTTTTAGAACACTAAGAATAGGATTATTGAAACATTTTGGAAAGCGAAGGATATAACCGAATCCAAGTTGGAACAGCTGATTGAGATACTGAGGAAAGGAGAAGTATTGGAAGAAGCCTTCACCATTCTGGAATCCCTCATCAATATTATCAACCAGACATCTAAGAACAACAACATGATCATAATCACTGGGATTGTAGTAGAAGCATGGAAGAAGTTCTTCTAGAGATGAAGGATAAGTACAAAATAATCTTCAAATAGCAGTTCTATTTCTTCAAATTTTTGAATCAGTTTTTTCCAAAGTTTTTGGCTACACTTCAAAGGGGGAGAAATAATTTTTTTTTTCATTGATGTCAAAGGGGGAGAGAGAGTAGTGAAAAATTCCTTATCAAACTCAGGAGGAGTTTTGTCAGTTATGGCGTTTTGAAGTTTTGAAGGTTCCGACACTTAGTCATTTTTCACTAAGTGTTGCCATCAATGTCAAAGGGGGAAATTGTTGGCATATGGCTTCTAGTGTTGTCATTGATGGAAACCTAATTCATTGATTTGGTCCACATGTCAATATTTGTTCATACTAGAAGACAGAGTGAAGAACATGGCATCCGACTGAAGTTGAGTTTGTCGATCAATATGCATTACCAGTTTATCAGTTCTGGTTGTGGATCTTAGGAAAGGTCTTTGGGTATCTAGAATGTCTTATTCTCAAGTCTTGTGCTATCACATCAATTGGTGTATGAGTTAGGAGATCTGATCATTTTTTTGTTCATCAATGCTTGAACGCCGACTAAGTGACTGTGACGTGTTGCAGATGTTTAAGGCGAAATTGTTTGAGGTATTTTAAGGCTTATGGATTTTTTTTCGGGTCCTCACTATGTTGTGACCAACTTTGATAGATGTACATTAAATTTTATTCATGATTTGAGCTGACAATTGCAAAATATTTTCTATCTTATTGAAGCTGACATATAGCGATTGAATTCTTGATAGCGGATATATATATGAGATTGGTTAATTCATTTTGATATATATGTGGTGTTTGGTATGTGTTGTGTTTGATATGTGTGGTGTTCAATATGTGTGGGTGTGTATTGTGATTATCAAAATAGAAGTTAAGCTATTTTCATTTATGCAGAAGAGGATTTTGTGAAGCGAATTAAGGTAGAGCAGAGCGAAGTGTAGAATCAGACAGAAGGTCCAGAATCTAATCTATAAGCTTAACCATAACTGTAATCAGGCATTCATAGATGCTATCTTCTTAGTTCAATCTTTTGATGTAATCCAAATCTCTTGTAAGGAAGTGAGCCTTTGTTATTTTGAGTAGTGAGCTCTAGGAAGTGTGCCTGAATGCAAGTGCATTCCCATTTTGTAAAACACTTATATTTTGAGTACTCAAATTATGGAATGAACTCCACCGTGGTTTTTCCCCTAACAGGGTTTCCACATAAAAATCCTTGTGTTATGGTGTTGTGGCTTAATGTTTTATGTTCATGCATCTTTCTTTTTGATTGAATGTTCTATACACTTGAGAGATCAGTTTAATAAAGTAAAAGTTTGCACAACACTGATTCACCCCCCCTCTTAGTGTTGCTTGAGTCCAACAATACCAAGCTATGAAATCAGTAATCTTCTCATTATACCCTTGTTTGCATCAAAGAATATTTGAAAAAGTCATCTTTGGTCTGATGTTGTCTTGGAACTATCAAAGAAACCGATTTACAAGTTGATCAAATGAGAAAATAGAGTTTTCAGGTAAGGAACAATACCATTCGAGCATTATATCCTTAAGAGATCAAGGGAATAATTTTTCCATCAATGCATCATGATGGAAGAAGTATGTACATAGGGTGTTAAAGGTGAACATGTGCATTTGTAGGTCCCCTTTGTTGCCATATTTTTCAAATTTGGGAATCTCCATTCCTTGTGGGAAGGGAGTACTTAAGATTGCTACCAACAATGGGCTATGTTGAAAGAAGGGTTGAAAGATAGGTTGGGAAGAGGCTTGGGAGAGACTCGCTAGTTGGCTTTGCATCTTACCCATATTCTAAAGAAGAATGTTCAAAATAGGGTCTTAGGATGACAAAGGTCCAATGGGACCTCCTCCAAAACCACCACTAGAGCCAACTCTAGAACCACCAACGTGGCCACTGCCGAAGCCACTGTTGGAGCCACCACCACCAATAGGGCCTCCACCAGAGTCACCTCCACTTCCTAAGCCACCACCATGGCCTCCACTAGAACTACCTCCACCAACACCACCCTCGCTGCCGAAGCCACCACCACTACCAAAGCTCCCACCACTCAACCTGCCAAAACCTCCACCACTAGAGGTGAGAGGAGGGGTGAAACTAAAACCTAAGGGTATTCAATTCATTTTGATAGTTTCAAACCTATCAGAGGCAAAGGGGACACTGATTGATGGGACTATGTTGGCCATATACACAGACGTGGGAGGCATCGACATTCCTAATTGTCTCTCATGTTCTTTGAGAGCTGCCCCTTGTATAATGTTAACATTGTTTGGAAGGGCACACACTTCAGTTAGACTAGAGAAACTAGCCAATATTTATATGCCTATTCGATCTTTTCCCACCATATACTTTATATCGCTAATAACCCTAGCGGTTCTAGCCAACTTTGGGTCCTTTTCCAGGTGATTCTCTAAGTCACCCAACCCTTTTCTAAGAGTAGAGATATATTCCTAAGGAATGTGTAATGGCTTCATGCTCGTCTACTGATGATGGTGTAGGAGATGCAAGAGGGGTGGGGACGTGGTCGGTCTCATCAAAGAATCCTACCTTGCCCCTCGATAACTGCTCCTAAGTAGCAATCCAACAAAAAGGCTTGTAGAGAAACTAAAAGTGACCTTCATGCTCTCCATCGGAAGGTGTCACACACTTCTCCTAACAACATACCTAGAAGTCATGGACTGGGTTGTGATGCTCATAAACCTTCACAACACTCAGGGGTACAATGATCACAAGGTACAAGGGAAAAGTATCAACACTGACGAATGGGTAGATGTTGGTTCACGTCAATTTCGCCAAAAATGTAAGAGAGGGGGACCAACCACGTCAAGGCTCCAGGTCATGGAGAGCTGAGAGTGAAGGGTTGCCATAACTTACCTTACTCTAAAAGATTCCTTGGGGTAAGGATCGAGAATGATGAGAACTAAATGTACTTCTACCACTCTATAGATTGTGAACTTAGGTTTGGGCTAGGCGAGCTAGTTTTTGGAGTCGATACTGTGTCTCAGACAACTCTCTGTCCGAGGATAGCAATGTTGTTCTAGGATGACAGTGTGGCACATTGGCGTTTCTCGGGCACACTAGCATCCATATGGTTAGAAAATAGTAAACACAATAAAAACCACCTAAAACCTAACTAAAATCCTAACTTGTTGGTTTTGATAGGAAAAAAATGATAAATTATGAGAAATAGAGATGAAGGTGACAAAACAAATAGATGAAAGTTAGGGTGATGAAGATAATCTCACAAAAGTGCCTGTTCACTAGCTAGCTCCACACATACGTTCATCTACACACAAGAGGGAAAAATTTTGGGGCTGTATAGGGGTTTGCCTCAATCAAACCCTCATTTTGGTGTTTCCACCTCCATGACAGCTAGAAAGCAACAAAGTTGAAATATATGATAAAGGAAAGAAGAGAGAACAAAAACACTACAAATAGTATTATGCTACTTCTATCAAATCACAAAGGAGAGGAATGAAACATTACCACCTCCACCCAAAATCTCACTAGCCAATGGAGGAGAATATGGACTTGGAAAGGTCACCATAGTCACAACTGCCATGAAGCGAGGTCTCGTAGGACTCCATGCCCATGCTTCTATGGCTTGCTTCATACTTACAATGTGGAATTGATGAAGCTTCAAATGTTGCTATAATTGATTGTTGGAATGTTTCTTGAGAGTAAAGTGAAGTGGAAAAAATGCTAAGAGAATGTGAATTTGTTGCTTAGAGAATGAAATGAGATGAGAATGGATGTTTTTGAAGGTGGGATGGGAAGAATCTGCCATTTTTCAGGGTCAGTTGGTCAAAGAGGGATGTTACAAGTCAACCCCAATTAGGAATGTAATGCCTTTTCCAACTTTAGATGCAGGAATCCATTAGGGATGGCAGCGCACCACACGGACATTTGCGCGCCGCACATGCATCCTCAACAAATATTCTCTCGCCAACAAAAAGGATCGATGCCAAGTGGACGAAATGCATTTGAGTGATGTGTAATTTCACCTTCGGATTTGATTTTCTAAGGTGAGGCTATGTGAAAGGGGAATTTGCTTAAGGGGTGAAAATTCTCACCTATACAGATGGTTTGACAAGAGAGCCAAAATAAAATCTTTCAAGATTTCAGACCTTGTCCTTCTTTGGGATAAATCTACAGAGAGAAGGGGAACCATTTAAATTTTGACTGACAATTTATAGGTCCTTATCAAATATCTGAAATCTTAGAGGAAAACACGTTTAGTATTAGCACTATGACTGGAGAACCAACCCCATTTCTAGTCAATGGGCAGTTTCTTAAACATTACTTTGGATCCTAGGAAGGTCTCGTCTCCTTCCCATGTAAATAGTTATCATAGGTGTTTTCTTTTTCTTTTTGCATTGTTAGTGTTCATCGCCATGTTATTTCATTGTTCCATTTTTATTTTTTCCATTTACCCTATTTCTTTTCCTTTTTTCATTTGGTAGGGTTGTGTGAGTGTTTCTCAAGTGTTCATCTAAGTAAGGTTTAAAAATCAAGCATGCACAAAATTCTTGTAATATTTCCTTTTCAATATTTTTGCATACAGTAGCTTGAAGTTTACTAATCCATTAAGTTTGTAAGTCTTGGAGGTTCTAGTTTATGAAATCCATGAATCTCTCAATTTAGCTACACAAATATTACTATACACAAATTTAAAAGATATCAAACTTGGACTAAGGGTGAATGGTAATGATCTTTGAAATAAAGTAAAATCTAAAGATTGTTCTCTTCCTTAGTGAGCATTGTGGTTCCCAACCTAACACTAGGTGAAAACCTAGAGTTAAAAGAAATAAAGAAAATCCTACATAATCACTCAATAAAAATGGATGATTCAAATAACCTCTATCGAATGCCCGACTAGTAGTAGAGCTATGTTTTAGGGAATCAAAGGTATCTTTGTTGGGGATATGGATGTCTAGTTGGTAGTAGAGCTCTACCCAGGTTACACCAAGTAGGTTCTAAAAATAGTATCTATAGATGGTAATACAAAGAATAGTTGGGATAAAGGAAAATTGCGACCTTTGTCTTGATTCAAAAATCATTCCATATCACTTAAGACCTATTTTGAAGGAATGAATCACCCCCACACACCATAAGATTCAGGTATCCTATTGGAAGAGGTAAATTGATTTGTACCTAGGTCATTATGGACCTTTTTCTTAATATTGAATTCTTATTTCTTTCAAGCTTAGGTTTGTTTGAAAGGTTTCCAATGAAGAAATTCTTTTAGAATTTTGTTTGTTTGGTTGCTATTTGTTGTGGCTTACACCCACACCCCACTTTATCTCTAACAAAGTGAGGACCCCCTTCTTTTTTTGTTGTCCTCTCTCTTTTCTTTCTTTTTCCTTATTTCATTTTTCATTTTTTCCCCCCCTCTTCCCTGTGCCCTTATTTCCTTCCTATTTTCTCTTTCCTTTGAGTGTTTTATTGGGCATCAAGGTTTTGGTATGTTCGATGTTGGTATACCATATCCATCAACTCTAACCCTTGACATTTTTTCTTCTCCCCTTGTCACAGTCACCACTTTTCTCGTTCACATATTAGAGTATTCACCTAAGTGTATCCCCAATCTCGAAGGACTAATGGTGGTGACATCTTGTCACCTCGACTATTAGGCTTTCCAACCACATTTAATCTATTGTTAGAGCACTAAATGGAAATTTAATATGGGTTTGGGGTAGTTTTGAATGAGTTATATGGAAGTAATGGTAATTTATTTCTTTTTACCTTGTGCATTCAAATGAAATTGAGCTCTACAACTTCCTAAGTGAACCCTAGTGAATCCCCATGCTTTCCTTTTCTGCCATTATCTCTTGTGATCATTGTTGGTTTGTCATTCAACTAGCCTTTTTTATTTTGCATTCATTGTCACCTATTTTTACTTTCATTTCCACGTGAATCTCCATGTATGTTCTGTGTTATTTGAATTTCTTTCGATTCACGGATTTTTTTAGTGGTTTGTGTGTGTGGTTGTGTTCTCGGTTTGATTCAACGTCTTCATTCTTTCATTTTTTATTTTTATCTTTATTTTATTTTTTTATCCTATTTTCCTCTTTATTTCTCATTTTTTGTCTCAATGAATCAAACTTCATCCTGGCATGTCAATCAATGATGTTCATGACATCATTGCATCGAGCGTCAAACTTTTCCCTTCCTGGGTGACTCTTTGTGCCTTAAGAGCTTTCATGAGTTTGGTCATTTTAGAATTTGGGTCTCGAGTGTTCTACTTTTCCTTTATCTAATAATATGGTGTAGGATAAGCCTTGCACCCAAGCCCCAAAGTCCAACCCTTTAGCCTTTGTTAAATTTGAGCTTTCAAAATTTTGGGTTTTGTGTGTCGAGGATATCCCTTATCGGTGGTTTCCTTGTGAGATAAGATTTAAATAAAACCCACAAAGCCCAAAAACCTGAAGCATTAGAGGAAATGATCTTAATGAAATAGAACAAGTGTATCAGATGCTAGGAATCGAAGGTTTCATTTAAATCATGTCCTTATTTTATGATAAAGATTAACCCAAATGCTTGATTCTCAATTCACAAAGAAAATTGCCTTTAAATAAAATGTAGTATACTTTTTGAGTATCAGATGTCAAGAATCCACCATGCCAAGTACATAACTAAAAGGTAAATGTTAAGTTTCAAGCCCGACCTTTGACCCCCAAAAGTATTTAACCCATCGTCGAATGTTGTTAGTCAGGGTTATCCCTTGCCTTTAAATAAAATGTAGTATACTTTTTGAGTATTGGATGTCAAGAATCCACCATGCCAAGTGCATAAATAAAAGGTAAATGTTAAGTTTCAAGCCCGACCTTTGACCCCCAAAACTATTTAACCCATTGTCGGATGTTGTTAGTCAAGGTTATCCCTTGACTTCTAAAGATCTTTATGAGCAAGATATAGTTTGTAGGTCACGAAATGAAAGTGAAAATGTAAAATGAAAATTGCTTTTGATTTTTATTCTTTATATTAGCTATAATACGCTCGTATTATAGCGAGCATGGGGCCAAAAAGTGGGGTGGCCACATTTTGGTCCCCCATCTTTTTACACACACCCATATACATATCTATATGACTAAAATGAAGAGAAAATTACAACAAAGATATGGCTATATATCTATATACTGATCTATACATCAATCTATGTATCTACCAATATATAGATATATAGATAGAGAGATATATGCATACATAGATCAATCGATATATATAGATATATATCGATTGATCTATGTATGCATATATCTATCTATCTATATATTCATCTATATATCTATCTAAATGTTTATATATTGATCTATATATCTAGTTTGATGTATCTATATATGTATCTGTCTATATATCTATATATGAAAAAGAATGAAACATACATACATATACCTAAACATACAAATGGATGAAAGGAAATTAGTCTGAGTTAACTATATTTTCCATATTTAAAAAAATGTTATTATGGACTAAGTAAACCAAATCAAATTATATATGTCATTATGGAGTTAATAAAGTAAGTTAACTATGGGAAAACAATATTAAATTTGGAAAAGTGATATATCTATCTATATATGTATTTAAATATCTATCTATATATCTAGTTTGGTCTATCTATCTAAATATGTATGTATTTTTCCATCTATATATCTATATATCTATATATCTTTATATATGAATTACAAAATGAAACAAGACATTTTTTCTACCTATCAGATGGTCAACCATCCAAAAGGGCAAGTAGTGAACATGTTGGACTTATTGGAGTCTAACACATGGAAGATATAATCCAGTTGACTAAAAAAAAAATTGGTGGTCCACAAAGGGTTGTCTAATGTGGTAGTCATTATTTATTTATTTCTAGTCCACATGGACCTTTGAAGGTAGGATACTCCACTATGGGATCCTCTACCCTAATGGCTAAGTGTAAGACCGAATATATACATACACATATTTATATGACTGAAATAAAGAACAAATTAAAAGAAAAGTGATGAGTACATATATATAGATAGATAAATATTTATATATGTGACCTGGAAATTGAATCAAGATAGAATTTGGATAACTAGCAAACTAAAGAAACCAACACATTAAATATTATTGAAAACTCATTAAATAAGTCATAGTGATGCTTGAACAAAACCATGTTTTTCCTTACAAAAGTAACTATTTCCATGAACAAAATATTTGGAAGTGTTCATAAACACCCTATGGGCCATAAACTTCATTGAAGAAAATTTAGAAGCACCCACACATCAAGAGAACCTTCAAACTATGAAAAAACACATAAACACTTTAAATATTCATTTCAGAAGCACTAATAAAATAACATAACCTTGAAGAAACCAAACACATATTTTATACCTTACAAATCATATAAAGTATTCAAAGAAATAAGAAAAAACAAACACATAACAATAGCACAACCTTAGCGAGGTTAATAAATTCACCTAGGTCGAATGGAGGTCACCGAGGATGTCTCTTGTTGCAATCACTTCTATGATTATTTTGTCTAATTACAACATGTGGTAATAATTTAAAGGAGGTAGCATGTAAATTAGGTAGCAATGTTTACCTTATGAAAGCAACTTGATGCAATACAACAATTGAGAATCCTATGGGATTATCAATTGTTGCAGTCCACACTCACACAAATAGGGAAATTAACTTTGAAATAATAATTTGAAATGGATTGAGAGCTCAAGACCCAATATTTTCCAGCACATGAAATGAAAAAGATTTCAAAAAATGTTGCTTTTATTGCTTTTATTGGAAAATACTCAAAGTATACAATAACAACTTTCAAAAATAAACTAAACAATCTAGAACATTGTTATAGGCAAGATTTTACAATTAACAACTTCAAATCAGCTTCAAGAATATTCAAACTAGCCACCAACAACAATATAGGAAACCAAAAAACTCTGATGCTATCCTCTTGGACATCCCAACCAAGATTCATACGTAATTATCTTTCTTCAAAATTCTTGATTTTTCTCGTTTTCTTTTGTTTTTTTCCCTTCTCTTCAGTTGGGCATGGCTCTTCTCATTCTTTCAATTGCATACATACCTCATTCCTCCTTCCTAGGCATTTCCATAATCCCCTCATTATATTTTTGACCAACATCTTCAATTCTTTTCCAAACTTGTCCTTTTACCACTTCATTCCACGACCTCCTCATCCTGGTGTCCAAATTCTTTCACTCCCCAATTAATGCAATTTTTTAAATTCAAAGAGGAGTTACAAGATACCAAAAATGGCCTCCTCCAACCCGTGCATTGAAAATTTTCATCCTCCAATTTGGTGAGGCAAAAGTTATTTTATGAGCCATAAAACACATGAAAATCAAGCCTTTGGTGTCACCTATCCAATAATTATTAGAATTTAATTTTTAATATGTTGTAAATGTGTGAAAAGTGCCCCAAAATCATGCCTATAAGACCAAAATAAAAAATTCACAATTTTTTTTTTTTTTAAGTTACAATTCTTTTGTGTGGTGTAGGATTTCTCGTGCACCCAGATGCTCCTGCATCAAACACTCAAGGTAAGTGAAATGTTTCATGAGTTGAAAATCATAAACATTTGAAGATCATGTGTTTTCCTTTAATCTATCCTTCTTCTTTGTCCATCTATTTCTTTTTCTTCACCTTGCTCTGAAATTTCCAATCTCTTCCTTCATCTTTTCTCTCTTCCAATCTCTCGTGGGATTTGACCCACCACAAACAGATCACCACCACCAAATATCACATGTAGCATCCTCTACAACTAATACATACAAATATGTATTATGCATACACCAATATGCAACTACATCTTCTACTGCATCCTCATACAAATATGCATTTACTACTCCATGGAAATTGAAAATTTTCATCTACAAGCTCTTTTCTTGCTTTGCACCCTCTTCTATTCTCACCAAAGAAGATAAAGAATAATCACAACTAAATTCAAAATTAAAATTTACCTCATTCTTGTTCGTTGTCCCAACATCCTTTTCTTCATCCTTTGCTACAACATTCATCTTTTCACCTCCAACAACAAGTTTTACAAACTCCTTCATTTTTTTCCATCAATTCTCCTTCCAACAACTTGTTGAGTTTTCCATCTCTTCTTTCAACAAGAAATCATCTTCATCTTCACCAATCTTTTTGTCAAATTTAGGACTCACCAAGTCCATAGTTTTAACTCCCGAATATAATTTTATTCCTTCATTTTCTATAAACAAATCAACATTAAATAAAATATTATTTTCATCATTTTCCTTTTTGTTTACACTTGTAGGGGTTTCTCTCATATCTTTCTCATCCTTAACTTTTGCAACTTCATTATTTATGCCATCAACATGATATTCTTTATTACAATCACTCACATCGGTAACAACTCTATTTTGAAAATATTAGTAGACATTTTATCTCTATTATCAATTTATATTATCAATTCCTCTTAGGAGTTCCATATCTCCCATATTTATTAGGAGGGTAATAAGTTAGTAGATTCCTTTTCCAAACTAGGGGTGTCTTCTATTATTAGATAATGGGACTCTAACAATCATCTCCCCTTTGACATTAAGAACATTTTAAATCATGAAATTCAACAGATATAAGGTGA
This sequence comes from Sequoia sempervirens, assembly GCA_007258455.2. Taxonomy (NCBI): domain Eukaryota; kingdom Viridiplantae; phylum Streptophyta; class Pinopsida; order Cupressales; family Cupressaceae; genus Sequoia; species Sequoia sempervirens. Next base: position 424,246,159 of record VDFB02000015.1, read on the forward strand.
AGTATAATTTAATTATTAGAGATTGGAACTATAATGTCCCCTTCCCCCTTGATGTTAATCTCATAGTTATCTATGATATCATAAAATTCAATTTGGATTAGCCTTTAATGGAAATTATTTCTAAAATTATTTTCAATGTGATACCCACATGGATTCTGGGTAATTTTTGGGGCTTTTTCTACTTTTCATGCAATGGAACTTAGTCATTTTTCTAGGCCTATTTGATCTTTGGTGGGGTTTATCTTGCATTGTTTAGATTCTTCTTTGGTTGTCTGCTAAGATGGGGGGTGATCAGAGTGGAGTGGATTTAATGTCTTGCGAAGGAACCAATAACAATGTGCGGGTGTGGACGATTTTAGAGGAAGGTGGAGTGACTCCCTACATTGAGAAACTCCATGGATTTGACCCAAAAATGTATAAATTTTTTGTTTCTAGTTGGAAAGATCGCATCCTCACAATGAGTAGCATTGAGTTTGATATTTTTGAGGAGTTCATAGGGAAGATTATGAGACTGTCAATAAAAGGTAGAAATATTTTCAAGATAGAAAGGCTTCTAAAGTAGCCATGAGACTTCTCTTCAAAGGGGATGAGTGCAACAAGTTGGAAAAAATTTCATGTGGGGGATACAAAAAAAGCTCCATTAAGCCCATCTGGGCTAATACTATTGAGGCTTTAATACAATACTTTACCTTGGATGACAGGTTCTCTACTCTTTTAAGGTATCATTTCATTTTTCTGAATCATTTTAGGCATAAGCAAAAAGTTTCTTTTCTTATTATTTTTTGGCATCTCTCGAATGTGGTATCAAGGATAATAGGAAAAAACCTAGGAGTCCTATATTTCATGGTCTAATTTTTTTAATCATTGAGCATGTTAAAATATTTTCTATATTGGTTGAGCCAAAGAAGCCTTCAAAACCTTGTTTAGCCAAGCGACATCATGTTGAGAATCTCTCGAATTATGAGACGGGAGATGATTTGGAGGATGAGGAGTGGGTGGATAATGTTGATAATGGGGATTCTATGGAGATATACTCCAATCCTCCTGAAAATGTTCCTAAATCTAAGAAAGTCTCAAAGTAATAAGAAAAAATTAAATTCTCCTAGTCTGGTGGCTCCACCATTGGTGGTGAGGATGTGGAGGTTAATGTGCCTTCTTCTGTTGTTAAAACGAAGAGTTATAAATTAGATAAGGGGATTGATGAGGGTGATGAGGAAATGGATTAACCAAATGTTCATTCTCCTATGGTCAAAAGGAATAAATCTAAACCTGATGAGGGAGATGTTGAAGGTGATGTGGTAGGTAAGATTCCTAGTGTGGATAAGGGGAAGAAGAATCCATCTTCCAAAGGTGTGAAGGAGGCTACTTAGCCTAAAATTAAATTTATGGAAGATTATGGTAAAGCTCAGGAAAAAGACAAAGGTAAAGATATTATGGATGATGAAACTTAGCATGAGAAATAGGGCACTCCCCCGCTAGATATTTCTAAGGACCTTAGTGTCTTTAATTGCAATAGGGAGGAGATTTATAATGTTTTAGGGTTGGTGAAGGATGGAGCTATGAATTATTTCAAAATGTTCAAATGGATTTTTATAGAGTTAACCAAATTAATTTCAAAGTTTGACTTCTACATAATAAGGCTAAAAAAAAGAATTCCAACGAGGATGTGTTGAAAAATTTAGTCAAGAACAATAAAATGTTGGTGATTCTCCAAGAGGTGGCTAAAGATATGGGCTTAATGAAGAACAAATATGAGTCCCAACTTATAGTCTTAGAGGATAAAATTTTGAAAGTGCACCAAAACCTTGAGAATGCAGTAAAGGTTAGCGAAACTACACTCCAAAATAATGCTAAGGGGCTTCATCTCCTAAATGAGAAATTTAGAAATTGGAAAGATGAGGAGTTGGTTGGGTTTTTGAAGGATGTTGATGCTATGGATGTGGGTTTGTTTAAAAGTAAATAGGGTTCTCAACATGCTAGAGTGGGTTTGAGTACTCATAGTCATAGCCACTCAAAGAAACCTGTGGATATTGAGAAAAAAAAAGAGTTGTTAAAGGTGGTGGATCTTCATAATCGCATGATCTCATAGGACATAGAAGAATCCAAGATACTCAAAAACTTACAATAGGTTGTTTTGTTTTTTGTATGGATTTTTGATGGTTTACTAATAGTTGGTTGTTTTTTTTTCTAGTTCTATCTTTGGAAGTGTCTTTTTTTCAAAGGGTTTATCATCCCTTAGAAACTAGTTTTACCTTTAGTAAAAAATAACTCTATTTTGCATAGCCTCTATTCTATCCAATCTCAAATGGATGTCTTTTATCATCTCATAAATTTTCTTCCTCAGGTACTGCTACATAGCTATCCACACAATTGGGCTTATCAAAAAAATCTTCATTCTCTTTTTCAAATTTATCTTCACACCTAACTATCTGCAACAAAATCATTCACATTCAACAACTATCCTCTACCCAACAAAAGTTTCTAGAAGAAACCTCTCTTTATTAACCTTCTACCAAATTTAACCTTTGTTGGAAGACAACAATAGACTCACATTCTACACCCATAGATCTCGATGCCAAACTGCCTCATGTTCGGTGATCTGTCTGCACACTTAGGAACACTAGCTCTAATACCATCTAATGTAGTACAACAATCGATAATCCTATGGGATTATCAATTGTTGTAGTCCACACTCACACATATAGGAAAATCAACTCTGAAATAATCATTTGAAATGGATTGAGAGATCAAGACCCAATATTTTCCAACACATGAAATGAAAAAGATTTAAAATAATGTTGAATTTATTGTCAAATAAGTTTAAATTCTACAACTTTCAAAAATAAACTAAACAATCTGAAACATTGTTACAGGTAAGATTTTACAATTAACAACTTTAGATCAGCTTTAAGAATATTCATACTAGCCACCAATAGCAACATAGGAAGCCACAAAAATCTGATGCTACCCTCTTGGATGTCCCAACCAAGATTCACAAGTAATTTTTTCTTCAAAACTCTTTATTTTTCTCATTTTCTTTTGTTGTTCCCCTTCTGTCTAGCTAGGTCTGGCTTTTCTCATTCCTTCAGCTACATACATACCTCATTCCTCTTTCTTGGGAATTTCCATGACCCCCTCATTTAATTTTTGACCAAAATCTTCAATTATTTTCTTTACTTGTCCTTTTACCGCTTCATTCCACTACCTCCTCATCCCGGTGTCCAGATCCCTCCACTCCCCAATTAATACAAAATTTTAAATTCAAAGAGTTATAAGAGGCCAAAAATGGCCTCCTCTAAACTAGGCTTTGGAATTTTTCCTCCCTCAATTTGGTGAGGAAAAATTCATTTTATGAGCCATAAAACACATGAAAAACAAGACTTTGGTGTCACCTATCCAACAGGTATTAGAATTTAATTTTTAAAATGTTGTAAATATGTGAAAAGTTCCTTGAAATCATGCCTGTAAAACCAAAATAAAAAAAATCATAACAAAATCAAATAAATGAAATTGTAATTCTTTTTTTTATGTGGTACAGGATTGCCCGTGCACCCGGATGCTCCTGCATCACAAATCAACTAGTATTGTATACCTTACAAGAGTAAGTCACCATCACCAAGCAGATAAAGGAAGAATGGGTAGAGAAAAACATGTATCAATGTTGAAGGTTTGTTGTAGAGAGCGAAGGAAAACATATATTGATGCCAAAGGCAACGAAGGCACTAGAAGATGCATGTAGAAAAGGGGTTAAAGTGATCAAGATGTGCAAGGTTTTAGATTATTAAATGATCTAAGGCATTGAAATTGCACACCATTCAAGCAGAGTGAACAAGACACAATTTGGCTAAGTGTCAAACTAAATATACCAAAATGTGTATAAAATTAAAATGAAGAATAAATTTTAACAAAGATATGACTATATATATTTATATATCTATATCTTGATAGTGTTGCAAGAATGATGGTGTTTTCATTGATGTCAACAGGAAGTCTGTTGACTGGTGTTATCATTGATGTCAACTATGGGATGAAGATGTTGAGGATATTGAGAAAATTGTGGAAAAGAGGAAACCAAGTTGTGCATGTGTAGTTGAGACCTTGAGGAAGTGTTGTGAGAACATGGAGCTATTCTTTTGTTGAAGAGTCTAAAGATGAGTTGAAAAGAAGTAATGAGTTGAGATGATGCTTCTGGTACTTGGTTTCCAAGTGCTTTTGAGAAAATTTAATAAACTAGTGCAGCCATGGTAAGGGGGTCCTCAAGGAGAACAATCTGGACCGTGCAACAAGAGTAACACAATAGAAGCAACATGGAATATGGAGGAAAATGTAGATTAGAAAATTCTCATTAACATAATTCTTGATTACAGTCGGCTGACAACATCTGGGCTTACAGATTTGGCTCACAGGCTTGATACAACATGCTCAATTACAATATTCCTATATGCTCCTTAACATGAGTGAAATATTATAGATCAAAACCTATCTTTCTCTAATATGTCTTCCTTATGATTTATTACAATGGTTTATATCACATCTATAGATCTATAATCATCTGCATCAGCCAAAGATCATTACAATCTCCAACGAAAGAGAATGTAACATGTGCATGAATAGGTTGGCCTCAAATTTGAATTACTCCTTAGTGAATGCATAGCATGAAGTTTGGACCTATAATTAAGGTTAGGGACACTCCATGGAACAATTCAAATCACACCATCAAGAATCGAAAATTATGGGAAAGATCCATGAATGATCAAACTAACCGCTAGGCTTGAAAAATTATTCTAGTGCCGATTCAAGAAACTACCACTAAATTTGGAAGAGATAACTTGCCAGAAAAAGATCCAATCATGCTCAGATCTTGGAATAGGGAAAATGAACATTTCCATGATGTAAACATAGATCCACAAGGTCTGGTGAGCAAAATATGATGAATCCACCAACTTGAACTAAACAGGGACTGAACAAGAACAAAAACTGAAAGAAAATATTTTTGGTTGATGCAAGATTGCTAAGAACCAAGGATGCTCTTGCATCAGACATCCAAGGTTATTTGAAAAGTGATTCCATCACTTTTTTGGGGCTAAAGGAAAACCAAAATAGTCTACCTAAACTTGAGAAATCCAAGAAGAATCCTCCACTGGTCTACCTTTCCACTTCACAAGATATTCTTTGTACTATTTTCCACGAGTTTTCCTCCCATCTCTGATATCCAAAATCTCTTCAATCTCATTTGACTGTGGTTTAGGAAACTAATTCTCCAATCTTTCTTTACTACCTTCACTGAATTCTACTTCATGGTATTGATGTAAATTTGCAATGTTGAATATAGGTGATATACCCATGTCATCTGGTAACTATACTTCATATGCATTTCCTGAATCAAACTTCTTCAAAATCTTACAGTGTCCAAAATTCCCCATCTTGAGCTTATTGTATGTGCCAACTAGAAATCTTTCATTTCTCAAATATACCATCACTTCATCTCCAACTTCAAACTCCTTATGTCTCCACTTTTCATCTGCTTTCTCCTTGTACTTCCAGTTCATATCTTCCAATTTCTCCTTCACTTGAGTATGCACTTTCTTCATATGTTCTGAAAATTTCTTTGCTTCTGCACTCCTTTTATCTTCCATACTAATGTCTCACAACTTTGATATACCTCTAGGATGAACTCCAATAACAATATCAAAAGGTGTCTTTCTGGTACTCCTGTTCACTAAATTATTGTAAGCAAACTCTGCTTGTGCAAGGACTAAATCCCAACTTCTGTTCTTCTCTCCAACCAAGCATCTAAGCAAATTTCCCAAACTCCTATTTACTACCTCTATCTATCCATCATTCTATGGATGAAAAGTAGAACTGAACTTTAGATCTGTCTTTAGCTTCTTCCAAAGTGTCCTCCAAAAGTAACTAACAAACTTTGTATCTCTGTTTGAAACAATGCTCCTAGGTAATCCATGCAATCTGACCACTTCCCTGAAAAACAAATCAGTTACATGTACTGCATTGGGTGTCTTCTTACAAGGTATGAAATGTGACATTTTATAAAATCTATCTACCACCACAAATATAGAATCATTACCTCTCTATGTCTTCGACAAACTAGGTATGAAATCCGTGTTGATATCCTCCCAAGGTCTCTCTAGAACTGTCAAAGGCTTATACAATCCAACATTCTGACTACTCCCTTTTTCAACTTGACAAACTCTACAAATCTGCTCAAATAACATCCTTATAAATCTATGGCCAAAAGTAATTCTCACTTACCAATGCTACTGTCTTATCAATCCCAAAGTATCCTGCCAATCCTCCACTATGTTTTTCTCTCACCAAGCTATCCCTCATTGAACTCCGAGGTATGCACAATTGATTCCCTCTGAATAACATATCCTCCTAAATGAAATAATCCAACCATTGACTCCTATCCTCCAAGACTGGCTCCTTACAAGCTCTCCAAGGTTCTACAAAATCTGGGTCTCCCTCATACAATTTCTTCAATTCATCAAATCCTAATACCTCCACTCTCATCTTTGTCAGTAAATTCCTTCTCCTACTCAAAGCATCAACAACTCTATTTGACTTTCCACTCCTATGTTTCAAAACAAAAGTATAACTCTGCAAGAATTCCACCCATCTCATGTGCCTTTGATTCAACTTACCTTGACTATTCAAATATTGCAAATCTTGATGATCCATATACAACACAAAATCCTTGGGAAACAAGTAATATCTCCACTTCTTCAAGGCTTCAACTATGGCATAAAACTCTTGATCATACACTGAATATCTCTTCCTAGCATCATTCAATTTCTCACTAAAATAAGCTACAGGTCTCCCCTCTTGACTCAATACTGCTCCAATTGCATTTCCACTTGCATCACAATCTACCTAAAATACCTTACTAAAGTCTAGTATATCCAACACAGGTTGCTCAGTCACCTTCTATTTCAACAACTCAAAACTTCGGTCTGCTCCAGACGTCCACCTAAAATCCTTCTTATCTCCTCTCATTTTTTCTGTCATAGGACTCCAAATAGAACTAAAATTCCTAATGAACTTTTGGTAGAAACTAGCCAATCCATGAAATGATCTTACCTCTCCAATGCTTTCTAGCGTAGGCCATTCTAAAATTGCTCTTACCTTCTCAGGATCCATCTTCAATCCATCCACAAATATCACAAATCCTAGATATACCAATTCTTCCTTCATGAAACTACACTTCTTAATGTTTATCAGCAACTACTCTTCTCTCAACCTCTACAAAACTTGTCTTATATGAAAAAAATGTTCTTCTCTAGTCTTACTAAAAATCAAGATGTCGTCCAAATAAAAAATCACAAACTTACCTAAGAATATCTTCAACACCTCATTCATCAACCTCATGAAAGTACTCGGTGCATTTGTTAGTCCAAAAGGCATCACCAACCACTCATACAATCCTTCATTTGTCTTTAATGTTGTCTTCCACTCATCCCCTTCTCTGATTCTGATCTAATGATATCCACTCTTCAAATCTATCTTTGTAAAGTATTTAGCTTCACTCAAACAATCCATAATGTCATCCATCTGGGGCAAAGGAAATCTATACTTCACTGTGATCTTGTTTATGGTTCTAGAGTCTATACACATCCTCCATTCTCCATCCTTCTTAGGTGCTAACACAACAGGTATTGCACAAGGACTTAAGCTTTCTCTGATCAAGCCCTTCTTCAACAACTCTTGCACTTGTCTATTCAACTCTTCATTCTCTACAAGTTTCATCCAATGTGCTACTTTATTAGGAAAACTAGCTCAAGGAATGATCCATGCAATGACTAATACTCCTCATAGGTGGCAATCCATCAGGTACATTATCTAAAATGATCTCTTCATGCTTTGTCAACAACTCCTTTATCTCCTCTAGTTGTTCTTCTACATGCTTCAATTCTTCAATCTTCTTAGGAACCAAGGCATAACACATGTTCTCATGTCTCAATACATCTAGAAATATCCTTCCATCAACAAAACAAATTCTAGCACTAGTACAAACCTCAACTTTAGGAACATCTTCCAATGGCAACAGAGTCTACTTCATCCCATTAGAAATAATGGTATATGTATTCTTCTTTTCATCATGAATATCCTATCTATCATATTTCCAAGGCCTTCCCAACAAAACATGGCATACATCCATAGGCATGATATCACACAAAACTTCATCATGGTAATTTCCTATCTGCAATTTCATCAAACATTGTTCACTTACCATTATCTTATGCTCATCTTGAATCCATGCTATCTGATAGGGCTTCAGGTGTTTCAATCTTTCCAACTACAATTTGGTCACCATCTCTTCAGAAACCAGGTTCTCTGAGCTTCCACTGTCAGCAATCACTTTGCAACATTTACCAGCTACCTTGCATCTGGTCTGAAACAAATTCTTTCTCTGCAACGATTCCTGTCCATCTCACTTTGACACAATACTCTTCTATTCACCAACACTTATCCATCTTCCAGTTTATTAGATGATCCGACATGATCCTCCTCAACAAAATTTGTTCTTCTATTGTTTTATGTATTTCTACTTATCTCTCCTTGATTGTATTCAAATGCTCTATTTCCTCCACCACATTTAAAACAAGTTCCCTTGAATACTCTTTTCTCCTTATCATCTTTTCTATAACCCTCATTTTGGTAACCACCATATCCTCCTCTTCGGTAAGAATTTCCATCACCTCTACGGTATGAATCATCATTCTTACTGACTTCCTTATCTTTATTTTGATCTACAAAAGTTCCTCTTCCTCCTCTAGTAAAAATTCTTCCTCTCTAAATCCTTCCACCTCTTCCTCTATGTCTTTACTCATGTCTTTTATTCAACTTCTCTTCTTCTTTTAGGGCACATTGATATGCCTCCTCCACACTCTGCAACTTAATCAAACTAATATCATCCTATATAGATGAACTCAAGCAATTCACATATCTGACTACTTGCTCGATTTCATCCTCTAAATGTCCAGATCTAATATTCAACTTGTAGAAATCCTCGGTATACTCTGTCACACTTGACTCTTTCTGCTTCAAATTCTGCAACTTCTAGAACAAACTGATATGATAATCTACAGGCATAAATTTTGTTTTTAACTTATTCACCATCTAATCCCATGATCTTATCTTATCTTTTCCTCTTCTTTGCCTATCTTTCTACAAATGTTCCCTCCAAAGGGATGCATGTCCTTTCAACATTGTACAAGAAAATTCCACCTTCTTATCTTTAGTGGTACCTTCAAAATCAAAATAATTTTCCATCTCAGTTATCCAATCAAGTAATTCATCTAAGTCCAACTTACCATTATAATCTGGTGGATTGAAATGGGGTTTGGTATTTTCTCTAGTTAGGGCTCTTATGAACCTTTCTTCTCCCTGATCTAGGCCAGGTTGATCTTCTCTTTCCCTTTCTTCATGTACTTCTACCTCTTCAACACTCACATCATCAACTGGTTGACCTCTCCTCTGGGTCGTTTCAACTACATCTAATCTAGCAGCAATTCCTCTCAACATCTCCATTAAAGTTGGGTTTTCATTTCCACGCGCTCCATTTCCTCTAACATTTCTTCTTCCTGCCATATTTACACAAGTTTTCTATAGCTGTAGGTCGGATTCTCAGTCCGCCACCCCACAAAAAATCTTCAACAAGACTCTACGAATTTTGGCGATCTCTCATGGATCGAATCTCACTCTGATACCAATTTTGTGCAGCCACAGTAGGAGGGTCCTCAAAGATAAAAATCTGGACCGTGCAGTAAGAGTAACACAATAGAAGCAACATGAAATATGGAGGAAAATGCAGATTATAACATTCTCATTAATAGAAATCTTGATTATAGTTGGTCACCAACATCTGGGCTTACAGATTCGGCTCACAGGCCTGATACAACATGCTCAATTACAATATTCCTATATGCTCCTTAACACGAGTGAAATCTTATAGATCAAAACCTATCTTTCTCTAATATTTCTTTCGTATGATCTATTTTAATGATTTATATCACATCCAGAGATCTAGAATCATCTGCGTATGCCAAATATCATTACTATCTCCAACGAAAGAGAATGTAGCATGTGCATGAATAGGTCAACCTCAAATTTGAATTAGTCCTTGGTGAATGCATAAGATGAAGTGTGGACCTATAATTAAGGTCGGGGAAACTCCATGGAACAATTCGAATCACATCGTCAAGATCCACAAATTATGGGAAAGATCCATGAATGATCAAACTAACCATTAGGCTTGAAAAATTATTTTGATGTCGATTCAAGAAACTGCCACTAAATCCAAAACTGATAACTTGCTAGAAAAAGATCCAATCGTGTTCAGATCTTAGAATAAGGAAAATGAACATGTCCATGATGTAAACATAGATCCATAGGGTCTGGTGAGCAAAATATGATGAATCCACCAATTTTAACTGAACAAGGACTAAACAAGATCAAAAACTGAAAGAAAATATTTTTGGTTGATGCAAGATTGCCAAGAACCAAGGATGCTCCTGCATCATAAATTGTGTTGTGCAAATGTTCACAATGTGCTCGGATATTGTGCTATGAATTCTTTCAGTGTTGATGCTATGCTTGTGTGGTTCTTATAGGTTATTTAAGGTTGAAATAGGTTGCTATATTCTAAATTTTTATTTTTGGATCATTGTATAGTGTGAGATATTTTCACCAGTGTGTGAACTAGTTGTTTAGTGATGTTTTATGTGGTCTAGGAGAAATTTATTTTCTCTGCATTACTTCGCTGGTTGGATTCAAGTTGTACATATTTTGGATATTCCTTATAATGTATTTATCTTTTTGTGTTCAATTTTTTACTTGATTTGATGTAGTACAGTGAGAGTTTCATTTATCAGTTTTCAATAAAGGGTTATCAGTTGTCCTGAGTTGAAGTATTTGTTGATGCGAGCTTCAATGAAGTGTTTTATGAATCTTAATTAGTTCTTGGATTGTTATGGATTTATTTTAAGTGAATTATGTGGTCCTAAACTTTTCGCTTGATCTAAGAAAGCGTGTACTTAATGTCTATGGTGTTTTGCACAAGTGTTAGCTGACCTTGTGTTTAACACTACATGCGAGGCTTGTGGAAGCATGTTGAAATGTGTTGGGATCTATTTGGGTCCTAATTAAGGATTTTTGTAGGTTTCCTTTCATTCCTTTCCACCGTAGGAATGTTTAGGTGCTGACCTATTTCAAATTTGAATGTATAATGGCTAGTGGCCAACATTGCAGAAATTTTTTGAGGTAGAGGTTGATATAAGTATGTATGGTGTCGATGCAAGTTAAGAGTATGAAAAAGTAAGAAGCAAGATAAATGAAAGATTATTGCAAGTGATGTGTGTAATGTGAAATTGAGCAAAGTAGTGTGAATTTCATGTTAGGGTTGTTGAAGGAAGTGAGCTGAAGGCATCTGAAATATTTCTTGTGAGACTGCGAAAGTGTGTGATAAATTGTGGTGGACTCTGTGTTGCATTGAGAAGTGTTTTCTCTATGTAACATTCTTCTTCTATCTTCTTGTTTTCTTTCTATGGCATTGAGCCTTGGTTGTGAGCATTTTTGGATAGTGTGTCCTATTCTAGCAATGAGCCCCTTTGTACCAGTTTTTCTATTACTTATATTGTTAGCTAATCCTCATCGTGGTTTTTCCCTCATTGGGTTTTCCACGTAAATCTAGTGTTCTCATGTGAATGGTGTAGTGATTTCAGTTTCTCTTATCTGCATTACATTTTAAACCATTCTAACAAAATAAGGGTCTAATGAATGCTTGTGGATCTGTTTACTATTGAGGATTTTGAAGGTTTAATTTTCTACAACTGATTCACCCCTCCTCTTAGTTGTCTTGTTCATTTCAACAAATAGATAAAGCAACATATATATGTACATAGATTTATACATATATAATAATTTCTATGTTAGAATTTGTTGCTTGTTTCAATCATATACATATGTTGGTATATTTGATCTATCATTTAGAAGAATTGTATCTTGTACAATTCCTAAATATGACTTCATAATCTGAACAAGACAGTTTCTCTAACTAGTAGACCAAATATACCAATATATGTGTTTTTCCTTACACCCACGCCCCACTATGTCTCTATCAAAGTGAGGACCACCCTTCTTTTCTTGTTTTCCTCTCTTTGTTTCTTTCTTTTTCCATCTTTCCTTTTCTATTATCTTGTTTTTCCCCATCTTCCCCTTTCCCTCCTTTCCTTCCTCTTTTCTCTTTTCTCTTTACTTTGAGTGTTTTTTCGAGCATCAAGGTTTCAGGATGTTTGATGTTGGTATGCCATGTCCATCAGCCCTGACCCTCATTGTCTATTCTTCTACCCTTTTTTTTATCATCACTTTTATCTTTCATATATCAAAGTATTCTCCTAAGCATATCCTTGATGTTGAAGTACCGATGACGGTGATGTCTTGTTACCTCAACTATCGTGCATTTCAACTACATTTAATCTATTGTCATAGCACTTAATGGACATTTAATGTGCATTTGGGGTAGTTTTTGAATGATTTATAGGGTAGTCATGGGGTTTTATTTCATTTTACCTTGTGCATTCAAATGAAATTGGGCTCTACAACTTCCTAACCAAACCCTAGCGAATCCTCACTCTTTCCTTTTTGGTCATTAGCTCTCACTCTCGTTGTTGGTTTGATGTTTGGGTGGCCTTTGTTTATTCCACATTCATTGTCACCCATTTTCGCTTTCATTTCTGCATGAATCTCTAGGTATGTTTCATGTTCTTTGAATTTATTTTGATTCATGGGTGTTTTTGGTAGTTTTTCATGTGGTTGTACTCTTAGTTTGATTTGGTCTTCGCTATCTCATTTTTCCTCTTTTATTTTTGAGTTTTCATTTTTATCTCTATTTTTTATTTTTTCTCTTATTTTCCTATTCATTTCTCATTTTTTATCTTGTCGAATCAAACTTCATCCTAGTGTCTCAATCAATGATATTTATGACATCATCACATCGGGCGTCGAAATTTTCCCTTCTTGGGTGACTCTTCATGCCTTAGGAGTTTCCATGAGTTTAGTCTTTGTGGATGTTGGGTCTCAGGTGTTATGCTTGTCCTTTATCTAATAATATGATGTAGGATACACCTTTCCCCCAACCCTTGAAGTCCAACCCTTTAGCCTTAGTGAAGTTCAAGCTTTCAAAATTTTGTCTTTTGCGTGTTGGGGATATCTCTTAATGATATCAAGTTTCCAAAATCCATAATGTTCTCTTTCAATGATTTTTGGATTAGATTGTTCTCTTTCAATGATGCAAAAATTCTCACACAATATAATCTAGAAATCATTGAAAGAGGGGATATCCCTTACCATTGGTTTCCTTGTGAGATAAGATTTAAACAAAGACATAAAGCTTGACACCTGATGTATTAGAGGAAATGATATTAATGAAATAGACCAAGTATATCAGGCATCAGGAATCAGAAGTTTCAATTAAATCATGTCCTTATTTTATGATAAAGATTAACCAAAATTCTTGATTCCTGATTCATGAAGTAAATTTATTTTAAATAAAACGTAACATACTTTTCAGGTATCAGATGTCTGGAATCCACCATGACAAGTGCAGAGCTAAAAGATAAATGTTAAGTTTTAAGCCCGGCCTCTAACCCCTAAAGTCTTTAACCCATCGTTGAATGTTCTTAGTTAGAGTTATCCCTTGACTTCTAAAGATCTTTATAAGCAATAGATAGATGATAGTCTTGATCCCCAATCCCCAAAAAATCTTTAACTCATTGTAAAAAATCATCAGTCAAAGGTACCTCTTAACTTCTAAATATCTTTATGAACAAGAGGAAAATGATACTTCTGATCCTCGACTTCTAAAAGACTGTAAGGAATGAAATTTTATTATTGATATCGATGTTAAAGCTTCTTTTGTTTGAATTGTTTGATTCTTTGGCAAGCGATAAGGCTTATGCATGAGGCCAGGACCCCAATATATCTAGTTTTACTTCAAGTATGCTTTTAATGGGCTTATGCTTCACAATGCATATGATTTATTAGTCTTCAAGACTTATTAAGGGATATTTTTACCTTTCTTTAAGAATCTCTTATTAAATATCCTAACATGTGGTGTTTTATATGTAGGAGATATACCAAAAGACCCAACAGAGATGAAGTACCAATACAATGGTTATCACCCTCCTTCAAAAATGTTTTCTCCATATGCATATATTGGGGATACTGACCTTGGCCACATAGATTTAGATGAATTAAAAAGGAGAATTAATGATGAAGAAACAAGGTCTTGCAATGCCACTTTAATGGCCAATTTAGGGTTAGTGGAGGCAGCTATCTTCCCAGTCACATTAAACTCACTTGAACTTGTCCTAACTTGTGCCCAATATTATGATCAGAAGCATAGGAGGATCATCAGAGCAACAGGAAAAGTAGTGTTGGAAATTAGTTTAGACATGATTGAAAGATTCTTTAGATCCCTCCCTCTCCTCAATATGATACCATGAATATGAAGAAGGTAATGCACTACTTTGAAAATAATGAAGCAAGCAGCCTCGATCTCATCAACTAATTGTTTCTTAATCCATAAAAGATAGCTTGGGTGCAACATAGAATTGAATTTAGAGAAGATTCCAAAGACTAGATCACACCCCTAAATAGAATTTTTGGATACCCTCATGTTAGGGACTTCTATCCATGGATGGTGTTGTTCATATTGTTCATTTATGACAACAAGAAGATTGACTGGGCTACTCTCTTTAGTGACAACCTCCCTGAGCAGCTCAAGGATGTGTTGCATAACAAGTTTTACATGACATACTATTTGGTATATCTGTTGGCTTCCCAAGACAATTTTCCAAGATTAATCAGAGTGGGTTCTTTCCAATTTGGGGAAGTTAAGATTTATGAACACTATCCACAACTTAAGTTGGAGGATAGTTACAAAAACTACTATGAAGTGAAAGATAATTTTTTCTATGCCATCATCTGAGGGCTAGAAGGAAATTTATCAAGAAGGATCTCAATAGAATCCATGGAAGAATTGAAGAATTGGTGGAATTGGTAATTGTTGGAATTGTTTCCTTAATCTCACAGGCTGAAACCTTTGAGAAAGCATGGTCGTTGTGACATTCCTGTTGTCTGGCCGACTAGTAGTTCAATAACCTTGTGTTTTGCTCATGTCACTGTGACTTTGTTTCTATCTTGCCAAATGGACCTATCACTATGACATGGAGACTCGGTGAGATCTCTTACCGATATGGAATGTCTTAGTGACATAAGGGTTTGTTATCCGGTGCCTAGCATATGTCGGTGTGACCTATGGTGACTGGATCATCGGGGTAACTCAAGTGTTATGGTATGTGGTCCTAGCGATAGGGAGATGTCTCACTGATTGTAGTCATCAGGGTGACTTGAACATTCGAGAAGATCTCTTGGCAACTGGGAGATGTCTGGCCGACTATATACACTCAGAGTAACTTAAGGGTCTCGGTGTGAAGTCTCAGCGATGAAGGATTGTCTTGGTGACAATGTAACACTCGAAGACATCGGGGAGACCCTTGGCTGAAAGGCTTGTTTCGATATGATGTCTCATCGAATATCGGAAGTCTCTCCGACAGCACGTGGGGTCATCGGTTCGGTATGACTCCTGGCGAATAGTGGTTTCAGGATAACATGGAAGCCTCAGTAAGAAGTCTTGCCGAAGGATGATTCTCTCACCGATAGTGGAACACATCGGTATGACTTGAAGGATTCGGTATGAAGTTTTGGCGAACATGGTAAGTTTGGCCGACAGGATAGACTCGGGGTAACTTGGAACCTGCGGGGTAATGTCTTGGCGAAGGGTGTTTGTCTTGCCGATGGGAATCCTGATGTTGGTATGACTCTTGGAGATTGTTCAAAGTTTGGCATAACATGAAGCTCGGTGTGAGGTCTTGGCAAAAGATGAATGTCTTTCCGACTGTCGCGTGCTTCGGTGAAACTTGAGGAGACTCGATATAACCTCTTGGCGATAGTTGGATGTCTTAGCGATAGCATTGGCGGATGAGTTCAACTGGAGGTTAGTGAGAGGTCTCGCCGATCATGCTGATGAGGAGACTCTTGTCAATAGATGGACATTGATAGGAATATAATGGGTATCGGTATGACTTGAAGGCTTGATGTGATCTTCTAGCGATAGCAATAGTCTCACCAATGTGCATGTTGAGGTCGATGCAACTTGTAAGCTCAGTGGAACCTCTTGCCGATGGAGATGACTCTTGGCAACAACGTGTAAATGGGTTTTGTGGCATTGGGGAGACACTTCTTGTGTCTCATCGACATGTGACACAAGTTGATTGTTGTTGATCGAGTAAAGACTGTCTGACGTGGTGCGATGTGGACAAATCTGAGAAAGAAGAATGTGAACCGTTTGTTGTGAAACCGTTGCGACCGTTTCTGTGTGGAAAGGAAAAACTCTACATGAGGAAGTGGAAACATCTTCGTTAAGATGATGATGCTGAGCTGGAGATTGCTTTCCGACTATTGAGAATGAATGCATATATGTATGCATTAGACGTTCTGGATAAGTGTGAGAAGGAAGTTGATAAGCCTAAGAGCTAGAAAGCTGAAGAGCTGACGAGATGTGAAGGCCGAGAGGCTGGTTGAATGGCTGAGGGCCTTGAGGCCTAAACAGAGGAGAAGAAAGAGCTCCTAATCATAAAGCATGTTTTTTATTTCTCTTATGTTGATCTGCACCGTATATGTGATGGTATTGTAATAGTGTGAAGATTGTTTAGTTTGAGAGGGTGATCAAAAACTATACAGGGAGATCTGTTGCTACCAGTTGTATCCAGAATGAACAATATGTAATCTCTAAAAGGGTAAGAGCCTGAAACTGTAT
This sequence comes from Sequoia sempervirens, assembly GCA_007258455.2. Taxonomy (NCBI): domain Eukaryota; kingdom Viridiplantae; phylum Streptophyta; class Pinopsida; order Cupressales; family Cupressaceae; genus Sequoia; species Sequoia sempervirens. Next base: position 424,263,056 of record VDFB02000015.1, read on the forward strand.
TGTAACTTTCTGTTGCTGAATAATACAATGGCTCAAACTTTGGAGAGTGGGGTTTTTTACCCGAAAGGGTTTTCCCCACGTAAAATATTTGTGCTCTTTTTCTCTGTAGTATCTTTCATCTGTGTTGTTGCTTGCTATTGAATTTAGATGTGTTTCACTTAGAAGGATCAATATGGGAAATAAACTATTTGTTTTCACATTTGGACATAGTTGTACATGTCTTTTAGGCAACCTGATCGAAATTAAAGTTACCGAAGGCACTACTGTTATGGAGGTTTCATTAGATGCACTCCATTATTTCCTAACAGTAATATCGAATTCAAGAAATTCACCTATATCTGATTGGTTGGCTTCCATTCTCCTCTTAAATTACCAAGATACCCTTATAATAAGATGATCGTATTGGAGTTGTGAAAACATGTCACACAAATTGATAAACTGATTGCTAGAAAATGTAAGTCACGTTATGCTTTCCCTATGAAGATAAGGGTATATTCTTGTGACAAAATGAAAAATGCCAATAATGTAGTGATTGAATTGGATAAATACTCTATGGATACGTATAATAATGCTAGGGGTAGATTTCAACTTATTAAAAAGATCAACAAGATAATAGGTTCATTCTTCATACTTGACCTTTCCTTAGAAGATCATTTGGCTAATTGTGAAGAAGAGTATGAGGTCAAGATGAAGGATTACTATCAATTGATAGTAGATATTATAAGAGCTTGTATTGAGGCCAGAGTTACCAAGGAACTTAAATAAAATGTGAAGGTTCTAAACCCCATTTATAGTGGACAGGTTATATACAACCAACCAATATTCAATGAAGATTGTTCCATTCAAGAAGATGACAATATAGACACTAGAGCTAGAAGTGTCAAGAATTGTTCTCTAAGATGGATTAAATCTCCATTCCCAATGATGGAGTTACCAAAACCACCCAAGGCCACCAAGAAATTAAAGATGGGTGAAGGATCATCTGTGGCAACAGCTAAAACATTAAAGGCTTCATCTTCAAAAATTGCATCCAAGAAGAGAAAGAAAAATGAAAGAATTGGTATTGGGTCAAGTGAGGAAATGAAGGAGAAGAAGTTCCTATAGTAAGGAAGAAAAGGATGAGAACATTAACTCTTGAAGCAACTGCTCAAAAGGAGGTTCCTCCTACTCCTTCCTCCACTCCTCCACATGAATCACCTTTTCCTTCTCCCCTTCCTCCAATTTCTCCACATGAACTTGCCCCATCTCTTCCTCCATGTCCTCCACCCTAACCTCCACATTCTTCACCTCATGAGAACACTTCACCAATTCCCCCACCTCCACCTTCTCCTCCACATGACCCTCCTCTTCCTCCTTCCCAGGAAGATGAACCACCAATTCAAGAGGAGGATACTCAACATAAGTTGAAAACGAAATGAGATAGATTGGTTGAGGGGGAAGCTCTGAACGAAGTTCCTAAAGAGGAAATAATAGATTAGGAGCGTGAGGGAGAAATTGAACCCACCAAGGAGGTTCAAAATGAAAAAAATGGTAAAGAAGAAGAAATAAGGGCTAACACATAACAAAATGAGGCTAAACAAGATGATTTAGAAGCCTCTCACAATATAGAGATAATAGCTTCCCCTCAAAGGGATTCCTCTTCTAATGTTCTAGTATGGTTAAACAATACAATCCAAAGAAGACAAAGAACATAAGGTGAAGAAGAAGAGAAAAACTTAAGTATTCTTTCAAAATCTTTTCAATCCCCAAGAAAGAGGAATAAGAGATCCATAACGATATCTATTATCACTATGGATGAACAAGGGAATATAACTACTCATATAGAAATCCCTCTGGTGGATAAGTATGAATTTGATATGAGGCCAAAGAATCAACAAATCAGACAATTTGATTTTGGAGTGAAAACAAGGGAAGGAGAGAAACAACCTCTCTAAATGTTTGTTCCTATTATCCTAAAGAGGATGCAGAAAGATGAAAACACCAAAGAGGAGCTTAAATCTCAGGTGGCACAATTGACAACATGTTTAAATAAATTTATTGGACCTATTGATGATGTGGATCCTGAGAAAGTTTTGTAAGCTTCCCTCAAAGGTGAGGTTAGACACATAGACCTTGAAGGGTGGATACATGTTGTTGAGTAGTGGAAAACTAACCTTTTGACCTTAGCAAGAAGAGTGCTATGGAAAGCAATAAACTCCTATCAATGCACTAGTGATGAGGAAAACCTATCCCAATAAATGGAGGTAAGAATTGATGAATAACTATTGGTTTGGGAACATTACATCCCAATTTTGCACAGAATAAAGACAACTTTTATTGAAGATTTTCTCAAAGAAATCATAATTGAAGAAGAAGATCAAGATAAGCCAATAGAATGGTTAAAATCTACTCAATTAAGGGTAAAAATCTTGAATAGGTGAAACGCCGGGTTGAATAAGAAAAAGGGAATAGCCGGATAGGCTATGAAAAAGATTTAGAATTTTGTAGAAGGTTTGGATTGTACTTTCTAAGAGATGTCAGCTCTAGTTACCTCTCAATAAAATGGTGGACCAGCTAAAAGGAATCTTGCAAGGTCAAGCTACACAAGAAGCCATTGATAGAATGATGAATAAGAAGGTGAAGATTCACTCCTTCCAAGATGAATTGGCTGATTTTACAAGACTACAGGAATAGGTGGAGAGCTCATCTTTCACTCAAAGGATCAAATTGCAGTATCATCAAGGTCCACTGATGGAGAAGATGAATGAAGTTATCACTACCTTCATCAACAACTTCCCCAATTGACTCCAATTAGACTTTTTGGTTATGCTTTTTTTTTAAATAGATTTTGAAATAAATGGAACACCTAATTTTTAATCTAAATGAGGGGTTGATTTTAGTGTAACTTCAGTTCCAAATTAAGTCTTTTTCAGTTTAGCTTTAGTTAAACCTAGATCTAACTGGGGTGCTCTAGTTTGTTTTCAGTTAGCTTTTATTTTAGATCCACAAATTATGGATGCCCAAGTCTATATATTTTTTACTCTAGATAATTTTAATCATCAAAACTTATGTATTTTCCAATAGAACTCATATGTTTTCAACGTGGAACTTCCTAGTAGACTTTGCGAAGATATTTTATGAATTAAAGGATTATTCCTTTTTTGCATGCATATGGATCTTGATCTTTGGTGATGGTATGATTGTTTTGATTATCTAAATTGAGTAAATTAGTAAAATATATTATATTACTATGGAATATAATTGGGTTTTGTCTCATATTTTCACATGCTTGATGGCGATTTGATTTGATAAAACTTCAAAATCTTGAAATTAATTGATTTTCCTTGAAGATTGCAAGTTAGTATTAATAACAATTGTTTGAATTGCTAATTGTCGTAATACTGGTTATTGAGATTTTATTTAAACACTCTGAATTGATAAACAAAGTAAATATTATGATTTTCCATGTTATTTTCAACATTACTTTCTAAATATTTTTGGTACCCCCAAATCTTTTAATCTTCATTTTTATGATATTTTAGGAAAAGAGAAAGAGCAATTGAATAAATATAGATCTATTGAAGCAAGATATTAACATGCAATCTATTATTATAAAGAAAAAATCTACTATTGTTGTTTGCATGCATTGAATAGATTTTCAGAAAACCTAACCACCTAGGCCCCTTTTTTAAACCATCTTCACATCAACCACTTATCTATCTATCACAGTCAAGACTTCACTCAAAAAGAATATTGGATTAGATTGTTTTATTTTTCAAGAGGAGCAATAACTTGTTATTGCTTAGCAAGTTGAATGTGTTGAAACCACACTTAATAATATGTATATGATTGAAATGAACATAAAATTATAACACGAAGATTATTATATATGTATATATCTATGTTTCTATATATCTATCTATATGTTAATGTATATTGATTAATATATAGATACATGTAGTGTAGGAAAATGCATACCCTTGCATTTTCACACTGCTTTGGGCCCACCTTTCTTTGTTTATCCCTATTTATGTCTTAATTGGTCCTATTTTACATCCACAAGCCTAATAAACTACATCTTTTTTTGGCTAATCCCAACAAACATCAAAGGATAAATGATAATTTAATGATTATGTTTATGTGTCACTAATTTTTGTGTTGGGACTATGATGCCACCTAGGGCATTTTTTTCCTCCAAAGGTCCCTTTTTGGAGTCTGTGCCCTGAGTTTCATGCCTCGGGAGTAAGATGCCACCTATGGCGTCTTACTCCTCCTTGAGGTATTTTCAAGATTCAGTTTCAAATTCTAGCAGGATTTAGCCTCCTTTAATTAATGAATTCCTATGTTGGCTTGTTGTCATGTAATTTCAGGATATTAAGCATGGATAAGTATAAATACAAGGTTTTGTCACTCATTTTATCATTCCAAGCATATCAAGCATTCAAGTATTCATTCAAGAGCATTCAAGAGCAGTTCATCAAGAATTTGAAGCCTTCATCAAGATTCAAGCATCATATCAAAGATCTTCTTGCATCATGTGTGTTTTTGAGCTAGCATTTGTGATGTAGGTGTAAACATCCAAATTTGACCACTTCCATATGGTCGAAGTCGTCTTCTTAATCATCCCTTTGCTCTTTTAAATCATCCTCTTTGCCGGTATTAATTAAATCATTCATTTAATTAATATTGTGTATCTTGCATAAGGTTTCCCAAAGTATTTAATTTAATAAATACTTTTCCCCTCTTTCCTCTCTAAATTAAATAAATGCATCACTTTACTTAATTTAGTCATATTATCTTTTGGAATTTTAAATTTATTTTTAAATTCCTTATTTTCTCTCATTATCACATCCTCCAACTTTTGCAAGTTGGTCTTTAATCCCTCTTAGCAATCTAACCCTCTTTCTTAGTCATAATTAATTTATGATTAAGATGTGCACACCCCTAATCATCATTAGGGTCCCATCCTCCATAATTTCCCACTTGCCTCTAATGAGTCCTTAATTAGTCTAATCAAGTACTTGCACAACCTTAATCACCTAATTAGGTCATCTATAATCCCCATATCATTTATGGAATGTGTCCTTAGTCAACTTCATTAAAATATTTTTCTTTTTGAACAAGGCACTCCATTCCCCATGTGAATTTTTAATTCACATTTAATCCCCCAATGCATCGAAAGGAATTTTAAATTCCTTCTCTCATCCCCATGAGAATATTTGAGGAATTTTTAATTCCCCACATGGGGAAAAGTACCTCCTTTATGAGGAGATCTTGTCCAATCCCAAGGTACTATGTACCACCTCCATGTCATGTACTATCCTTCCACCTCATGTACACATCGCCCTTTTTAAGCCATATCACATGCCATATGTCAAGATGTGATGGCTTGTGAGCTTTCAACTCACCTTAGCTCTACATCTTGATCTTGGTGGCTCAATCCCAACCATCCATTTCCCTAGAGAATTGCAAAATCTCTATAAATACCCCCACTTTTATCTCATTTTAGCAGAGATCATGCATTGTAGCCAAACTCTTGCAAAAAATTTCTAGGAGCCATACTTAGCCATTTTTCACACTTGCATCCACTTTCATCCATTATCATATCATCATCTACATTGCATCTTGTGCCATCTAAGGAGCATACAACACCGAAGATCGAAGGTCCAACCAAAGGATCGATTCGAGACAAGGTAAAAGGTTCTATTTGTTGCTTTTATTTTGTGTTGAATCCAACTAGGCTAATCTTGAGATGTAGGTTGTTTTTAGTGTTATTTGCATTCTCTTATTTGTTGCTTGTATTCTGATACATAAATTCACCTATCACATTTCTGGAATGCCCGGTGGGACCCACAAACAGGTCTCTTTCTTTCACATTTTCTATTTTTTGACTTTTTGCAGGTACAGGTTACAAAGGGGCAGACCCGGCCTACATAGGGGCAGACCTAAACTACACAGGGGTAGATTTGACCTTCCTAGGGCGGACCCGACCTACTTAGGTGGACCTAACTTAACAAATAGGTGGACCCTCCCTACATAGGTGGACCTGACCTTTCCCTGGGGCGGATCTACCCTCCACAAACCTTAGAAGTTATTTTTGGCCAACTTTTCACGGAGAGGCGGATTTGCCCTCAAAGTTAGGTGGATTTTCCCTCATAGTCAGGAAGATTTTCCCTCTCAGTCAGCTAGATTTTCCCTCATAGATAGGCGTATTTTCCCTCACAAATAGGCAGATTTTCCCTAGACAGATTTTTTCCAGAAGGTAAAATTTCAATTTTTAGCAATCTTTTGGTTGTTTTAAGGGTTTTTAACCCCTAATTTAGGTACATAGTGTAACTAGGAGGTGTCAATCAACCTTGTTTTCTGTGTTTTTTGGGTGACCTATTTGACATATCCAATCCCCTTGCACCATTCAGTGATCCTGGGTGATGAGAAATCGTAGCTTACCACATCCTTTGAGTCCACCCCTTTTTATTTTTCTTAGCAGGACCTGCTTGGGGATTTCATCACCCCAAGGGACGATTCCAACCACGCGTATCGGCGGGGTATATAAAGGGGGGAGAGCGAAAACTGTACCTCAATCAAACTGTGTTGTAATTGGCGAAGCATCGGGATGATGTGAAGAGTTGGTCCGAGCCTTTAAGGTTCCCGACTCACGCTTGTAACGGGTTGGTGTTCACAGTTTGGGCCTCACGTATTGGGTGTATATCGAGGACTCCCTATTATCCATGTTCATCCTAGATTAGAGGACTTTTTTGACCATACCCTCTCTACTAGACTTAGGCTTGTACTGTCTGAATTGTCTTCTTTGTTTGAAACCAGTGATTATCTGATTTATTTCACTCAGCCATAGTCTTTTGATTGATGATTGTTGTGTTTTGAGTCCTTTTCCTTAGTCTTTTTGTCAAAAATCAGTTCAAACCTACAGATAGGCAGATTTTCCCTCACAGTCAGACGGATTTTCCCTCACAGACAGGTGGATTTTCCCTCACAAACAGCCGGATTTGACCCGTAAACAGCCGGATTTGCCCCCCTCTGTGAAAAATTTGACCAACTTTTGCTCCTTGGGTGGACTTTCCCTCATCCAGGGGCAGACCTGACCTTTAAACCAGTCCTTTTGGAGCCTGTTTTGGCCATTTTTGACCAACTTTTGCTCCTTGGGTGGACTTTCCCTCATCCAGGGGCGGACCTGACCTATAAACTAGTCCTTTTGGAGCCTGATTTGGCCATTTTTGACCAAATTTTTCTCCTTGGGTGGACCTAACCTATTAACCTCCCCCTTTCAGACCTATTTTGATCAAATTTGAGCAAGTTTTTCTCCTTGGGCCGACTTTCCCTCATCTAGGGGCAGACCTGATCTGTTGACCCACCTCTTTTAAGCTTGTTTTGACCTAATTTGATCAATTTTTGCTCCTTGGGTGGACCTGACCCATCCAGGGGCGGACTTGACCTATTGACCTACCCCTTTTAGGCCTGTTTTGACTGAATTTGACAAATTTTTCTCTTTGGGCGGACCTACCCTTCACAGGGGTGGACCTGACCCTTGATTGATCAACTTTTTTATCCACTTCGCCAATCGGGACCCTCGTTTCATCGTCTCGATCACTCGTCTCCCCGTTTCGAACATCCATACACCCGTTTCAGGAATCCATTCACCATCCTAAATGTTCATCCCCTCAACTCGTGCATCTGTTCACCCATTCAGAACCCACGTTCTGATTATTGTTTCCATGTTTTAGACCATCGGAACCCTGTTAGAGCGGTTATCCAAATTGACCTAGGTGTTTATCTCTAATCATCATCCATCAAAACCAACTTTGGATCGTCATCCGTCCTAAGTTGGTCGTCCTCATCAATCTACTTCTATCTCAAGTTGGATTCGGTGTCGTTATCATACATCCCCCCTTTAATCGATTAATCAACACCTAGCGTTACCAAGGATCACTCTTGAACTTGGTTTCAGATTCTGATCACTATCCTTCATCCTAATCAATCATCAAACCAAATTGAATTGTTATATCTTCTAATTCGGATCGACTCATTGTCTACCAATCAACCCAATCCACTTCAGACAAATCGAATCAATCCTATCAAGCCACATCCTCATCAAAAAATTAATCATCAAAATCAAATCAATCCTACCGAGCCACATCCTCGTCGGCTAATCAATCATTAAATCAAATCGATCCTTTCATTGCCAAGGTCATTCTAGCATCCTAGTCCATCATATCATCTTTCATGCCTGTTCAGACCCAGTCACAAACAAAGAGAATGGCTGAACAATAATCCCAACCAAACATCCCTAAAGACCCGAACAGCACAGCTAATGCCTCACAAGACCCCAATAACAGTGCGAACATTCCTCGGGATCCACAAAATGGAACATCATCACAATCCAATATCGATGGTCAAAACACATCACCCCTCGGGGATGAAAACATGGTCATTCAACCCGAAATTACATTTGAGGAACACTTTAGTAACCCGGTCAATGTGCAAATGACAGATTGCCTTCTTGAAAAACATGGCAAAGAAATCTTGGCTCACTTAATTGACAAGGGTGTCAAACTGTCGTCAGGTATCGACCTATCCAAGTATGGCGGTTCCACACCTAATACACCCCAAGGTTCACACAACACACCAAGTAGTTAATACATCCCCAATATTCCTCCCGTAGAAGGTTGGCATCAACCTGAATTCGGCAATGTCGTTCTATATCCCATTAGCAATGCCTCGCATCCTGCAATCTTAGTCATAGGGGCTCCCCAAACCACTGATCCCAATGATCCTTTTGCCTTTGGCATGCCACCAAACATCCTGTAACCACAATCACTAATGCTACCGGCACCACCCCCTTCAAATCCGCCTCCCGTCAACACTGGGGGCAGCCCTTTCACTACATTGCCTCCACCTTCTAGGGCCATAAACCAATCATCGCCTTCATATGCATCCCCACATCTGCCTCAATCTAATCTACCACCTCCGCAAGTTCCCTTTGGTACACAACAACCTCCCTTGCAAAACGCCCTATGTTATTTCAGCTGCCCCAACAAGAACAACCACTATATAACCCACCAATTGCCTCGCAACAACCACCATACCAGTCACAAAGCAATCTGTCCCAACCTCCCACTCAAACCATATCCCCATTCCTCGCATCTATCCTACATCCGCGAGTTCAAACACAGTACAACATCCTGTCTTGGCCCACGCAACATCTCACATCACATCAACAACCACCACAACATCATTATTACCAACAACAGTCCCAATAGCAACCACTTTATGCGGCCTCCCAACAATCACAACAATACCCCCAGTATCAACAGGTCAATCCGCAACATCACATCCAAGCTCCTCAGTAGCCTACATCACATTTTTATCAAACGAATCCGTACTATACCTCCCAACAACAACCCACGTATCAACAAAATCCCCCGGCATACCAACAAGGGATGTCATCACTCCACCATCCAAACCCATACCTCAACAATCTGACGCTCTCTTAGCAGGATCCTCTATCGTCGTACCATCTATATCCATCCAACCAGCTACCAGTCAACTCAATTTTGCTAGAAATTAAAGCCGCTTTGAAAGATCTTCAGGCAAGGACTGGCAAACAATCGTTCAAATTTGAAGACATATGCCCATATCCATTCGATCCCTTCATCTCATTGATCCCCTTCCCTAAGTATTTTGAAATACCAAAATTTGAGAGATACAGGGGGAACAAAGATCCTAAGGCCCACTTGCAAGAGTTCTACTCCCAATGTTAGGGAGTTATGTACAATGACAATTATCTCTTGTGCCTGTTTCTACAGAGCCTGATAGGCATTTCCCTAGAGTGGTTCATGACCCTCGAAAGAGGGTCCATAAAATATTTTGCAGACCTGTTAGAAAAGTTTGTCTCCTACTTCTCCTTCAATTTGGAGGACATTGACACCTTAGATCTCCTCAAAGAGAAACAATGGGAGGGTGAAACCTTTGCTAGCTACCTTCAAAGGTGGCGTGCATTAGCAAGCTTAATGAAAACCCCTCTAAGAGAGAAGGACATGGTCACCCTCTTCGTGGAGAACTCTCATCCCAACATGGCTCATAACTTTAGGTTACATTGTGTCACCACTTTCGCGGAGCTTGTGGAAAAGGGACCTATCCTTGAGCGTGCCCTTGTTGCCAAAGGGCACATCAAAATATATAACTAGGATAAAGAAAGGTCATTCAATGACAAGCCACGTTTTTGGAACAAGAACAAGAATGCAGTAAATGACGGCGTCACTGATACTAAACATGTCCAAGTGGCTAATACATCCCAGAGACAACAACCATATGTACCTCATGCCATATTTGTACCACAGGGGGCACCTCATCCTCCTCAACAATCAAATTAGAAGAGTCAAGGGAACATTAAACATCAGTATGCTCAATTAGGAGAACCCTTGAGTGTCACCTTCAATAAGTTGTTACAAATCAACTATCCAATCACGTATCCTGTCACCAAGCCACTTGACGAATCCAAACCCAAGCCTACATGGTTTAGGGAAAATAAATATTGTGAGTTCCATAAAATCAAAGGACACTCTTTAAATAAGTGTCAAGGTCTGAAAAACTATGTCCAAGATCTTATTGATCTAGGAAATATCAAAGTTGACACCAGTCAAGCTTCATCGTCCAATGCTCAATTACAGATATATCAAAATGCCTTTCCAAACCATAATCAATGCCCGAGCACCTCCAACAGTAATCCCCAAGACAACACAAATAATGTGAGCTATAAGAATGTACCCCTCAATTACGAGGGTATTATTCATTACATTGAGTAGGTAGAACCCCGTGTATCCATGATACATGTCAAAGCCAAAGACCCTTAGTGTGTTGTTACTACAAAACGAGCCCGCATCACTGTCCCTGCGGCCTCTGTACCCACCCAATCAACTCCTGTAAGCTCTCAGTACAACATCCTTGATCACTTAGTAAAGACCCCTGCTCATATCTCCATTTTGGATTTGCTTAAGTCTTCTCCTGTACATCAAGAAATCCTCAATAGAGCCCTACAGGAAACCCATGTACCTAATGACATTGATCCTACATAATTCCAAGCTTTGGTAGGACACTTGGCTTTATCTTATCAACTGCACTTCAGCCAAAATGACATGCCAAATATCGATGTCAATCATAATCGCCCCTTGCATATCGAAGTCATGGTTGCCCGCCATAAAATAAGAAGGGTCTTGGTAGATAATGGCTCTGCCCTCAATTTGTGTACTCTGAAATTCATAAAACAGGTGGGGTATACTCAAGCATATTTAAGTAATCAGATCATCAGGATCAAGGCCTATGATAATGCAAAAAGGAATTTAGAGGGGATTATCAGTCTTCCTATCCAAGTGGGACATGTGGTTCAGTACACTACCTGTCATGTCCTTGATTTGGACCTGCCATATAATCTCCTCCTTGGCTGCCCATGGCTCCATGCTATGCAAGCCGTCCCCTCCACATACCATCAGTGCCTAAAATTCCCAGTCAACGGACAATAAGTCACCATCTATGTTGACCCCCAACCATTTGAATATTCCCGCACTTTAGAAGCATCATTTCTCCATTTACATTATTGTCCCAGGGTTGAAATGGGGGCATCTCAGTCATCATTCGCTAATCCACCCTCCACCACAACAACCACTCCATCTTCCACAACTGATCCTACAGTCACAAAAGTTTAGATCATTGACAAAGGGTGTGGTGAATACGAAATGCATACTGCTCTTAATATAGCAACCATGCCCCCATCACCACATAAGTATGGACAACCTTCACATGCTACTCCAAAGGAAGACAAGACTGTCACCTTCAGTGGTAAAAACATCCCTACCACCACTTCCAGGTCCCCTAGTATCAAGATAGATGCACCAGAAAAGGATATAAGCCAATGGGTATACGGAAAAGAACCCCAACTAGATCCCCCTCTAAAGGAATATTTTCAAGAAGCATATCCTTGGTCAGCTAAGTTTGCAGAAAAGTATAACTACCAAGGTAGGGGCCTAGGTAAAGAAGAACAAGGGCGGTTGCAACCTATTGGCACATCAAAGTTGCCAAAGAACATAGGCATCAGATACGATAAAAAGTAGAAAGGCACTGCAACATCGTCTAATACCTCCAATAGTGTCACCGTGGACAATGGCTCATTAGAAGACATACCAGAAGAGGAATCCATCATACGTGCATATGATGGCGTCGATCACACTGACCTATCATTCATGTTTGAATGCCTATCTGTCTATACCTTTAGCCTATCCATTCATCACCCTGAGCTTATTGATTGGGACCTACATGATAGCACACCTGTCAATATGTCTATGGATACATACCTCAACCTCATGGGATTGGGGGAGGATGAACACTCCAGTCGCAAAAATAAGAATAAGAAAAATAAAAAAGCAGTCATCTAGTGAAAACCTCCTTGAGGCACTTCCTGACCTTGAAAAAGTAAAAATAAAGGACGCATCCGATGGAAAAAACCTCAAAGAGGCACTGGAAGATGGAGATGTTCATCTTCCCCTTGTGGGAATTTGGTTATCTGCTTGATCATCTATTCTAATCAAAGAGACTCAAGAAGTTAATCTGGGTACTGCTGAAAATTCTAAGATCACCTATGTAGCTAAGTCACTCTCAGAGAAAGAGTATCCAGTCATCATGCAGCTACTCCAAGAGGGAATCATTAACTTTGCTCAGTCATAATCAGACATGCCAGGTTTAGACCCCACCTTAGTGGTTCATCATCTAGACATTTACCCAGATGCCAAGCCTTTCAAACAGAAGCTCCACAAGATGCATCCACGCGTAGCATTGTTAGTCAAGAAGGAATTGGAGAAGTTACTAGATGCAGGTTTTATCAGACCAATTGACTACTCTGAGTGGATCTCCAATATAGTACTAGTTGCCAAACCAAATGGAGACATTCAAATCTGCATATACTTCAAGGATCTTAACAAGGCCTGCCCAAAAGACAACTTCCCTCTACCTAACATTAACATGTCGGTCGACCTCACAGCAGGACATGAGATGCTATCCCTTATGGATGGCTTCTCTAGTTATAATTAGATTCGAATTGTACCTAAGGACCAACACAAGATAGCCTTCACAACACCTTGGGGTACTTTCTGTTACAATGTTATGCCCTTTGGTCTCAAAAATGTGGCGGAAACATATCAGAGGGCAATGACAGTCATCTTCCATGACCTCATCCATATCATCATGGAGGATTATGTTGATGACTTGTTAGGGAAATCCAAAACACAAGTGGAACATCCTACCATCCTGAAAAAGATCTTTGAACAGTTGGAGCATTACAAGTTACGGCTAAATCCAAAAAAGTGTGTCTTTGGTGTCACGTCAGGAAAGTTGTTGGGTTTCATAGTCTCTCGAAGGGATATTGAGGTTGATCCCGCCAAGGTGAAGGCTATCCTGGACATGCCACCCCTGCGCAATTTGAAATAGTTAAGAAGCCTCCAAGGGAAGATGCAATCCATCTGTCGGTTCATAGCCCAGCTCATAGATAAGTGTTAGCCATTCACTCATCTCCTGAAGAAAGAATCCACCTTCCAATGGAACCAACAGTGTCAAATAGGTTTTGATAAGATCAAAGAATACTTAGCTCATCCTCTGATCTTGATGCCACCCATTCCAGGGAAACCCTTCCTATTGTATATCTCTGCCACTTCAGTCGCATTGGGGGAATTGTTGGCATAACATGAATCATCGAAAGAGAGGGCGATCTACTACATCAGTCAGACATTGATCGGCTATGAATTAAACTACTCTCCCATGGAAAAGGCCTTCCTCACACTAGTCTTCAGTACAAAAAAACTCTGACATTACATGCTCAACCATCTAGTCAAATTAATTGCTAAAATTGATCCACTAAAGTATTTATTATCTAGAACCACTTTGACTGGCCACATGGCCAAGTGGGTCATGCTCCTAAGCAAATTTGACATAGAGTATGTGGAGCGGAAAGCCATAAAAGGACAGGTCATAGCTGATTAGTTAGCTGAGGCACCATTAGTGGATGCTTACCCTCTAGACATTGAATTTCTAGACGAAGAATTTTACATAGTTACAGAAGAACCAGCTTGGACACTGTATTTTGATGGCTCATACACTCATAATGGATCAGGCGCAGGGATTTTATTAGTTACCCCTCAAGGTGACTACATTCCAAAATCATTTAGGATAGCGTTCCCATGTACCAACAACATCGCAGAGTACGAAGCCCTCCTCACTGGTCTCCAAATTGCAAAATAGTGGCATATAACTCACTTGCAAGTCTTTGGTGATTCATTATTAGTAATCAAGCAAGTTAATGATGAATTCCTCACAAAGGATGATAAGTTGTTACCCTATAAGCGCATGGTGGATGATTTCAAGAGATATTTCACCTTCATACAATTTGACCAAATTCCTCGGGTATAGAATAAATTAGCAAATGCAATGGCCACTATCGATTCCCATATTGACATGCCTAAAGACCAGACATAATGTGAGTTCCTTGTCGAACAACTTTTAATCCCAGTGTATGATATCATGAGACTGATATGGTGTGCAATATCGTAGGTCCCGCCTCCCCCTAGTACCAAGACATATATACCTATCTCCATGATAATATCCTACCCCCAGACCTCACACGAAACCAACAAAAATCCTTTATTCAATGTTCGGCTCGTTACATTATCATCAGTGATACACTTTATCATTGCAGGTATGATGTGATTCTCCTTAGGTGTCTGAATGAGACCGAAGCCTGCACGACACTAATGGAGGTACATGGTAGTGTTTGTGGAGCTCACTCAAATGGTATGGCCCTGGCCAAAAGGATTCTTCGAGCTGGATATTATTGGCCTAACCTAGAGCATGATGCTTGTGAATTTGTGAAGAAGTGCCTTCCATGCCAACAACATGCAGATTTGATTCACACTCCAGCACAGGATCTTCAACCTCTCCTAGCACTGTGGCCCTTCTCTCAATGGGGTTTTGACTTGATTGGAAAGATTTACCCACCATCATTCGATGGCCATACAATCATAATCACTGCCATTGAATACTTCACTAAGTGGGTGGAATCCATGCCACTCTCACAGATCACTAGTATTCAGATCTCAAAATTCATCCTTTACCATATTCTCTACAGATATGGTACCCCATCCACCATCCTTTCCGATAATGGAAAACACTTAAAAAATCAAGCCATGAAACACCTCTGCAACACCTTTCACATCCAATATCATTGGTCAACACCTTATTACCCCCAAGGTAATGGTCAGGTAGAAGCAACCAACAAGACCCTCATCCGCATCCTCAAAAAGGTTGTCAATAACACCGGTCGAGATTGGAACCTCCATATTCATCCCGCCCTCTAGGCATATCGCACCTCCATCCGCACCCCTACAGGGGCCACTCCCTATTCTTTAGTCTATGGCGCGGAAGCCATCTTGCCAATTGAATTTGAGATCCCATTACTGAAAATTTCCCTAAAAAGTCTTATCAGTGAGGAGGATGCTCATGTTGCATAGCTTGCACAACTAGAGTTACTTGATGAAAGAAGAATCAAAGCTTACGATCACCTGTAAGCATACCAGAACCGCCTTAAGTGTCAATACAACAAGAAGGTGGGTGATCTTGTCCTCAAAGAGATTCAGCGTACTTAGCAAGACTGAGACAAGAAGGAAAAATTTGAGCCAAATTGGTTGGGGCCTTATATCATAGCTACCAAATATGGATCTAGGGCATATAGGTTGAATACTCTTGAAGGAGATCCCCTTGACGAACCCATCAACATCATGAATCTAAAGAAGTTCTACACCTAAGTCCACTTGGTAACCCCACCTATCAAAAAATAAAAATAAAAAAAATCCAAAAAATCCAAAAAATCCAAAAAAATAGTAAAGAGAAATAAGTTCATCCTATGGTGAAAACCACTTTTTGGTGGCACCTTGGATAATTATGAATGGTGAAAACCTGGTAACATGCATCATCCGTAGAGGGCTTAATCATTATCTACCTGGCATCCTAGTTATTTTATGCTTTCATCTGCACTATCATCCTCACCCATCCCATCCTTGGCTGCTTGGTATATTTTGATTGAGCATTGGACAACCTGTCTAGCCTACCCTTCATCCTGAGCTTTTCAGTATCCCACTCTAAGCTTATGTCGTTCATCTCCTCATTGGTCAATTTGTGTCATCACATAGGATCATCTATCGTGTCAGTCTTCATCTAGATCTCATCTTGTCGTGTCACCGGTAGAATTACCTTGCCCCTACACTGTCATGTAGAAAAGGTTGATCATTTCATCTTCCCCCAGGGTATTTTGACCATCACATGTTGGTCATCTATCATCTGTCTTCACCATCCTCTTTCCACTTTATCCATGGTCTTTTCATGAACTATGAGGGCTCTACGCTTTCATGTAGGAAAGGCTAATCTCTGATCAGCCCCCGAGCCCCTAGGTCTGTAGGGTATGTCAGTCTGTGTCCTTGTTTGGCTCGTTATTCTCAAATAAACTCCCCTATTATTAAGAGATTTGGTTAATGAAAAATATCTGGCGTCAAACTGGGTCATTCTAGTTTAGTATCCATCATCGGTCTCAACAGAATGCATCCTTCCTAGCAGACCTCATCAACCCCATCCATCCCCTTGATCCTATGGCAAAGGACATTTTGAAATTGATTGTGATCTTTTGATGTCTTAGAATTTATGTCATTTGAGCTCACTATCAACACTTGTCATGGTCGCCTTGATCCATCATATCATGGTGTGCTTTGACTCATCTACATAGGGGCTTATCTTGGTCTTTTCTTTGTTGTTGTCTTCTCAGTTGTCCCACGTAGTACCCACCAAGATCCCTAAGGTCTTGTGTTACACTGGGGCATCCTTGTGTGTTTGTGGTTATCCCAATACCTGGCCTGATTGGGGTGTTGGGGTAGCCTTTTTGTTTGTTGTGTTTGTTTCATGCATTGGATGCCAACTCGCCTTGGTCCTACATATCAGAGTATCCGGTATCTTATGCTATAGCCAAAATTAGTGCTCTGAAGATGGCAACTCATATTAGGATTGCATTTCATCATCTGTTGCATTGCATTCACCCTATGATTTTGGTTGTGCAAATACTTTATCCCACTCTCTCCCATTCTTCTCAAGATACTAAAAGTTCTTGACAGGTGACAAATTGCACCCATTTTTCACAATCACTACATACCCATCTTCCATTATCATGCCAGTTCTTATTGACACTTATGACCATGTGTTATTTCCTTTCATTATTAATTCACTATATATTACAAGAGCATTATCGCATATTAGGTTCATTCTATTAACCACACATACATCGCCACTTGCATCACAATGTGTTAGAACCGCACATACATCACCACCTGCATCACAAAGTGTCAGACTCATAATACATCACATCCTGTATATATAAAATATTCATATAGAATCCATCATACACATATACATACATGTCAATAAATCAACTAGGCATCCTTACACATAAGTCATCATAGATATAACATATGCATACATCATATCACCATGTGAGTATTTGCATTAAATAAATCAACTCATACATCCACATAAGCATGTAGTATCATAAACATGTGCATAAATAAATCAACTCATACATCCACATAAGCATGTAGTATCATAAACATGTGCATAAATAAATCAGCTCATACATCCACATAGGCATGAAGTATCATATCCTCATACATCCACATAAGCATGTAGTATCATAAACATGTGCATAAATAAACCACAGTATCCATCTACATAGGCAGGAAATATCATATACATGTGCATACATAAACTGAATCACCCATCACAAAAAGAAACATACTGCATAGTGTCAATAAGGACTGTCCCATATTATAATCAAAATAATACATTGTATGTCATGTCCATCATGCATCAAAATCTATCATGTATACATCACATAGCCCTCATACATCATCAAATAAGGTAAAAAATCCAGAGATGTAGAGCATCTTTGATCTCTGTTGATAAGTACTACACGCTCCACCCTACATTTGTCAAAAACTAGTATCTTGTCATCTCCCGAATGAGCTACCCACATCTGATCTCTATGGTGAATCAGGTACTGATCTCCTACCTAGGGTGACACTTGGTGAATAACTATAACCTCGGGTCCATGTCTCCAACGATTGAGATGGTGTTGGCATCTATGGTGTCTATCGAGTATACTAGAACAGCCGCTGGGCTAGGTCTGAAACTACATGGTAATACGCAGCCATCCAAAATCCTGCCTCCCTTGCATTCTCCTCTTGCTCAGTAACCTGAACCAGAGCAGAATTCTGCTCCTGATGATATCTATCCTGATATCTCGTGATCAATCTCTTCTCCTACTCCCAGGCCTCCTGGGATAATCATAACTATGCCATCTCTGCCTGAACCCGATCTCTCATCTCCTCGGTAGCCACTGCCCTAGCCACTGCTGCATCCCTCTCCCCCTGTACCCCTTGTGTATCTGTCTCTCTCACATCACTGATCTACACTGACTACCACTGCGCCACTACAGCATCCCGCTCACCCTGCAACATCTACATATGTACCTCTGCAGCATCTTTCTCTCTACGTGGCCTGTGCCCGATCCTCTGTTGCATTCCTGTCCCTCTGAAGTGCCTGCAGTCTCAACTCGGCAGAATCTCGCTCTCGTCGCATACCTGACACCTATGACACCACTGCATCCCTCTCTCTCCGGAGAGACTGAACCTCTGACTCTGCCACCAGCCTATCACTCTCACCCACCTAAGCGCGTGCCTATGCCGTATCCATGTCTCCCTCTAAGACCTGCACCTATACATGTGCCACATCTCTATCTGATCACAGCATGTGCATCTCTCTCCTTGTCTCCTCCTCTCTCTGCTGCATCAACCCCATGTCCCCAGTTGTCTGCTCTAAATAGTCCACCCTGTCTCTGAGCTCAGCTCACTCCCAGTGCCAATCTGCTCTCTCTCCCCATAACTGATGTAGTTGTCTCTGCAGATCCTCTGTATCTCTGGTTGCCCCTGTCCTAGTCTGTGATGGCTCCTACCCTATCACCCCTCCAACAACCTGTTGCATTGCCGCCTCTGCCACCAAGCAGTCTCGCTCCCATCTCGTGGCATCTCCCTCCTCGTGCTCCCTGGCCACCTCTGCTCGCAACCCCTCTATCTCTGCTCGCAAGTCAACTACCTCATCCCGTGTCTCATCTCTCTCTCTCATCATTCTCCTCTCCACATCTGACACTAGTGTGGCCAAGACCGAATAATCTCTCACCCTGGGAAAATCGTGCCTATAGCTCACTCAACACTGCCTCTGTCTATCGTAACTACTGCTCACTGAGGTACAGTCTCTCTTAGCATCACTGTGGGGTTCTCTCCTCTGGGTGGTACTATCAATAGTGGTCAGAGGTCATACACATATATTTC
The DNA here is from genome assembly GCA_007258455.2 of Sequoia sempervirens. Classification (NCBI taxonomy): domain Eukaryota; kingdom Viridiplantae; phylum Streptophyta; class Pinopsida; order Cupressales; family Cupressaceae; genus Sequoia; species Sequoia sempervirens. The sequence goes on from VDFB02000015.1 coordinate 424,282,513, forward strand.
AATGTCCATCTCTCATGGCTCATACCCCTCGCTCTCTGTCGACGCCTCCATTGCATCCACAACTATCACCGAAGGGGCTCCCTCTCTCCTTGTCATCCTCTCCTGTGCTCTGCTGGCCTCACCCTCCTCCTATCTCTATCGCTGATGCCCTCCTGTGGCCATCTCTACCTCCTATCTCACCCATGCTCTGCTGGTCTCAGCCTCCTCCCCTCTCTCCTGCTACTGACCTCTTAGGGATGCGCATGCCTCCTGGCTCCTCTCTCACTATATCTTCGGCCCCCTATACTACTGTGTTGTAGCCCTGACCTCATCCTCTCCCTCCTCTGCTCCATCCCCTTGGGATCTGCACCATCATCTCCTCCTCCTAACTACCCTCAGTGGCTCCTCGGCTACTCCAACAACCTCCTCTTTCCCCCGCCTGGCTGCCCTCACTGGCTCCTCGGCTGCTCCCATCACCTCCTATCCCTCCCCCTACTATCCTCCTCTCGCTTGACCTCCTCTTTATCGTCTTCGGGGTACCGGTCCCACTATGCTCAGTCGTCTCTCATCCTCTAACTTGAACCCTAGTGCTCCCTCAATTGACACTACTAGGGTAATCTGTGGCGGTGGATGTTGCCTGAACCACTACTGATATCGATCTGTCACCCCTGCATCCCTCTACCCCTCCCGCATGTCTGGGTATGGCATAAAATGTAGCATCTCCAGCTCCTCCCACACTGAATCCAGACTCAGTGGCCCCCCCATGGCCATTCTCGTGACAGTCACCTAAATCTCACCCGTGCTGCGGGAATATCCTACCTCACTCCAAACTATCGTGTCACCCAATTGGGTCTGTGTAGCTCCACTATAAGCAGAACTCTCCCAACAATATAACAGCAGGTGAAGAAGTAACCATTGTGTGCCTCCTCATCACCCCTCCAGCCCCTGAAGGACTGTAGCATATAAGGCCGCCACACTATCATCTCTGCCTGCACATCATCTAACCATCTCCTCCATATGTCTACATCTCTCACATCCCGATGCCGTAGTATCACTCCTGCTTCTGCTCCCCACCCCCAAGCCACAACCTCTCTATCATCTTGCTCTCCTAATCTATGAACAATCGGTCTAGTCACCCTGATGTGCTCCCACGCCCAAACCTATAGTAGTGTGACATGGGCCACGCTCAGCGCCCTCCAGTAGCATACCCGATGCATGTCCCGATACAGTTGTGCCAGCATGCATGTCCCCCATGCAAATTGCTCCTCCCAGCCCTCGATGATATGTCAAATCACCTCGACGAACCTGAGTTACAGGAATCACCCACTCCAGTCTAGCACCAAGATCCCGCTAATCAATCCTGCTAAGTACAAAAACAAAACTAGTACCCTGCAGGACAGAAACCTGTCCACATCTTGCTGCCTCCACGAAATCGGTAGATCATCACTACCAAAGACAACACGCACAGACTCATCCAGCATCTCGTCCTTTGACCAGCACTCGCTAACCACAAGCCCTACTATAGGGAGCCTCAAAATCCACCAAAAATCCTCCAAAGTCACCATCATCTCTCTAGTCGATAGATGAAATGTCGATGTCGCCAAGTCTCAGCGCTCTATCAAGGCTGTCAGCATGGCCCTATGGGCCTTAATCGTCAGATATGTTAGAATATGCAGTATTCCTACCTCTGACAGTCTCTCATGCTTCGCACCCATCATCTGTGCCATGCATCTCACCAAAAGTTGGGACCATCTCTCTCGCGTCCGCAAACTCTCCACCTTCTGCATCCAGCGCAACGACACTTTGTCAGTTTCTTCTGGCGTCATTTTGCCCCCATTTTACTTATCCTACTTTTTCACCCCTGGATTTCCCTTCCCCATCCTACTTTTTTGTCTTCTACCTTTTCTAGGCTTCACCCCGGCCCCTTGGGCGGACTTGCCCGTGCCCAGGTGGACCTGCCTGAGCTCGCGGGCGGACCCGCCTGAGCTCACAGGCGAGCCCGCCCAGACCTGCCTAGGCTAGCTGGGCAGGCCCCCGCCCAGGTTAGGCGGACCCACCCGAGCTCAGGCGGACCCACCCAGGCTGGCTGGGCGGGCCTCCTCCTAGCTCAAGCGGACCCGCCCTTGCTCAGGCGGACCTGCCTAGGCTCAAGCAGACCCGTTCGCGCTTAGGCAGACTCGCCTGGGCTGGCTGGGCGGGCCTCCACCTAGCTCACGCAGACCCGCCCAGGTTGGCTAGGTAGGCCTCTGCCCAGCTCGGACGGACTTGCCCACACTTAGGTGGACCCGCCCGAGTTCAGGCAGACCCACCCCGCTAGCTGGGCGGACTCGCTTGGGACCGTTGACGCCCACCCCCCTAAACCTAGTCTCACTCCCCCCCTCATCCCGAAATTTTTTTTAACAAAAAAAAATAAAATTCCCACTAACCCATTTTTCCTCCCAAGAACCCCCACAAAACCCATATTATTGTTTTTTGCAAAAACCTAGAAAAATTGACTAAAATCACAAAGTGGGGTTTGGAACTCACCTAACGTGGCACAACACACTCCTCAAAGAATCGTCGTCTCTCGTCCCCCCGATGAATGATGTATGAATCGTACTCTAGCATCGTGTCTCCTCCCTCTTGCTCTCTCCTCTTCTTCTTCCTCTCCTCACTTGACAGCTGTCCAAATGAGGAGAGGTAACTCCCTCATTTGCCTTTTATAGCCTTTTCCCCCTTTTTTTTCACTTTTTAAAATGAAAGGAATTTTTTCCTTTTATTTAACCTTTTTTTAGCCTCAATTAATTCCCTAACCCCCTTATCTTCTCGGGGCCACCATTTCCACTCCCTAAACCCGTACTCCTCCGTTCAAGCGCCAATTTTCTCAAATTTTCATGCTCTTTCCATCGACATATACCACTTCATCCTTTCGAGAAGTTTCCCGAAGGTCCCCGTCCCCTTCTTGAGGGGGCATACCCTACCATTCTCTCCCAATCTTCCATCATAAGCCTTCCCCTGCGAGACCGGGGCATCCCCTTTAATTCTCCTCTATTCGGGTAGCTCATAATCTCTCCCATGCTAGGGCATCTATTTTCCAGTTGCTTCTTCCATAGAGTCGTCTGTGTTTTATTTTTCTTTGAAACCCTATTATCCTAATAGTGTTTCAAAGAGGGGAAAAATGTAGACATCCAAATTTGACCACTTCCATATGGTCAAAGTCGTCTTCTTAATCATCCCTTTGCTCTTTTAAATCGTCATCTTTGTCGATATTAATTAAATCATTCATTTAATTAATATTGTGTATCTTGCATAAGGTTTCCCAAAGTATTTAATTTAATAAATACTTTTCCCCTCTTTCCTCTCTAAATTAAATAAATGCATCACTTTATTTAATTTAGTCATATTATCTTTTGGAATTTTAAATTTATTTTTAAATTCCTTATTTTCTCTCTCATTGTCACATCCTCCAACTTTTGCAAGTTGGTCTTTAATCCCTCTTAGCAATTTAACCCTCTTTCTTAGTCATAATTAATTTATGATTAAGATGTGCACACCCCTAATCATCATTAGGGTCTCATTCTCCATAATTTCCCACTTGCCTCTATGAGTCCTTAATTAGTCTAATCAAGTACTTGCACAACCTTAATCACCTAATTAGGTCGTCTCTAATCCCTATATCATTTATGGAATGTGTCCTTAGTCAACTTCATTAAAAGATTTCTTTTTTTGAACAAGGCACTCCATTCTCCATGTGAATTTTTAATTCACATTTAATCCCCCAATGCATTTAAAGGAATTTTAAATTCCTTCTCTCATCCCCATGAGAATATTTGAGGAATTTTGAATTCTCCACATGTCCTCTCACCCACATGGGGACAAGTACCTCCTTTATGAGGAGATCTTGTCCAATCCCAAGGTACTATGTACCACCTCCATGTCATGTACTATCCTTCCACCTCATGTACATATCACCCTTTTTAAGCCATATCACATGCCACATGACAAGATGTGAGGGCTTGTGAGTTTTCAACTCACCTTAGATCTACATCTTGATCTTGGTGGCTCAATCTCAACCATCCATTTCCCTAGAGAATTCCAAAATCTCTATAAATACCCCCACTTTTCTCTCATTTTAGGAGAGATCATGCATTGTAGCCAAACTCTTGCAAAAAATTTCTAGGAGCCATACTTAGCCATTTTTCACACTTGCATCCACTTTCATCCATTATCATATCATCATCTACCTTGCATCTTGTGCCATCCAAGGAGCATACAACACCGAAGATCGAAGAGCAAACCAAAGGATCGATTCGAAACAAGGTAAAAGGTTCCATTTGTTGCCTTTATTTTGTGTTGAATCCAACTAGGCTAATCTTGAAGTGTAAGTTGTTTTTAGTGTTATTTGGATTCTCTTGTTTGCTGCTCGTATTCTGACACATAAATTTTTCCTATCACAGTAGGGTTTTGATTCAAGCAAGCAATTGAAGTCCATATCTATCAAGCATTCCTTTGATTCAAGATCCATATCTAAGCTAGCCATCTCACACAAGTTTGAAGCACCTTATTATAAGGGTTTGGTGAGTTGTAACATTGCATGTTGTCCATTCATCAATTCCCTTCATTATTCTATTTCATTTCAAGGCTTAATTACCAACAAGGGGTTTGACCAAGGAAAACCCCCATTTACTAACAATCAACAATTTTTTCCTCTCGTGTGTTTGTGATTGCAAATTTAGGTTGAAGACTTGAAGATTATTTGAAGTGCAAAGTTGCAAAGTTGCAAAGTTGCATTGCAAGCTTGTCATCTTCATGGAAACTCACCTAAAGGCCAAAACTAGAAGTTTTAGGACCTGAGATCTGAGAAGAATAAAGTACAGCCTTTGGACCTCAGGATCACATTCACAAATTTCAGAAATTCAAATTGGGACTAAAACGGTAGCAAGGGTGTCTTAGTACTCCAAAGGGTATTTTTCAAAAAATATTTCAGATCCAGTTCTAGTATCCAAATAATTTGGATCTCCCCCGAAAAACAGTAGCGGGACTAAGACAACAATAAAGGCGTCTTAGTCCTCCATAGCACTTTTTTACAACAATTTTGCATTTCTAAAATCCTCATCCAGACTTCCCAGGTACATATACCCTACCTTGTTGTTGCTTAATTTCATCATTTACACTCTTTATTTAGCTTGCATTACTAGGTTTTGTGAGTTGAATGTTAAGTTGTCTTTTCCAAGCTTTCGCTTGGTGGTGAACCCTTCAAAGCTTAAAGAACCCCCTCCTAGGTCTTCCTTGTTGAGAATTGACTCACCTTTGGGGTTGATAGTCAATCCAATTTTAGATCCTAGGACATTATTGAATGACCTAAGGAGAATAGTGGGCACATCCCCCCCACTCTATTTTTCTTCGATTCAATACATAAATATATAGTCATATCTTTGTTTATAATTATTCTTCATTTTAGTTTTATGCACATGTTGGTATATTCAGTCTGAAGCTTAACCAAATTGTGTCTTGTTCGCTTCACTTGAATGGTGTGCAATTTCAATACCTTAGATAATTCAATGGTCCAAAACCTCCCACATCATCATCACTTCCACCCCTTTCCTACATGCATCTTTGGGTGTCTTTGTTACCTTTGACACTAATACATGTCCTACTTTTCTCTCTACAATAGTAGTTGGAACTATCTACTCCTCTACTCCCATCCTTTCTTCCACATCACTAGCTCATATAGTTCCAAATAATTGTAGATATTCTTCACATTGTTGTGCATTGTTGTGATGCCCCATGTGAACTTCTCCAGCCTTACAGGAAGTTAGAGTATGATCTAACTCAATCCAATTCTTTACAAATAGCTTGCAACACATCATGATTTTCTCATGAGGACTTCAAGTGCTCTCCTCAGTGTAATTTATGGTAGTTCATCTTGTTGTGTTAAGATGGCAAGTGTCACCCATATCATGGGCTATCAATACAATACTTTCTATGTAAGGAAGTGATATTCCATTTGTAAAAAATGTTGGGAAAGTGAGGGAAAGACCTCTTCATTGTAAACCACATACATTTCAAGTAATATAAATAATTTGCATGGTGTTTGTCAATTTTATTTTGACATTTATCTTTGGTTGCATTATATGAATATGTCTTTATTATGATTTTCTCCTTTGAAATGTTATATTTATTTGAGAAGGATAATTAAGGGTTATTTTCATCTTCATAATCAACTGTAACATTGAATTTATCAATATATTAGTTTTATTTAAGAAAAGATATAAATATTTCATAAATGATAATAGAAAATGTGATTGTCTTAAAGGATCAATAAATAGGATCATATAAGAGAGTCATACACGTAGGTTTTATCATTGTAAGGTATGATACATACATAAAACCACCAAAGGAGTTATTATCATGATAGAATGAAGCTAAATTGCATTGAATATGCATTTCTTGATTAGGCACAAGTTGGTTTGTTTTTAAATTCTAACAGATTCTTGAAATTATTTAAAGAATAGTCAATTCGTATACTTAAATATTTCATAAGGTTGTCCAACAAACAAGAGATTGATTTTACAATTTTCTCCTCTGCACTTTAGGTGCTACAAGACCTAGGAGGGTGATCCTTAACAATATCAAATAAAACTACACTTAATTCATACTAGAATATTGTCTCAATAGAAGTGTTCTCATGAAATATGCCAAGAATTACATATAGATTTAATGGGCTAGATTCTTGGAGACTCCTACATTACTGGATTTTAGAACATATTGTATCATATGAAAAATGGAATTCTATGTTTAATATGTGAAACCTAGGATTAATATCTTCCTTTTTCAAAGGAGTATTAGAATGGAGATCCACAAGATGAATAGATTGACTATCAACCACAAATGTGATCCAATCAAATTTGGATCTCCTTTCTTAGGGCCTTGAAAGTGGATTGGAAATGATTTGAAATGATTAACCTAATTGAACTATATGACCTAATATGATAAGTGCAATATTCTAGAATTACACAGACGAGAACCATAACTTGCAGGAAGATCTAGGAAGTGTTGGATGATGTGCACCTATCATAAAAAGTTATATTTGGCATGCAAAGGACATAGATGCCTAGGGGTGTATGGGTCCCTAATAGAGGGTCCTAAAATTGATTTTGTAGTCCTCTGATGTTGGATTTGGCCTTATGTTTTTCAGTTGCAGAGTTGTCAGAATATTGTCAAGTAATTATGTAGTTAAGTTTGTGGCTTGAAAAAATTAAGGGCTTTGAATGTAACAATTGGCAATTTTCCTTCAATCCTTCTTCAATCCTCTTGAAACCCATAACCTACACATTCAAAGAGAGAAAATTTTGGGCCATTTAGGGGCTTTCCTCAGTCAAACCCTATGTAAGTGTTTCCACTTCCACAATAGCAATGCCAATTATAAGAATGATAATTAAAAGGAATGAATGATTAAATCACAAATTGTTACAACTCGCCACCCTTGAAAGGCTTCAAGACTGAAGTCATGCACATCGCCTCAAGGATTTGGATTTTTTTTGTTTGAATGCTTTGGAGACCTACAACAAGGGTTAGCCTTCACAAACCATGAACACACATAAACTTTGACATAATGTTGGATCTTGAATTTCTACTATAATTCTTTGAAATGTTTCTCTTGAATTTCTAAATAGTGCCCTTGATCATAAGTTTGACAATAGTTTCCTATATTTCTCTTGTTATATTTCAAATGATGCAATAACTAGGTATTTATATGCAATTCTTCTAATTTCCCAAAAAATTGATCCCAAAAGTTAACAATTGAAATTTGAATTTTGAATGTTAAAATGCCACCAACAACATATTAAAAATTGGCCCCCTACAAGATAGGAGGACCCATACACCCACGGGCATGTGGGTCTTGTCTATATCTTCTAGGACTTTTAGTGTCGGGATCAAAACATTAATTGTTTACATTTATTCAATTCTTGCAATCCTTCAAAAAATGGTAAAAATAGGCCTTGAATGCATAATTTAGAAAATTAGGGACTTAATTAGGTCAATTAATTTATGGGGAGGAAAACATAGTGTGAAATTGTTAAGGGTGACAATTTTTGACACTACACATATGTAAAGCTTAAAGAAAAAACTAAAACATAAATTGACATTGTTTTGAATAGTAATGACCATGGACTTGTAATCAGTATTTAGACCTAGACTGGTGTCTTAAACCTTGGTAACATAGTCAAAAAGGAAATGCAAATATCTTTTGAACAACAAACTAGAAACAAATTCCATGAAAGCTAACATATCATTATCTTACAATGATATTTTTAAATTAAATTTATAATTAGTTCTTAAAAATCCTTGAACATATTAAACTCTCAATATCTCAGATCCATCAATTTAATACATTACTCTAACAAACAATATATAAAAAATATGCATTTGCATAATGAGGCAAAGGTGAACATAAATGATCCTTGATCAATTTTATTAAAAGTAGTAAGATGTACATTAGAGACAACAGAGTATGAATCTATCACAATGTATTCATATCTTTTTGAATTTGTAAATTGATGTACAAAAAAATCACAATTAAAATTTCATTTCTTCCCTAGAAAACCTACATCAAACTCGTACCGACCGAAGACAAAACTTCTTTGCTTACAAAAATACAAGATCCTTTTGAAATGGCTCAGAATTCCCTTTTATAGAGATAAAGAGAAAAAAGCTTAAATCCATGGATAGATGTCCATTTTCATTTGATAATCTTGTCTGAAAGATCAAACAAAAATATGTACAACTGTTTGCAAAAGATAAAAAGTACATCATAGAAGACAAAAAATTGTTGAAGCCTTGAAGAAGATATTTCTTGATTTGCATGATGAAACAAAATGGGGAAGGCACATGATTAATTAATTATACTTCTCTACACATGTTGCAAATACATCCTCTAAAGGCCACGAAGATGCCAAAATTCTTTTGACATGATTCAAATGAGAGGAATATTATTCCTTGGTCCACTTCTTTAAATCATTAAAAAACTTCATCAAACCTACCTCCAACCTTATCAAACTATCTAAAGAAACATTTAGCTTGTCTGTATCTATATCATTTTTACAAAATTAGAACTCAATATTGGAGATAAAATATTACTAAACTCAACCCTTCACACCTTGTAGTCCTTTACCTTTCCATCCTCACATAAAATTTTGGTCATAATTCCATTCTCAAGGTCATCAAAAAATTCCAAGGACTACTCCATAGTGAGTAGATAACTTTCATGTATGACGTTGATGTCCTCAAAAGTGTCAAATTTTCTAAAATGGCACTTAACTCAATAAGAGGACTAGCATCAAAATTTTCTCTCTCAACCATTTTTTCAATTAATTGCTTGCTTGGGAACCAAATATATTGGATGCCTTTTAGCCTAGCCTACAATGAGATATGAATGGTGTGAGTAGCATTGATTGAATTATATCCATTCAATGCATTTTCTAGGTGGCCTAAGATGCGTGATAGCCTATGACCAAAAATGTTATAAGTAACTTCTGTAAACTTATCTTTTATCTCCTCCTTTATTTTCTTCTATGCCTCTTTTCTCTTTGCCAACTCTCTCTTCGGGTTGCTTATTTTCAAAGTGAGGGATGCCTTCTCTTGACTCTCCCTATCTTCTTCATGTTGGCATTTTTTGTGTCAAATGACATTTTGAAATAAAAAATGTAAGTTTTTTCTATAGTTAAATGTGGTCAAAAAGTAAATGGGAAAAAATAAGATGGGAATTACAAATTTTTGGGCCACATTTAATTAAAGGAGGAAAAAGTCAAAAGTGGGAGGGAAAAAACCAATGAGTTATTTTTTCCTTTACTTTTCTGCTCATGTAGCATGAGTTTATGGCTTTGTTATTGTATTAAAGAGACTATATCTCCCAATATTGCACAAGACCAACATTTTGATGTATGGAGTTTCTCCACGTTACCTAAGGTTTGTTACAGATAATGAAGTTGAGCAAAAGTCGCACCATGTAGCAGAGATAGGTAGATATAATGGAACATTTTAGGGATCTATGGAATCCTGTGAGACTTTCTAGGAACTTGTTAAATACCTTATCTAGATTGTGAAACTATATGCTCACCCTCATACTATCCCAGGTATGAGTTACATGACTCAAAGTTTTGTATTCTGTAATTTTTTTTTGGGTTTATTAGGAATCTGAATTTCAGGTCAAAGGTATTATAGGCTTGTCATGTTACCAAGCTTTGAAAATAAAATGATTCATTATCATAAGGATAAAACACTTAAATCCATATCCCAATTAGGAGTATCAATAGTTATGATATTTTTTAAAATCCAAGAAAGTTGTGCAATAAAGCTAGAAGATAGTTTCTATAAGTGTTGGTAGTTAAATTACATGGCAAGCATCATATTTTCCATTCAATATAGGTTTGTCATCGAGATCTAAAGTTGGAAAACATACTTTTGGATAGAAGTCCTACTCTACATTTGTCAGTCTGAGATTTTGGATATACAAAGTCTTCCTTGTTTCACTCACCACCTAAGTCAGTTATTGGTACACCTTACATTGCTCTTGAAGTGTTTGAAGACTATGGATAGAGGCCTCTTCAATTCTATGTGCATGTGTTGTAGTTTTGAAGAGGAAGTTATGTTTCCTGTTTACAAAATCCTTAAGAAAATTGTGGGCATCTTAGTGCCAACAACACAGAAGCATGTGAAGTCATTTTCCTATGTATGGTATACATTTAGCTACATGGAGTAAGAGTTGGCCATTTGGAATTTAAAAAATACAAGAAGCTAGGAGAAAATAGTGTGTGCTTGTATCCCAAAGTAGCAGAGATCTAAGAGGTTCAATTCCTTTCTTTACTAATAGTCTCACTGAGTTTTAAGTAAATGTAAAGGAGGAAAGAAGTGATTGGCATTGATGTGGCTTAGAATGTGAAGGAGTTTGTTAAAGGGATTATTGAGAGTGACATAGAGAAAAGCTAAAAGATACTATCCAATAGTGCGTACAGTTTATGGTTTTTTGGCTTAGGAGCGGTTAGTCATGAAATAAAAAGAAAATACATGAACATGCATATCCTCACTCAAAAGGGCATGAACACTAGGATGGAGGGAAGCAACATCACAAAGGGAGCATTGGAAAAGCTGAGAATAGTACACGCGAAAAAGTTTTGATTTCTCACTATGATGAATAAAGAATATATAGAAGAGGGAGGCCTAGTTGAAGAGACTTTTTCTAAAAGGGCATGTGAAGTGGTAGTTAGACAACCATCATTGGAAAATTATTTAATTCAAGAGCCTCTCTGGATCAGAAGAATTGAAGTGGCGAGATGTCTCCTTCTCCTATATTCCTATTTGCTAGCTCAAGCCCTTCAACTCTATTTATATAGTTCATATGCGAGGAATGGAAGAGATCCAAAGTGGATGGTAGTGACCTCTTATATCCAGATCATGATGCAGTTGTTCCTGATGAAGGATGCAGATTGGTGCATGCAAGATTTTTTTTCTATGTTAAGGTTTATGGATCTTACCAACGTTAGCCTTTAAGGTGTGGTTGTGAAACAAGTTTACCTTGTATGATGAATACAAGAGAATTGTATACCTATGCATGACAACATGAAATAGTGTAGGGAAGTGATCAAGAAGAAGAAACTTCCATATGACCATGATTCATTATAGGAAAAATGTGAAAACTTTGACAATCAACTAGGGAGATGACAGACGATAAAGCTATTCCTTGTGATATTCATGCAAGTCTAGGAGGATAGCACTATGAAGTAGTGCCATGAAGAAATGCTAAGATTGAGGATTCCAAATCCCAACCATAATAATTAAACCAAGTGGAAAATCAAATGTGCAATCTCCTTTAAATCACAAGTGAAAAGTCACCCTTAAGAGGATAACTCTAATGGGAAAAAATCTACATGAAAACAAGCAGGGATTGGTGACAGTCTTAAAAGGGCAGTTTGGTACTACAATGGAAATCATTTGTCATCAACATAATAAAAGGAAAAATGGTTTGAAAGCATAGCCCTAGCATGAATGATATTGTAAAGTTATTAATTAAAGTCTCCACAAGGAACAAATAAAGGGGAGTCTACAAGATTTTGATGATGTGTTGGAAAAACAACAATCTCCAATCTATTTGGAAAAGATGATAATGCTTATAAAGGATGCAAAGAGTGACAACCCCTTGATCAACAGGAGACCATATATAGTGGTAGGTTTCATGACTATTATAGGTCAAAAGGGAATCTAATAGCATGATAGAGATAGTTGGTATGAGGAGCTAAAGGATAGTCTAACAAGGATAGACTGCATAGTTTCTAGGAAGGATGGTCATAGTTTCATCCTAGAGGACAATCAATACACTTTTTGACAAGCGGATGACAACAATGAGGGTGGAGTGATGGCTACAAAGAAACTTCCCTAACATGACGACAGTAACATTTTGTATACATAGAACATAGGGAGCGAAGGAGCAGATGAAGTGGGCCAACAATGATAAATGCCTCAAAGTCTAGGGCAGATTTTCTCACCAAAGATGCCATGGAAATCAAAAAATTTCAAGAAAATCACATAACATCTCTTCAAAAAAACCAAGTGGTTTTGAACTGCAAACATGGAGCCTCATAGGAGGAGCTTCAAACTTAGTAGAAAGTTTGTCATTAAATGCAAGATTCACAATGAGAGGTGTACATTTTCTGATTCTATTCCATTTAAGTTATCTAAAGGTGGATAGAGAGATCACCATGATAAATAGTACACAGTCTCATCAAGATTTTGACAGTAACAATCATATTGAATGAATTGAAAAAAGCATAGAAAGCTATAGGTCTGTTAGAAAAGATAGTGAATTCATCAAGGGTCAAGTTTTGAAAGAGAAAGGCTAAAGTTGACACTACAGAATCAAACTTACAAGTATAAGTTGGGACCTTATTTACAAGCATAGTTAAAGGACAGTCATCAATCTCAAATAAAAGTCAACAATTTTAATGAAAATACTCTAGGACTATCAAGATACAATCATAAGAGGATATTCATTATGTTTGAGAGCTTGAAAACCCTTCAACAAAAATGAAGTGACAGTCCCTATTAAAACATCAGATCATGTGGAAAATATCCATTTTCATGACAAAGAAATAATCGTCCATATGTCATTACTGAAAACTAAATGATAGCCATGTAGGGTGTTAAAAAATGGTTGAAGGCATATTTCAGGTAGAAGCCATTATGGTAATGCTACAGGAAAGTTCCATGACAGATCAAAAGTATGTATGATCTAACCTCTGAGAACATTTCTATCAAATGACAACAAAGTGAATGGTTGTATAGCTAGGATTTTTTATGGCTGTAGATGCAAATTTCTACATCAACTATGATATATGGTTAATGAATTAGGAATCACGCAAGGTGAGTTGTTAGTCTGATATTGAACATATGAGAAAGAGGTAGTAGCAAATTCAAAGACAAACTTCATAAAGAACTTGAGGAAAACAAAAGGACATCAAAATCATATGCCATGCTAGTCATAAATGTAGGTTGAGGGACAATCCTTTGTTTTTGATGGAGGATAGTTATCTTGCACAATGTAAAGAACAATGACAAAGGTTGTGACAATCATAGTGCAACACAAGTGACAAACCTTTGAGCATGAAGTGTTTTGAATAGACTTGTGAGCATGAGGATTTAGTACAATATCATGTTAAGAAAACTCTTAAAATCATAGTGATCACAGTTAAGAACATGGTTTTTAAAGTAATCACAGTAAAAGATAGTCAGCAAGGAGTGTATAAGAACTTTAAGATAAAACATGTGTCATTTTCTTGACCTTGAAGATCTCACGTTCCTAAAAGAAGATTTTGACAGTTTCAAACCATTTCCCACATGATTTTTAAAATTTTTGAGGGAGTTCTAGTAGTTGGGAGTTGGATAAATATCCATAACTTCTTTTCCATGCATTTATGATTAGTTGCAAGCATCTAGGGAAGTTTGGTGATTGTGCAAAACAAATGGAGCATATCTAGGTCAGTTTAGAGCATTTTTTAGGGCATATAGGAGTTGTTTTAAGTTCTTTAATGGTAGAAGATGTTAAGGAAAGTCTTCTCCATCACTCAAACAACCTTTTGGAGCTTGTTAAGGGGCTGAAAAATAGGCATATTTGTTTTGGACGACCAAAGGAGTTTTTTCCAACAAGATGAAGTGAACACTTATCCTTTTCTCTTCCACACATGTTCCTATTCTCATGGAAGTTGTTGAACATCATAAAGGCAAGCCTTAGGCAATTTTTTCACTAGTTCTTTTCTCTCTCAGCAATGTATTGTAATATTTTCAAGCTTGTACACAATTATATGTAACACTTTTGATCAATAAAATAAGCTATTTTACCTTCTCTTTTTGTTGTTTATTATGCAAATCATCTTAATAGTTGATAAGTTATCTTGTGGTGATATTTTTCCCCTTGATTTCTATCCTATTTTCCTTTCCTTTGAGCAAAAAGTATACATTTTTGTAGGTCATAGCTTGTGTTAACTATTTAAGATTAGAGTTTATGTTGTGATAGAATTCCTAGCTCCTTCTAAACACTATTTTTAGCTTACCAAGCCTTGCTATGAAACACTTTTGCAAAGACATGAAATAATGAGTTGTGTAAGTGTTGAGTTTAGATTTTTGATCATTTTGAGTTCAAAACAATGGTATACGTTTTTTATACAATCATTTGGTGCATCACCTTAGAAAGAAGTAGGTTCATTTTGAAGTTATCCTTCTCTCTTTTCTCAAAAAGCTTTAAAATAGTTAGTTTAGGTGATAGTTCCAAGAGAACCAACCCTCTCTGTAGGTTCTCTTCCATCATAGGTGACCCACAAACCTAGAAGAGATCCAATGTTTCACCAGTAAGCTAAGTTTCCACAACTTAGGAAGGGCACAATATTGAGTGACAACAGTTTTTAGCACGCTCAGTGCCAAGACTATTGAACTATCTTAGTTCATAATTTGTCCTATTATTGTTGGTATTTGGTGTCTATTCCAACAATATCTACCTTTGGAGGAAAATTTCTCACACACCTGGTGACTCCAACTTACTCTAATAGTTTCAAGAAGATTAAGAGTTTTGGTATGTTATCAAATCTTTGCAAAAATCAATCTTGATAATTCTAATTTTATGATATTTCAATTAGTTTCCAGCTTGATTAGATGCAAAATAATGTCTTCATTTCATGGAAACATGTTTTATCATTAGCCATTCCATGAAGATGTTGTTCATACACACTTCAACAAGCCATACCAAGCAAAAAATAATACTAGTTTTGTCTCAAATAACCCACCAATAGTAGATTATCCACATAATTATCATGCTTACAACGCACCCACCCTTGCTCAATCTTCTTGGAAGCCTTCTGATCAGTTTGAAGAAGTCATGGCTAAGCTGAACCGGCCTTGTTACCTTGGCTAGCCCCAAAATACTAACAATGTGGGGATTAGTGACATCAAGAACATATTGATAGACTTCAATAAGTGGTTGGATGATATAAAGAGGCAACAAGAGTTTGATTTGCAACAGGAAGAGTTCGCTTATCAGGCCTACCATATCAGTATGAGATGAATTATCAAAGGAAGTAGTATGAGGAGTCTCTTGCAAAGAGGTTGTTGCTAAACAAGAGAAAATGAATCTTTTGCTTACTCAAGTGCAAAGGTTGGGAGACAAATTAGTTACTTGCATTCCAAATCATATTTTTAAAGAGGAAGCTCCTAAGTACGAAATCCCAAGTTTCAAGCAAGGTATGCCTTTCAAGTCTTCAAGTCAATCTTCTAAATTTTAAATTCCAAGCTTTAGGGGCCTACATCCTTTGCAAGAGCCTAGTATTCCTCAAGAACAACCTTCTCCAAAATGTATACTTCCTCAAGAAACCCAACAAGACCTTTGTAATTATCCCTCTTGTCCTCTCACCATTCATCTTTGCAAAGATGGGCCTATTGTTTACCAAGATAGTTGGTTTAGTAAGAAAGGGAATGAGGTTTTTGAGGAAGAATAGGAATAATATTTTGCTATTGGTATGCTTGTAGATGAGGTAAAAGAGGAAAAATCAGACTTTTTGCAAAGGAATGATGAGCATAATCAAGTGGGATAGCAGTATGAAAGATAAGCAGAAAGTGTTGAACATGAAGTGTTGGTTGATTTCTTTGAAGAACACTCATCTTTTTGTTGAGGATGAAGAGAAAATTCCTATGTCAAAAAATCAGTTGGGACAATGAGACAATGAGCAAGAAAGAGCTGATGTAAAAGAGGTTTTAGCATTGTCATTTGACAAGCTTCCTTGTTTTCTTGATGAGGATGAAGAAAATATGCAAGCTTCAATATCGTCACAAGTTTTGGAGTTGATAGTAGATGAGCATGAGCATTAGAAGATGTTGGTTTATGAAGAGGCACATGAAAATATCTTTTTTTTACAAAATAGAGAAGAAGTTGATACGCATATGGTTGCTGATCAAAATAAGTATGAAGTTAAAATCAGTCCTCCTATGCAGAAAAGTAAGGAAGAGGATGAAGAAGAATTATTTTGGAATGAGTTAGAGACATTTTGTGCAAGTATATATGTCAAGCCAACACTAATGCAAGAGGAAAATCATCATGAACAAAAAGAGGAAAAGGCAGAAATTTCTATGTTTTGGCCAAATCAGTCACAAGAGGTGGTTGTCAAAAATCAGCCAGATGATGAAGTAGCAGCTCACAAGCATGAAAGCAACAAGGATACCTCAAAGTTTAACCTTTCAATAGGTTTTCCAATTAGATACCTAGCTAGAATGGAGGCCACCAAAGTTCCACAAGTCATGCTTGTACCCAAGCATGAAGTTGCAGTTGAGGATAAAAGCATTCATCCTATTCATCCATTTCAAAACAGTAGTAAAAAGGTAAGTGGATTCAATTTCTTTCTCCAAGAAGTATTACAGTTGTTCATTGAATATCAATTTGTGTTTCACCTCCTCTTGGCTATCTATAAACATGTGAAATATTGTAAATTCATGAGAAAAGGAAGCTACTTCAATGAATTTGTCAATGGTTTTGTATGAGAAGGTCATGTTGTTGGTTAGTGTAGGTTAGGATAGGTTTCTTTTCAAGTTACTTGGTATTTTCCCCAAATGCTAAGGAACAGTTAGTTAGGTGTTTAGTTAGCTTTTGAGAGGTGTTAGCAGTTATCTTCAAGTCTAAATTTTAGTTTGTTCTCAAGTTCCTTCATGACTCCTATGCCCAATGGATGCAAGGCTACTAGTCTAGAGTTTTAACAAGAAAAACCCCCTCAGAGGTCTCCAAAGATGTTGACATTTTTTGTGTCAAATGAAATTTGGAAATAAAAAATGTAAGTTTTTTCTTCAATTAAATGTGGTCAAAATGTAAATGGGAAAAAATAAGATGGGAATTACAAAGTTTTAGGCCACATTTAATTAAAGGAAGAAAAAGTCAAAAGTGGGAGGGAAAAAACCAATGATTTTGTTTTTCCTTTACTTTTTTGCTCACATAGCATGAGTATAGGGCTTTGTTATTGCATTAAAGAGATTGCATCTCCAAATATGGTGCAAGACCAGCATTTTGATGATTGGAGTTTCTCCATGTTACTTAAGGTTTGTTGCAAATAATGAAGTTGAGCAAAAGTTGTACCACATAGCAGAGATAGGTAGATATAATGGCATGTTTTAGGGATCCGTGGAGGCCCGTGAGACTTTCTAGGAGCTTGTTCAATACCTTATCTACATTGTGAAACTATATGCTCACCCTCACACTATCCCAAGTATGAGTTTTTGATTAGATAAGTAGAGAAAGGGCCCTGATCCCATGGTTACATCTGAATGAACAAAAAGGAAAAATAGGGTGGGAAATAGTACCACCATCCAACATAAAAAAAATAGCATCCAGGGTGGCGCGCATGCCAAATATCATAACCATGCCCATAGACCATTCATAGTTAATTAAAAACATAATTTTTTTACTAGAGTACTTAAATCTACGTAGACCATTAATCAAATCGACCATGTATAAGCAATTCCTAAACCATAATAATGCTATTATAAAATAGCAGTCTAGAATTAGGAAACAATAAGAAACAAAAAGGAGAGCAATCATTAAATAGCAACAAAAGAGGAAGCCATTACTTGACTTTTCTCAACAGGTCCCCATATTCAACAATAAGGGAGATATACTCCCTCTAGTCAGGTCCCTTTGAATCATCTAGCACCTTCGACTCATCAAACTTCCCTAGTTTCTTCAGCATCCCAAGTGTGAGTTACATGACTCAAAGGTTTATATTATGTAGAAGTTTTTGGGTTTATTAGGAATATGAGTTTCATGTAAAAAGGTATGATATGCTTGTCATGTTATCGAGATTTGAAAATCAAAATGAGTCATTATCATAAGGATAAAACCCTTAAATCCATATCCCAGTTAGGAGTATCAATATCTAAGAGAGTTTTTAAAGTCCAAGAAATTTATGCAGTAAATCCAGAAGATAGTTTCTATGAGTTTTGGCAGCTGAATTACATGGCAAGCATCATATTTTCCATTCAATATAGGTTTTTCATCAAGATCTAAAGTTGGAAAACATAATTTTGGATAGAAATCTTACTTTGCATTTGTAAGTTTGAGATTTTGGATATACAAATTCTTCCTTCTTTCACTCACCGCCTAAGTCAATTATTGGCACACCTTACATTGCTCCTGAAGTGTTTGAAGAATATGGATAGAGGCCTCTTCAATTCTATGTGCATGTGTTGCAGTTTTGAAGAGGAAGCTATGTTTCCTATTTACAAAATCCTTAAGGAAATTGTGGACATCTTAGTGCCAACAACAAAGAAGCATGTAAAGTCAATTGCCTCTGTATGGTATACATTTAGCTACATGCAACAAGAGTTGGTTATTTGGAATTTTAAAAATACAAGAATCTAGGGGAAAATAGTGTGTGTTTGTATCCCAAAGCAGCGGAGATCTAAGAGGTTCAATGCCTTTCTTTACTGCTAGTCTCAACGAGTCTTAAGTAAATGCAAGGGAGGAAAGAAGTGATTGGCATTGATGTGGATTAGAATGTGAAGGAGTTTGTTAAAGGGATTGTTGAGAGTGACACAGAGAAAAGCTAAAAGATACTATTCAATAGTGTGTACATCTTCTGATTTTTTGGCTTAGGAGTGATTAGTCATGAAATGAAAAGAAAATACATGAACATGCATATCCTTACTCAAAAGGCATGAACACTAGGATGGAGGGCAGCAACGTCACAAAGGGAGCATCGAAAAAGATGAGAATAATACATGTGGAAAAGTTCTAATTTCTCACTATGATGAAGAAATAATATATAGAAGAAGGAGGCCTGGTGCAAGAGACTTTTCCTAAAAGGGCATGTCAAGTGGTAGTTAGATAACCATCACTGGGAAATTTTTTAATTCAAGAGCCTCTCTGGATAAGAAGTATTGAAGTGGCAAGATGTCTCCTTCTCCTATATCATTCCTATTTTCTAGCTCAAGCACTTCAAATCTATTTATATAGTTCATATGTGAGGAAGGGAAGAGATCCAAGGTGGATGGTAGTGACCTCTTATATCCAAATCATGATGCAGTTGTTCCTAATGAAGGATGTAGATTTGTGCATGCAAGAGTGTGTGTCTATGTTAAGGTTTATGGATCTTACCAACATCAAACTTTAAAGTGTGGTTGTGAAACAATTTTACCTTATATGATGACTATAAGAGAATTGCAGAACTATGCATGACAAGATGAAATGGTGTAGGGAAGTGATCAAGCAAAAGAAACTTCCATATGACCGTGTTTCATGATAGGAAAAATGTGAAAACTTTGACAATTAGCTAGGGAGATGACAGTCGATAAAGCTATTCCTTGTGATAGTCATGCAAGTCTAGGAGGATAACACTATGAAGTAGTGCCATGAAGAAATGCTAAGATTGAGGATTCCAATGCACAACCATAATACTTGAACCAAGTGGCAAATCAAATATGCAATCTCCTTTAAATCAGAAGTGAAAAGGCACTCTTAAGAGGAAGACTCTAATGGGAAAAAGACTACATGACAACAAGCAGGGATTGGTGATAGCTTTAAAAGGGCAGTCTGGTACTGCAGTGGAAATCATTTGTGATCGGCATAATGAAAGGAAAAATGATTTGATAGCATAGCCCTAGCATGAATTATGGTGTAAAGTCATTAATTAAAGCCTCCATGAGGAACAAATAAAGGGGATTCTACAAGATTTTGATGATGTGTTGGAAAAACAACAATCTTCAGTCTATTTGGAAAAGAGGACAATGCTCATAAAGGATTCAAAGAGTGACAACCCATTGATCAATAGGAGACCATATATAGTGGTAGGTTTCATGACTATCATAGGTTAAAATATCAACTAATAGCATGCGAGAGATATTTGGTTTGAGGAGCTAAAGGATAGTATAACAAGGATATATTGCATAGTTTCTAGGAAGGATGGTCATAGTTTCAGCCTAGAGGACAATCAATACACCTTTTGACAAGCAGATGATAGTAATATGAGGGCAGAGTGATGGATTCAAAGAAACTGCCCTAACATGATGGCAATCACATTCCATCTACATAGAACATAGGAAGTGAAGGAGCAGATGAAATGGGCCAGCAATGATAAATGCATTAAAGTCTAGGGCATTTTTTGTCACCAAAGATGTTTTTGATCATGATGTTAGTTGCACACCGATAGTGTAGATGAATCCTCATAGATATACTGCAGGAAGCTATCTTTACTTGAAATACTGAACCAGGACAACCTAAATCTTCAAGTTGACTCAACTTAATCCCAAGGCTCATTTAAGTCAGGTCTTGACCATACTAGGTTCACATCAAGGATTTTTGTGACAATGCTATTAATCATGAGGGGTAAATGGTAATTCCTAGTTCTGAAGGGAAACATAAGGTTTGGTGAAAGATATTCTCGGTCCGGTCATCAAACAATTTCATGAAATTAATAGATATGTAATAATATTCCATGAATTTCAAACAACTTTGCTATCACTTAAGTAGATTTAGCTTTAAGCATTCAGCAATATGATGGAAATGAAATATTTGCAATAAAATTTTCATTCATTCATATCTTTTTTTTGAAACATTTTTCAAAATTTAAACATCTAATCTAAAAAAAAAGCATCAAAAATACTTGAAAAGTAAAAGGTGCTCCTGGGTATTATCCACGCATGCCCCAAGAATTAACCAAATCAAAGAAAACCACTCTATACTTCACTAAATTGCTTCACAGCTAGACATAGAATGATGTGAGCTTTTGAAGAAAAGGGAGGTTTATTTGGACATTGGGTAGGTTTTGTATGCACCCTTAAATGGCACAACATACAGTCTTATCTAGCTAAACAAACAACCAGCCACAAAGGATTTCATACCAGGTGGTATCTTTCAAATTAGCTTTGATATTGACCAGTTTCTATGTGCATACAATTTTTTAATTCGGAATGATTCAGAAAACAGGAAAAAAGAACAAAACTTAAAGTTTTGGCTCTTACGACATCCACAAATTCTAAACTTAAAATAAAAGTAAAGAATTAAATGGAATTTTATAGGAACAAGGCCCCAAAATTTTGAACCTAAGTCTATCAAAGGAAATCATAAACATCATATCAAAAGGTAGCACATGGCAGTCGCCAGTTGTCATTGGAATCTTCTAGACAAATTCAAATATTTGAATCCTTCATCAACATTAATCTTTAACTCCAAGCTCCAGTATTCAAACGCTTTGCATAAAACAAGGCCATTGGTATTTTCCAACTTCTGGGACAAGACACCTCCACTGAGACTAGGAACAACCTCCACAACTCATTTCAACAACATCTCCTTACACTAACCTCTGGTATCCGATATTCGGTTATTCATTGCCTTGTGTCGGACTCTGGGCTCGATAACTCTTCTTCTCCTTTCTTCAATTGGTACTCCTAAAAGGCAGCCAATACCTAATGCATCTACTCTTTTGAAATTCCTTGCATCACCTTCCAGCTATATTTGAGCTTGATATAATCTTCTAATAGTTGGAGGATATTAGCATTCCTCTGCATCTTCTCTGTTTCATACTTGACCATGGTATTCCTGCACTATATGATTTCATCAATGACTTCCTAGTTTAGCGACTGAATAGGGTCTTTATTTACTTTTTCAATCCATTCCCTGAAATATTTTACTTCTTTTCCATCATTTCCTAGTGTCCAGGGATCACAATCATGTCATGCTAACATTTCAATGAAACCTTGATCCTTGTTGATAAATTTATTGCTTTTTTCAGTGACTTTCTCAAATCCTTCCACACAATGTATTAAGGTTTCACCTTCCCAAATTATCTGTTTCTTCCATTTTTCACACATTGAAACCTCTTGTTTTGTGACTATATTTTCACTTATCAATTCCTGGACATTTTTTTGGATGAGGGGCGTTAAATCTCACCTTTCAGCATCAACCAGTTCCCAACAGAACCTGCATTCTCCTTCTAATCTTTTAGACTTCTAACACCAACGGTATGCCTCCTTATACTTCCCAATTGCATCTATAATTAATTCTTCCCCTTCCCTTGCCAAGTACTCCATCCATTCTTCAAACACACTCATTTTATGGCGAAGTGTTGTGATAGAATTTTCCTGCTCCTGTGACATGAGTATTGGATTTTGAGGCAATTCTCCCTATGCTTGACTAGATTGGGCCAATGATACTATAAAATTCTCTAGATGGGAAATTTGTTCTTTTAGCTCTATTTTCTTTTGTTTACTTTTCTATACCCTGGCGATAGTTGTCTCTAAATTCATTTTCATTTATGCTAATTCTTGTCCCCAAGATGAATGTCCAACATTGATACTTGTCACCTTGTACTCCTTAGGTGTTATCTCATGTTTGATTTTATTTACTATCAGAGTAGCTATATGGAGTTTTCTTCCTCCATCTGCATTCTTCTGCATAACATGTTTTGTTTTTTCTCCTCGCTGAGGTTTAGGAGTTTCCACTTCTTGTATTAAGCTCTTGAGATCTATAGGTACTAATTCTACTTCCAATGGGGAAGCCAATTCTTTGACCAACCAATCAGGTGCATCTTCATTCCTTTCTACCTCTGTAACATTTCTTTGTTCCTAGTTTTCAGTAACCTCGAGAACTTCTCCTCTTATGTTTTCAATATCACCTATCGCATTCTCCGAGATGGGAACATTTTTAGTATTCACTGGCATGGATTCTAGATTATCGGGATTCAACATTGTCTCTCCATTTTAAAGACTTATATTTTCTTGTCCAGCCATGTGCTCAATATCAATCTTTGTGTCATCACTTTCATCATGTACTGTTACATCAACATTCTCTTCATTCATCACCCCACCATTCAAAGTTTGTGAAGGCTCTATATTTTCAACTTCAACCCAGTCTTCTTTTGTTTCTTCAAAAACATGTGGTTGTTCAACATCATTTTCACCATCCCCTAGCGGGAGTTGGGAATCAACTGTATCTTCAATAACAACATCATCAATGGGAACCTATCCTGTAGTTTCCCCTATTTCCTTTTCAACAATTATTTCAAGGTTTCCCACCTCTGGGGTGAGTGTTCCTCTTATAAATTCTTCTTCTTCAGCGTCTATAGGAATGGACCCTACATCCGGTATTTCTTTCACCACTAGTTGTACCATAGGCTTCTCTTTAGATTTCTTTTATTTTACTCATTCCATCATGGCACCCCATTTCTCCATCTATTCCCTCATTTGATCTTCATTTAGTTCAAATCTCTCATCTAGGGCCACAAGAGTCTTTCCCAATGTTTTCTTTACTACAGCTGTATTGATTGAAGGGGGAGAAGTAAATAATGTTGCAAATCTTTGGGATGCAGACCTTGTTTGAGCACAAGTATTCATTTTCATTCTCACCTCTTCATCTTTCATAGGCTAGGTCTTTGTATTTTTTGCAGAAGAAGATGTCACTCTAGACTTCACTGTCACTTTGACCTTACTTGGTCCAGTTTCTTTATGTTGGCTAGCTGGTGCCAATGAAACTCTTTGGTTGGAGGCTTCAAGAGTTCTCTCCTTAATATGCACAACTATATCTACCTTGCTAGCTTTTCTTTTCTTCTTAGTAGGCTCCTCATACTCAGACTCACCTTCTTCTCTTTGTTTCTTCTTTGTATTGAGTTAGTATGTGGGCTTGACCCCAACTTTTCTTATTTTTTTACAAAATTCATCAATCCATTGTTGAGTATGCACCAAAACCTATTCATAAATTTCCTCAATGGTCATTATTTATGTATTTTCATAATTTGGATCCGGAATGAGTTCATCATAAACCTTGGTTGAACTATAAACCAAATTCAAAATGTCTCCATCATCTTCATCCAACTAATTTGGAATGTCATGGAGGTTTAGAATCTACGTCGATTGCAATGATAATCTTTGATATGATCTTTTCCTTTGTGCTCGTCATCACAATTGTGCCAAAAATCTTCTAAATGATGAACATGGGCATGCTTTCCAGCTATACCCTTGGTAATATTCCCTTTTGGATCATAGTTAGTTCTTTGGAGTGTAAAGAACTCCAATTTGTACATCTTTAATTCCTCTTCACACAAATAGGCTGCTTTAGCCGCATTGCACTTATAATTCCCCATTATGATGGGAAATCTGATAGAACTTTTTTTATGTGCCATGTTGAATAGAGCACAGGATGGCTTCATATTCCTTTACCAATTCCAATAGTAACAATTTTTTTGTCGAATACCTAGGCAACATGAATGGGCATCCTTCAAACCCTTCCACCCTGATGTAGGCGAAAGTAGGAAATTGAATGTACCAGCCTCCAACTTGCTTGATAATATTTTGTGCTTGTAGAGACAACTGTTTAATTTTTTCACCCTCCATTATTCTTACCAACTTCATAGAAAACACATCATTAACTCTTTGATAATTCTCCTTGTATTCATGGATAGTAATTTGGGATAAATGAGCATATATCAGACTATTTCATATTTCTATGCCGGGGTACCAACTCTATTCAACCCTTGCTTATTTTCCCTTAAGGAACAGGAATAAATCATATATGAGGACATATAAGACCATCTTGACTATGGGAATTCCTTCATTTGATCATGTACCCCGTCACTAATAAAACTTCCCCAATGCATTTGCACAGGGCCTTCCATTAATTTGGCTATAATCACGAACATCCATGGTTCAAACTTATTGGCATCCCTAAGTCTAGCTATCATTTTTACCATAGATATAACATCTTGAACATCTGGGTTGAACATAGATCTTAGAATTGGATTTGTTTTCTTCATAATTTTCTCCTGCACCACTATGTGTTCATAATTTCCCTATTATGTTCTTTGATGCTCAGGTAACTTTATTCTCACATCTGCCAGGTTCATTTGAGTAAATTTGAGGAGCCCAAATGTATATAAAATTCCTTTCACAAAAATATTTGCATAGATTCTTCCCTCCTTTTCAACAACTTTCTTATATGGGTTGTAATAATTCAAACACTGCATAACCAGTTTAGGTGCCTCCATTGTTGGCGGAAACCCTCTTGCTAAATGTAACCCACTTGCTATAACATTCTTCATACATTGAGAGGCATTCTCTTGCCAAGCTTGTGAGATGAATTCAACATCTGAAAACCACCCTGGATGGGTATCAATTATTATCCCACCAACTGGTATAGCTTGCGAAGCAAAATATTTAAACTCATTTTCTAGACTTGGTTCGGAAGTACTCATTTTTACCTGTGTGTTCTGCATTTTTATAGATATGTGTCTTGTGTGTGAGTTAGGGCTAAATTTAACCAGTTATCTTCAAATATTCATAAAAATTTCAATCTACTATTTGGTTAAATTCATTTCAAAACAATCAATAATCTCAATTACTAGAGGAAATACCATTATCTCAAGACATGCATGCATAAGATGACTAACAGAATTTTGGTTATCCAAGACATACGTGGTTTTGCTGATGATAAATAAAATATTTTTTATAATGTAGCTTTGAAACCCTTGGTACTTGTGTTCTTGGTTTCTTGAGGTTTACCTTTCTTTGTGTGCTGCAATATACGTCTTGATCTTTCAATGTCCTTGCAAATTAGCAGTATAGCGCGAGGTAAAGTGTTGTAAAAGTAATTGCATCCTCAAGGTGGTGTCAAGTATGGGTTTAGTTCACCACCTTCATTAATTACCTATTACAATGCATTAATTTTCTTGAATAAAGGTGCAATCATGGTGAATTAGGGTTCAAATCATGAATACCTTGGTTTATGTGCAGGCCCACCACTAGAGAAGAAGATGGCATGAAAAATTATGTGGTACTCTTGCGTGTCACTTTGATTCTTACGAGGAAAAGGCTTCAGAAAGAAAAACCTCTTTGGATATGTGACCATTAATGATCACAAAATTTGAATCATCCAATACTGGACCTTTGAAAGCTAATCAGGAACTGGGACATTTATCCACCGAGTCCATGGGAACTGGGTGCAAAGAGAGGAACCGAGAACTAGGTTTGAGCAAGACCAAAAATGATTTAAATTTTTTTGTAATAGAACCTCTAGTTTTTGAACTCCAACTAAAGAAACAAAAATCAATCACCGAACTAACCGATGAAGAAAAAGGACTCATGCACACCGGGATAACTCATCCACCAGACGAGAAATTTAGGACCAACCAAAGATACAATATCCATGACACAACTGCATCAACTCTGGGACTTCGGGGTCTGGAAAAATGATGAAACTTACTAAAGAAAACCGCAACACCCTGAATCTGGGAAAGATAGAGAATTTAAGTAATGACCAAGCAGGCTGAAACAAAACTTGCATTTTACCAATTTCTCCAAAAGCAACACACCGAAGCAAGAAAAAGCAAAGAAAAAAAAAGAAAGGCAACAAAAAAAGGGGGTACATATTTTTCCAAGGAGAAAAATGGGGCATGTTGTGAGACCACATAGCAGATTCCATGCAAATCAAATATTTTCAAGAAAATCACAGAACATCTCTTCAAAAAAACCATGTGGTTTTGAACTACAAACATAGAGCCTCATAGGAGGAGCTTCAAACTTAGTATAAAATTTGTTATTAAATGCAAGATTCACAATGAGATGTGCACATTTTCTAATTCTATGCCATGTAAGTTATCTAAAGGTGGATATAGAGATCACCATGATAAATAGTACACAGTCTCATCAAGATTTTGACAGTAATAGTCATATTGAATGAAGAGAAAAAATCATAGAAAGCTACAGGTTTGTTAGAAAATATAGTGAATTCATCAAGGGTCAAGTTCTGAAAGAGAAAGGCTAAAGTTGACACTACAAAATCAAACTTACCAGTATAAGATGGGACCTTATTTACAAGCATAGTTAAAGGATGGTCATCAATCTCAAATAAAAGGCAACAATGCCAATGAAAATACTCTAGGACTTTCAAGATACAATCATAAGAGGACATTCATTGTGTTTGAGAGCTTGAAAACCCTTCAACAAAAATGAAGTGGCAATCCCTATTGAGACATCAGATCATGTGGCGAATATCCATTTTTATGACAAATAAATAGTCATCCATAGGTCATTATTGGAAACTAAATGATAGGCATGTATGGTGTTAAGAAAAGGTTGAAAGCATATTTCAAGGAGAAGCCATTATGGTAATGCTACAGGAAAGTTGCATGACAGATCAAAAGTATGTATGACCTGACCTCTAAGAACATTTCTATCAGTTGACAACAAAGTGAATGGTTGTATAGCCCAGATGTTTTATGGTTGTAGGTGCAAATTTCTACATCAACAGTGATATATGGTTAATGAATTCAGAATCAGACAAGGTGAGTTGTTAGTCTGATACTAAATAGATAGGAAAGAGGTAGTATCACATTCAAAGAAAAACTTCATAAAGAACCTGAGGACAACAAAAGGACATCAAAATCATATGCACATAAACACAGGTTGAGAGACAGTCCTTTGTTTTTGATGGAGGACAATCATCTTGCACAATGTAAAGAACAATGACAAAGGCTGCGACAATCATAGTGCAACACAAGTGACAAACCTTTGAGCATGAAGTGTTTTGAATAAACTTGTGAGCATGAGGCTTTAGTGCAATATCATGTTAAGAAAACTCTTAAAATCACAGTGATCATAGTTAAGGACATGGTTTTAAAAGTAATCATAGTCAAAGATAGTTAGCAAGGAGTGTATAAGAACTTTAAGACAAAACATGTGTCATTTTCTTGACCTTGAAGATCTCCCACACTTGAAAGAAGATTTTGACAGTTTCAAACCATTTCCCACATGATTTTTAACAAGTTTGAGAGAGTTCTAGCAATTGGGAGTTGGATAAATAGCCATAACTTCATGGAGGTTTGGTGATTGTGCAAAACAAATGGAGCATATCTAGGGCAGTTTGGAGCATTTTTTAGGGCATCTAGGAGTTGTTTTAGTGCTTTGATGGTAGAAGAAGTCAAGGAAAGTCTTCTCCATCACTCAAACAACCTTTTGGAGCTTGTTAAGGGGCTGTAAAATAGGAATATTTTTTTTGGACGACCAAAGGAGCTTGACCCAACAAGATGAAGTGAAGACTTATCCTTTTCTCTTCCACACATGTTCCTATTCTCATGTAAGTTGTTGAACAACATAAAGGCATGCCTTAAGCAATTTTTTCAGTAGTTCTTTTCTCTCTCAGCAATATATTGTAATCTTTTCATTTTCTTTCATGCTAGGACAACAAATTGTAACTCAATTTTCAAGCTTGTACACAATTGTATGTAACACTTTTGATCAATAAAATAAGCTGTTTTACCTTCTCTTTTTGTTGTTTATTGTACAAATCATCTTGATAGTTGATAAGTTATCTTGTGGTGATAGTTTTCCCCTTGATTTTTTTCCTATTTTCCTTGCCTTTGAGCAAAAAGTATGCATTTTTGCAAGTCATAGCTTGTGTTAACTAGTTAAGATTAGATTTTATGTTGTGATAGCATTCATAGCTCCTTCTAAACACTATTTTTAGCTTACCAAGACTTGTTATGAAACACTTTTGGAAAGACATACAAAATAATGAGTTGTGTAAGTGTTGAGTTTAGATTGTTGATCATTTTGAGTTCAAAACAGTAGTATACGTTTTTGAGAAAATCATTTGGTGCATCACCTTAGAAAGAAGTAGGTTCATTTTCAAGTTATCCTTCTCTCTTTTCTCAGAAAGCATTAAAACAATTAGTTTAGGTGATAGTTCCAAGGGAGCCAACCCTCTCTGGAGGTTATCTTCCGCATAGGTGACCCACAAACCTGGAAGAGATCCAATGTTTCACTAGTAAGCTAAGTTTCCACAGCTTAGCAAGGGTGCAATATTGAGTGACAACACTTCCACAGTTTGAGGAGAGGG
Source organism: Sequoia sempervirens (assembly GCA_007258455.2). Lineage (NCBI taxonomy): Eukaryota > Viridiplantae > Streptophyta > Pinopsida > Cupressales > Cupressaceae > Sequoia > Sequoia sempervirens. The sequence continues at coordinate 424,311,872 of VDFB02000015.1, forward strand.
CAACAATCTAGTAGCAACCTTTACTTTCTCTTACAAATTCAAATTTAAAGCATTACCTTAGTAAGGTCTACTTATAATTTCCTTATTTTTGCTTATGTAAATATAGTAGTGTTCACAATTAGTGTTGCTTCTTGAAGAGCACTTGTGTCCCTCAATCTCGTAACAATCAGATTTTCAGATAATTTATTCGTCATTTATGACCTAGGGTTTGTTGTTCTTGAGGAATATCAACCAAATAGTCAAGTTCTCATGCCTTCATTAAAACCTGAACCAAAATGTAAAACTTCAACCTACTCTTTTGATGACAACACAAGGTCATCTCCCTCTTGTCTTGGGTCATCCAACAATAATGAATCCCAAACTTGGGACATCTTGATTTTTTCTTGAAATCACATATTTTTTAGAAAAAATAATGACTTAAGCCTTAAGGAGTTATATCTAAAGGGTTTTAATTGAAGAGTTTTAGATCAGACCCACTTAGATCAAATCCCCCTCGATAGAACCCCTCGAGTCTTAAATCATACCCACAATGGATTATCCTTTGCACTTATCAAAATGCTAACAAAAAGCCACTTTTTATTTACCTTTTGAGGGATCAAATAAAGTCATTTAAAAATTATGTTTTGTATGTAACTATTATTATAAGTTTTCTAAAAAGTATAATTTTGAATATTTTTATTTTATTATTATAAAAAAAACAAGTTATTAAAAGTTACTTTAAAAAATCACAATTTATTTTATATATTTTAAAAAAATGTATATTTAGAATCTACACACAAATCCTCATAAATAAGTAGTTCACATAATCTCCAAATTTTTAATGGTTTAGTTGCTATAGGTTTCATAAAATGAAAATTTGGGGAAAATGTTGATTTCAATGTCCTACTATTGCTAAAAAGTGGGACACATTATTGTGGGTTAAATCTCTTCTAATGGTGTCAAATGCAATAGAAGATGATATGTCCCATCCTAGCAGTAGCAAACACCCACTCTTCCTAACAATATTCCTCCATTTTTCTAGGGTCATGTTTTCCATATTTGCATTAACCTTTGCCCATATATTTGCAACAATTTGGTCTTTATTGTCCTTTGTTATTGTGATATAAGAGGGATCCATTGCACATGGGTCTCTTGGTTCTTGAGAGATCACTAGGGAACGAACTGTCCTTATACACCTCAGCATAAGCGGGTTGACAAAACAGTAAAGAAGTATACCCAAGTTATGTTTCTGAAAAAACTACTTCGGATCCTGAGAGAGTGAAACTCCAAGATTTATGCCTCAAATGAGTGAGCTCTCAGCCAAAAGATAGCAGCATGGTTTCAGGATGCCAGCACGCCTAAGCAGCAGAGGGCTCAGGAGCTCAAGCGGGTGGAACCAAGTTTCACTTCTGGGCTCAAATCTAGGATGTACTGAATGAAATAACCAAACAGGAAGCTAGAAGTTATAACAAGCACAAAGGGAATTGGAGAAATCTTACCTCTTACTAGATGTTCGGGTCTTCACTCCAAGCTCCGCTTTGCAACCCACACATAGAAGAACAAGGGGAAAATGTTGGAGTTGTATAGGGGTCTTCCTCAGTCAAACCCTCGTTTTGGTGTTCCCACCTCCACGGATAGCCAAGTTGGAAAGGATTGCAAACAAGGTAAACAAAGTGTGCGGTGAAAGTAAAACCCGCTTTGGGAGTAGAACCCGCACCACAAAATAGTAAATAAACAAGTAGGAAAGAAAAGTGAGAGAGTGTGTGTGTGTGTTATCCACAAGCCTAGACCCTCTCCAGAGCACAAAAACACACCATTGAGTGCTTTCTTGAGAGTTGTTACTGCTGGAAGGACCTCAATCCGGCATCGCTTTGCTTGCGAGAGTGCTACTATCAAGGATGAAGAGAACTCAAAGATGGAGCAAAATGTTAAGAGAGCTTGAATGAATGACTTCCAATCCCAAATGAGAGCAAGGAAGGGGTTTTTGATGCATGTAATGGCGACAAAGAGTTGTTACATCCAAAATTTGACTACAAGGACACATGTTGAGAGAGTCAAGATTCCAAATTCCCTATTTCAAACTCGAAAAAACGTTGAGATGTTGGCACGTCGCACAGGCATCCAAAGCCTAGATTTTTGGGAAACGTATCATCAGGGTTTTGTTGCTCTGCCAAAAGTCCACATGGAGTCAGAATTGAGAAATTCCAACTCATGGGATTTTTTTATTAATGCTCTAAGGTGCCATAAATGCTAGGAAAAAGTGCAAAAATGTGGAATTGTCCCTAGGTGCAATTCTATGACATTACATTTTTCCCCCACTTTAGTGGGCTCAATTTTGCAAAAAATCAACCTCACTAAAGTAGAGAAGAAAATTTTTACCTGAACTATGAATTTTACAGATTTGCGTGCCCAAAAAAAGGGACCTCAGAGGCCATCAAAGTTGAGTTAACCGGTACCAAAGGGGCTCCCAGCACCAAACTCAATAAACAACGATAGAACAATCATGAAAGATCACTCAAGGCTTTAACCTATAAAATTCAAATTTTAGGTCAGCCTCAAAAATCAGAAGAAGCTTGGTGGAGTAAATTCAAGAGAAACTGGGGAGCCACAAGCTCTAGGAAAAATGGGCCCCAAGGGGCCTATATATACCTAGTTGGGCCCCTAGAAGGGTCATTTTACTATTCACTACGAGCAAATTGTTGACTTTTGTGAGAAAAGTCTACAAAATGCCAACCAAGAGAGAGTGCGAGGCGCTTAGATTGGAGCAGTTGTGCGACATCATCACCGAGAGTCGTGAGCTGGACCAAGTAGGCCTCTAAGCCTCATTTTTCATGATTTAAGGTGCTTTTTGAGGATTTTTTTATTCAGCGAGGTAAGTAGGCGTCCATTTTGGGTGTTCACATCCAAAATGTGCGCTTCCGTCCAAAATGTGCATCGAGGTCCCCAATCCTATGCTGGCGTCCTTGAGGAATCCATGGCAAACAAGGGTGCATGTGCGGTGCATAGACGTTTGCGTGGCATGCATAGGTCTTGAAGAAAAATATTTTGTTTTCTAGTGAATTTCGATGTTTTGACTTTAAAAAAAAATTCACTTTTGTAGGAGTATCCATAGATTCACGAGCATCTGGGAGGGCGAGCTTTCCAACTCGTTCACGAGTAGAGGGATCATCTCACAGAGGATGAGGTCACACACCTGGAGTGGGTCGGTCTTTGGCATGTGTTCACCATGCCAGAGATGCACTATCATGAGTAGATTCTTACATCGTTGATGGAGTGGTGGGACGCTACCACGTCATCTTTCCAGTTACCCTCTAGGGAGATGACTATCACACTTGAGGATGTTTATCGGATCCTCAAACTACCCATCCACAGATGGCGGGTGGTCCTAGATGATACACGATTGGCACGGGAGCGGACGGAGGGAGTCGTCTACTACTTAGGATGAACGGATGGCGGAGATGGGACTAGCCACATCTACACACATTGGTATGACTAGGAAAGGACCACTGCACCGCTATTGTGCTAGGTGATGTTCGTGACCATTTCTTTTTGGATCATGATAGATGGGCGAGGCTCGCACCTGCACGAGGGCCTCATCCACACAATCAAAGAGATGGTGGAGCGCAAGACAATTTTTTCCTGGGGGTGCAACATTCTAGCGAACCTCTACTAGGAGCTAGGTCAGTATTTCCATTATGAGTACCATAGCCTTACTACGTGCCCACTTTTGCAGGTGTGGGTCTTTTCCCACATCATGTGCACTAGGCCAGTCAATTTTCCCCAACAATGGCCATATCACATCCCCATGGCCCACTGGTATGATATGACAAGGCAGTGGAGGTACAGAGACTTACAGTTTTGGCGGCTACAATTTGATACTCTTACTGCAGACAGGATCAAATGTAGACCCCATCGATTTTTTAGATGGGTGGATGAAAGCAAGCACTTGAGGAACCTGCAACGGGACCATTGCCATGATTACATTATAGTACCATACTACTGGAGTTGGGTCATGCAACAGCATGGCCGTGTACAAATGATTCCACCAGATGTGCCCACATATATTAGGGCTTACAGGAGCACAACGAGACTTGGGGATTGCTCCCGCCCCACCATCACCAATTTTGTCCCTTTTGATGATGATGAGCTCGATCACGATCTGTCACCCATAGTGATGGCATATAATGTTGGGGTTGTTGCAAAATTTACATGGTGGTGGGATAGGCACTGTCTGCCTCCTATGTTCGGAAAGGGTGCCCCTAGAGGGGATCCTAGTCCACAAGGGGACTTTCCACCCTCGCCTCCATAGGACAAATGGAGAGGGCAGCAACAGGCTGGCGAGGAGGAGGAGAGGTCGCAAGAGGAGGAGGTGGAACCTTAGAGGCCAAGGCAGCGAAGGAGATCAGACCCCCCATCAACTACCCCTGTCTCATCGATGCCACCGACACCTACTGCTACAGTGACAGTGGCCTTGACATCACTAGTGGCGTGGGTCACAGTGTCACTCCTCACCTTGATCCAACATGGCAGCCATGGGACCCAGATATAAAGAGCATATTGTTTACATTTCTACATTTCTAGTTTCTTTCATTTATGATTATATACATATGCCATGTGATATTGATTTCTCTTTTTTTCTCTGTGGTTGCAGAGGATGCACAGGGATGGACTGGGTTGATGGCTCAGTGCATAGCAAAGGTGGCCCCTGTCATGTCGATCGAGGGGACGATCCTTGAGGCTTTCTGGCTAATGTTTGTGGGGCATCATGACCACATTTTTGAGGTGGTATCCCACTTGAGGACCACCTACGAGGAGCGGGGCGTGAAGATTGTCTAGCTGACTGCGAAGGTCACCACTATTCAGGGGAAATGTGATCAATTGTCGAGGGAGCTACAGACGGTGCTTGACGAGCGAGATGCGGAGGTGAGGAGGGTCAAAGTCATTGATCAGGCGTGTGACACCCTTCAGAGCCACCTCGATGACCTCGGTAGGCAACCAACAGTCGTGATCCCAATAAGTGTTCAACAACTACAATAGGAGCTGACATAGGCATGGATGACGATATGCTCGTTGCAGGGAGAGGTCAGGGGGATGCGGATGGCTCTGTCCATATCACGCTCACATCGATCTTGTTCTATGACCACTGCGTAGCCCCTCCCTAGACCATAGTAGTACTAGCCAAAGCTGGAGGACTAAGAGAGCCATGTGTTGCAGCCATAGGGGCTTGTGATTTTGTACATCATTTTTGTAGCGAGGGATACATACACACACACACATATATATATTTGTGATCTTTTTGTATAGACATATATTCAACAGCCACTCATTTTTTATAGTAGTGGCCCGATACATGTACATGAAATTTGATACATACATGCATATATATATATGGACATATCGGTTTTGACATCATGGCATTGTTCATTTTGATGTGTATGCTTTTTATTTTCATGTATGTTGATGCTATGGATATTACATGCTCATATGGATGTATGTTTACATTAGATGCTAAAATTATTTAATAAACACACATGGTTGTATGTTAATTAAATACTATAATGATTTAATTGCCTTAAGAGACGTAATGTGATGCATGGATACATAGTGTGGTGAGACATGTGTATGTATATTGTTCACACACACAGACACATATGGTCACATCATAACACAAAAATTTTCACAATGTGTTAATGAGTAATGCCAATACATGTAGTGCTACTACCCTTTTAAAGAGAGAACTTCATACATATGACACGTTGGACATTATGCATAGAATCGATGGAGATGCATCACATTAACAGGTTGTTTAAGAGGTGTTCCATCCATAGATGATAATCCATAGGCACCCGAACCATACACAGAGATCACAATGTAAGGGCCTAACTAGTTAGGACTAAATTTCCCTCTCCGATCAGGCAACACGTGTACATTTCTCTAGTTCTCATAGAGAACCAAGTCCCTGAGTTTAAAGGTCCTAGGGAGCACACTTTGATTATATTGTCTTGATAGAAATTTTTGATAAGCTTTAAGATGAGTAAGGGCTTGTAATTGATGCTGGTTGAGCATCTCTAGTTGATGCAAATGATTAACCCAGTAGGTTTCATCGTCAATTAACCCTTTAATGGAATCTCATAAAAATGGAATTTCCAACTCTAAAGGCATGATAGCTTTGGCACCATACACGATATTGTAAGGCGTTGTTCCCGTCATCGTGCAAACACTCATGCGATAGGCCCACAAATCATATGTTAATTGAATATGCCAACCCTTACCATGCTTATTAATTGTTTTACAAAGAATGAGCTCAAGAGTCTTGTTAGATTCTTTTTCTTGGCTATTAGATTGTGGATAGTATGGCGTAGAAAATCTATGTTGGATATGAAATTTCTCTAAGAACTACTTTACTTCCTTGTTCTTGAATGACATGCCATTGTCAGAAACAAGTGTAGCAGGCAATCAAAAATGAGAAATAATGTTATTCATAAGAAATCTATAGATAGCTTCAATGTTTGTGGATTGGAGTGGAATAGCTTCGACCCATTTCATGAAGTAATCCGTAGCGGTAATAATAAAGGTATGTCCCTTGGAAGAAGGAGGTGATATTTTCCAATAATATCCAGCCCCCACTTTGTGAATGGCCAAGGAGGTTTGATTTTGTAACTCTCGGGCAAGTGTGTGAATAAGATGACTGTGTTGTTGACATTGAAGACACTTTTTAACATAATTGAAGGAATCTTCTTCCATCATTTTCCAATAGTACCCCATGTGTACCAATCTTCTTGCCAGGGATCTACCACCAAAATGTCCACCCTCGAAGCCTGAATGGGCTTCCTTAAGGGCAAGGGGTATTTCCACTTTATTGAGACATCTGAGAAGCAAGCCGTTATAGGATTTTTGATTAAAAAAACATTGGATAAAATGACAACATGCTAAAAGCTTTCGTACACGAGTGTGATCATTTTTTGTCGCATCATCAGGAAAGTTTCCAGTCTTTAAATAATTATAGATACTAGAGAGCCATTCTCCCGAGTCTACGTGATAACACACAAAGGATTCAGATTCAAGTTGATCGGAAACCATAGGGGTTCGCAAGACCTGAACCACGAAGTGGTATTCTTTTGTATCCTCTTCTGAAGGTACCAAGGAAGCAGTGCTTGCCATGGCATCGACATGTCTATTTTCCCTTCTACGAACACTGTATATTGTCAAAGAGGAGAACCAATTAAGCAAGGACAAAGCAAGGTCTCAGTACCAGGATAACTTACTTTGTTTAGCTTGATAGGTCCTTGTAATCTAATTCACAATGAGCTCAGAATCGCCTAATATATGGAAATATTTGATTCTTAGTGTAATCGTAACACGCAATCCAACAATAAGAGCTTCGTACTCAACAATGTTATTGGTGCAAGGAAAATGTAATTGAAAGGATAGAGGGACCAGTTTACCTTCGGGGGATATTAAGACCACACCCACTCTAGAACTAGTCTGACACCTTGATCCATCGAAATGCATTTTCCATTCAAGGTCATAATTAACCACAAAAATATTCTCATCAGGGAACATATCCAACCCTGGGAAGGAACGAGATGAGGGAGCGTCTACCAATTGATCAGCAATCGCTTGAACCTTTATTGACTTTTGAGTAATGAACTTTATATCAAACTCAGAGAGCAACATAACCCATTTTGCTAATCTCCAAGCAAGGTCGGCACTAGAGAATAGATGCTTTAAGAGATTCGTTTTTACTATGATATGTGTTTTGGCATGGAGAAGATAGTGTCTCAACTTCTGCATAGCGAAGACAAGAGTGAGGCATTGTTTCTCCATGGAGGAATAACGAGTTTCATAATCGACTAGAACATGGCTGATGTAGTAGACACTCTCTCTTTCCCTGCGTCATCATATTGAGCCAACAAAGCTTCCAATGCATATGGTGATGTAGCAAGGTAAAGCAAAAAGGGTCTATCTTGCATAGCCGACATCAATACAAGAGGGTTGGCCAAATAGGCTTTGATTGACTCAAAGGATTTCTGGAACTCCTCATCCCACATGAACTGAACATCTTTTTTCAATAAATGGGTGAAAGGAAGGGTATGATCAACCAATTGAGATATAAATCTACGAATCTCCTAAATATTCCCTTATAAAATTTGCAACTCAGTGATATTCCTCGGTGGAGGCATGTTAAAAATGTCATCAATTTTATTTGTGTCAACCTCAATTCCATAGTGAGAAACTATGAACCCCAAAAGCTTGTCAGCATCCACACCAAAGACACACTTATGGGGATTCAGTCTCATCTTATAGAGTCGAAGCCTTTCACAGATAAGATAAAGGTTTTTCACATGATCTTGATGGGTTATCGATTTCGCCAAGATGTCTTCAACATAGTCTTCTAAGATCTTATGGATAAAATCATGAAATATCAAGGTCATCACCTGTTGGTAAGTCGCTCCTGCATTCTTCAACCCAAAGGGCATGACTACATAATATAAAGTACCCCAAGGGGTAGTGAAGGCTATCTTGTACTAATCCTCTGGGTTAATATGAATCTGATTGTAAGCCGAGAAGCCATCCATAAAAGATAACAATGCATGGCCTATAGTCAAATCCACAATCATATCTATATCAGGCAATAGAAAATAATCCTTAAGAGAGGCCTTATTAAGATCTCAAAAGTCAATACATATATGAATACGACCATCAGGCTTACTAACAATGACTATATTCGAGATCCAAGGGGAGTAGTCAATCAGACAGATAAAGCCTATTTTAACCAACTTCTCTATCTTAGTTTTGACCATCAACACCACCCTGGGATTGATCTTTCATTTTTTTTGCTTGACTGGCTTGGCATCAAGACATAGGACGATATTGTGAACCACTATAGACTCATCAATATCGGGCATATCCTCCTATGTCCAAGCAAAAATATTAGGATGAGAGTGCAAGAGATCAAAATGTTCATCTGCTTCCTCTGAAGAAAGACACTTCCCTATCTTAATTAATTTTTCTGAGGACTTAGGATCCATAGAGACTTTAGTAGTATCTCCTTTAAGGAGAGAACTACGATCTTCAGGATGAGATATCGGAACGTCATTACTAACGTTAGATAGAGGGTCTTCCTCATCAATACTCAAAATGGATTCTCCAAAGTATGCTTGTTTATGCAGGCAATACAGGAATGGTCTCTTGTTATGAAAAGAAGGCAATAGGGAATAGGCACCTAGGAATTCCTCTAGTGCTTCGTTTGAAGAGAATACATCTAAAGGGATTTTCTCAGCTTTCTCCCTCTCCTCTATCAATTCAGGATAGACCATGCTTAATGGCTCGGCGGAAATCATGTTGACACTCCACCAAGGTTTTTGCTTAGACTGTTCAATAGAGCATCCCAAACCCAAATAGTACTTCCATGGCTTAAACTGGATAGGGACTTGGATTCCTTGTTCGATACGCCCTAGGCCTTTCTTCTTATAGCCATATCGAGAGGCGAGTTCACATCCAAAACCATAACGATTTTGTAAAACTTCATGAGGTGGCGGCTCTACGTAGAGTGTTTCATTCCACCAATGGATGTCAAATGTCTCTACAGGAGCGCTCCCACCTTCTTCACTAGGTTTGCAAACATTAACCTCCTTTGTAGAAGTGGGATTACTCTCCTCAGCAGAGGAAGGAGTGGTCTCCTGAACAAGGCCACACTTCTTTTCCCCAACAGGAGTACCATCCATCTTTGTGTCAAAAGTACCTGGAAATTCTATGCAAGAGGGGCTTGCCTTGTACTTTGCGATAAATAATTCAGAGAATTTCAATGATCCCCAATCATCACCAAGAAAAGCATTCGATTGAGAGGAAGAAGGGGAAGATGGGGGAGACTTAGGGTCCTCTGCTTTAGGTGGTTTGTCTCTAACAACAATCACTCTGGGAATGACTTCCACAAAGGGTATCAATGAAGAACATGCCATAGCATCGGTGGTTAAGGACGGAATACAATTCTTGAGAGTGGATACAACTGAAGCACAACCAGCAACCGCTAGCTCACAAAGGTGAACAACTTTTGCATCCGCTTTAACTGTAACCACCCAATTATTTGTGATGAACTTTAAAGAGAAATGTAAAGTAGAGGTCACATCACCCATAGCATGAATCTAGGGTCTCCCCAAGAGAAGATTGTATGGTAACAGGTTGGGCATCATATAAACCAATGTAGGTAATGTAACAGGACCTAGCTGCAAAGGTAGTATTATTGTACCTAGAGCTTGGCAGTCAGCATTATCAAACCCATGAATATACAAAGAAGAAGTTGCTAAAGAAGATGAATCAACTTTGATTTTAGGTAATAGGTTGATACCACAAACATTGAGAGTAGAAACAGTGTCAACAAGAGTATGCCTAATACCACTATTATTAACATTAATTATAATCATCAAGGGATCCGCTTGCTTCTGAACATCTGGAGGCAGGAGTTCTTGTGGATGGAATGTGATATTTGGAAAATCCGCTCGAATATGAGCCAACAATGCATTAACATCCATAGGCCTAGCGGAGGCAGGCAAGAGAATCTTTTGTAAAGCTTCTTGAAGCATCTCTAGGTAAACCGAAGCGGTCTGAAGCAAATCCCAAAGTGAGATCTTAGTCGGAGTAACACAAAGTTGCTAGAAAAGATCATAATCATTTGGTGCTTTGATCGTAGGTTAAGGTGTTGAAGGAAGGTTTCGTTGAGAAGGTGGTAAAGAAGTGGAAACTTGAGTGGGTTGTGGTGCAGGAACAGAAGGTTGTTGATCCAAGTTCTGCTTATTTCTCCTCGTATTATATGTGTTCCCAATAGCATTATAGGAAGTGGAGTCTATAGCTTTCACAAACCTCAAATATAAATCTAATGAATCCCTATGACACGAAATCCCATACACATAATAGTTGTCCCTAGAGGACGAGTCAGTCGGGGTGCCGTAAATGACGGGTTTCTTAGGGCTCGGAGGAGCCATAGAGACCACAACCACATTTACCAACTCCTCAGCTTGTAGAGGGGGGGTTTCATCGGAATATTTGAAGACAGGGGAGAGCGCTTCCAAGAATTCATCTAGATCATCTTCCAACATATCGAAATCTTCCTCAAAAAAGGGATTATCATAAGCATGCAACATTGTGAAAATATATCTGACATCTTCACATCGGGTTCACCTAAATGTGATATAAGAGGGATTCATTGCACATGGGTCTCTTCATTCTCAAGAGGTCACCAAGGAATGAATTTCCCTTATACAACTCAACATAAGTAGATTGACGAAATAGTAAAAAATTATACCCAAGTTATGTTTATGTGAAAACTACTTCAGATCCTGAGAGAGTGAAACTCTGAGATTTCTACCTCAGATGAGTGAGCTCTTGGCCAAAAGACAACAACATGATTTGAAGATGCCAGCATGGCACTCTGTCATCTAAAAGATGTGTTGAAGTCCTAAGCAGCAGAGGGCTCAGAAGCTCAAGAGGGCGGAACTAAGTTTCACTTCTAGGCTCAGATCTATGTACTGAATGAAATAACCAAACAGGAAGCCAGAAGCTATAACAAACACAAGGGGACATGGAGAAAGCTTACCTCTTACTGACCTTTGGGTCTTCACTCCAAGCTCTGCTTTGCAACCTACACACAGAAGAACCGGGGGAAAAGGTTGGGGCTGTATAAGGGTCTGCCTCAGTCAGACCCCTATTTTGGTGTTCCCACCTCCATGGACAACCAAGTTGGAAAGGGGTGAAAACGAGGTAAACAAAGCATGTGGTGAAAGAAAAACCTACTTCAGGAGTAGAACCGACACCACGAAATAGTAAATAAACAAGTAGGAAAGAAAAGTGTAAGAGAGAGAGCATTACCCACAGCCTAGACCCTCTCTAAAGCACACGAACACATTGTTGAGTGCTTGCTTGATATTTTTTGTTGTTGGAAGGACCTCATTCTAGCATGGTTTCACTTGTGAGAGTGTTGCTATCAAGGATGAAGAGAACTCAAAGATGGAGCAAATTGTTAAGAGAGCTTGAATGAATGACTTCCAACCCAAAATGAGAGCAAGGAAGGGGTTTTTGATGCATGCAAGGGTGGAAAAGAGCCATTACATCTGAAATATAACTGCTAGGTCATGTGTTGATAGATTTAATATTCCAGATTCCCTGTTTTAAACTCAGAAAACTATCAGGATGCTAGGAGCGCCGCGCAGGCATCCAAAGCCTAGATTTTCAAGAAATCTGTTGTCAAGCTTTTGTTGCTCTGCCACAAGTCCGCATGGAGTTAGAATCATGAAATTCTGGCTCATGGTATTTTTGTCATTAATGCTCTAAGGTGTCATAAATGCTAGGAAAAAGTGCAAAATTGTGGAATTGCCCCTTGGTGCAATTCTGTGACATTACAGTTATATTTGTCTTAGCTTCCTCCATTTTCAATCTGAAGGCCTCACCTTTATTCTTCAAGAGGAAGTCTTTAAATTCCCGAGTGGTGATGAATTTTTCATCAAACATTAATTTTGTACATGTCAAGGCTCTGACATCATCAACCACTTGCCCACTAGTCTCAAAGTTTATTAACATCATATCATTAGAGGGCCTTTCAACCATAGCCCTAGTTGGGAATTGCATTACTTCCATCATATATGAGTCTTCTAGAAAATCATCAGGGCCTATAAGGTAGTCTACCAGAGACTCTGTGGGAGGATCTATTAGTTGCAAAGGTGTGATTCGCTCAGGGTTTGATTATTCGATTGATTAGCTAATAGATTGGCTGCATTATCCAACATTTTCATGATTTTGAGGATTGGATCCTGAATCTTTGTATGTGCATCTTTATAGGATGGATCACTCCTTTCCTTCTTTCTTTTTCTTTTTGGATTCTTACCCACTTCTCCCTTCTCTTTGTAGCCTCTGATGCTAAGGAAATTTTTCTCATTAGATCCTGAATTGGTCATGCTCATGGATAAATGCAATAGGATTATATTTGATCCTAGCATCGTTGATGAAATTATTAGGATCACATTTTCTTACCTTATCCACCCTCATTCGGTAGGGTATCAAATTTTTTAGAATCAATTCCAATCCCTCTTTGGTTGTGACCTAAAAATCTAAAAAACCAATGGATGGAAAAATTCCATGCTTCTTGTAGGTTCTAAAATGAGTCTTGTCTGACTCCTTCGGTTTCCAAACAATTTCTAAAAATAAAATTTTGTCTAGGACATATTTGGGTAAGATGTGGGGTGCCACTAGGGAACCATAAACCCTTATGAATGTGGCATTTGAATGGAAAAACTAGTCACCCCAATTGTGATCAAACCTTAACTTTGGCTAGAGATCCGTTGGCCTAAAGAATTTTTTGACATCTTCTGATAGTCCCCAATCAAATTTCTAACCCAAATTAATGAGTATATCCCTGAAAAAAATTTCCTCAAAAATGTTGTAATTTGAGGTGTCACAATTGCTATCCCATATATAATTCCATTCTTGTATAGGGAGCATCCTCTTTTGAGCATCAAAAGCTCTTATCTGCAAATGAGGGGACCAAATCTTCCTTCCACTATAGAGAAGAATATGGCATAGTAAGGAATACCATTTGAAATTTATTGTGCTCTCATTCTCCTTTTTGACACACAAGGCCTTATGAATCCCTTTTGATGCAAAAGTTGCATAGTTATAAGGTTTATTGACATCCCTACTTTGGATATCCACTACCAACACCATCAAATTGACTGGTATTTGGGTTTTACAGTCCATGCCCAAAACTTGGCATAAAGAAAATTAAGTTTTCACAAAATAATCCTTAAATATGTTGTATTTGAAGGGCTCTAGTTCTCCACTAGAAAACCTCTTCAACTCTCTATTTTTCCCTCTTTGTCTAAATCTAGGCAACCATTTTACCTTGTAACTATCCCCTAGTCTTTGATATTCTCTTGTCATTGCCCTAGGTCAATGGGCGATTGAATATTTTTTTCTAGATTGAAGACATCACAAATACAACTTCTATCAAGGGTTATCAAAGAAACACCATTCCCACTGATAATTGTCATGTTATCCAAGTTGTAATCCCTAGCCATAGCTCTAATTAATTCAAAAAAATTAAATATATTAGGGAAAATCAACCTCTCGACTCCCAGTCTCTAGATGTTGCAAATTGTCCTATCTTCTAGATATTTTCTGAAAAATATATTTAAAAAGGGCATATCCATGAATGGGGATTATTGCATCTCTGCAATAATCATTCTTGTCTAATACCCTATCAGATAAAATCCCGGAGCCTTGACCTACTCTAAGTCTTTTTGAAGATCTTGGTAACTAAGACATTATATTTTCATCTAGACCTCTCTTACCCCTCTTGAATTTTTGGCCATTTCTTAGAGGGTTAGGTTTTTGTAACTATAAAATTAAGGCCTAAGGTTTTCATGCAATTATTTAAAATTCAAATTCGAATGCAACTATTTAGAGATTAATTGTTCTTCAAACCCCATAATTCACCCCTTTAAACCAAATTTGACCCTTTTCAATTGCAAACAAGGAACAAGAAAGATAGAACCACTTACTTTCTAGCCCCAACTATACACCTTGAAAAAGCCTCAAAAAACCCTTGCTAAGCCAGAAATATCCTCAACTTTGTTAGATTTGTGAATAACATGAGACACAAGATCAAACAATGAACACAAAACCTTCCACACAAGAGCTCTACAAAATAAAGATTTGTTATTCCTCAAAAAGAAAATACTTATAGAATGAATAATACAAGAGAGAATGATTTTAAAGAGCAGCCCTAATGATAAAGGGATTAGATCATAACAAGTGTCAACATCCTATGAGATGAGACAAAATGATCTAATATTAGCTATCTAGTTAACATAAATAAAGCACTCAATTAACTAAAAAAGCAATCCTAAGTTTAGCTTAAGTGCATGAGAATTAGAATAATAATTAGTTAAAGATTTAATTAATTATTATCTAATACATGATAACTCTAACACCCCCCCTTAAGTGTAACTTAGGGAGTAGATAAAAACTCTAAAAACCAATGCATAAAAAGAAAAGAAAGCATGAATGGGTCTCAACAACTAAACCCGATGAGGTACCCAATACAATCAAAGAAATCTCTCATAACAAGAGAAAAGGAGTTTATCTCAAGGGAAAAAATCCTCACTTAACAAAATATGAAAGCATGTAAAAAACATGAAGGAATGAGGCCTCATGAAGACCCCCTAAGGACAACTTCCTTCACCCCAAGTATTGATTGCAACTAGAGATAACGAGGCAATGCTAAAGGTTTCAAGAATATGTCTACAACCTCCTTTGTAGGCATGTACTCCAAGGTGAGAAAACCATCCTGAATCAACTGTCATATAAAGTGCATGTGGAACTCTATGTGCTTAGTACGTTGATGCTCCATTGGATTGTGAGAAATGTGAATGGTACTTTGATTTTCACACCAAATAATAGTGGGACTATCAGGAGGAAAACTAAACTCAAATAATGATTGATGAAGCCACAAAATCTTCTAGCTAGCCAAAACCGTTGCACAATACTCAGCCTCTATGGATGATAATGCAATAGCATATTTCTTCTTGCAAGACCATGTAATGGGGCTAGAACCAAGGCATAAAACAAAGCTATTAGTGGACTTCCTATAATTGGCATTATCAGCCCAATTTGAGCCAGTGAATCCAATTATCTGGGGATCTCCTAATGTATAGTGAATACCATAATGTGTGGTTCCATGAATATATCACAAAATTTGTTTGGAAGCTTGCCAACGGATCTCATGTGGATCATGTGAGAATCGAGAGACAAGACCAATTGCAAATGAAAGATCAGGATGTGAATGTGTCAGGTACAAAAGGCTACCAACCAATTGCCTGTATAATGTAGCATCTATTGAAGGAGTAATACAAGTGGAATATAATACAACACTTGACTAGAATGGTGTGGGGGGCAGGCTTGCAATCAAACATTCCAAATCTTTGAAGCATGTCAAGAGCATACTTTTTCTGAAATATGGAAATCCCATCTGAAGACTAAATAAACTGTAAACCAAGATAGTGCAGAAGGTCGAGATTTGTCATCTCAAATTGCTCCATCAAAGCTCGTTGAACATTATGGATCATGGAGGATGAACTGCCTATAAGGATCAAATCATCCACATATAACACAAGGATCAAAATATCACCCTCCTATCTCTGAATGTAAATTGTGGGATCGAAATGACATCGTGTAAAGCAAAAATAAAGCAAAAAAGTGTCCATCTTCTCATACCAAGCCTGAGGGGCCTATTTGAGACCATGTAGTAAACGACAAAGTCTGCAAACTAGCAAAAAGTCCTCAATAAAACCATGTGGCTACTTCATTTAAATCTCCTCATGAAGATCACCATGAAGGAAGGCACTCTTCACATCCATCTGAAATACTAACCATCCCTATGAAGTTGCTAGGGAAAGTACAAGGAAAATAGAATTCATCTTGGAAATATGGGCAAAGGTCTCAGAATAATCAATGCCTTTGACCTGAGAGAAACCCTTTGCAACAAGACGGGCCTTATACTTATCAATAGAACCATTTGTAGCATATTTGGTATGGTACACCCACTTGCACCAAACCAACTTTCTTCCCTTAGGAAGAGGAACAAGATCCCAAGTGTGATTCTTCATCAGAGAAGAATACTCATCTACCATAGCACTACCCTACTCAAGAATACCAACCACCTTTGAAAATTTTTAAGGATCATCTGAAATGGTATGACTTAAAAGACTAACACCCAATGTTTGTGCACAAGTGTGATGAGAATCTAAAGGATCACTTGCCAAACGTCCAGCTACACTAATAGTATTATAGCTTGCTTGGGTGAGGGTTGAATATCTAGAGGTGGTGGGATAGCTAGAGCATCATCCTCATCCTCAAGAGATGAGTAATCATCAAGATATGAGGAATGAGTAGTAGGTGATGAGGGAGAAGCTAGGGATGGAGAATACATCTAAGGAAATTACTCATCAAACTGGACATCCCACTGAAAGAAGACATCTCTGGAATCAGGATCAAATAACCTGTACACCTTAACATCCTCGAAATAGCCAAAAAAATATGAGTGGCTATCTCTTCCTCCATGGCTTTCCATTAAGTTTAAAGAATGAATTCCCAAGCCTCACTACCAAAGGCTAAATGAAGATACATTGGGCTTGACATGGGACCAAGCCTCCTTAGGATTCATATGTCGCAATGCCTTGTGAGGCATATGATTCTGAATATAATTGGCACAAATAACTTCCTTAGCCCAAAACGAAGAATGCATATCTCATGACTGAATCATATAGTTATCCATCTCCTGTAAAGTTATGGTTTTTTGCTCAGAAACACCATTTTGTTGAGGGTTGTATGGAATTGTAAGCTGATGTTGCAAACCATACTCAGTGCAAAAGTCCTTGAAAGTCTGATTAACAAATTTCCACCATTATTTATGCATATATTCCTGATAGAAAGATCATATTTCTTCTCCACAAATACCTTAAAGATCTTGAAAGAATCAAAGGCATCACTCTTGTACTTAAGAAAGTACACCCATGTATGCCTAAAGAAGTCATTAATAAATGTGAGCACATATTTGGCCCCTAAAAAATGTAGTAAAAAATGACACAAGGTCATTATATACCAACTCTAAGGGTTCCTTAGCACGTGTGGCTCTACCCATAGGAAAAGAATCCTGGTGATGTTTGTCAAGAACACATCTTGAACAAACACCATTAGTATAAGAAATCTTAGGGATTTTGGACACTAATGCATGTGTACTCATCTACTGGAGATATCTGTAATTGACATGACCAAAACGTTCATGCTACAACATGATCATAGCGTATACATATGCTATAAAGGATGAACCTTAACCAGCTGAACTCTCAAAACCATCAAATTGATATAAATGAGAAGAAGAATCAACACTCTCAGTGGCCACAATAATATCAGGATCATGAAGGTCACAAATAACTACATCATGTGGGGTAAACTCGATTGTCCTACTGGTGCCAGATTGACAAATATGATACACTAAAAGAAGGTTGGTGGAGATATCAAGAACTACAAGTACCTCCTAAAGGAAACCACCCTCAAGTGTGACAGTGCTTGAGCCCAAAACTGAAAGCTATGTAGAATCCCCAACTATAATCTGAGTAATCCTACGATATGAAAGGGATGAGACCAAATCCTAAGAGTGTGTCATGTGATGTGTTGCTCTAAAATCAAGTATCCATGGAGCTGTAGAAGGTAAGGCCTGTGCAAAAAGAGCATGACCTTTACCTATAGATGAGGAAGAAGATTTAGGTGTGGAGATGTTATGTCACTACATTGATTCCTTCAAAGCCTCTAATCTCTTCCAACATCGATTGACTAGATATCACTCCTTACATAAAAACTGCAAGGTTCACCTGATTTCTTCTTCGTCTTTGAGGAAGACTCACCAAACTTAGAAGGTTTATCATACCGAGGAGTGGTTTGAGGTTTATGTTCTAACTTTTGAGATTTTTTGGAGGAACACTCACTACCTAATGAAAAATTTGTCTTGGGCTTTTGTTTCTTCTTGTTTTTTCCCTTTGGATGTTTGTGCTACTAGTTCCTATGTTTTGGAACCAAAAAGAGATTCAAACTGAATCAACTTTTCTTGTTCAGGATTCAAATGCTCATAGAAAACCTTAAAAGTAGGCATGGTAAATGCATCACCGAATGCTTCCATAGTAGAGTAGAAAGTAGAAGAGAAGACCTGAAATGACCCTCAAAGCTTAAACAGAATCAGGAAAATACATTCTTTGTCAATTTTATTCTTTCCACAACCCTCCAAAAGAGATATGGGTGACTTAAACCTCTACAAGAATTCCTCAATGGAGGGGAAGGGAAACAATCAAATACAAGTGATGTTAATTCTACCTCAATTTGTAGAGCTCTATACTCATTGATGGTGCCAAAAAGATCACTGAACCTTGTCCACATAGCCCTAGGAGTGTTGCAAGACTCCAGAAGAAACAAAAGACTGTCTGAAACATACAGTAAAATAAAATCCATAGCCTCATGTTTCTTGTTCCTATATTGAAATATCTCAAATTGACAAGTCAATTCTAGTTGTGCTTCATCCAAAGTGGACCATAAACCCTTAGACATGAGAATTTTGATCATATGATTTTTCTAAGTATGATAGTTGTGTGTCGTAAGACGTTCAAATGAAGGGGTGTCTATCATGATGGTTGAGGTTTTCAAAAACAATGTGGTAAAGGTTTTCTAATCTTTTATGTATATAGATAATGAAAACGAGGAATATACCCCTCCATAACAAGAAAAACCAAACATGAATACAACTTTGAGAGCAAAAAATCTTAAAAAAACAAAAATCATATTAGAGAAATCTTTGTGTACGTGGTGAATATTCTGAGAAAATGAACTACATGGTTGTGTAGAGAATTGAAACACCTTTAGAACGCTTATTCATTTGCAAAAAAATATATTTTGTATGCCCAAGTTATGGCCCTGAAAGTGCAGAAAAGAAGATCTGACTTCAATTGACTATAGCAACTTTTTGATAAAAATTCAAGAAAAAAATACCTGAAGGTTTATAACAAGCTCGGAACCAACTTTTTGACAAATTTTTTTTTGAAAAACAGAGATTGTATGCCCAAGATATACCTAATTTTGTAAAAGTTGAACAATTAGGCCCTTAAGGCAAAATAGAGGGCTAAAAAATTCGACCCTTGGTCATATCGGGCCCAGTCACTGGCATAGGGGGCCAAAGGGATTGGCCCTTGGTCACTCACATGACCATAGAGGGCATTGAAACTGATGGCAGGGGCTGAGCTATAGGTTGCAGTCACCAATGTGACCTACACTGGTAGAGAAGAGCCCTCAAGGGCTTGAAACAGGGCAACGACGGGTTCTATAGCAATGGTGTTGAGCATCGCTAAGGGCCCACTCCAGGTGGCCTATGGGCTACATGGGGGTGATGCTCCAAAAATTAAGAACTAAGTGATTTTTTTATAAAGTGCGATGCACTTATATATATATATATATATATATATATATATATATATATATATATTTAAAAAACGTCTGTACAATTCCATACAAGGGCTGTACATAGGCCCCTAATAAAAAAAATTGCCTTTGGAACCCCTACACCAAAAACATGAAAATTTTACATCAAAATTCATCGAATTAGCCCCCTGAACACGATGGTGAGGTTCGTTTCATGCCAAAGTTCTCCTAAAATTTGCCCACCTCCAAAAATTGCAAAAAAAATGAAATTTCCAAATTTGATCCTGTAACCCTAGATGAAAAAAAGCTCAGAAATGGTGAAGGGGTTTGTTGAGTCCTTCTCTGATACCATGTTAGATTTTTGAATAACATGACACATGATCAAACAATGAACAAAAGAACCTTCCATGGAAGAGCTCTGCGAAACAAAGATTTGTCATTCCTCAAAAAGAAAATACTTACAAATAATACAAGAGAGATATAATGCTTTATAAGAGCAACCCTAATGATAAAGGGATTAGATCATGACATGAGTCAACATCGTGTGAGATGAGACTGAATGATCTAATATTAGCTCTCTAGTTAGCATAAATAAAGCACTTAGTTAACTAAAAGTATAATCCTAAGTCTAGCTTAAGTGCATGAAAATTAGAATAATAATTAATTTAATTTAATTAACTATTATCTAATACATGATAACTCTAACAAGCTTTTTCTTTGAAAAAATGTCTCATGATTAAAATAACAAATGTAAAAGTAATTACGTAAAGATATGCGAGAATTTTGCTAGGTAATGGTCAAATCCTCCATCAATGTTCACATGCACGAAGTTGCACCTTGTAAGTAGACATTTTCCCAGTTTGAATGCAAATTGTTGATCGTCGAAAGATCAACAGTTATCATAGACATTTGAATATGTTTGTGTGAAATGGAATACCTCTTTTCATTACTACAACACCTAGACACGTGTCAATTTTTTGGGGCTTCAGGGGGGCAGAAAGGAATAACAAGTCGCTTCTGTGAAGACAAAAGCTTCCACTAAATCAAAGAAAATAATGAGTGACATGTGGCATGATTTTGAGAGCTTGCTAGAGGAACATTGAAAATGGAAAGGCTTCCACAATATATAGAAATTTGTGCAAAAAGGAAATGACCTCTTTTCAAAGCACAAACATATAACATTTCACTAGCTCATATGGATAAAAATTTTACAACATAAGGCTTTGTGACGAACATAGCTAGCGCGACTCAATCAAATGCTGAAAAATGGCATTGACTGGGATTTTAGTGGGAACCATATGACGGGCTCACCAGTTGATAACTTAAAAATTTAAAATGCATGTGTGGTAACTGAAACAACTTATATCACTAAGGGGTTGGTTAACACATGGTTCAAGAGACATCACAAGGTAACTTAACATACCAGGAACCTAAAAGGCAAGTTACTAACCAAATAGAACAAAAGGAAACAAGATGCATCGTTTGATTGGTGGAGAGCCCATACAATTCAACAATGAGGGGAAGTATAATGTTATTTCGCATGTTCGTGGGGATGAAATGCAATGAAATATTGTAATGATGTCCACGAGGCCAAAGAAGCCTATGGGACCCAAGAGCAACACAAGAACCTCTCACAGAAAAGCCTAGACAGTTTGTAGACTCTGTTCGAGATCAACCTTTTTGCAATGAATTTTGATGATGAAGTTTGCAGTTTTGTCTAGTCTTGACTCTTCAAACAAGGTATTTAAATTATCAACTAGCACGGTATCCCCATCGCTGACCCAGATGTCTTTATATGCTAAGCATTCTATGATAAAGTGTCATTCTGTCTCCACCATACCTTTGTTGCAGAATCAGCATATTCTATTTTTCCACTCGTCTTTAGGAACCACCCACCTACCCATTTCACACCTAAGATGATGTGAGCTAGTTCGTAATTGAGCTATCGACATTTTTGCTTTCCATTTGATATTCGCTCCTATATAGGCCTTTTCTTCATGGTCCCTCGTGGGTTTGAATTCTTTGATATAATAATCCTTTTTACGCCCTGATTTTTTCGTCCATATAGCACATTTAAATTTCTCTCACATATTTTTTTATTTCTCCATTTGTGTTTGGACACTCATGCATCACAACATCCCATTTTTTCATCCATTTGATATTAAGTTTCATCCATGTGTTCTTTCTTCTAGTTAGCTCTTCCTTCACAATTAGCTTAGGCCATCGATGGTTCTCCATATTCTGGACCTTCTTTAGGTAGCTTAATAATCGGGTCATTTCCAAGGCCTCCAAGTGAAAAGTACTGGTCTGGGCCAATAAAATTTAATAAGGCACTGCAGTTTTAAGATTAAGGCTGCATATAATTAGATGTTTTTGTATTCTTTCCACTTGTCTCCATTTTTGATCTGATATGTTGCTGCCCCAAATTTCACACCCATAGAGAATTATCGGAGTGACAAGTAGACCAAAAAGAATTCTTTTAGTTTTCCAATCCCATAATTCCGCATTTCTACATCTATTTTGCAAAGAGTACAACACTTTATAGCCTCCCTGAACTCTTTTTGCTCTACATGTTTCTCTGCTAAGTTTGTTGTGAAAATCAAGCCCAAGGTACTTGTACTCGTCCACTATTTCCAATGGCCTGCCTTCAAAGAGATTCAATCTGCTATTTTTTTCTTCGCAGCGAGAAGATCATTACTTTGGTTTTGCTAGTGTTCACTTGCATCTCGACCTCTTGACAAAACGTTTCAAGAGCCTTCAATTTTTTTCTCAAATCAAGCACAGTTTTAGCGATTAATGTGAGATCATTGGCATATAAGAGTAATTTTATTACAAAGTTGGCCAAATGAATGCCTTCCCCACCAACCTTGTCAATCCATTCTTCCAGCTTATCAATGTAAAACCCAAATAGCGTTGGGGAGAGCGGGAAACCTTGTTTGACACCAATGTCACTGCCAAAGCATTCCGACATACCATCATTGGTTTTGATTTTAGCTTTGACCTGCTCGTAGAGCCTATGAACAGCCACCCTAAGCTCATGCGGAACTCCCAAATCCTCCATTCTCTTCCATAACTTGCCCTGAGGAACCGTGTCAAAGGCTTTTTTAAAATCAACAAAGCAACAATAGGCTTCATCGTCTTGAATGTCCCAACTTTTTTCAATCAAGAATCTAAGGATAACTTCATGATCAATAGTGGAGTGTTTGGGCCTAAAACCAGCTTGTCCTTCTGCTCTTTTCCCCTCTTTTTCAACCCAGTTGCTAATCCTGCGCTTAATCATGCTTCCAAAAAGTTTCCCCAAAAGAGGATTAATCATAATAGTCTGGTAGTTTCATGGGTTATTTATGTCACCACTTTTGTGCAAGGGGATAACAACACTAGTGGTCCATCCTTCCGAGAAGCCCTCCTGAATGACCCTATTGAAAATGCTCCTAATACAAGGTGAAAGGACCTCAATACCCCACTTTAAATGCTTTGCTTGCAGCCCATCAATATCCTGCACTTTCCCTCCTACCATCCTTCCTATGCCTTGACTGATATCTTCTACGGTGAAAAGTTTGGTGGCTGCCTTGATTATTAGGGGTCTATGTTTATCCTGTCCGCGCTCATAAAGAAGTTTTGCATAGTCTAGCCATTGTGAGCTTGTAATATTATTTTCCATTTGTTTTCTTTTCTATTGTAGCTCCTTCTAGAATTTTTTGGGGTTGTTCTTTCCAAGGGTAATCAACTCCATTCTTCTAGCACTTACATACTTTTCTTTTTTACTTTGTATCATCCTTTCATACTCTTTCTTGTTTTCTATTGTCATTCCCCCCTCAAGGAGCTTCCTTTTTGTTAACTTTCACTCCTCATCAAACCACGGGTTTGTCAAGAAAGTATTTGTACTACCTCTCTTGGGTCTAGACCTCTTGCACTCACCCAAAGCTTTGTGTACTAGAGGAATCAATGTGTTCTTGTTTATTGAGTGCATCTTTATGTAAGTTGATTTTTTTTCAGATTCCTAAAAGAGATTTTTGAGGGCATCCTTGAAGATTTTCTGATTTTCTTGAGTCATGAGAATTTTACCCGGTGTGGGTGCTTTCTTATTGTTGATAAGGTCTTGTTCCCCTTACTGCTTGATTATGTGAATGTCAAGTTTTACATATATTGGATTATGATCCGATTTCAACTCCATTGGACATTTACCAATCACAAGCTCCATTATCCTTGTTGTATAGTTATGAGATAAAATGACATAATCCACCACACTTTTCCCATTATAGGTCTTGCAAGTGTGTTGCCCGATCCCGACCACGATCTCATACCATTACATATTACCAAGTTGAATAGACTGCATATTCCCAACAGTTATGCCCCATAATGAGTGGCATTACATTTATTATCTTGAGAGGTTTGTTCCCAAAGTTGATGGTTCTCTTCTTCCAGCCATAATGGATCATCTTTCTCTTTATCTTGGCTTT
Organism: Sequoia sempervirens; assembly: GCA_007258455.2. Taxonomy (NCBI): domain Eukaryota; kingdom Viridiplantae; phylum Streptophyta; class Pinopsida; order Cupressales; family Cupressaceae; genus Sequoia; species Sequoia sempervirens. Next base: position 424,336,321 of record VDFB02000015.1, read on the forward strand.
TCAAGTTAAGAGCTTGGATGCTAGCTATCCTAGCATTAAAATCACCTATTAATATAACTTCCCCCAATGTGCTAAACACTGAAATGTCATTTTTTAGAGAGGAAAAGGGGTCCTCACGATCTAGACTCCTTTTCTTATATGATTTGGAGCCTTTTGCGACGAAGTAGCAAGCGGCCAATCTAATTGTAGTCTGATTTTATGTTATTTTTAGCCATATGTATTGTTTGTTTGGATCTTCTTTCTCCACTTTTATATTTTTATCCCATGATTCTTTGATTAGGAATGCAACTCCACCATGCCCTTTGCCATTTTCTGTTCTCTCATTCCAAATTGAGGCCTTTTTATATCCTTCAAAATTAGGAATTTTACACCCTTCATGCTCATGAGTCTCAGTAAGAATGATAATGTCTTTTCTTGCTGCTATGGGCCCTAAACCAGGTCCTGTTCTCCAAGGATAACCTCTGCAATTCCAACTTACTATAGATAAATATTCCAAGGGGACCCCAAGTTCTTATTTTTGGTGTGTAACTCTGTCACTAACTTGGGCCTTACCATTTTGCAACCAAGCCCATTTACCTTCACTTCTTGTTGTTTTTACCTTTTCCCACTCTTTTCATCTTTCTTCTTGCTGTGTTATGATTAGGTCCTCATCAAGGTAAATTTGTGTACCTTTAAGGAACCTCTTGTTCCTTAGTAGCATATTTTTGTCCTCAAGTTTCCCCAAAGTAACTCTTACATGCCTATTTTTACCACCTTCCATCCATTTTCCAATCATGTTTGCTTGCTGAATAACCCCTAACCACTGAAGTTTGTCCTTAAAGAAATCCCTTGCCAACTTTTTTGTGGTTTCTTTCTCACCGTAATCTTTTAGCCCTTTAACAATGACATTCATAGTCCTATCATTTCTGTCATTTTCTTCTCTTAACTGCCTCATGACTTGCTTTTCTATAATGTCTCTTTGTGTATCCAATGGTCCTCTTACTACATGAGCCCAAGATTTGGCCTCTTCCAATTGTTCCCTTAGCTGCTCTTCTTTTATCTTCATGTTGTCCATTACTGATTGTATTTCCTTTAACTCCAAATTATTGCTTTCAACTACCTATTTTGGCTTGCTTGTGCCTACTACGTCCATTTGAATTAAAACTTGCCTTATCGATAGTAATTCTTGCTCCCCTTTTGCCATGGAAATTTACAGTTTGTTTATCTCTTCTTTGAGCAAATTGTTCTCCCTTGTTAACTGTCAATTGGCTTCTATGACCTCTTTCACTTTTAGTGTCTTCATATTGCCCTCTTGTTTCCAAGGATTGGAGTCTCTTCTTCATGTCCATTAGCTCATTGACGTATAAATCTGAGGACCACATGAGCGGCGTTGTGGTGGGGCTGTAAATATCAGAGTTAACTTCCTCCCCTATCGCCTTATCTACATGAATGTTTTCATCTCTGTTATGCTTCTTGTTTGAGACTATGTGAGTTGTTGAGTTCACATTTTCTTTTCCTTTAGAATGTTTTGTTTGTTCTTGCTCATTTTTTGCTATGACAGTTGAGTTCTTAGGTTCTAACCTCGGTAGAATAGTTGCAAGTTTGCCCCTCTTTGCCAACCTCACTTTTCGTGTTTTCCTACGCCTTAGAATCCCCTTGTACTTTTTTGCATTTACATAAACACACCTTTCCCCCATGTTTAAAAGGTTGTTTTGCAAGCAGCCTAACACACATGCTCCCCAAATGTTATTTGTTGCCCCTACGAATGCTAAAGATTCCATCAAAAGGTGTGAAAAGTTCAAAGGATATAATAACAAAATAAAAAGCGCTTGCAAATTGAAGCAAGTATGCAAAATAATGCCATGCGTCAAGTGGGGTACAACGAAGCACAAAGGGTTAAGCGGTTATTTAAAAGCGTATAAAGGGAATGGATTAATCGATACTCGGCTGAATTGGGTTGGTTATAAAATGAAGTGGAGGGCCTCAGAAACACAACTTCAAGGACTAAGTAATCGAGGCAGACAATCAACGTTCAAAAATAAATAAAGTGCAAGGGCCATGACTATGGTTTAGGGTTTTTTCAAAACGCTAATGTAGTTTATTTGTGAACCCTTACAAATAAGAGGAAACTTGCATATTTTAGAGGATTGGAAAATTTCGGAGTCCAAATTTTTTTACATGTACTACCAACACCAATTTGTCAGATATTTTCCTCTAAACATTCTCCTTTTCAAGAAATCAATATCTTCTAGTGATAACTTTAATTATATAGTTTATCTTTATTCATACTTGACCATAAATGGTACAAGGAATATTTTTGGCAACATGAAGAATTTTTAAAATCCTTGCCATATTTGTATGAATTTTTATGTTATATATTGTGACAAGTCAATTTGAATCTACATGGAGTCCAATGTTAAAAGCGATACTCCTCTAGGTTCTACAAAGCCTAGAGAGTAGGAGAGAAATATGAATTCTCTCATTCATTGGCTAGCATCCCAGGTGCCTTAATTATAGAAACTCGTCGTTTCTTAGAGGTCACTAGAGTTAGGTTGGGGAACTAATAGGATGTACTTCGTTTTGCTAGTTGGTTACTATGTATACTTGTAAGGTTGTTAAGTTATTCACATTATGTATATGTGTTGGGTGCCTGAGCTAGTCACATTGTATATGTGTGATACATGTACAATTTATCGCATTATCCATATGTGATATAAGTGTAGACTATTCACATTGTATACATGTGGCGTATCCCCAAACTAATCACTAGTTGTGCATGTGATGTGTGTATGAGCTAGTCACCTCGTGTATATAGGTGATATATGCCTAAGCTATCCCTCATGTGTAGTGAGGTGTATAAGAGCTAATCAACTATGTATGTGCAGTACACATAGGAGATAGCCACATTGTGTATAAATGATGTATGATTGAGTCAACCACTATGAGAACATGTAATGCTAAAATGATATGATGTGTATTGGTACACTAATATTGAAATTGAAGCAACACTCGATTGGAATTGTAAATGGGTTAAATTGAAAGTATAAGCTCAATGAATAGTTGTGATTTAAAAGCAAGGCCAAATATCTTATCTTTAATGTGTACACATTACAAAACTTTTGATTCCTCATAGGAACTACATAAGCAAGACATTGTGAATGAACTATTGAGTTCTAGGTCTAGGTCTAGGAATGATCTTGACATTGGGAACTCACCACATACTGGTGTAAGTATATGACCAAAACTATCTGCAATGCTCAAATGGAAAGCAGAATCTGCGGCTTATGATGTGTTGGGTCAGAAAGAATCTGGATCGACATCCTATTAATTGTTCTTTAGACTGTAACCAGATGCATGCCAACTAAAATCTGAAGAATGAAACGAAGACTGTAGGTTGTAGTATGCGCATGAGACGGGAAGCAGAGTAGATGGATGTGAGGCTATTGAATTTCTCTCAAGTCTTCTTTCATAGCATTGTCAAGCTCAACTCTGTCATTCGGTGAACCGTACAATTCATACACAGATCTTGCATCCTCATTCAAAGAGGCTAACTTAGTCACAGCATTGATATTTTCAGGATCAACAAGCAATTTACTGCTCCCCTCTTTCCGTCCAATTATCTGAACAATTACCAATTGTTAGATACATAAAGTGAGAACCTAAATATTGTTTACCAATTGATGGCAGCTTCCCATTTTAACATTAAATAATTTCTCCATGAATTTCAATGAATAAAAAGAACAGCAGAGCCAAATTAATTTTGATTATAATATAATGTTTATCAACTACCTTTGCTGGGCCTCCAATATCACTTGTACTATATATATTCAGCAGATCAACCTTTTCATAATAATGTGGAAGAGCGGCAGCAAATCTTTTGATCGATTTCAATTGTTCTTTAACCCTCACAGCTCGTTTTGTCATTATGGCTCTCCTGAGAGAACAGGATTAAGATTAATTTGAGAAATCAAACAGGAGAGCATCTAAGCATTCAGCAAAGATAATTAAAAAGTGAGGGTCTACCTCACTCCACGAACTACTGCAAGATGTGCATCACAGATGACGCCAACAAGCTCTATTCTGTATGGTTTCCTCGCATTTTCAAGTGGCTTCCTAATTGCTTCCATGTCTGAGGTTTCATTACTCAATATGCTTTCATGGTTTTCTAAAGCATTCGGAGGATCAGTATCTTCAACTGGTTCCCAGTATTTTTCTTGTACAGAACCATCATCTGCTCTGTGATAGCCTGGACCCCTCCGATATTTTCTGCGATGGACATCTCGAGCCATGGAAATTGTCTGAAGAACAAATGGTTCCCAGGACATTGTGCCATCAAATATTACATCACGACCCACATTCAAGGTGGTCACAAGGAGAGACTCTGCTGCATTGGTTGACGTGTGATGCACCTAGGAAACATATAAAATGGTTACATTCTGATCTAGGACAACCGGTTTACTAGTTTTTCTCAGGTGATTCTTCTTATTTAATAGAAAAGAAACTTGAATTGTCATATTCAGGAAAAGCAGAGGATGCTTACCAGTTCTGATGCTTCCAACAAATCATAACGCCCACTAGAATTCAAGGCTTGGTATACAACATTTGTTTCCTTAAAGGCGTCTGCTTCTACTACCACAGCATTTTTGGCTGCATTTGACCAGAAACAGCTGCCAAAACAAAATTTGATAAATTAAAATTTGAAACTCTCAAATTCAGAGACATATATCTATTTCAAAAGAGCAAGCATGTTAAGAGAATTTAACTGGAACTCTATTAGTATGGAGATTTCTTAAGTAGATACTTGCATTGAGCAATACTCTGAAGTTTGAACTACAATGGACACTGAATAATCCCATGAATTGTGATTAAGAGAGTAAAATCAAATAATACCTTTTCATTATATCTTTGACCGCCGTACTCTTTCCAACTCCCATCCCACCCCCAATTAGAAGCAGCACAGGGCTTCTATCATTGGCATTCACTGGCTCAACTACATTCGTCTCACTGTGAAAACTGGGATGGTGGCCAATAGATTTAAACTGATGCAATAGAGTAGAAAATACATTTTTTGTCTTGAGATTCTTTATAACCTGTTCAACACGTTGTTTCCTGCAACTTGTTTGATATATATTAGTTCCAAAAAATGGCTAGTAACCTTGGGAGAAAAACATGGAAACAGGAAAAATGAAAAATGATATGGCATAATGTTGTGCTATGGAAAATGCCAAATACATAAAATAGAAGACCTAGGGAGCTGCATATGTAGTAGTAAGCAAAGTGGGCTTAATTGTAGGGGAAACTCAAAGTGTGCTTCAACCAGATCAACATTGGGGTGGATGACTTAGTTGAAATTTTAGATGTAGCTAAATTTCATGAGTGACAAGTATTCAATCTTGTGGGAGGAGAGTTTTTGTGAATCATTATTTATGAAATATGAGTCATGAAAATGATTCAACAATAACAAGCAGCTGGGTGGCGAAAAATAATAAAACCTAAAATTTTAGTTGGTTCAAAATATCAACCAAATGCATACAAAGTTTAGTATACAATTCACCTGGTAGCATTAAACACAGCAAATTGAAGCTTATTCCGCCGAGATTTAATCTGTAGAACCTAGAAAATTGACAACAATCCCTTGCATATATGAGCAAGTGTAGACAAACCCACAACCCTATCTTGAAAAGCATATATACCACAATCTCATGGTTTATTTGTTGAGAAAATATCTCAATCCTACTTTGTTTTTTAATTATTAATTGGCAATTTGTAATTATCTTTTAGTTGTCATGAAAGTTGGTATATACAACTATGACAACTTGCAAAGTGTTTTTAATTGTCAAATTAGAAAGAGTATTAAAAAAAAGGGAAGTTAAATGTGAGTTTGGAAAAAGATAATACAGATTGTTTTGTTGCATGTGCACATTACTAAAAAAAGGATAAAATCTCAAGTTGGAAGAGGAAGTTTCTTTTCTTTGTGATTTGTGCCTAAATGGTTTTAGAAACCATTCTTGATTTGTGCTTTCTCTCATGCCTATATATTTAGTGCTTGAGTTGAAGGGAAAACAAGTTAAGTTGCAAGTTGTTGAAGCAATTAAGTGATGCAGTGATTCAGTGGGAGAAGTTGTATTGATGTAACTCATTTGAACGATTAATACAAGGATCTCTTTGGGTGTAGAGTTTTTTCTGAAAGGGTTTTTCCACGTAATTCTTGAGTGATGGTTTGCATCTTTATTGTAATCTATTTTCATCTATGATTTATTGTTATTTGTTTATTTGAATGCATGAAATTATTTGCATATTTTCACTGTAAAGATTTATCCTATTTTTCAACATTATTCAACCTCGTAGGGATAAATAAACCTTAAAGCGCTCAAATAAAACAGGGGGAGTGTTCTTCTTTATGGCAAGTGATTACCTGATTAATCATTAACATAGAGTGATCCCAATGAAATGCAAAGTAACTTAGTATGCAGCTATCTAGCTCATCTCTTATTTGTGTATAGAGAGATTCAATTTCGGCTTCAGGGTACATATCAGAAAGATGAAGAATGATGCTTTTTTGACTCCCATCGGAATTGCTCTTATCTCCCCTCAAATACTCTTCAGCAAGTTTGGAAAGGCGAGAATCACCATCAGGTGTCATAATACCAAGTTGCCGAGCTGCAACATGTACAAGTAACTTCAGTTTTACTCTCTATTCCTCTACACAAACACAGCAAAATGTTTACAATCTTCTGAGCTATTCATGCCTCCAAATGTTGCTTGCAAACTGCAATTGAATCTCTACAGTCACAACTAAGTCTAGCACAAAGTTTCTTAGATCAAGTTTTAGTTAACAAGATAACGGTGAACATGCAAATTTTCAGCCAAACACATATACTTGAGAATCTGTTTTGATGTTTAATGTAAGATTGTTACTACCTATGCTGATATATGTTCGATGCCAAGCCTATGGCCCAGAAGTCAGGCTACAAGAAAGCATTCTGAAACACTTATCTTGAAAAGGAATCTTCCTTTTAACTATGAACACCCAAGGAACTACCAGATGTGTACAAATCTTCTAAACTAAGATGTTTTCGTAGGAACTTTTAGAATAAAAAGGATAAGATTTCAGACAAGCTAAAACTACTTGACAGTAGAATCTAGATTACGAACTTGAGAATCCAAGATGTGTGAACTCACCTACATATTCCCCATACCGCTCAAGCTTCTGGACGTGGCCACCTTCTGTCATCTCTATCCGTGGCATCAACTTGTCATGTTCAGACCTCTTATTGGATAGATATTTGTAAATTTCATTCAGAATTCTTTGTGCTACTACTAATAGCCCAAGAGTTGCTACAAGGAAACGCATAGTGTCTGCAACAGATTATTCAAGCCATGTAAGAGTATCGAAGAACAAAGAAAACCGAAATGACTGTATGCCTTGCCAATTTTCCAAAAAAAATTGTTTAAAAAGAATTTTTGTAAACTCCTGCAAAAACACTATTATATTTAAGTTTTAACTAAGCAGGATACATGAGAACATAATACATAGGTTTGGAGGTAGATTCAGGAACTTCCCTCTTAAACTATCTACAAATTATTAGTATCAGCCGATACAAATAGATATGTAAAGTCACAGTCTTCATGAGTAGTTCTGCTACATATTGTGGCTCGAATGATTTAAATGAAGGAAAGATACTGAAGTCAATTGGTAATGATATGGAGAATTACTTTGACAAAATTTCTTGTGAACAGTCTTCCCTCTGAAAGGTTTGAATTTATAAATTTAGGAAAAACATTAACTTAGGAAAAAGCTGAACTTTTGATTTGAATCAATTAGCCGAGTTCAGAAGAGGGACAGCCTTGTAGAAGGGTGCAGTTAAAGAGGGATTGTAGTCAACTGCGAAAAGGTGAAGAACCCCTGGATCAAACCAGTTTAGTGGGTAGAAGTATAAAAACCCACAGCGGGTTTCCACTATACACAATTTTAAGACATTTGGTCACATGGAGGTACAATATGGAACCATTCCGAAACATAAAAAAAATTGCCGGAAGAACGAGAAGCATCTCCTGCTTTGGAAAACCATCCCCGTCAGCTGCTAAAGGTTTCCAATAACTTAGGAAGTTCCTGTTTAGGAAAACTGAGGTTAGAATTGGAATCAGGCGATCCTTCCTTATAACTTGCGAACTCGGAAGATTTTATAACTCTGTCACAGCACGCAATGCACATTGCACAGAGAAATCTAAGCTCTGTGACTACAGGCTTCTTGGGAGCACCTAGCTGCTTTGCACTAGATCGAAAAATTCCCAGTTATAAAGCTGCAACTAGCTGAAGCATGCAAATAATAAAGTGAAGATGAAAGCATTAATTTGTTGATGTAATGTGAGCAACAGAAAGTCCCGTGCATTCTTATCATTACAGATTTAATTGAACCACCTCCCAGATCCAAACAGGCATCGGCCCATCTCAGGGCAAGGGAAACCGATCAGTTTTAAGAAACAAACAAAATGAACTGTAGATGCCCTATGTCAAAGAGGACAAGGTGTATTAGATTGTCTCCTAGGTAATATCAAATCCATGCTCTGTAAATTGTTGACCTTTCCAAGACACAAAATCGATTCTCTACTTATACAGCAACGCAGTAAGACACGCATGCATGAGAGTCCAATTGACTTTACAGTTTACAGTAAAATCCTCTGAAACAAAAATCAAACATCATCAATACTTCAAGGGATACTAGAGGAAAATCAATAAGACTTTTCGTTAAGCAGAATTAATTGTCTTGCAGACAAGGGGAACCCATGTTGTATAAGTTGATATCCTTCCCTGTCACAGAAAACTGGTCCTCCACAACTATAAGGTGTTATGGAGGCACACGCAGGCGTAAGAGAATTCAATCAGGATTTCAGTCAAATCATTCTGTAACACAAAAAAGTAATACTCTTAATACGTGCCCTACTTTGAACATTGAACAATTCTAGTATCAAAATCTATTCTATCACTAGTGAAAAAAGATGCATACCCACCTGCAAATTCTGGGTTGAATATATTGGTAAAGTGGGTAATGCTCCCTTAGGAACCCAAATATTTTATTTGTCCACAGAGCATAACCAGAGTGAATATAAACATAAAAAATCTAAGGAAAACGCTTATCCGCTTGTACAGTCACAACTTGCCCTTCTGTAGACATAGAGGCCCACAGTTACGATATATTTTTGAAGTCAATTCATTCACCTCCAAATCATGAGTATTCTTTATTTTTAATTAATTAATATATACTATCAAATAGTCAAATCAACTCTGTTTTGTAGGCTGTATAGCCAATTCCCCAAATCATTGATACTAGCTCCAAATGAAAAGAGTTAGGGGAGAGGACAGAGTAGTTGGGCACCATTACTTCACTCTTCTAATTATCCTTCGTGGAAATTTTAAATCACTCCCAATTTCTTACAGCAGCTTACTTGGCAAGTCCTTGCTTATAACTAAGGTTTCAAGGCCACATCATCAAATATGATGCCACATCAGCATGTTTTTTGTCAAGGTATCCAAAAAGGCCTCAAAAAAAAGTGAGACCAATACTTGTGCATTCATAGCATGTTTTATTGAGCGCTGATGTGGAATCACATGATTGGTTGTTTTTTATATCAAAGGAATACATTTTGTTTAATTATGGGTAGTCATCATCAACACTAACAGCTTTAAAGACACAGTTATTGGTCCAATATTGATAAAAATATCCATGGATGTTAATACAGCGATACAACCAATGTAATGTTCATGGTATGGGCAAAAAATAGTGAACACCCTAAGTAATAATCCATTCTCCTTTTCCTCATGACTTTCAAAAGCATTAAATGCACCTGGGTTGTGGGTCAAGCAAACTCTTGCTTTTTTCAAGTGTGCACACATTTTAGTGGTTCGAGATCTCTTAAGTTGGAGGTCAATTAGGGGAGAGGATCTGAGCATGTTTCAATAGTTGTGATAGTAGTTGTTTATTTAATGCTCAATATTTTAAAACTAAAAATATACGTTGCAAGCAGGGGATCAGGTTGCGTTGGCCAAGTTATTGCTATATTCCATTTTAGCAGGTTGGAAACTGGAATAACTCAGAAATAGTTTCCATGGCAGGTTAAGGGTATTGTGCTTCATTTCCTCCTCAAGTCTGTTCATAAAGTACTAGCAAGTCATGATGTCAGATTCAAAAGCAATTTTTCCGAAGAATAGTGCAAGTTTTAAATTTTAATTTCGTTTCAGTTCACCAGCCACATGTGGGATTTCACAACCACCTTTCTCGGGGGTACTGGCTATTCAAGTGACAATTTGCACTGATGCCCATCGATGGGCATCCGATGGTTGTGCCTGTGCAAACCCCTGCAGCCTTGCTAATAGTTTCCATGTTGTGTCGTCCACCTGCTGTTGTCCGGTTGTCACATCACCTCCACGTCCCCGACAAGTATTGTAATTAAATTATATTAATATAGTCATGTCAAGATATATTCTCCTTAATTCTTATATTAATATTGATATTTGAAATATATTTTTTTTTTTAAGAAAATACATCTATTGTTATTTTTAAAATATTCAAATTATAACTTAAAAAATTTATGACTAATATTTATATCTTAAATATACAGTTTTAAAATAAAAAATATCAATTTTAAACCATTCTATTGAATGTTTATATATATATATAATTCTACATATTATTATTTGAATAACACTTTTTTTACTTTTAATATTTAATAATTCATTTATAAACATTGATATATTTTAATATTTGAAATATTGAAATACCAATTTTAAATTCCGCCATTTTAAAAAACCATCACGAGACTTACGTTATTTTTTATTACTCTTTTTGAAAATTATTGTATTACGGAGAATATATCTTGACATGACTATATTAATTTAATTTAATTACAGTACTTGTCGGGACGTAGAGGTGATGTGACAACCAGACAGCAGCAGGTGGACGACACAGTAGGGAAACTGTTAGCAGGGCTGCAGGGGGTTTGCACGGGCACAACCATCGGATGCCCATCAATGGGCGTCGGTGCAAATTGTCACATAGATAGCCAGTGCCCCTTTCTCGAGTTGGTATGCTTCAAGACGTGTGTCATTCTTTGATTCCATATCCATTCATAATCATGGTCCCAATTTTTATTTGGATACCTAATCGAGATCAAGTTTTTCTTGCAAGTGGTCGAATAAAATATTTATTGTAATTTTTACAAATAAATACTAATTAATTTAATTGGTTTATTGGATTACGGCATGGTTGTCATGTATTTCAATTAGTTTAACTTATTTTAATGGTGAAACTTGTCTATTATAATTGTTTCGAGTGATTTTGATAAGCTATTAGGGGGGAGGAGTTGAAACGTGCACAGACAATTTTCGACAGTCCACGTGGACCAATAAAAAAAATTGCATTTACCTTGTATAAAATATTTGCTAATTGACAATAGAAAATACTTTTTTAAAAATGTTGATTTAATTTGCCATGTGGGACGACATGATTAGTCAAATAGAAAAAAATCCCAAAAAGACCATGCGACCGAAACGTGCTCGGTTGGAATGCCAGTTATTGCAAGACACATCATCCAAAGTGGACTACCTTGCCACATTTGCAACTCTCACTCTACCACCCTAACATTCCACTGTGTCACATTAATAACTCACCACCCCTTGCTATACTTGTATATGATCATGTTTAATGCACGTCACTTCTTGTAAGCTCCACAACATCCCACATATTTTTTGAGCCAACCTGCATTCAATGCTCCCAGTACCTTTCACTTCTCACCAACTTTAGAGCCTTTGATTCTAGCAACTTCTCCACTTTTCTTCACTTCAACGTTGGTAGGTGCTCACTTGAGGCCTCTGCAAGTTCCAAACAACAACCACAACCCACAATGCTTAGACTCCGATATCAATATGGATATACGCCAGTTTATGAACGTGACATCCACCTCCACTTCTGCCATGCAATATTTTCCTGCATTCTTTGACACCATGCAGGTAAGGCAAGGTTTATGTATGTGTTATTTATTTTTCAACAGCTTCTCGGAATCCTTTTGTTGATGTTTGATTTCAGGTGAAGTCGAGTGAGGTTGGTTGCGTGCTTGTGAGGAAGCTCCATTCAACCCATATTGATCTATTTGACTTACGTGAGTGTGCTCACTAAGGCTCACCAATATTCAGTTTTTGCTTGTTTTATTCAGTGTATGCATTTGTTTTATTTGGTTTTTTTTGTTGTAGAATTTGGATTTTTTGGTTTGAAGTTTCGTGTTTATGAACATTGTCGAATATGTGTTCATAAACACACAAAATCTTTGGAAATTAATCTTTTATTCAAGCATTTCTCTCTTAAATGGGGTTTATTTTTTTGTTATTAACATAGCAAATAATACTGTTGGTTGTTTCGGAGCCCTAGAAAAATGTGGGGTTATTTTCTTTTTTCATTATAGTAACAAATAATATTGTTGGTTGTTTTGGTGTCATAGATAAAGTTGTGGTTGTTTATTTTTCATTACAAAAACAAATAATATTGTTGGTTGTTTTGATGCCATAGATAAAATTGTGGTTGTTTATTTTCATTACAAAACAAATAATATTGTTGGTTGTTTCATTGCCATACAAAAATATGAAGTCTAGGTCCAATATAAATATTGGGTGTTCTTTTTTTAATAGGTTTTGTATTATCATAGTTTAGCATTTATGTTTTCCTAAATTTTATATTGCAAATATTACATTCATAGTTTAGCATTTATGTTTCACTAGGGTTTATATTGCAAATATTACAGTCATAGTTTAGCATTTCTATTTCATAGGTTATGCATTAGCATTCACTCTGGTTATCGTATTCTCATATGTTATGCATTATCATTCACTTAGGTTTTATTTGACACCGTAGCAAAAATTAGGGTGTGTTCTATGTTTCATAAACCAAAAAAAATTGTGGGTTTGTCTTTATTTTAGGTTTTGTTTCATCTATTCAATGACTTTAAAAATGTATGTTGTTTCGATACTATAGGTAAATTTTGGGGTGTTATCATTTTCATGGGTTCTGGTCCATCAATTCAATCATAAATAGATGTGAGATTTGTTAAACTCTTATTTTTTTCCATTCGTAAGCTTTATATTGTTCTTCATTATAGCCATTATAGTCATAGGTTAATGTTAGGTTTTGATTATTGTTATTCAGTAGTTTTTTAAGGTGCCATTGATAAAATTGGGGGTGTTAGGTTTTTCATAGGTGTTGCTTCATTCATTCAATAATGCTATTTTTGTAGTTTTTTTAGGTGTCATTGATTAATTGGGGGTGTTATCTTTTGCATAGGTTATGATTCATCAATTCAATCATGCAATTATTGTAGCTTTTCTTGGTGCCTTAGAAATATTTGTGGGTCTTCAATTTTTCATAAGTTTTGCTTGATCAATTCAGTCATGCCTTTATTTCAACATAGTTCTTTTACATACCGTAGATAATTTTGGGGGTGTTATCTTGGTTGTAATTTTGACTTCATCAATTCAGTCATCATCTATTCTACCAGTCTTGGGTGTCATTTACAATTTGGGGGGTGTTGTGTTTTTCATAAGTTTTGTTTCATCAATTCAGTCATCAACTATGTAACCTTTTGTAGGTGTCATTGATAAATATGATGGTGTTAGGTTTTTCATGTGTTGCTTCATTAAATCATTAATGCAAATTTTGTATCTTTTTTAGGTGTAATTAATTACTTTGGGGGTGTTATCTTTTGCATAGGTTATGATTCATCAATTCAATCATGCAATTATTGTAGCTTCTTTTCGTGCCTTAGAAATATATGGGGGTGTTCTATTTTTCATAGGTTTTGCTTCATCAATTCAGTCATGCATATATTGTAGCTTTTTTAGGTACCGTAGATAATTTTGGGGGTGTTATCTTGTTTGTAAGTTCCACTTCATCAATTCAATCATCATCTATTCTACCAATTTTGGGTGCCATTTACAATTTGGGGGGTGTTATGTTTTCATAGGTTATGTTTCGTCAATTCAGTCATCAACTAGGTAACCTTTTCTAGGTGTCATTGATAAATATGGGGGTGTTAGATTTTTCATATGTGCTACTTCATTAAATCAGTAATGCAAATATTTGTATATTTTTTAGGTGCCATTGATTAATTTGGCGATGTTAGGTTTTTTATAGGTTATACTTCGTCAATTCAGTCCTCAAACTATTGTTTCTTTTTTTGGTGACATTGATAAATTTGGGGGTGTTAGGTTTTTCATAAGTTTTGCTTCATCAATTCAGTCCTCAAACTATTGTATCTATTTTTAGGTGTCATTAATAAATTTCCCACTGTGGTATGTCGGTCCTCCACAAGTAGGAAAAAATTATTGCATAAAAAAGCACAATGATATCAAACACATATCAGATATTAAATGCACATTTAATCATATATATTTATCAACAAAACAAGCTAAGGTTGGCAGCCAAACAAGTGTAAGTGTTTTGAAAGTCTATCTTTTTTTTGGTGCCATTGATTAATTTTGGGGTGTTCTCTATTGCATAGGTTCTGGTACATCAATTTCACTCATGCAACTATTGTAACTTTCTTAGGTGCTATTGATTAAGTTTCTTCACATTGATGCCAAAATGTGTTGGCTTAAGGTCTCTGCATCTTCTTTATATATATGTATGTGCATATGTATATATATGTATATGTATATGTCTATATATATATATATATACGTATATGTATATAAATGTATATGTACATATGTATATACATATATACATATGTATATAAATGTATATATACATATGTATATACATATACTACTTTCACGACATCCCGTGTAAACTCCAAGTCAACCTGCATTCAATGCTCCCAGTGCCTCGTACACCCTGCCAACTTTAGAGCCTTTACATCTACCATCTTCTCAAATATTCTTCACAATGATGGAAATGTATGTGTGTATGTCTATGTGTATGTCTATGTAAATGTATATGTCTATGTCTATGTCTATGTCTATGTAAATGTAAATGTAAATGTAAATGTATATGTGTATGTGTATGTATATGTAAATGTGTATGTCTATGTAAGGCCGTATGTCTATGTAAATATGTATATGTGTATATGTATATGTATATGTATATGTATATGTCTATGTCTATGTAAATGTATATCTATATGTATATGTCTATGTCTATGTCTATGTAAGGCCTTATGTCTATGTATATGTATATGTGTATACGTGTATGTCTATGTATATGTATATGTATGTATATGCTTCATCAATTCGGTCCTTCAACAATTGTATCTTTTTTAGGTGCCATTGACTCATTTGGGGGTATTCTCTTTTTTATATGTTTTGCACTTGAACTTAGATTGGGAGACTGTCGCACCAATCCAAGTGTCACTTACAGATTAATCACATCTACACAACAAAATAGAGGTGCCACATCAACACAATTAAAACCCATGTGTCCCATCTTTGACCGAAATGCTAACCCATTACAACCATGTTTCCCACATTAGCATAACCAAACCAACAAGAAAATGCATCTGCATGCCTCATCAAACATGAGACCTACAACACATATCAACAAGATTATGCCCCATCTCGCCAAGTAGGGTGCGCACCTAGTCACACCGAACTAACTATTCTGTCATTGATTAATTTGGGTGTGTTCATCAAAAAGTGAAACATTAAAAGATGTCTATCTATTTGAGATATACGTGATCTACTGTGGATGTTTAAATCCATGCACATCATGTATATCTTGGAAAAATAAGACTTATTTTTGCGTTAACCATTGCACAAACTTTCACATTGTAAATTGTTTTTAATATTTGTCTGGATGGAAGTTACAACTATTTTGATGGTTCTGACATCAATGTCTACAATTATCTATGGCACCATTGAATTGTATAAGTTGGCTACCCTTTCACTCCACTACCTCACATTAATCTCTCACTGCCCCTTGCTATTCTTATGTATAGTCATGTTTAATGTACATCCATTTGAGTTTGCAATTCATCTCTTTGAGCTTGCAACTATTTGAATCACTTTCACATTGTCTATATGTATATTTTTTTGAATCACTTAGGGGACTTGATTTTGTGAAGGCCTTTAATGGTTTCCTATGCACCACTTCACAATTCAAATAGAATTGTGGACAAGTGCAACATAGGTTACCATTAGAAGAGTGTTCATAAAATCAAGTCTCCCTAATTCATTACTGAATGCAACAATATCCATGACTCTATAGGGGAGAAGAGTCAAAATGTGCTTATCCAATTTTTGACGGTCCACATGGAGTGACATGTGAACAAAACAACAATATTTATATGACTAAATTGAAGAACAACATAACATAATTGTATAGCATATATAGATACATATTTACGTGACTGAATTGATGAACCAAAACCTATGAAAAAGAAAACACCCCCAAATTTATCTATGGCACCGAAAAAACCAACAATATTATGTATATGTATATGTGTATGTGTATATATATGTAAATGTATGTGTGTGTGTGTGTGTGTATATATATATATATTAGATACATATATGTATATGTATGTGTATATGTACATATACATATAGAATTTCTTGCATGCATTATTTTGCTTACCAAGAATATTTGTCTCTATTGCTTACCTAATTGAATTGATGAAGCAAAACCTATGAAAAAGAGAACACCCCAGAATTTATCTATGGCATTGAAACAACCAAAAATATTATTTGTTACTAAAATGAAAATTTTTAGCAAAATAAATATATGTATATGTATATGTATATATATGTATGCATATACATATATGTATATGCATGTGTATATGTATATATGTATACATATACATAGATGTATATACAATTGCTTACATGCATTCTTTTGCATGACTAAATTGAATCACAACAATAAAATAGATATGTATAAAGAGGTATATACTTATACATACATTGCTTACAATAGGTGTATGACTGAATTGAAAATGAAGTAGAACCTATGAAAAAGATAACACCCCCAAATTAATCAATGGCACCTAAAAAAGTTACAATAGTTGCATGATTGAATTGAATAGCAACAACAAAATAGATATATGTACATATGTGTGTATGTATATTTATATGTATATGTATATGTATATAAATATACATATACATTTACATATACAGATCTATATATGTTTGTGTATATACATATGCATAAAGATATACATATATGTATATGTAACAATATAAAGAAGTTGGAAGGGACATTGGACTTCGAGCATCGCATGTTGTGGTCGATGTTTGTAATTTGCAGAGACCTTAAGTGAGCATATTCTGGCATCGAAGTGAAAAACATTTGAGAAGATGCTAGATTGAAAGGCTCTAAAGTTGGGTTGAATTGTGCAAGGCACTGGGAGTATTGAATGAAGGTTGGCTCAAAAAATATGCATGATGTCGTAGAGCTTACAAGAAGCGATGTGCATTAAACACGATTGTAGACAAGTATAGCAAGGGGCAATGAGTTATTAATGTGACACAGTGGAGTGTAAGGATGGTGGAGTGAGAGTTGCAAACATTGCAAGGTACTCCGCTTTGGACGACGTACCACATAGCAACTAGCATTCCAACTAAGCACGTTTTAGTTGCATGGTCTTTTTGGGATTTTTTTTCAAATCGATTAATCGCATCATCCCACATGACAAACTAAATAAAAAATATAAATTGAAAATGAGAAACTGTCAACCAAGACGCATACGTTACAAATCAAAATAATAACACACATTGTAAATTGAATACAACACAAATTGCAATTTGATCATAATACATTGCAAATCAAAACAATAACATTGCATCTATACTTATCATAAATTTAGAATTGTCAACAATTAGGGTGCATTTGTAAATATCAAAACTTGTAAATTATTCAAAACTTAAATTGCATATGAAAACATAAAAAGGCTATATCTAGCTATTGTGAAAGGGAAATGGTTGTTGGTTGTTTGGGGTGCCACTCACCATGTTCTCATCCCCTTCCAATCGATGAGGAGTGTTGCTTCCATGATTGGGACTTGGACTAGAAAATTGGGTGCAAGTGACATGTGTTAGGGGCGATGGTGAACACATCTGTACATCCCGAGTGATAGTTTGATATGGATATTGAATGCCCCTGAAGTTAGATTGGGAGAGGCTTGAATAATTAATTGTTGTCAAGAACTGAGGGATATTGATGTTGAGAATATCACAAAATACTCCATTATTTTGAGACAACGGATTAGAAGTTGTCCTTAACTAAGCCTCTCTCTTTGTAAAGTCCTCTGGACCTCCTCAATCTCTTTTTCCTTTTGGTCCTATTCCTTCTAAAGCCTCTCTTGCTCCTTTTTGGCATCTTTATCCTTCTTTTCTTGTAATCTTTGTTGCTCTTTTTCTTTTCGTAGTATCTCCTCAATTCTAGCATTCTCTTTCAACTTTGCCGCCACAATTCTTGTTGCCTTTTTGTCCTCGTTCTCTTGTCTCTTTCTAGATTTTAGCTCCTCAACCTCTTTCTTCCTTTTCTTTTGCTCCATTAGCAACTTCATTTAGTCATTTGTTGTCAACAGTTGAGACTCTATGCTCAACTGAATTGCACCACCTTTATATTTCTTTTGACGAACAGTGTGCACAGGCAGTTTGAGGAACTTGTTGATGTGTGAAAAATTTTCTCTTTGTTATGTCTCATCCAACTGTGAGGCAATGTTACCCTCCCTATCTATGAGTCCTTTGATACATCTTGATTGCCTCGTAAATCTGAATTTCAAGAAGGAGCATAGTAATGCACAACTTGAGAAAGGTCAATTGCAGGTGGTGGTGATGGGAAGCTATAAGTATCCTATTGTTCTGGGACTTGCAAATCAATGCCTAAGCTCCTTGCTCCCTCCACCAACTAAGATGGTTGGCTATGTTATGATGGAAGACCTAAACTTTCACCGAATTGGTCAACGAGACTTTCCACCATGGGAGGGGTTTGTTCATCAACCACCACTTGTGCAACTGATTCAACAAGACAACTATCAGGGGATTGCTATGTTTCTATTGTAGTCTGCAATTGTCCATTTGGAAGAGTGGACTACAATTGTGCCACATCGTCTCTTGACACAACAACTCCTGAAAGGCTAAGAATATTTTCCACTACATCAACATCCTTGCTAACCTCAAATGTGTCGTTGAGATGCATGTTGTTCATGAGTACATCCAAATTCAGTTGACCATATACTAGTCCTTTTAAACCCAACTTTGATGTTGTCAACTATCAAAGCTCTTTCCATTGCTTTGTTTCCTAACATTTCAAGTTTTGTCCTCCTCACTTCAATGTTTGGAAACCTTGACAAAAATGTTGTACCTTATGATTTGAAGTAAGATTTAAAAGGTGAAAAGAAACTCACATGCAATGGTTGTAGCTTATGTGAGGTGTGTGATGACAATGTTAACAAATCTACACCTATTTCTCTTGCTTCTTGGATGGTTATGAGTGATACATGGCTTCCATGCCTGTAAAAAATCAACAAGAGCCTATTGGTGGGTGAGACACCACATGGAACTAAATTTTTAAAGTGGGTCAACCAATCTATAAACAAGTCTTTAGTCATCCATGCATGGGGCTGGGTTGCCATGCAAGCACCTACTTCACAATCTATGATGTAATTATCTATGTTTGAATTCCCCTTGAACAAGTAGAAGCTTGTAATGATCTGCCCGATAGCATTGACACAACATAGAATGGTTATCCATTCACAGCTCTTTGGAATAATGTAAGAGACATTCCTACTACCTTTTCTAGCCAGCGTCTTCATGGACCCATTTATACTTGTTTGGATGTCAATTTCATTGCAATTCCATATGCGATGAGGTCCATATGGTAGTGCTTTATACGCTATAGACAGTGTAGTGTAGAAAGCTACTACAACATCAGCTCTAA
Organism: Sequoia sempervirens; assembly: GCA_007258455.2. NCBI lineage: Eukaryota > Viridiplantae > Streptophyta > Pinopsida > Cupressales > Cupressaceae > Sequoia > Sequoia sempervirens. The sequence continues at coordinate 424,356,228 of VDFB02000015.1, forward strand.
GATTGAATGCACTATCTTTGTCTAGGCCTTTAGTAGTTAGCAATGCAAGTTCAGGATGTCTGTTCTTGAAACCTGTCCACCAAGACTTCCCTGGGAATCCATTGGTGAAAGGGTCTAGCCTATTTTGACAAATTTGGGCAACCTCAACCTTAAGATTGACTATCTCAAGACTATGCCCAACATCAGCCATTTGCTTGCACCATTCCACAATAAGATGTTCTCCCACTTCATTGAGGACTATTGGCATACCTTTCTTGGAAGTTGTTGTTAGCCCCCCTAGCCATTTGGACAGTGTGGCTGTTGCGATTTTCCACTTTTTGGAAGCCCCTGTATTGACCTGTCATTCTCCTCAACGTCATAGAGTGCCCTTTTCATGTCTACCGAAGACCAAAACTATTTTTTTTTGTGTTACCTTCTATGGTATGCAAGGTCTAGGAACCTCATTCTATGGTATTTGAGGAGTAGAAAACTCCTCTACTTGTGTAATAGGATCTACTTTAGGGAGAAATTTAGCCCCTCGTTTGTGGGAGGGCAACCTTGTCGTGTCTCTTTTCTTTTTTTGGTCCCACTATGGGTCACCACTGCATTACCCTTAGCAATCTTCACAGAATAAGTACAATAAAAAAAGTGATGCTTGAACAATTATCTTTATATGTATGAATATAATGATGCTTGAACAAAAGAATAATTAGTTTTTAATGCATAACATATGAGAATAAGATAACCAGAGTGAATGATAATGTAGAACTAGGTATGAAACATAAATGCTAAACTATGAAACACAAATGCTTGAATAGTTATCTTTATATGTATGAAGACAGTGATGCTTGAACAAAAGATTAATTAGTTTATGTATGTGTTTTCCTTTTAGTTGGTTGCATTTAAATTCAGAAATACTATTAACAATTTACAGAGTTATATTTATTATGGAGTGAGCGACATAAGGAATAGAGGAGTGAGAAGCACAAAATTACATTGTATGCAAGGGAGTTAGAGTTTAAGAATATCTCATATCTCTTAAGCATGTACATCATAAGCATTCTCATGCATAACAAACTAGAAACCACACTCACATTTTAACTATGACACAATAGAAAGCTTATGAATGAAAAACAATAAGAGTTTAACAAATCTCACATCTTTTTTGCATGACGAACTCATTCACAAGCATAAATCTTTGTAAATTGATGAAGCATAACCTATGAAAAAAATGAAACAAAACCTAATAAAAAGAGAAACTCCCAAATTAATGACTGGCATGAAAGAAAACCTAAGTGAACATTTGATAATGCAGAACTTATGAGAATAAGATATCCAGAGTGAATGATAATGCAAAAGCTATGAGAATAAGATAACTAGAGTGAATGATAATGTATAAACTATGAGAATAAGATAACCAAAGTGAATGATAATGCAAAACCTATGAAACAAAAATGCTAAACTATGACTGTAATATTTGCAATATAAACGATAATGTAGAACCTATGAGAATAAGATAACCAGAGTGAATGATAATGTAGAACCTATGAAACATAAATACTAAACGATGTTTGTAATATTTGCAATATAGGGACTATTGCAGAACCTATGAGAATAAGATAAGTAGAGTGAATGATAGTGTAGAACATATGAAATAGAAATGCTAAACTATGACTGTAATATTTACAATATAAACGATAATGAAAAACCCATGAGAATAAGATAACCAAAGTGAATGATAATGCAAAACCTATGAAACAAAAATGCTAAACTATGACTGTAATATTTGCAATATAAACCCTAGGGAAACAGAAATGGTAAACTATGACTATAATATTTGCAATATAAACCCTAGGGAAACAAAAATGGTAAACTATTATTGTAATATTGGAAATATAAACCTTAGGGAAACATAAATGGTAAACTCTAACTGTAATATTTGCAATATAAACCCTAGGGAACACATATGCTAACATATGACTGTAATATTTGCAATATAAACCCTAGGGAAATAGAAATGATAAACTATGACTGTAATATTTGCAATATAAACCCTAGGGAACAAATGTTAACTTATGATTGTAATATTTGCAATATAAACCCAAGGGAAACACAACTGCTAATTTGTTACTATAATATTTGCAATATAAACTCTAGGGAAACATAAATATAAACCTATGGGTGTAATGGTTGTAGTGAAGATCAATATAAAACTTACGAATGGAAAAAATAATGGTTGTAATGAAGAACAATTTAAAGCTCACGAATGAAAAACTCTCAGAGGAATACCTAGAACAATATGGAAGTTGGTGAACTATAATTTGAGTTGCTACCTCCTCTTGTTGTTAAGTTGATCAATTATGTGCTTGTCACTCCTTTTCTTATGTCGCTCACTATAGAATAAGTGAATACTTGAAGGTTTTCATGGCTATTTGAATTGGGAATTATTTGAATCTAATTGATGATTTCTTGGTGTGGTGAATTAAATCCTTGTCTTGTTTCGAATTTGAATTTTGGGTGATATGAATTGTAGATTTGATTGATTTCAACCATTAATTCTTGAGTTGATTGGTTTGGTGGATTGTTTGTAATTGTTTCCATAATTCTTTTTAATAGTTGTGGCCTTACAACTTGTAAAAATGGATGCAGGTGGGATATTTGAGCTCGATGCCAGTACGTGCACACCCTACTTGGCAAGATGGGACAGACTCCTGCTGATACGTGTTGTAGGTCTCATGTTTGAAGAGACAAATAGATGTATTTGTGTGTTGGTTTGGTTATGCTACAATGGGAAACATGGTTGTAATGGGTTTGCATTTTAGTCAAAGATGGGACACATGGGTTTAAATTGTGTTGACTTGACACCTCTATTTTGTTGTGTAGTTGTGATTAATGTGTAAGTGATGCCTAGATTGGTGCAATAGTTGGGTTTGAATGCTTATGGGAAGGATGCACACTTTTATGTTTTGACGGTTTTATATTCAAGTTGGATTGCTACAGTGTTTTGTCAGATACAAGTTGTAAATATTTCATCTTGTTTGGCTACCAGCATGTACTTGCTTTGTTATATACGATTACATGTGTATTTAATATCTGATTTGTGTTTGATCTCATCGTGCTTATTTATGCAGGACTTTTTTTGTAAGTTGTGGAGGATCGACGTATATGTGTGGGCCCCAATGAGCGCACATCCTATCACATGTTAGGTCCCCCACACACATTTTGGCTCCTGTCCCCTAGTATTTCAATGAGTTTTGTTAATTAGTTATTAATAAGTTATTTTTGAATCAATTAGAAATGAAATTTTTTATTCTATTATTTTTTATTTTTTAGAATTTGTTTTTACCTTTCTTCCATATGTTTTATAAGTTAAGCTCTAAATAGTAAATTAAATAATAAAAGTGAACTATTATTTGCAATTTTTAGGAATAGTGTTATGATTAATTTAATTTCAACAAATTTAAGAGTTGGATTTTGAGAAGACTTGTATAATTAATTGAAAATTAGTATTTTTATGTTAAAATAATATTAATGATAATTAAAAAATTTATTTAAAAAAATATTTCTTAAATGTTTAATAATATATTTATATAATATTATAATTGAAGGAGGATTTGGTGAGGGAGGGATTGGTGGGGGAGGGACTGGTAGGGGAGGTATTTTGGGGGAAGGGTTTGGGTTTCCAACTTCTTCTGCAATTTCAACCTATTTACATAATTCAAAACTTACAAATTAACAAAGATTTTAACTACCAATATTGACATGGTGTGCAATACGAATAAAACGAATATATGTTTGTTCAATGTATTAATTTTTCATATAAAAAATATAATATTATAATAATATATAATATATAAACAATAACTAATAATATATATCACAATATATTATTTATATATAATAATAATAATATGTAAATAATATATAATATTATATATATCATGTAAATATATTGTAAACCACTATCGAGCAAAACAAATATCCAATATGTGTTTTGCAGTTTACAAAATGGATATCCAAACCAAGTAAAAAAAACATTCATTTTGCAATTTTGACTAAGTGAAAATGAGTTTTTTCCTATTGCCACAGTTTGACCCATTATGATCTTGCACTCACCCAACTATCTTCAATTTCTCATCCAAGATCATTTTTTCTTGATTTAAAAAAAAATGGTCACTTACGACCCCCTTTTGGTCTCCCATTTCCCTGCACTTACCCAACAATACATACATAAAACCACCAAAGAAGTTATTATCATGATAGAATGGAGCCAAATTGCATTGGATATGTATTTCTTGAATAGGCACCAATCTATCAAATATTTTCCTCTGGACACCATTCACCTTTTCTAGAATTCTAGATCTTCTAGTGACAACTTTATTTATGTAGTTTATCATTATTCATACTTGATCATAAAATGGTACAAGGAATATTTTTGACAACATGAAGAATTTTTAAAATCCTTGTCATATGTGAATGAATTTCTTATCTATTATATGTTGTGACAAGTCAATTTGAATCTACATGGAGTCCAATGTGTTAAAAGGGATACTCCCCTAGGTTATGTGGGGCCTAGAGAGTAGAGAAAAATATGAATTCTCTCATTCATTGGCTTGCCTCCTAGGTGCCTCAATTATAGAAACTTGACACTTCTTAGAGGTCACTACTAGGGTTAGGTTGGGGAACCAATATGATGTACTTAAGGGCTTATGTGTTAGTGAACCAAGAGAAAGAAAAGATACTTGCAATAAGGTTGCAACTACTCATTTATGCTAGTTGGTCACTATGTATACTTGTGAGGTTGTTAAGTTATTCACGTTATGTATATGTGTTGGGTGTGTGTGCTAGTCCCATTGTATATATGTTATACATGCACAAGTTGTCACATTATCTATATGCGATGTAAGTGTAGACTATTCACATTGTGTGCATGTGACATATGCCTAAGCTAGTCACTATTTGTACATGTGATGTCTGTGTGAACTAGTCACCTTGTATATATAAGTGATGTATAGTTAAGACAATATAGTCATATTTTGTATAGATGGTGTATAGTTAAGACAATCACAATTAGAACATGCAATGCTAAAATGACATGATCTATGTGTGATATGATTTGTGTTCTTATGCTAGTGTTGGCATGGAACCAACACTTGGTTGGAACGTGTTTGATGCCATTCTATCATAAATAGATTAATTCGAAAGCATAAGCTCAATAAATAGAAGTGATTTAAAAGTGGGATCAAAAATCTCATCTAAGATGTGAGGATGTAACTTCTCTATCGCTAGTGTACAAATTAAGGAGCTTTTGATTCCTCATAAGGGATGCATAGACATGGACATTACGAATGAACTCTTGAGGTCTAAGTGTAGGTCTAGGGATGATCTTGACATTGAGAGCTTACTACATTCTAACATAAGTTTATGGGTGATGACAATAGAATTATTGCCAAGACCTATGGTTGACAAAGCTATGAAATTGACATTTCTAATTCAATTGAAAGATGTTTGATTGTTTAAGTTAATAGTGATTGTGAAAAAAATTAATAGTAACCGAAAGTCAGTTATTACACCATGCCCTCTTTAGAATTCTTTAGTACTATTTCTTATCAACTTCAACGTTGACTTGATATATTTGAGATTCCTACCATAATCATAGATGTAAAAGCTTACATTTTAATCTCAACTTATCTTGACAGTTCCATCCATTGTTTCTAAGAAATTAAGTCGATATATCCACCATTAAATACCTCCATGATTATTCACTTGACTTAAAATTGTTTGTCATAAGAAAACTATCTGCAAAGCTCAAATGGAAAAAGGAATCTGCGGCTTCTCACAAGTTGGGTCAGAAAGAATCTGGATCGACACCCTCTTTATTGTTCTCTAGACTGTGACCAGATGCATGTCAACTAAAATCTTATGAGTGAAATGAAGACTGTCGGTTGTAGTCAGAAGCAGAGCAGATGGATGTGAGGCTCTTGAATTTCTCTCAAGTCTCAAGAGGTTGAATTTTAGTCGACAACCACTTCTGACGCAAGGCCCGTTCACTAGATAAGACTTCTTTCATAGCATTGTCTAGCTCAGCTCTGTCATTCAGAGAACCGTACAATTCATACACGGATCTGGCATTCTCATTCAAAGAGGCTAACTTAGTCACAGCATTGATATTTTCAGGATCAACAAGCAATTTACTGCTCCCCTCTTTCCATCCAATTATCTGAACAAATACCAATTGTTAGATACAAGAAGTGAGACCCTAAATATTGATTAACAATTGATGGCAGCTTCCATTTTAACATCAAATGATTTCTCCATGAATTCCATTGCATAAAAAGAACAGTAGAACCAAATTAATTCGGATTATAAAAGTAATGTTATCAACTACCTTTGCTGGGCCTCCAATATCATTTGTACTATATATATTCACTAGATCAACCTTTTCATAATAATGTGGAAGAGCGGCAGCAAATCTTTCGATCGATTTCAATTGTTCTTTAACCCTCACAGCTCGTTTTGTCATTATGGCTCTCCTGAGAGAACAGGAATAAGATTAATTTGAGAAATCAAACAGGAAAGCATCTAAGATTCTAAGCATTCAGCAAAGATAATTAAAAAGTGAGGGTCTACCTCACTCCACGAACTACTGCAAGATGTGCATCACAGATGACGCCAACAAGCTCTATTCTGTATGGTTTACTCGCATTTTCAAGTGGTTTCCTAATTGCTTCCATGTCTGAGGTTTCATTACTGAATATGCTTTCATGGTTTTCTAAAACATTCGGAGGATCAGTATCTTCAACTGGTTCCCAGTATTTTTCTTGTACAGAACCATCATCTGCTCTGTGATAGCCTGGACCCCTCCGATATTTTCTGCGATGAACATCTCGAGCCATGGAAATTGTCTGTAGAACAAATGGTTCCCAGGACATTGTGCCATCAAATATTACATCACGACCCTCATTCAAGGCGGTCACAAGGAGAGATTCTGCTGCATCGGTTGATGTGTGATGCACCTAGGAAACATATAAAATGGTTACATTCTGATCTGGGACATCTTGTTTTCTTGTTTTTCTCCGGTGACTCTTCTTATTTAATAGAAGAGAAACTTGAATTTTCATATTCAGGGAAAACAGAGGATGCTTACCAGTTCTGATGCTTCCAACAAATCATAACGCCCACTATAATTCAAGGCTTGGTATACAACATTTGTTTCCTTGAAAGCATCTGCTTCTACTATCACAGCATCTTTTGCTGCATTTGACCAGAAACAGCTGCCAAAACAAAATTTGATAAATTAGAATTTGAAACTCTCAAATTCAGAAACACATATCTATTTCAAAAGAGCAAGCATGTTAAAGAGAATTTAACAGGAACTCTATACGATGGAAATTTCTTTGAGTAGATACTTAAAACTAAAAGAGGGGTAAAAATTTATTCAAACCAAAAAAGAGCAATACAGAGCAAGGGTATTACACATCCATATCTATTTCCACTAATTGGTCCAACTTTTGTGTCAAATCCGGGGGTAATTGACCCCTTTCCACAATATTTCAATCTTGCAAATGATCAGAAACCCTAATAACCAAACAATCTGCAACCCCATTCCATTCTTGAGGAATATGACAGAAAGAAACAGAATTCAAGGAAGCACACAGATTAAGAATCTGTTTTACAATGACAGCCAAATGACAACTGACATCCTCTAATTGCTGCCTCTTCAGCAAAGTCACTACCACCTGAGAATCAAATTCACAAATGATCCGTCTCCACCCAAGAGCACAACCATGCTCCACAGCACATAAAATGGCAAGAGCCTCCATCACATTGTTAGTATACCAACCCTTATATACAGAAAAAGATAAATTCCACATTTCCAAAACTAGTCCGCCCAACACCACCAATACTTTGAAGTTTGAACTACAATGGACACTAAATAATCCCATGAATTGTGATTATAAAATAAGAGTATAAAATCAAATAATACCTTTTCATTATATCTTTGACTGCCGTACTCTTTCCAACTCCCATCCCACCCCCAATTAGAAGCAGCACAGGGCTTCTGTCATTGGCATTCACTGGCACAACTATATTCCTCTCACTGTGAAAACTGGGATGGTGGCCAATAGCTTTGAACTGATGCAATAGAGTAGAAAATACATTTTTTGTTTTGAGATTCTTTATAACCTGTTCAACACGTTGTTTCCTGCAACTTATTTGATATATATTAGCCCAAAAAAATGGCTAGTAACCTTGGGAGAAAAACATGGAAACAGGAAAAATGAAAAATGATATGGCATAATGTTGTTCTATGGAAAATGCCAAATACATAAAATGGAAGAGCTAGGGAGCTGCATATGTGGCAGTAAGCAAAGGTAGGGGTAACTCTACAGTTAGGTGTGCTTCAATCAGAACAATACTGGGGTCGATGACTTAGTCTGAGTTTTACATATAGTTAAATTTTATAAGTGATAAGTATTCAATCTTGTGGAAGGAGAGTTCTCATGAACCACTATTCATGAAATATAAATCATGAAAACGATTCAATGGTAACAAACAGCTGACTGCTGAAAAATAATAGAAACTAATATTTTAGTGGATTCAAAAAGTTTTAATATACAATTTACCTGGTAGCATTAAACACAGCAGATTGAAGCTTATTCCGCCCAGATTTAGCCTGTAGAACCTAGAAAATTGACAACAATTCCTTGCATATATGATCAAGTGTAGACAAACCCACAACCTCATGGTTTATTCAACTAGTAGAAATAAATAAATCTTAAAGTACTCAAATAAAACAGGGGGATTGTTCTTCTTTGTGGCAAGTGATTACCTGATTAATCATAAACATAGAGTGATCCCAATGAAATGCAAAGTAACTTAGTATGCAACTATCTAGCTCATCTATTATCTGTGTATAGAGAGATTCAAGTTCGGCTTCAGGGTACATATCAGAAAGATACAAAAAGATTCTTTCTTGACTCCCATCAGAAGTGCTCTTATCTCCCCTCAAATACTCTTCAGCAAGTTTGGAAAAGCGAGAATCACCATCAGGTGCCATAATACCAAGTTGCCGAACTGCAACATGTACAAGTAACTTCAGTTTTACTCTTTATTCCTCTACACAAACACAGTAAAATGTTAACAATCTTCTGAGCTATTCATGCCTCCAAATGTTGCTTGCAAACTTCAATTGAATCTCTACAGTCTCAACTAAGTCCAGCAAAATGTTTCTTAGATCAATTTTTAGTTAACAACATAACAGTGAACATACAAATTTTCAGCCAAATTACATATATTTGAGAATCTGTTTTGATGTTTAATGTAAGATTGTCACTACCTATGCTGATATGTGTTCAATGCCAAGCCTATTGCCCAGAATTCAGGCTACAAGAAAGCATTCTGAAACACGAATCTTGAAAAGGAATCTTCTTTTTAACTATGAATACCCAAGGAACTACCAGAAATGTACAAATCTTCTAAACTAAAATGTTTTGGTATGAACTTTTAGAATAAAAAGGATATGATGTCAGACAAGCTAAAACTACTTGACAGTGGATCTAGATTACAAACTTGAGAATCCAAGATGTGTGAACTCACCTACATATTCCCCATACCGCTCAAGCTTCTTGACATGGCCACCTTCTGTTAGCTCTATCCGTGGCATCAACTTTTCATGTTCAGACCTCTTATTGGATCGATATTTGTAAATTTCATTCAGAATTATTTTTGCTACTACTAATAGCCCAAGAGTTCCTACAAGGAAACGCATAGTGCCTGCAACAGATTATTCAAGCCATGTAAGAGTATCGAAGAACAAAGAAAACTAAAATGATTGTATGCCTTGTTTAAAAAGATTTTTTGAAAACTCCTGCAAAAAACTTTATTATATTTAAGTTTTAACTAAGCAGGATACTTGAGAACACGATACATAGGTTTGGAGGTAGATTCAGGAACTTGCCTCTTAAACTATCTACAAATTATAATGTATCAGCCGATACAAATAGGATGTAAAGCCAGAGTCTTCATGAGTAGTTCTGCAATATATTGTGGCTCGAATCATTTAAATGAGGGAAAGATAACTGAAGTCAATTGGTAATGATATGGAGCATTACCTTGACAAAATTTCTTTGTTAAGAGTCCTCCCTCAAAGGTTTGAATTTATAAATTTAGGACAAACACTAACTCAAAAAATGTTTAGGAAAAAGCTGAGCTTTTGATTTGAATCAATGAGCTGAGTTCAGAAGAGGGACAGCCATGTATAAGGCTGCAATTAAAGAGAGGTTGTAGTCAAACTGCCAAAAGGTGAAAAACCCCTCGATCAAACCAGTTTGGTGGGCTAAAGTATAAAAATCTACAGCGGGTTTCTACTACACACAATTTTAAGACATTTGGTCACATGGAGGTACATACATGAGAATCTAATTGACTTTAGAGTAAAATCCTCTGAAACAAAAATCAAATATTCTCCATATTCAAGGAATACTAGAGGAAAAGCAATCAGATTTTTCCTCAAGCAGAAATCATTGTCTTGCAGACAAGGGGAACCCATGTTGTATAAGTCAATATCCTTCCATGTCACAGAAAATCGGTCCTCCACAACTACAAGGTGTTAGAGAGGAACACACATGCATAAGAGAATTCAATCAGGATTTCAGTCAAATCCTTCTCTAACACAAAAATGTAATACTCTTAAATTCTTAATATGTGCCCTGCTGTGAACACTGCACAATTCTAGTATCAAAATCTATTCTATAAATAATGAAAAAGGATGCATACCCACCTTCAAATTCTGGGTTGAATGTGTTAGTAAAGTGGGTAATGTCTCCTTAGTCCTTAGGAACCCAAATGTTTTATGTGCCCGCAGAGCATAACCAGATTGACTATAAACATCAAAAATCTGAGGAAAACGTTTGTCCGCTTGCACTGACGCACATTGGCTTGCATTCGGATTCACAACTTAACCATCTGTAGATACAGAGGCCCACAGTTATGGTATTTTTTGAAGTCAATTCATTCACCTCCAAATTACTGATAGCTCCAAATGAAAAGAGTAAGTTGCCCTCCAGTTTAGGAGATCTCGTACCACTAAAATGTCAGCACACGGAGAAAGCAAGAGTTGGCCTGACCCTCAACCCAGGTGCATTTATTGCTTTTGAAAGACGCGAGGAAAAGGAGGATGGTTTATTACTTAGGGTGTCACAGTATTTTTTGCCCTGAACATGAATATTACATTGGTTGTATCCCTGGACGGTTAACAGCATATTAACATCGACGGATATTTTAAAACTATAATATACGTTGCAAGCAGGGGATCAGGTCGGGGTGGCCAAGTTATTGCTATATTCAGTTCACCGGCCGCATGTGAGATTTCCCAATCACCTTTCTGGGGTTGGTATGTGTTGCTCACATCAGGATGTGTGTCGTTCTTTGACTTTATATCCATTGAGAATCATGGACTCAGTTTTTTATTTGGATCCCTGATTGAGATCCAAGTTTTTCCTGCAAGTTGCTGAATAAAATATTTATTGTAATATGTAGAAATAAAAAACAATTAATTTAATTGTTTTATTGGATTACGGCATGTTTGTTATGTGTTCATTTTTTATATTGATAATATTTTTAAGCTCAAATTTGCTTTGTCTAAAGTTTTGTTATTTAGTTATTAATAAGTTGTTTTGAATAATCGAGAACAAATTTTTTTTTTTTTTTTTAAATTCATTTTTTCATGGATTATGATTGATTAGGATTTATGACGGTGAGCTATTTCTTTTTGTTTTTGAAATTGTTTTTACCTTGCTTTTATATACATTATCTTTTTCAATAAAAGAGGATTATTATTTTGTCATTTTTAGAAATGGTGTTATTAATTTAGTTTAAATAAAACTTAAGAGTTGGATTTTGAGTAAATTTATATTCTTAATTTAAAATTAATATTTTTTATATTAAAATAACATGATAATTAATAAGGGGTGGTGGGTCTAGCTCGATTGGCTAAAGCATCTTGTCCAATTTATACCGGTAGCTACCTAATTCAGATTCTTATAGGCTATAAAAAAATAAAAAAATCTTTTATTAAATATTTTATAATGTATTTAGATAATATTATTTTATAAATATAAAATATACAGTTATTAAATCAATATATTTAAAGTTATTGTATTTATTTAATCTTAAATTTTTAAAATTTAAAATTTATATTTATATTTTGTTATTATTATGAGACATGTTTATTTTTTATTCTTTAAATACATTAAATACTTATAAATATAAGGTTACTTTATCCAACATAATAAATAATAAATGTATTAACTACCCTTTTATTCAGTGAACTAGAATATAAGCATGCAATATCTAAAATTTACACTATAATGATTACTAGCACTTGCACCTAAAACTATGTGTATATTAATATGTATGAGAGTACATTTTTCTGCATGGATGCATATGGATGCCATGTGCTACAAATTGTAGTTGTATGTGGCTAGATTAAACAATTAATAATAAGTATTAAATAATGGAATGAAATAAACTTAGACAAATCTAGATTTTTTAACTATTAAAGGAGAGCTAAAACATGTTTTTGGATGACTCAGCTTAACATGAGACTTGTTTTGACTCAAATCTCACACTATATGTAGCATATTATTTACATAATTTTAATAATTAATTAGTATATTTTAAATGATTATGTATTTTTTATTAATATATTAATATTTAATTGTATGTAATATGTAGCTTCCATTTCCTCCCATTAAGCTAGAATAGAGCCATGTTGTATCTTACCATATAAACATGTTTGTATTCTAAAATATAGGCATGAAATATCTTAAAATATAGGCAAACAATATCCTACAATCTAGACATTAGTTAAACATCAAGCGGGTAAAAATTTTATTAAATCAAGGAAATGTTACAAAGCAAGGGCATTAAATGGCCCTATCAATATCAACCAAGTGATCCAATTGATGAGACAAATCCGGGGGTAGTTGACCCCGATGCACCAAATTCCAATCATGAATATGATCAAAAGCCCATTTAGCCAAGCAATCAGCAACACCATTCCATTCACGAGGAATATGATTGAAAGTAATATACTCTAAAGAGGCAGAAAGAGTGAGAATTTGTTCCACAATCAAAGCCAGCTGCCAGCTCACATTATCCAAATACTGCCTTTTTAGTAAGTTCACCACCACTTGGGAGTCAGACTCACATATGATCCTGCGCCATCCCAATTGACTGCCCCGCTCCACAGCCAATAAAATGGCCTGAGCCTCCATAAGATTATTCGTATGAAGACCCTTATACACAGAGAAAATAAACTGAACATCTCGAGAGTTATCCCGGCCCACCCCCCCAATGCCAGCATGACCAGGATTTCCACAAGAAGAGCCATCCAAGTTGATTTTTAGGACTCCAAGAGGAGGAGGGGTCCATCTTCCCTCCCTATTCACCTTCGGGGTAGGATGCCTGCATCTGTTGCGCATGAGCTGTCATTGCGGATGAGGAAGATGAAGGCGATTACAACAACCAACATCACGAGGGTCCACCAGCATAGTCATATCACACTTAGCCGCAATAGTTTCTCCTAAAGAGTGTTGAATTTTCCACCAAAGGTGAGGAGCCATCAACAACGAATCCTAAAAAATCCGCCTATTCCTCTCCAGCCACAGGTTCCAAATAATAAAGGAAGGACCAAGAGCCCAAGCAGCCTGAAGAAAGGAAGTAGAAACAAGGGCCCTGCCCCACCGTTCCCCAAACTCCACCAAAGAGGAAGCATGTCAGCAGGCAATATTCCACACCCCCCACCAAAAATGCCAAATCTCCCTGGCATAAGAACATTGGAAGAAGATATGGGAGACACTCTCTTCACAACCATGACACAAAACACACATAGAGGGGCCTTGGAAACCACGTTTACATAAATTATCCCAAGTAAGACACCGATTTTGAGCCACTAACCACATAAATAAGTTGCACTTGGGCCATGACAACTTGTGTCAAACTTGCTTCCATCAAGGGACCTCAATGTCCCCAAACAACTGCCTACCAACTTGCCTATAACCAGTGGCCACAAAGTACTTTCCAGACAAGTCAGAACCATCCCAAGCCAAGACATCAGGTCCTCTCAAAGAATTACAAGCATGGGAAGCCAGAAGTTGGGAAAGCTCACGCCTATCCCCCTCAGACCCTCCAGGTGGCCACTTAGAAGGATGCTTCCAGCGAAAAGTAACAACCAAACCACCATGCTGGTCCACCTTATAATGCTCCACAGTATCCCAGCCACCTGCAATAAAAACATCAGAAAGGGACTGGAGATGAGGAAAAGAAGAGAGAATAGGAGGGTGACCATCCCAAGAATCTGACCAAAAAAGAGTCTGTGACCCCGAATGACAGATCCAAAAAAGAGCACACTTAATCAACTGCACCCCCACTTTCAAAGTATGCCAAATCATAGAACCACTCCCTTCCAAAGGATAGCGAGGAACCTCAAAATAAGCAACACCCCGAAGATATTTATGGTTGAGAATACGAGCCCATAACTGGTGCTGATTGGTACACCAACACCAGTAAAGCTTGGCAGCAAGAGCTTTCCCATTCAAAATAGCAGAGCGTAAACCAAGACCACCCTCCTGCCTTAGTCTACACACCAATTCCCACTTGACCAGGCTCCATTTTGAAGACAACAAATTACCGCTCCAAAGAAATTGACAAGAAAGAGCATCAAATTCCTTAAGGAAATACATAGGAGCCGCTTGAACTAAGCACCTGTAGATGGGAAGGGCTTGGATAACAGACTTGAGAAGAGTCACTCTACCAGCAATAGACAACCAACGATGAGTCCAATGAGTAACCTTCCGCCTCAGCTTATCAAGCAACAACTGCCAGGAGGACCTGGGTTGACAACCAACAGCAAGAGGAATACCCAAGTAGACAAAGGGAAGAGACCCAATTTGAAACCGCAGAATAGCTGCAATCCGACATTGGATAGCTTGAGGAGTATTAAAGAAGAATATAGAAGACTTCTGCTCATTGACTCTCTGGCCTGAAGCCGCTAGGTAGATGTCCAACACTTTCCTGAAGGAATCAGCCTCCCTAATACGAGCCAGTCCCATAAGAGAGGTATCATCCACAAATTGGAGATGAGAAAGCGTAGGCAAGCCCATCCCCCACCGCCAACCATGAATCAAACCATGTGAAACCTGAGAATTAAGAAGACGGCCAAGCCCCTCAGCCAAAATAATAAACAAATAAGGAGAGAGCGGATCTCCCTGACGAAGGCCCCTAGTAGCCCCAAAAAGCTCAGAAGGTTCCCCATTCACAATAACCGAAAAGGAGGAAGAAGTCACACAACTCAAAATCCAGCTCACCCAATTAGAGGAAAAACCAAAGGCCAACAGAATCTTCTGAAGAAAACTCCATTTAACTCTGTCATAGGCTTTGGCCATATCCAACTTGATAAACATAGACCTATCCTTAGAGGTGGCCATGGAATGAATGGCTTCAGACATAATCACCACCCCATCCAGAATTTGACGGCCAGCCACAAAGCCACCTTGCGCCTCATAAATGATCACAGGAAAACAAGATTTAAGCCTCTCAGCAATCAACTTCGTAATAATCTTATACACCACGTTACAAAGCGCAATAGGTCTAAAGAGATCAAGTTTGTCAACACCTTCCTTCTTAGGAATGAGAACCAGAAAAGTAGCATTCAGGGCACGAAGCATCTGCTTACTATGAAGAGACTCCCGAACCACCTCCAACAAATCCAGCTTCACAATATCCCAAAACTCTTGGAAAAACTCAACAGGGAAACCATAAGGGCCAAGGGCCTTCCCCTTGTTCATCCTCAACACCACCTCCTCCACTTCCGATAAAGTCACCGGGTGAATAAGAGAAGCATTCAACTCATTAGAAATTAAAGAGGGAATGCAAGCAAGGACCCTATTTTCATCAACCTCTGCAGGTAAAGAATCCTCAGTAAACAGATTAGAGTAGAACTGACGAGCCTCTCTAGACAAAACATGTTGTGCAGAGATCGAAATACCCTCAAAGTTAACAAGAGAAGAAATAAAACACTTATTTCGACGAGCTTGCACAGAATGATGGAAAAAAGTTGTATTCCTATCACCCTCTTGAAGCCAATCAATCTGAGCCTTTTGTTTCCAGAAAATATCCTCACGAAGCTCCCACTTCTCCACCAATTTCAGAGCCTGGGATTCAGCATGCCCAAGAGCCTCCGAGAAGCCCAAATCCTGAATCTAGCAGGTAATAACAGCAAGGCGATCCAACGCTTCCCTTTTCCTAGCCCGAAAATTACCAAAACACAACCTATTCCATCGCTTAAGATGAAACTTCACAAATTGCAGCTTCTTAACTAGAGAATACATAGTTGTACCATACGCAGGGGCACCATCCCGCCACCACTGAGCCACAAGATCACCCAAAGATGGATCACACAACCACATAAGATGGAATTTGAAAGGTGGATTCTTAGGATTTGGAAAAGCTGAAGTCGAAAACTTAATTGGCCAATGATCAAAGCGACACCAGTCAAGAATCTTAGAGCAAATGACCAAGCTACCTCTAACCCAAGAGCAAGAGACAAGGAAACGGTCAAGCCGCTGGGCAATTGCTTCAGACCCACTCTGTCTATTATTCCAAGTGAATATACCGTTAGAGGATTTTACATCCATCAGAGCAAGAGAGTCCACATTAGTCCGAAACAGATCTAAAGCAGGACCAACCCTAGGCAGCCCTCCTCTTTTCTCCTCCATGCTCAACACAGCATTGAAATCACCAGCTAAGATCCAAGGCAAAAAGGGAGCACAGGACCTAACATACTTGATATGAGCCCAAAGCTGGATTTTACCACGGATGTCAATTGGGGCATAAACATTACTAACCAAAATAGTCTCACCAGATTCCAAAACCGAAGCCACCACAGAAATAGGAGACATGCTTGAAATCCACCAACGAGGAACAACCTTACAAGGATCCCAGAAAAGAGCCAGACCCCCAGAGGTTCCCCTAGACCCAATACACTGACACTGGCCAGAAAACCAAATACGAGGGGCATGTTGAAGCATGAGGTCCACTTGAAGCTTAGTTTCCTGAACACAAAAGATATTAGGAGAATGAACAACAATCAAATCTTGAATAGCCTTTTGACAGGAGGTTCTATTCAACCCCCTTGCATTCCATGAGAGAATAATCATGAAGAAAGTTGAGAGAAGTGGGCCTCAAGGGTCTTAATAGCACCAGATTCTACCAACAGATCCCCAGTAGATTTAAGCTTGTCTGCATCCTTCTTATGACCAGCTTTTGAAGAAATTTCAAAATGCCCCTTCTTGAGAGGGCGTTGCAGCACCCCCAAAGCAGGAGATGATCCTTGACCTTTACCTGAATAAAACACTACCTTAGCTAAATCTGCTAATACAATATCATCCTCCACATCTGCAGAGGCCCCAAGAGGCTCTAACATCCCCTGCTCCAATGCCGGAGAAATATTCTGAACAACAATTGCTTGCTCCAGCTCTGTATCCATCCCGACATCCATACCAGTGGCCCCAAAAGAAAGCTCAACAGGAATCACTTCCTCCAAAGACTGATTGTCCAGGACCTCAAACCGATTGAAACCCTGATCACATTGTCTATCCTTATAGGCCTGCTTTTGACCCCTCCCTCTATTTCTTTGCTTAACAGGGATAAATCCATCCTTATTAGGCCCGCCCTCAACCACAGATGCCTTACCTTTATCCCCTTTCTCCACCAAAGGCCCAGAAGAAGGGGAAGAGGATACCCCTGTAGCTTTAGGTGCCCGAAGACACTAGCGTTGAAGGTGTCCATACTCGTGACAAAAGTGGCAACGAAAAGGAAGGGACTCATAATCTAGCGGTTGAATCCATGAGGCAGAGCCCATACGAATTTCCAAAGAATCTGGCAAAGGGTTATTTAAATCAATTTCAACACAAATGCGAGCATAAGAGAATACCTTTTTATCCAAAGTATTCTGAGCAATGGCAACCAGCTTCCCTAATAAGGCAGCAATCTGGTGCAAAATATCCTCCCTCCAAAACTCCAACGGTAGCCATGGAAGATGGACCCACACAGGCACCCGTGTAGGAAGATCCTCAGTTGCATTAAAACCTCCATGCCAGGGCTTAATGAACAAGCCAACATGATCGTAAAAATATGACCCTCCCTCAAAAACACAATTACGATCTGAGATGCACGAAAAATCAACCATGAAATAACCATTTGTAGCCACCAAAAGATCAAAATCACCTTCAACCTGCCAAGTTCGACGGATCCAAGACTCTAAAGCCGAGAGGGGCACAAATACCCAAGAACTTGCAGATCAAAACATGTTGGCTCCAATAAGCTATGTCCTCTTGAACCGATTCAGGAGAGATAACTAGAACAAGGTGATCTTGACTCCGCAACAAGCATCCATTTGCTTTTTTGAGCTTAGAGCTCTCTCCCACAAAGGACGAATCCACCTTTTGTGCATGCATGGCTGCCGAAAAATTCTGAGATGGCTTTGGCCTAGCAAGCACAAGGCTTTTGAAGGCCACTACCATACCTCCACACCGAAACCCAACACCCAACCCACACCGAAACCCCCTCTCTGAACCCACACCGCTTCCACCTCCCACTTCCCTCTCACCACACAACCCCTAGATCACCACACCCAACACCCCACAACCCCCTACGCAACAGAAACAAAGCCCTAGCTTGTTACAGGCCATGGGCAACCAGCAACAGCAGGGAGCGCATATGCCAACCGAAGGAAAAAAAACAATCTAGACATTAGTTATTATAAGTGTTGTATTTTCTATTATTTTTATTTACTAAAAATAAGTCATGTGTACAATAATTGGTTTATTAATTTAATTTATTTCCCCCATTAAACTACAATATAGGTATGTTATATTCTATAATTTAGGCATGCAGTATCCTACAATTTATTAGTTAATATAAGTTTGATTTATTAATTTAATTTAATCAAATTTAGTGTCTAATATATAACCAAAATTTATATTCTTAATTGAAAATTGATATTTTTATATTGAAATAAAATTATTTTAAAGAAATAGTCTTAATGAAATGTTTAATAATATATGTATATAATATTAGTGTATAAGTATTAGTATAGGTTTTTATTTTCCTAGTGAAATACTTTATTTTTCTTTACTTATAGGTTTCTCCTACATTTATTAAGCTTTCTAAGGGTAATAAAGTGAGTTTCTCATTTAATAACTAGGAGATTAAGTGATGAGTTGTCTCCACTCTTTAAAGCTAGAGTATTTACTTTTTCATCACTTTATTAATGTTGGTGGTCATTGGTGGTCAATTTCTATTGGTTGATTTGTCACATCCATCCTCTCTTTAGTTCTATATAAAGTCACTCTCTAGCTTGTATTTTTCATCTTGGAAGCTCTTAACCTAATTTTTTCATCTTGACATTGCATATCTCTCAGAGTTTTGGTTTACATTATTTATGTTTTTCTAATTTATGTAGCTTTGAATTTCTCTTATAAAGTTCCTTGGGTTATTCAAACTATTTCAAATTTCTAACATGGTATCAAAATTGTTGCAAGTAGTGGTAGTTCAAGTGGCCAAATCATTGATGCCGCAAATTACTCACATCATTTGAATGAGTGAGTAGAACAAACGAAGGTGGATCAGGAAAAAGTGAGAGAAGAAATCAATCTGAGATGTCCATGATATGCTCTCCCAACTGTAACTATATAAATTGTGTGACTCATGAATTGCCACTAATTCATAAGTAAACTCAACCCTCTTTCTTGTACTTGTGTGAGTGATTTGATAGATTTATAGGAGATTAATTGACAATGAGAGCACACACAAAATATTATGAAATATACCATCCCCCATATCAATAGACCCTCTCCCACACACCTCAACAAGAGTGTCATCACCACTCAAATGGAAGGAATAGTCAAAGATGCAATCCCATCCTCAAATAAAGCCATGTGGCGTGAAGTGAAGGGCGCACAATCTACGGGGGGTGAATAAGTAGATCTAATCAATTCAAAATTCTTAACTTTTCTATGATTATTAGAATATATGATTATTCATAGTTGGCCCCACATAGGCAATTAAAACATAAAGCACAAAGCACACAAGTGAACACTAGATATATGTGAAAACCCAAGATGGGAAAAACCATAGTGAGAATAGTTTCTTGGGTCTACTATCCAAATACAGCCTCGCAATACAAAAATATACAAGTGAATTTTATAATATGAAGTAGGCACCAACCTGTCAGAAACACCAATCCCCTATTGAATCTATAGGCACCAACCTACTAGATACACTGATCCCCAATTGAAATAGTACAATGGGTAGAACACCACTACCGGAATACAAAGATAATGCTTGTGGATCTTCTATGAGTGCCAGAGATATAGCTGACACTCTTCCTTACTACATATGATCTTATGATTCTAGTGCACACATTGAACACAACCTTCTCTTCAATTTAATTTTGCGGACAACTTCTCTTCATATTGGTGTAATTCTACTTGACATCCTTCACTCACTCTCACTCTTACTTACAATGCATCTGAACATCTGAAATATATACATGACATTACATTAAAATTATTCTGTCATCCAGCGGTCCACAAATAGCCAGGATGACATAAGGTGGACCTAAATTCAAATTACATGAAATGTGTAACACATTGGTCCAAAATCAAATTTTGTTGCTATCAAAATTACATGATATTGTGTGCTACCACAAGAACCTTAATCAGGTTTTATCTTGACACCACATGTAAAAATTTAATTCTATATGCTACTAGTTTTTATCACATGCGTCTTAAACACCAACTAGATGATAGACAGACACAAAGAATATTATGTCACTTCAAACTTTTTGTATGTTGAACATATCCTCTGGAAACTCTAGAATATGATAGAACAAGTGTAGGAATACTCTCCTTTCGAACCGAAAATCCCACAACATCTCTAGAAGAGAGACTTGAGAAACATTGGACCTGATAAACATTGAACTGGAACATTTTGGTATAGAATTTCAGACCACCACTATCACGGTGGATGGATACATGCAACCACACTACCTTTTGGAAGGCGATCACATCTTGAAAAACTAATAATGTATGCTTCTTGATTTAGTGATATGATTGATGAGAAAACTTCATTAATGACACCTTCTGACACACAACGTACTACCACAAATATAGCGTATATTTTTGTAAATCTCTGCAACTAAAAATGAGGGGAACATAATGATAATTCTAGTACTACAATATTTGTCATCAATGACAACCTATGACATCATCAATGACGAGATTTGACATCAATGACAACCTATGTTCAACAATCTCCCCATTTTTCATTGATGGCAAACAACAAAATTTTGTGCCACACATAAAACCAACCAAACACACACGAAGACATTTCTCCCCCTTAGATTGATTTCTCCTTCTTGGAAAATATAGCATTTTGAGTTTCATTTCTCCCCCTTTGACATCAATGGAAAAGGTCAACATCCAACAAAGGCCTCCTTTTCCCCCCTTACTACATTTTTGATACTCTACATAATTTGAAAACTTGTTTCCCGGATAGACTCCCTGTGAGTCCATGTTACACTACTAAAAATATTTTGCAAAATCACCCAGCCTTCTTGCGGTAGGGAGACCAAGCTCCCACCTTAACCTATGATTCCTCTTGATTCAAGAGGAGGGAGCAATAACTCCCACCTTTTGGTGGAAAAACTCAAAATTTTCCTTAGGAAGTGATTTAGTAAATATATCTATTACTTCTTGGAATTTGTCTCAACATACTCCAACTTTACCTTCTTTTCTGCAACCTTCTCGCTTAGAAAAGGATACTTGATTGCAATGCATTTTGTCCTTGACTCTATTACTGGATTCTTTGAGATATTTATGGCAATGGTGTTGTCATAACTTAGAATAGAAATCTAGGTTCACTATTTCCCTGGTTTCTGTCGCACTCGCAAATTTGTGCCTACTCATTCAAATTTTGTGTAAGTTAAGAATTTGTTGATCTTTCCCTTGGTTTCAAAACCTCGTCAAGTTCTAACAAGGTTGTCGCAACCCCTTTTTGACCCAATATCTTAAGGAAAGGTTTCAAGTTCGCTATTATGATCAAGATTTGAAAGCAATATCGTAGCCCGAAAAGGTTCTCACAACCTCAACAAGTGCTAATTGAACAAAGGGAAAATATAAAATATGAAGGGAAACTAATTTTTTTGAAACTTTTACAAGGTTTCGAAACCTTTGTCAGTCCCCGACAGGGTTTTGAAACCTATTCATTTCCTGATAGTAAAAGTTTTTCTGCGAGTGACCTTTTCAGATAAAGGCTTAAGTGTTTGAAATGCATTTCAAAAGAAGTCCATAAAGTGGTAAACATGGAGGTTTTCATAGCTACATTGGATCTTGATGAGGTTTGCAAAACCTTGTCAGGACCCGATATTGTTCCATTCATATCATTCATAGATTGATATTTTCCAAATATTATAAAAATATGACTGACAATGTTGAGGAAAAATTCATACATGAACATTCAACAAAAATAAGAAATTATCAACTCCACTACATTAAAAAAAACTAGAGCTCATTGAAATTCACCATGGCTGAAGAATTTGAAAAAGAATACATTATAGGAAAAGTAAACACATTGAACAAAAGTGGGGAATACCAAATGTACGTAAAAGATTTTGTATATTTATATTCATGTATATATTGAGTTACATCAAAAAGGGGATTTTTCAATACATTTCATTAGACACATAGAGGATGATTTTGATTCCTTCCACCACTTCCTGCAACCTCTCAATTTGGGGAGGTGAAACTAAGTTTTCATTCGATTCCATGAAATGGGCAAACAACCCCATATCATTCCACTCAAGCCCAACACAGAGAAGAGTGACAACTTCCTTGGCATGTTCATGCTACAAAGCAGTAGAAATGCAAATGATGTCTCCAACTAGACTGAATCTTGGGTATTCACTAAGTTTTCCTAGAGCCACTTCCACCCTAGCTAGGTACATTGGTCTGATTAAACGCTTTGTGGCTCTAGTGCCCCATTCTAGCCTGCCAGACGTGCACACAATTATACAAAAATCATTCCATGAGCTGGGAATTATGAACATGCACTTGGGAAAGAAAAATCTCCCCAATAATCTTCCTAATAAATCCTTCTTCTATGTCACTCTTGATGATGAACATCTCCTTTTAAGTTGGTCTTCCACTGGAATCATCTAACCAAGCTACACTCTTTGCTCTCAATCGACATAAAGTCATTCTTAGAGGTGGCATCACTGGAATTGCTCGACATCCTAAAATTCTAGAATTGATATGTAAAATGAAGATAGTTACTCAAATTTATAGAAGGAAAGGATGGTATCATGTTTACAAGGAGAATTATGGAAAGGCCTCTTCGATAGTAATTAACAATGCAAAGGACACTGTAAGCTACCTTGAATTAAATGACTAAGGCATATGATGTGATGGAAATTGTTGGATTTCAGTTGAGGGAGCCTCAATATGAAGATGAAACTACCCAATTAAGCCAATTCACATGAGTGCAATCATGGGATGAGATATAATTAAATGCTAAATTTGAAGGTTTTAGGTCACCCGCACATACAGGAAGCCACGAGGCTTGCATACAAGCAGTAGTGATACACTCACCTATCAAAATCAAATCGATTGAATTAATGTAATTATGATATTCTTAAAAATAACCATAAACGCCCTTTGGGATCAGTTATGCAAGAATTAAGTGATGGTTTGTGATATTCTCAATATTATAATATAATAATAAAAAAGATCCAAGATGAGGATCTATAAATGCATGTTTTGAGGACTTGTGAAGGGTCTAAACTTTGGTTTTCTAAATTACATTGTGATGTATAAGGAAATAAAGAAGGAACACCTTGTATTTTCTTTGGTTTTGAAGTTGTTCTTTGTCTATGAACATTGAAATGTGAATGTAATAAATTGTTGTTTAAATATGAGTCTGTGAACTTAATAAATATAATTTTTTTCCTTGTAAATTGAATAATTCTATGTTATGTTCATTTGCTTTAGAATTAAAATAAGTTATGTTGGGGAAACTGTTCTATTTGCTATTAAAGTCTTGATCTTTGTGTTAGAGGGTTTATAGTATTCATTCTAGTTTGTCACATTGGTCTCATAGTTACAGGTCAGTGTTAGTATGCCTTTCTTGCTTTTTGGTCAAAATAGTATTCATTAAAGGTTAATCAAACCATTTGAGGGAGTTGTACCTCATACAAATTTAGAGGAAGATCACCAATGAAATGGTGATCTCTCCTTTCTGTTAGGAACTTTGTCTTTATTTAGCAGGCTATGGATTTGATAATTGATATATTTACATAGCAAAAAATCTATTCACTAACAAATTTTGTGTGACTCCATTGGGGAACAAATGAGACATTACAATGATTGCCTTGTTATGAATCAACATAGTTCTACAACATGAAAATGTTTTTTCCTGTATTGTGGCTGAGTTTTGATTAGATGCAGGCAGAACAAGAGGACATTATTTCTCAGTTAAATACCTTAGCCTGGAGATATATGAGAAGCGTTGTAAATTATATGAGAGAAAATTTTATTCTTGAAGAAGAAGAATCATTAACACAACGGCCAGAAAATTCCCATATGGTGGTTGAAAGATTTCTAAGAATAGAAATTGTATGGGATCCTCACCCTAATCCTAATCATAATTAAAATCCTCCACCAAATCTAAATGTCGTGTCAATAAATTGACTCATGAAGGAATCTAAAGGTAAGGGGATCATTCTTGAATTAAAGAAATTACTTTCCCTAAAATAAAGTTGGCAACTCTAGAAGATTTTCATGGTAACATATACCAAATTGTATTATGGAAATCACGGTACCTTGGCCTTGGACAAATAGTTTTAGATGCCTAGTGTTATCTTAGTACAAAACCCTACCTCAAAGATCAAAATATATCTTTTGATGTTTACTAGAGAGAATTCACAAGACCTTGAAGGTCATATTCATGTATTCATCATTGCATGTGTAAATTTAGGAATTTAGGAAGAAGTTGTGTTTGTAAGATTATTTGTGGAAAGCCTCGTTGAACCTGTTGCTAAGTGGTTTCAAAGTTTAGAATGTAGATGTATAACTGATTGGGATAACTTAGAGAAAATATTTCTTGATGGATTTAGATGTGTGATTGATGTTGGTACTCTATTGTGTCAATTTTTTCAAATTAAGAAGTGGAAAGGAGAATCAATCAAAGATTTCATAGACAGTTGCAATTAAGTTTTTAAGTAGATTCCCCAACCTAATTAGCCAAGTAAGCTAAATCAATTTCACATTTTTACTTCTGCATTGCATTATGAAGTTCAATTTATTTTGAAACAAGATAAAGTGTGTAACCTTGAGAAAGCACAACAAAGGGCTATTAATATTGAAGATGAGTTTATTCTATCTAGGTTATGGAAAATAAATCATGTTGGGAAAGGTGTTCAAGGCAGTAGGGTACAAAAATTTGAGGCTTTGGATTCTCAACAAATGTGCCCACCAAATCTTTTATGTTTTTCGGTTGAATGCTCTAGTCTTACTGTTTTTGGTCAAGAGAACTTTGAAAACAATAAAGTAAGTAAAGCAAGAACTAAATCTTATAATGTTGAGATATTCAATTTCAACTCTGAAGAAATTGAAGATGACTTAGATTCCTTAAGCGATGGATAAGATTACCCCCTCGAGTACAATCAACAAGTATGGCACCTTTCACCTCAACTACAACAACCACTAAACAATCTCCTATTGATATGGATAATTTGGGACTTGGACAAAAATTTCCAATCATTGATATCTCTATATACCCCATAGTTTGAGGCTTTCACATTTTAAGATGCTGACATAGAGTCGACAAATGTCTTGATGAACGTTAAGGATCCACCTGTTGAGAAGGGAGTTATCTATGATTTGAAAAATTCTTTTCCTCAAACTAGTATACAACCTAAGTTCAAAGAGCAGAACATAACTCTTATTCCAAATTGATGCCTAGAAGTTTAAGATGATGAATTTATTTGTGGAGAAGGTAAGACAATGAATATTTTTACTCTTGAGGTTATGGGTGGGCATGTTACATGTTGTATAGAAGAGAGTGGAATAAAATCAACTAAAAATTGAAGAACATAAATCACCAAGTACCCCTTCTTCATTATATATACCATCTAAGTTTAAAACATCTAAATTGGTGGAAGAAGTTTATGTGAATTCGGTAATTATGGAGACTCCTGAGCAAGTAGGAATGGCTAGAAAGGGGGATAGCATAATTTGGTCTAGTTATTTTAATCCACATTTTCTATCAGGAAACTTTTGTGAAATTAGGGATAATCCTTTGTTTGAGTTCTTGGATCCTAATATACCCTCACCTTGCAATAATATAAGGTGCAAAAGAATCAACTTTAGAGATGATAACTATGAGGAGAAGTCTAAACTCATGTCTACTAAGAATGAAAGGGATATTCACTCTTTCAACTATTTGGGTTTTAGATTGATTCAAGTCTAAGTCAAGACCAAAGGTTCCCTCTTCATGATTTAGTTGGCAAGGAGATTGCCCAGGATGGTAAATTTTTAGAGATGATGGATTGGGAAAGGTCAATAATGTACAATCCTATGTTCATGAGGAGATGGAGACATACAACGAGAGGTGGTTGTTTGAGAATGTATTGGCCCATAAAAAATTCTCCTACCAGGAAAAACCCTTTTAGACATTGATAGGCTATCATTAGGTCCTATCGCTTTAGTTGTAAAATGCATCGTATGTATCAACCAAGTAGTGTTCAGAGGCTATATGCCATAGGAAATATCTTGACTAACTCTCTCATATTTTTTGAATGATTGGAACAGTTGGAAACAAAACTTAAACTAAAAGGGCCATTAAACTAGAAAGCATAAAGTTGTCTAAACTAGAAAGCATGGAATAATTAAGCTAGAAAGCATAAAATGATTGACCTAGAAAACATAAAAAATGATTAAACTAGAAAGCATGTAAATTATTGAGAAAAAAATGCTTGTAATAAAACCATAACAACCATCAACTAACATCTAACTGTTAAGAAAAAATAAACTTAACAACATACAACTAATAACCAGAGTTTGAAATTTCAGACAAACAAAACCAAAGATTATAAACTAAAACTTCAACCTACATACTTTTCTTTTTTACTTCGTATCATCCTTTCATACTCTTTCTTGTTTTCTATTGTCATTCCCCCCTCACAGAGCTTCCTTTTTGTTAACTTTCACTCATCGAACCACGGGTTTTCTGAGAAAGTATTTGTACTACCTCTCTTGGGTCTAGACCTCTTGCACTCACCCAAAGCTTTGTGTACTAGAGGAATCATTGTGTTCTTGTTTATTAAGTGCATCTTTATGTAAGCTAAAAAAATTTCAGATTCCTGAAAGAGATTTTTGAGGGCAAACTTGAAGATTTTCTAATTTTCTTGAGTCATGAGAATTCTACACGGTGTGGGTGCTTTCTTCTTGCTGATAAG
The DNA here is from genome assembly GCA_007258455.2 of Sequoia sempervirens. Classification (NCBI taxonomy): domain Eukaryota; kingdom Viridiplantae; phylum Streptophyta; class Pinopsida; order Cupressales; family Cupressaceae; genus Sequoia; species Sequoia sempervirens. The sequence continues at coordinate 424,383,787 of VDFB02000015.1, forward strand.
GTCTTGTTCCCCTTGTTGCTTGATTATGTGAATGTCAAGTTTTACATATATTGGATTATGATCCGATTTCAACTCCATTGGACATTTACCAATCACAAGCTCTATTATCCTTGTTGTATAGTTACGAGATAAAATGACATAATCCACCACACTTTTCCCATTATAGGTCTTGCAAGTGATGTTGCCCAATCTCGGCCATGATCTCATACCATTACATATTACCAAGTTGAATATACTACATATTCCCAATAGTTCTGCCCCATAATGAGTGACATTACATTTATTATCTTGAGAAGTTCATTCCCAAAGTTGATGGTTCTCTTCTTCCAGCCATAACGGATCATCTTTCTCTTTATCTTGGCTTTTCAAGTTAAGAGCTTGGATACTAGCTGTCCTAGCATTAAAATCACCTATTAATATAACTTCCTCCAATGTGCTAAACACCGAAATTTCCTTTTTTAGAGAGGCAAAGGGGTCCTCACGATCTAGACTCCTTTTCTTATATGATTTGGAGCCTTTTGGGGCGAAGTAGCAAGCAACCAATCTAATTGTAGTCTAATTTTCTATTATTTTTAGCCATATGTACTATTTGTTTGGATCTTCTTTCTCCACTTTTATATTTTTATCCCATGATTCTTTGATTAAGACTGCAACTCCATCATGCCCTTTGCCATTTTTTGTTCTCTCATTCTAGATTGAGGCCTTTTTATATCCTTCAAAATCAGGAATTTTACACCCTTCATGCTCATGAGTCTCAGTAAGAATGATAATGTCTTTTCCTGCTACTATGGGCCCTAAAATAGGTCCTCTTCTCCAAGGATAACCTCTGCAATTCCAAATTACTATAGATAAATATTCCTGGGGGCTCTGAGTTCCGATTTTTGGTGTGTAACTCTGTCACTAACTTGGGCCTTACCATTTTGCAACCAAGCCCATTTACCTTCACTTCTTGTTGTTTTTACCTTTTCCCACTCTTTTCGTCTTTCTTCTTGTTGTGTTATGGTTAGGTCCTCATCAAGGTAAATTTGTGTACCTTTAAGGAACCTCTTGTTCCTTAGTAGCACGTTTTTGTCCTCAAGTTTCCCCAGAGTAACTCTTACATGCCTATTTTTCCCACCTTCTGTCCATTTTCCAATCATGTTTGCTTGTTGAATAACCCCTGACCACTGAAGTTTGTCCTTAAAGAAATCCCTTGCCAACTCTTTTGTGGTTTCTTTCTCACCGTAATCTTTTAGCCCTTTAACAATGACATTCATAGTCCTATCATTTATGTCCTTTTCTTCTCTTAACTGCCTCCTAACTTGCTTTTCTATAATGTCTCTTTGTGTATCCGATGGTCCTCTTACTACATGAGCCCAAGATTTGGCCTCTTCCAATTGTTCCCTTAGCTACTCTTCTTTTATCTTCATGTTGTCCATTACTGATTGTATTTCCTTTAACTATGAATTATTGCTTTCAACTACCTCTTTTGGCTTGCTTGTGCTTGCTACATCCATTTGAATTAAAACTTGCCTTATCGATAGTAATTCTTGCTCCCCTTTTTCCATGGACATTTGCAGTTTGTTTATATGTTCTTTGAGAAAATTGTTCTCCCTTGTTAACTGCCAATTGGCTTCTATGACCTCTTTCACTTTGGTGTCTTCATATTGCCCTCTTGTTTCCAAGGATTGGAGTCTCTTCTTCATGTCCATTAGCTCATTGACGTATAAATCTAAGGACCACATGAGTGGCATTGTGGTGGGGCTATAAATATCAGAGTTAACTTCCTCCCCTAACGCCTTGTCTACATGAATGTTTTCATCTCCGTTTTACTTCTTGTCTGAGACTGTGAGTTGTTGAGTTCACATTTTCTTTTCCTTTAGAATGTTTTGTTTGTTCTTGCTGATTTTCTGCTGTGACAGTTGAGTTCTTAGGTTCTAACCTTAGCAAAATAGCTGCAAGTTTTCCCCTCTTTGCCAACCTCACTTTTTGTGTTTGCCTATGCCTTAGAATCCCCTTGTATTGTTTTGCATTTACATAAACACACCTTTCCCCCATGTTTAAACGGTTGTTTTGTGGGAAGCCTAGCACACATGCTCCCCAAATGTTATTTGTTGCCCCAACAAATGCTGAAGATTCCATCAGAAGGTGTGAAAAGTTAAAAGGATATAATAACAAAATAAAAAGCGCTTGCAAATTGAAGCAAGTATGCAAAATAATGCCATGTGTCAAGTGGGGTCCAACGAAGCACAAAGGGTTAAGCAGTTATTTAAAAGTGTATAAAGGGAATGGATTAATCAATACTCGGCTAAATTGGGCTGGTTATAAAATGAAGTGGAGGGCCTCAGAAACACAACTTCAGGACCAAGTAATTGAGGCAAAGAATCAAAGTTCAAAAAGAAATAAAGAGCAAGGGCCATGACTATGGTTTAGGTTTTTTTCAAAACGCTAATGCAGTTTATTTGTGAACTCTTACAAATAAGAGGAAACTTGGATATTTAAGAGGATTGGAAAATTTCACAGTCCAATTTTTTTTACATGTACTACCAACACCAATTTGTCAGATATTTTCCTCTAAACATTCTCCTTTTCAAGAAATCAATATCTTCTAGTGATAACTTTAATTATATAGTTTATCTTTATTCATACTTGACCATAAATGGTACAAGGAATATCTTTGGCAACATGAAGAATTTTTAAAATCCTTGCCATATTTGTATGAATTTATATGTTATATATTGTGACAAGTCAGTTTGAATCTACATGGAGTCCAATGTTAAAAAGGATACTCCTCTAGGTTCTACAAAGCCTAGAGAGTAGGAGAGAAATATGAATTCTCTCATTCATTGGCTAGCGTCCCAGGGGCCTTAATTATAGAAACTCGCCATTTCTTAGAGGTCATTAGAGTTAGGTTGGGGAACTAATAGGATGTACTTCATTTTGCTAGTTGGTTACTATGTATACCTGTAAGGTTGTTAAGTTATTCACATTATGTGTATGTGTTGGGTGCTTGAGCTAGTCACATTGTATATGTGTGATACATGTACAAGTTATCACATTATCCATATGTGATATAAGTGTAGACTATTCACATTCTATACATGTGACATATCCCTAAACTAATCACTAGTTGTACATGTGATGTGTGTATGAGCTAGTCACCTCGTGTATATAAGTGATATATGCCTAAGGTATCCCTCATGTGTAGTGAGGTGTATAAGAGCTAATCAACTATGTATGTGCAGTACACATAGGAGATAGTCACATTGTGTATAAATGATGTATGGTTGAGTCAATCACTATGAGAACATGTAATGCTAAAATGATATGATGTGTATTGGTACACTAATGTTGAAATTGAAGCAACACTTGGTTGGAATTGTAAATGGGTTAAATTAAAAGTATAAACTCAATGAATAGTTGTGATTTAAAAGAATAATTGTGATTTAAAAGCAAGGCCAAATATCTTATCTTTAATGTGTACAAATTACAAAACTTTTGATTCCTCATAGAAAATACATAAGCAGAGACATTGTGAATGAACTATTGAGTTCTAGGTCTAGGTCTAGGAATGATCTTGACATTGGGAACTCACCACATTCTGGTGTAAGTATATGACCAAAACTATCTGCAATGCTCAAATGGAAAGCAGAACCTGCGGCTTGTGATGTGTTGGGTCAGAAAGAATCTGGATCGACACCTCCTTAATTGTTCTCTAGACTGTGACCAGATGCATGCCAACTAAAATCTTAAGAGTGAAACGAAGACTGTAGGTTGTAGTATGCGCATGAGACGGGAAGCAGAGTAGATGGATGTGAGGCTCTTGAATTTCTCTCAAGTCTTAAGAGATTGAATTTTAGTCGACAACCACTTCTGACTCAAGGCTCTTTCACTAGATAAGACTTCTTTCATAGCATTGTCAAGCTCAACTCTGTCATTCGGTGAACCGTACAATTCATACACGGATCTTACATCCTCATTCAAATAGGCTAACTTAGTCACAGCATTAATATTTTCAGGATCAACAAGCAATTTACTGCTCCCCTCTTTCCGTCCAATTATCTGAACAATTACCAATTGTTAGATACATAAAGTGAGAACCTAAATATTGTTTACCAGTTGATGGCAGCTTCCCATTTTAACATTAAATAACTTCTCCAAGAATTTCAATGCATAAAAAGAACAGCAGAACCAAATTATTTTTTATTATAATATAGTGTTTATCAACTACCTTTGCTGGGCCTCCAATATCATTTGTACTATATATATTCACTAGATCAACCTTTTCATAATAATGTGGAAGAGCGGCAGCAAATCTTTTGATCGATTTCAATTGTTCTTTAACCCTCACAGCTCGTTTTGTCATTATGGCTCTCCTGAGAGAACAGGGTTAAGATTAATTTGAGAAATCAAACAGGAAAGCATCTAAGCATTCAGCAAAGATAACTAAAAAGTGAAGGTCTACCTCACTCCACGAACTACTGCAAGATGTGCATCACAGATGACGCCAACAAGCTCTATTCTGTATGGTTTCCTCACATTTTCAAGTGGCTTCCTAATTGCTTCCATGTCTGAGGTTTCATTACTCAATATGCTTTCATGGTTTTCTAAAACATTCGGAGGATCAGTATCTTCAACTGGTTCCCAGTATTTTTCTTGTACAGAACCATCATCTGCTCTGTGATAGCCTGGACCCCTCCGATATTTTCTGCGATGGACATCTCGAGCCATGGAAATTGTCTGAAGAACAAATGGTTCCCAGGACATTGTGCCATCAAATATTACATCACGACCCACATTCAAGGTGGTCACAAGGAGAGACTCTGCTGCATTGGTTGACGTGTGATGCACCTAGGAAACATATAAAATGGTTACATTCTGATCTAGGACAACCGGTTTACTAGTTTTTCTCAGGTGATTCTTCTTATTTAATAGAAAAGAAACTTGAATTGTCATATTCAGGAAAAGCAGAGGATGCTTACCAGTTCTGATGCTTCCAACAAATCATAACGCCCACTAGAATTCAAGGCTTGGTATACAACATTTGTTTCCTTAAAGGCGTCTGCTTCTACTACCACAGCATTTTTGGCTGCATTTGACCAGAAACAGCTGCCAAAACAAAATTTGATAAATTAAAATTTGAAACTCTCAAATTCAGAGACATATATCTATTTCAAAAGAGCAAGCATGTTAAGAGAATTTAACTGGAACTCTATTAGTATGGAGATTTCTTAAGTAGATACTTGCATTGAGCAATACTCTGAAGTTTGAACTACAATGGACACTGAATAATCCCATGAATTGTGATTAAGAGAGTAAAATCAAATAATACCTTTTCATTATATCTTTGACCGCCGTACTCTTTCCAACTCCCATCCCACCCCCAATTAGAAGCAGCACAGGGCTTCTATCATTGGCATTCACTGGCTCAACTACATTCGTCTCACTGTGAAAACTGGGATGGTGGCCAATAGATTTAAACTGATGCAATAGAGTAGAAAATACATTTTTTGTCTTGAGATTCTTTATAACCTGTTCAACACGTTGTTTCCTGCAACTTGTTTGATATATATTAGCTCAAAAAAATGGCTAGTAACCTTGGGAGAAAAACATGGAAACAGGAAAAATGAAAAATGATATGGCATAATGTTGTTCTATGGAAAATGCCAAATACATAAAATGGAAGACCTAGGGAGCTGCAAATGTGGTAGAAAGCAAAGTGGGTTTAATTGTAGGGGAAACGCTACAGTTAAGTGTGCTTCAATCAGATCAACATTGGGGTGGATGACTTAATTGGAATTTTAGATGTAGGTAAATTTCATAAGTGGCAAGTATTCAATCTTGTGGGAGGAGAGTTCTTGTGAATCATTATTTATGAAATATGAGTCATGAAAATGATTCGACAATAACAAGCAGCTGGATGTCAAAAAATAATAAAAACTAAAATTTTAGTTGATTCAAAATATCAACCAAAAATACATACAAAGTTTAGTATACAATTCACCTGGTAGCATTAAACACGGCAGATTGAAGCTTATTCTGCCGAGATTTAATCTGTAGAACCTAAAAAATTGACAACAATCCATTTGCATATATGAGCAAGTGTAGACAAACCCACAAACCTATCTTGAACTGCATATATACCACAACCTCATGGTTTATTTGTTGAGAAAATGTCTCAACCTTACTTCGTTTTTTAATTATTAATTGACAATTTGTAATTATCTTTTAGTTGTCATGAAAGTTGGTAAATACAACTATGACAACTTGCAAAGTGTTTTTAATTGTCAAATTAGAAAGAGCATGAAAAAAAGGGGAAGTTAAATGTGAGCTTGGAAAAGATAAAACAGATTTTTTAGTTGCATGTGCGCATTACTAAAAAATGGATAAAATCACAAGTTGGAAGAGGAAAACCATTCTTGATTTATGCCTAAATGGTTTTAGAAACCATTCTTGATTTGTGTTTTCTCTCATGCCTATATATTTAGTGCTTGAGTTGGAAGGGAAAACAAGTTAAGTTGCATGTTGTTGAAGCAATTAAGTGTTGTTTAGAGGGAGAAGTTGTATTGATGTAACTCATTTGAAGGATTAATACAAGTCTTGGATCTCTTTGGGTGTGGATTTTTTTTCCCAAAGGGTTTTCCACGTAATTCTTGAGTTATGATTTGCATCTTTATTGTAATCTATTTTCATCTATGATTTATTGCTATCTGTTTATTTAGATGCATGAAATTATCTACATATTTTCACTATGAAGAACATTATTCAACCTGGTAGGGATAAATAAACCTTAAAGCACTCAAATAAAACAGGGGGAGTGTTCTTCTTTGTGGCAAGTGATTACCTGATTAATCATAAACATAGAGTGATCCCAATGAAATGCAAAGTAACTTAGTATGCAGCTATCTAGCTCATCTCTTATTTGTGTATAGAGAGATTCAATTTCGGCTTCAGGGTACATATCAGAAAGATGAAGAATGATGCTTTTTTGACTCCCATCGGAATTGCTCTTATCTCCCCTCAAATACTCTTCAGCAAGTTTGGAAAGGCGAGAATCATCATCAGGTGTCATAATACCAAGTTGCCGAACTGCAACATGTACAAGTAACTTCAGTTTTACTCTCTATTCCTCTACACAAACACAGCAAAATGTTTACAATCTTCTGAGCTATTCATGCCTCCAAATGTTGCTTGCAAAATGCAAATGAATCTCTACAGTCACAACTAAGTCCAGCAAAAAGTTTCTTAGATCAAGTTTTAGTTAACAAAATAACGGTGAACATGCAAATTTTCAGCCAAACACACATACTTGAGAATCTGTTTTGATGTTTAATGTAAGATTGTTACTACCTATGCTGATATGTGTTCGATGCCAAGCCTATGGCCCAGAAGTCAGGCTACAAGAAAGCATTCTGAAACACTTATCTTGAAAAGGGATCTACTATGAACACCCAAGGAACTACCAGATGTGCACAAATCTTCTAAACTAAGATGTTTTCGTAGGAACTTTTAGAATAAAAAGGATAAGATTTCAGACAAGCTAAAACTACTTGATAGTAGGATCTAGATTACGAACTTGAGTATCCAAGATGTGTGAACTCACCTACATATTCCCCATACCGCTCAAGCTTCTGGACGTGGCCACCTTCTGTCATCTTTATCCGTGGCATCGACTTGTCATGTTCAGACCTCTTAGTGGATAGATATTTGTAAATTTCATTCAGAATTCTTTGTGCTACTACTAATAGCCCAAGAGTTGCTACAAGGAAACGCATAGTGTCTGCAACAGATTATTCAAGCCATGTAAGAGTATCGAAGAACAAAGAAAACCGAAATGATTGTATGCCTTGCCAATTTTCCAAAAAAAATTGTTTAAAAAGAATTTTTGTAAACTCCTGCAAAAACACTACTATATTTAAGTTTTAACTAAGCAGGATACATGAGAACATAATACATAGGTTTGGAGGTAGATTCAGGAACTTCCCTCTTAAACTATCTACAAATTATTAGTATCACCGATACAAATAGATATGTAAAGTCACAGTCTTCATGAGTAGTTCTGCTACATATTGTGGCTCGAATGATTTAAATGAAGGAAAGATACTGAAGTCAATTGGTAATGATATGGAGAATTACTTTGACAAAATTTCTTGTGAACAGTCTTCCCTCTGAAAGGTTTGAATTTATAAATTTAGGACAAACATTAACTCAAAAAATGTGTAGGAAAAAGCTGAACTTTTGATTTGAATCAATTAGCCGAGTTCAGAAGAGGGACAGCCTTGTAGAAGGCTGCAGGTAAAGAGGGATTGTAGTCAACTGCGAAAAGGTGAAGAACCCCTGGATCAAACCAGTTTAGTGGGTAGAAGTATAAAAACCCACAGCGGGTTTCCACTATACACAATTTTAAGACATTTGGTCACATGGAGGTACAATATGGAACCATTCCGAAACATAAGAAAAATTGCCGGAAGAACGAGAAGCGTCTCCTGCTTTGGAAAACCATCCCCGTCAGCTGCTAAAGGTTTCCAATAACTTAGGAAGTTCCTGTTTAGGAAAACTGAGGTTAGAATTGGAATCAGGCGATCCTTCCTTATAACTTGCGAATTCGGAAGATTTTATAACTCTGTCACAGCACGCAATGCACATTGCACAGAGAAATCTAAGCTCTGTGACTACAGGCTTCTTGGGAGCACCTAGCTGCTTTGCACTAGATCGAAAAATTCCCAGTTATAAAGCTGCAACTAGCTGAAGCATGCAAATAATAAAGTGAAGATGAAAGCATTAATTTGTTGATGTAATGTGAGCAACAGAAAGTCCCGTGCATTCTTATCATTACAGATTTAATTGAACCACCTCCCAGATCCAAACAGGCATCGGCCCATCTCAGGGCAAGGGAAACCGATCAGTTTTAAGAAACAAACGAAATGAACTGTAGATGCCCTATGTCAAAGAGGACAAGATGTATTAGATTGTCTCCTAGGTAATATCAAATCCATGCTCTGTAAATTGTTGACCTTTCCAAGACACAAAATCGATTCTCTACTTATACAGCAACGCAGTAAGACACGCATGCATGAGAGTCCAATTGACTTTACAGTTTACAGTAAAATCCTCTGAAACAAAAATCAAACATCATCAATACTTCAAGGGATACTAGAGGAAAATCAATAAGACTTTTCGTTAAGCAGAATTAATTGTCTTTCAGACAAGGGGAACCCATGTTGTATAAGTTGATATCCTTCCCTGTCACAGAAAACTGGTCCTCCACAACTACAAGGTGTTATGGAGGCACACGCAGGCGTAAGAGAATTCAATCAGGATTTCAGTCAAATCATTCTGTGACACAAAAAAGTAATACTCTTAATACGTGCCCTACTTTGAACACTGAACAATTCTAGTATCAAAATCTATTCTATCACTAGTGAAAAAAGATGCATACCCACCTGCAAATTCTGGGTTGAATATGTTAGTAAAGTGGGTAATGTCCCCTTAGGAACCCAAATGCTTTATTTGCCGGCAGAGCATAACCAGAATGAATATAAACATAAAAAATCTAAGGAAAACGTTTATCCGCTTGTACATTCACAACTTGCCCATCTGTAGATATAGAGGCTCACAGTTGAGATATTTTTTGAAGTCAATTCATTCACCTCCAAATCATTGATAGCTCCAAATGAAAAGTTAATTGACCACTAAAATATCTGCACACTGGGAATAAGCAAAGAGTCAGCCTAACCCACGACCCCGGTGTATTTAATGCTTTTGAAAGTCACGAGGAAAAGGAGAATGGATTATTACTTAGGGTGTTCCGTATTTTTTGCCCATAACATGAAAATTACCATTGGTTGTATCGCTGGACGGTTAACAGCATATTAACATCCATGGATATTTTAAAACTAAAAATATACGTTACAAGCGGGGGATCAGATTGGGTGGCCAAGTTATTGCTATATTCCATTTTACCAGGTTGGAAACTGGAATAACTCAAAAATAGTTTCCATGGCAGGTTAAGGGTATTGTGCTTCATTTCCTTCTCAAGTATGTTCATAAAGTACTAGCAAGTCATCAAGATTCAGAAGCGTTTTTCCGGAAGAAAAGTGCAAGTTTTAAATTTTTATGTCATCTAAGTTCACCGGCCGCATGTGGGATTTCACAACCATCTTCCTGGGGTTGGTATGTCTTGCTAACATCAGGATGTGTGTCGTTCTTTGATTCCATATCCATTGAGAATCATCCCAGTTTTTTATTTGGATCCCTGATCGAGATCAAGTTTTTCCTGCAAGTTTGCTGAATAAATATTTATTGTAATTTGTACAAATAAAAAACAATTAATTTAATTGGTTTATTGGATTACGGCATGGCTGTCATGTATTCCTTGTTTTTATATATGCAATGTTTTTTTTATGGTGAAATTCGTATGTTATAATTGTTTTGAGTTATTTCGATAAGTTATTAGTATTTCAATAGTTTTGTTAATTAGTTATTAGTAAGTTGTTTTTGAATCAATTAGAAATGAATTTTTTTATTTTAGAGGAGAGGGGCCAATAGTCTAGTCGTGCGGGCTTGGAATATCTCAGGACCTTCATTTTTCTTTTGAAATGTGGATTAGCCTCTTATCTATCTATAACTAAGGTTTGAAGTTGTGACTCATCATGCAACTTGTCAGATCACCTCATTCACTCAATAAGTGTCCAAAATTTGACCTTTTAAAGATTTGACGGAAACATCATATTTTTATTTAAAATAAAACTTTTATGCAACATAAATGGACCAAATATTTATTGGTAACCATAAATCTTTGTTATCTTTACCTTTCATATTCAACACAAATGGACCAATAGTTGAACACATAAAAAATATTTGTTATAAAAACAACACATAATTATTTAAAATACAACTTATATCAAACAAAAATGGACCAATAGTTAAACACTAAAACTTTTTGAAAATCCTTCAAAAAAATAGGTACATGGTATTTACTTTGCTCACCTTTTATATGCTTGTACATTGCTACCCTGAACACATAACAACAATGGTTTTTCACTATGATAACAATATTTGTTTAAATGAGTGTTGAATTTTATAAATGAAGTTATGATATTTTATTTGAGACAAAAATATTTATTTTCCTTGTTCATGAATGTATTTATGTTTTTTTACTTGAAGATTATAAGTTCTCAAATGAACAACTATTGATCCCATAATGTCACATATTTGGTAATATTTTGATTAATATGTGAAATGAATAAATACAAAATATAATATGAATTCATTCTACACCTAATAAGAGTAATCACAATTGAGTGCACAACTATTGGACCTTGCACAACTACTGACCCAATCCCCTATTATTTTATCATTTTTTAGAAATTGTTTTTACCTTACTTCCATATGTCTTATTTATAAATTAAGCTCTAAATAGTAAATTAAATAATAAATAATAATAGTGAACTATTATTTTATCAGTTTAGGTCTTATTTTTATAAGTTAAGCTCTAAAAGTAAATTAAATAATAAAAGTGAGCTATTATATGCAATTTTTAGGAATGGTGTTATTATTAATTTAATTTCAACAAACTTAAGAATTGGATTTTCAGAAGACTTATATGCTTAATTGAAAATTAATATTTTTATATTAAAATAACATTAAAGATAATTAAAAATTTTATTTTAAAAGATATTCCTTAAATATTTAATAATATATTTCTATAATATTATTTTTATATAATATTATTTTACAAATCTAAATTGTAGAATTATAAAATCAATATGTTAACATTTACCTAATTTTAATTTATCTTAAAAAATATTCTCTAAATGTTTAATAATATATTTACATAATATTATTTTACAAGTTTAAAATGTAAAATTATAATTTAGCCGATCGACTTCTTATTGTGGACTTGCCAGTCCACAAAAGCACGGCATACCTGTCTCACGCCACGACAAACAAATTTCCGCTCACCGTTAAACCATTTCCCGATACACCTTCCAGGCACTCAGAAATTCACCAACCTTTTTGCTGTTAGTAGATAGGATTGTTATCTTTGTAGTAAATGCAAGTTATCATTAGATTTGATTGACCGGTGACCAACATTCATTGTCTCAGGCTCACGAATGAGTAGCTCTGAAATGATATTTCTAGATCTATTTTTTGTTTATTGGGAACAGATTGAAGCAACCGCTATATGCAGACGGGTCTTGGTTTGCCTCATCTTTCACAAATTTTTGTTGTGGTTGGTTTTCGTAATATTTTTCGTCCAAACTCTGCCCATTTTTCTCATCAGCATCGTTTAACAGCATGACATGATTTGTGCAGAATTTTGAGGTAAGTCATTTGTCACGGAGCCATGCCGTAAAAAATGCAAGCTCATGCGTTTCGTTGTGCCAGAGCCGAATGTGATAAACACCACACATTCAACTCCAAGCATATGGCCTTTACCATAAAAAAGGTTCCTCATCCTGCGTTATAATATTTTTCTTCAATTTGGCTCCATTAGTCCTACGAATTCTCTGTTAGCTAATATTGCTACCTGTGATTGTTTTGTTTTTGGTCCAGGAGTTTGACAGGGCATATTTCTGTATTTCTCTATTGACAAAGTCTCTATTCTCCTCTTCCAGACCACCGTGGAATGCCTGGTTAGCGGCGGAAAAAGGCAAAAAGATGAATAAACCTGCAATGAACAAGTCCATATAAATACAGCTTGCTTCGGATTGGACATTAATGAAGTCGAGCTCTATAGTATCCCTGATAAGAAATTTCAGGTAGCGAGCTGAAGTAGTGAGGCCCATGTGACTCGGGCGCCTTGTCAAGGCTCAGGAATATTATAGAAATAGAGCAGGAGTCAGGATTCTCATTTGGGTTCTGAATTGCTGACATTGTGCGAGAAATTGTGACAGACTGTCGAAGAGTGGTCGGTTAATGGTTATGGTTCGTGCCTCATTTACTACTGTTGATGACTAAATCACTGACGCTAGGTGGAATTTACAGTAAGATAGGATTTGGTATTTAGAATACTTTACCAACTTTAAATTTCATGGCCACCTATGGTCGTCAAAGCATTGTTTCGCCAATGACGGTTCTGCATCAAAATTGTCCTTCCCTGTGGTGTGCTTTGACTTCACTTATGTATAGCAAGACTTCATTGAGTAAGACAGTTTTCAATCTATATATAATATGTTTCTCTTTAGGATGTGTTTCTCTGGTCTGTGAGGTGGCAAAATGGAGGAGCAAATGTGTAATGGGAAGCAAACAGGTCGCCAATGGTGGGATGGACAGTCACTCCCAAGTTGAGCAGACAGAATTTGCAAGACTATTGTATTCATTTTGCCTGGTTTGCATTTTCCCTTTGCACACCCTTGTTCATTGATTTGAAGGCCTCTGTTCTCTCATCTATAGAGCATTTGTGTCTCTTGTTGTTTATTCGAGGACTGTCTCTGCAACATTTGAGGAGCAACGACAATAGTGGAAGTAGGTTTACAAAATAGAAACTTTGGTTTTTTTTTCAAAACCCTAAGTTTTAGGTGCAAATTTATTAATGCTTAACGTTTTATTTTTTTTTAAATATTTTACCCTATTTTTCTCGACATCTTTGAGACCAATCTGATTTGCTTTTTGAAGCTGGGTAGAGAATGAAATATAAGGCATAAAGCCTTAGTGTTCTTTGGTTATGCATGTCTTTTAATGTTATTTTTTGGGCAAAGTTTTCAAGGTATATGCTAGCTTTCTTTCTTTGCGTCAGATGTATTTTCCTTAGCATATTCCTTAGTATTGGGAAGCCTTTTTAATGTTTTGATAAGAGACAGCTTTCAGAGTGTTTTATTTTTTAATCAAACTTTCGAGAGAAATGATTTTGTATATGTCATATGGTTACTTATTTTATTAGTGAATTTTATCAATTTCAATAAAGGGGTAGGCTTTCTAATGTACTAAAAAGTGACAACTTTCAATTTGTTTTATTTTTAACTCATTAGGCCTCTCTTTGTCATATGGGTGATTATTTTAATTGGAGATTTTATTAGATTTAGAAGGGGTATGTTTATTAAATTCCATGTCTACTTGCAGAAGACACATCAAATTCTTTATTATTAAATGTGGAGGGCTTTGAATTGAAGAGGGTAGTACTTCAAAGCCAAGAAAACCATCTTGTGTCCGCTATAATTTGTATCAAATAAACTAAATCCTTTGTATTTAGTTGGAAGGAACAAAATACAAAGAGTTATAATTGGTTTTAGAGCAAGAACAAGTTGGTTGTTTAAGTTTGTTTGAAGGCTAAAAGGGATCTTCGCACAGAAAAGCTACTTGAGTGGTTCAACTTAGCCGATATCTTCTTGGTAGATAAGCTCGGGGAGAACAATCTTCTTTCTTGCTTTGTCTTCTGGTGTTTTTATGAACATCTTCTTGGGAGCTACACAAAGTAAATGTAGACATTGTTCTTGATGGTAGCAACATCAAGTGTTCTTTGTCTATAGAAGCTTTGGGATACAACTTTGAAGTAGCTGGAGGGAAGAGAATTGCAGAAAACTTGGAAGTAGTTAGTTATGGTAGTGTATATTCAACTTTATTGAAGCTTTTGTTACCTTTGTGGGACTTTAAATTATTGCATGAAGAAATTAATTTGATTAAAAAGTGGTTTTCAGGAATAATGTTTGTTGGCCCCATTTTGATCCTGAATATGAGAGTTTTAGCCAAAGAATCCACCCACCCACGTGAGTAACCAATTATGCTTTTGGTCATGTGCAATTTATAATTTTAAGCATATTCAATTTGTTTTCTCTATCTCTAAAGGTGTTTTGGGGTTGCAAGGTCTGTATAGACAACAATACATACGATAAATACTTTTGAAAACATTTATTTGAGAGTTGATATCAATTTGATTGCCTATATTTATCAGTCATATTTAACAATCTGATAAACAAAATGTGTCTAGATAACAACACTAACTAATGTTGAATCATCAATTATCAATAATTTTTTTATGTAAATTTGTATATTTTGTGTAAATATAGCTCCCTTTTTTCAATGGCAATGCTTAATCCAAATAATTAAAAAAAGTGGCAAATTGGTGTACCTAGACCTTGAATCAGTTTTTTAGTTCTAAACAAACATACATGTGAAAGAGCAAATCATATATCATTTAAAATAATGTTTATTAATCTCATTAAAAAACTTGTTAGTCAATGGGCCCTTGGTCTGCTGGTGAAGTTGAAAGGTTCGCAATGAGCCCACCAGGTATCAAGTCTTGTTGAGTGCAAAGCCCCGACGCCTAAAAAAGGGGTGAGGTTAGGATCATGCCCTGGGTGGATTTTGGCAGAATGGATACCCCTCAGTCCTTGTCTTTAAGCTAAAGGGGATCCCCTAAAGGGTATCTCCAAAAAAAAAAAAACTTGATATAATCTAAATACTATCCTACATGAACAACACAATATTCACATTTAGTGATTGAATCAACGTTACTTTAAAATGGACACAAGGTTCCCACTCTTGAAAACTGAGAGTGAAAATGTAGAGGTTTTATAAAAAAGTTGAGTGCCAAGAAAAAATAGGAGATAAAATAAATTATAAAAAGTGATCAATCAATGACAAACAAGATTTGCACTTACAGTTACCTATGCTAGTAGTTTTAGTGACTGCTAAAGCGTTTTGCAATTAAATAGCATCCATCAACAATGAAATAAGAAAAAACAACACAAATATAAAGAGTTTGTATTACTAAGCTCAAACTTCTTATTTAGGAACCATAAATAAATACAACATTAGATGTTTTTCAGCCTTTTGTTTTTGTCTTTTAGTCTTCTATTCTTACATACATAACTCTTGATCTTATATCTTCTCATTATGACTACTCATCTTTTGAATTTTGATGCTCTTCACTTAATGACTATATTTTTTATTTTACACTTTTATCTATGGATAATTGATTATTCCAATAGTCCCTAATGGATCACCCCACAGAAGTATTGGTTCATGAAATGTTATTTCTAGTTCTTCTCAAGTCATGTGATCCATCCCATAGTCATACCCCATGGATCAAAGTAAACCAGTCATTTACTATTACATTTCCAACCTTTGAATTTTTATGCAATCACATCCATCATGTCTAATTTTGTATAGATCATAGCAGTTTGAATTCAGCCAAAATCCATCTTCCATGTGCTAGCCAAACATTGAAATTTTAGTCTAATACTCACCCTTCTCCTTTCAAATTAAGTTCTAACACTTGGTATGTCAATTGATCTCAAATTATCATTTCTAACTTTAGGTCATTTACATACAGTCAACTTCTGTAGTATATCATTTAATGAAATATCAAATATATTTAAATTTTACCTTTAATTTCCTATTGGCGTATCTCTTGAACCTCCTATAGGTGCAAGTGCTAGTAATATTTAATTTATAAATTTGATTGAAAATTTATAATTGAAGGAGGATTTGTTGAGGGAGGGATTGGTGGGGGTAGGGAACTAGTAGGAGAGGGATTTTTGGGGAAGGGTTTGGGTTTCCAACTTCTCCTATCATTTCAACCTATTTGTAATTCAAAACTTCCAAATTACTAAAAAATGTAATTGTCAATAGTGGCATGGTTAAGTAGTTGTGTTGATATTCTTGCCATCAAGGTTCAAACCCCATTGTTAAAATTTATATACTTATATTGGTGAAGCGAATAAAACATTCATTTTACAATTTTGACTGAGTGAAAATGAGTTTTTTTTCTTATTGCTACAGTTTGGCCCATTATGATCCTACACTCACTCAACTATCTTCAATTTCTCATCCAAGGTCAATTTTTCTTGATTTAAAAAAAAAAAGTGGTCACTTACAACCCCCTTTTGGTCCCCCATTTCTCTGCACTTACCAGTGATACGTACTTAAAAGCACCAAAGAAGTTATGATCATGATAGAATGGATCCAAATTGCATTGGATATGTATTTCTTGAATAGGCACCAATCTGTCAAATATTTTCCTCTAGACACCATTCACCTTTTCCAAAAATCTAGATCTTCTAGTGATAACTTTGTTTCTATAGTTTATCATTATTCATACTTGATCATAAATGGTACCAAAAAAAAAAATGACAACATGAAGAATTTCTAAAATCCTTGTCATATGTGTATGAATTTCTTATTTGTTATATGTTGCAACAAGTCAATTTGAATCTACATGGAATCCAATGTGTTAAAAGGGATACTCCCCTAGGTTTTGTAGAGCCTAGAGAGTAGGAGAAAAATATGAATTCTCTCATTCATTGGCTAGCCTCCTAGGTGCCTCAATTATAGAAACTTGCCACTTCTTAGAGGTCACTAGAGTTAGGTTGGGGAACCAATATGATGTACTTAATGGCTTACATTTTAGTGAACCAAGAGAAAGAAAAGATACTCGTAATAAGATTGCAACTACAGATATCAAGTTTCCATAGTCCATCATGATACTTGTAATAAGGGCTTATGTTTTAGTAGGTTGCAACTACTCATTTCTACAAGTTGGTCACTATGTATACTTGTGAAGTTGTTAAGTTATTCACGTTATGTATATGTGTTGGGTGTGTGTGCTAGTCACATTGTATATATGGCATACATGCACAAGTTGTCACATCATCTATATGTGATGTAAGTGTAGACTATTCACATTGTGTACATGTGACATATGACTAAGCTAGTCACTATTTGTACATATGATGTGTGTATGAACTAGTCAACTTGTGTATATAGGTGATGTATGCCTAAGCTAACCCTCATGTGTAGCTATGAGGTGTATAAGAGTTAATCACCTATGTATGTGCAATACATGTAGGAGATAATTACATTTTGTATAGATGATGTATAGTTGAGTCAATCACTATGAGAACATGTAATGCTAAAATGACATGATTCGTGCGTGATATGATTTGTGTTCTTATGCTAGTGTTGGCATGGAACCAACACTTGGTTGGGATGTGTTTTATACCATTCCATCATAAATAGATTAATTTGAAAGCATAAGCTCAATAAATAGAAGTGGTTTAAAAGTGAGGTCAAAGATCTCATCCTAGATGTGAGGATGTAACTTCTCTATCACTAGTGTACAAATTATGGAGCTTTTGATTCCTCGTAAGAGATGCATTGAGATGGACATTACAAATGAACTCTCGAGGTCTAGGTTTAGATCTAGGGATGACCTTGACATTGAAAAATTATCACATTCTAATGTAAGTATATGGGTGGTCGTAGTTGAGTTATTACTACGATCTATGGTTGACAAAACTATGAAATCGACATTTCTAATTCAATTGAAAGACGTTTGATTGTTGAAGTTAATATTGATTGTGAAAAAAATTAATAGTAACCGAAAGTCAGTTATTACACTATACCCTCTTTGGAATCCTTTAGTACTATTTCTCATCAACTTCAACGTTGACCTGATATATTTGAGATGCCTCCGATAATCATAGATGTAAAAGCTTACATTTTAATCCCAAATTATCTTGAGAGTTCCATTCATTGACTCTAAGAAATTAAGTCGATATATCCACCATTAAATAACTCCACGATTATTCACTTGACTTAAAATTGTTTGTCAGAAGAAAACTATTTACAATGCTCAAATGGAAAGAGGAATCTGCGGCTTCTGATAAGTTGGGTCAGAAAGAATCTGGATTGACACCCTCTTTATTATTCTCTGGACTGTGACCAGATGCATGCCAACTAAAATCTGAAGAGTGAAATGAAGGCTGTCGGTTGTATTCAGAAGCAGAGCAGATGGATGTGAGGCTCTTGAGTTTCTCTCAAGTCTCAAGAGGTTTGAATTTTAGTCGACAACCACTTCTGACGCAAGGCCCGTTCACTAGATAAGACTTCTTTCATAGCATTGTCTAGCTCAGCTCTGTCATTCAGAGAACCGTACAATTCATACACGGATCTGGCATTCTCATTCAAAGAGGCTAACTTAGTCACAGCATTGATATTTTCAGGATCAACAAGCAATTTACTGCTCCCCTCTTTCCATCCAATTATCTGAACAAATACTAATTGTTAGATACATAAAGTGAGACCCTAAATATTGTTTAACAATTGATGGCAGCTTCCATTTTAACATCAAATGATTTCTCCATGAATTCCATTGCATAAAAAGAACAGTAGAACCAAATTAATTTGGATTATAAAAGTATTGTTTATCAACTACCTTTGCTGGGCCTCCAATATCATTTGTACTATATATATTCACTAGATCAACCTTTTCATAATAATGTGGAAGAGCAGCAGCAAATCTTTTGATCGATTCCAATTGTTCTTTAACCCCCACAGCTCGTTTTGTCATTATGGCTCTCCTGAGAGAACAGGATTAAGATTAATTTGAGAAATCAAACAGGAAAGCATCTAAGCATTCAACAAAGATAATTAAAAAGTGAGGGTCTACCTCACTCCACGAACTACTGCAAGATGTGCATCACAGATGACGCCAACAAGCTCTATTCTGTATGGTTTCCTCACATTTTCAAGTAGCTTCCTAATTGCTTCCGTGTCTGAGGTTTCATTACTCAATATGCTTTCATGGTTTTCTAAAGCATTCGGAGGATCAGTATCTTCAACTGGTTCCCAGTATTTTTCTTGTACAGAACCGTCATCTGCTTTTTGATAGCCTGGACCCCTCCGATACTGTCTACGGTGGACATCTCGAGCCATGGAAATTGTCTGTAGAACAAATGGTTCCCAGGACATTGTGCCATCAAATATTACATCACGACCCTCATTCAAGGCGGTCACAAGGAGAGACTCTGCTGCATCGGTTGATGTGTGATGCACCTAGGAAACATATAAAATGGTTACATTCTGATCTGGGACATCTTGTTTTCTTGTTTTTCTCCAGTGACTCTTCTTATTTAATAGAAGAGAAACTTGAATTGTCATATTCAGGGAAAACAGAGGATGCTCACCAGTTCTGATGCTTCCAACAAATCATAACGCCCACTAGAATTCAAGGCTTGGTATACAACATTTGTTTCCTTGAAAGCATCTGCTTCTACTATCACAGCATCTTTTGCTGCATTTGACCAGAAACAGCTGCCAAAACAGAATTTGATAAATTAGAATTTGAAACTGTCAAATTCAGAAACATATATCTATTTCAAAAGAGCAAGCATGTTAAGAGAATTTAACTGGAACTCTATAGTATGGAGATTTCTTAAGTAGATACTTGCATCGAGCAATACTTTTAAGTTTGAACTACAATGGACACTGAATAATCCCATGAATTGTGACTATAAAATAAGAGTATAAAATCAAATATTACCTTTTCATTATATCTTTGACCGCCGTACTCTTTCCAACTCCCATCCCACCCCCAATTAGAAGCAGCACAGGGCTTCTGTCATTGGCATTCACTGGCACAACTATATTCCTTTCACTGTGAAAACTGGGATGGTGGCCAATAGCTTTGAACTGATGCAATAGAGTAGAAAATACATTTTTTGTTTTGAGACTCTTCATAACCTGTTCAACAGGTTGTTTCCTGCAACTTGTTTGATATGTATTAGCTCAAAAAAATGGCTAGTAACCTTGGGAGAAAAACATGGAAACAGGAAAAATGAAAAATGATATGGCATAATGTTGTTCTATGGAAAATGCCAAATACATAAAATGGAAGAGCTAGGGAGCTGCATATGTGGTAGTAAGCGAAGTGGGCTTAATTGTAGGGGTAACTCTACAGTTAGGTGTGCTTCAATCAGAGCAATACTGGGGTCGATGACTTAGTCGGAATTTTAGATGTAGTTAAATTTCATAAGTGACAAGTATTCAATCTTGTGGAAGCAGAGCTCTTGTGAACCACTATTCATGAAATATGAATCATGAAAATGATTCAATAGTAACAAACAGCTGACTACTGAAAAATAGTAGAAACTAATATTTTAGTAGATTCAAAATGTCGACCAAATGTATAAAAGTTTTAGTATACAATTCACCTGGTACCATTAAACACAGCAGATCGAACCTTATTCCACCCAGATTTAGCCTCTAGAACCTAGAAAATTGACAACAATTCCTTGCATATATGATCAAGTGTAGACAAACCCACAAACCTATCATGAAAAGCATATATACCACAATTTCATGGTTTATTCAACCTGGTAGAAATAAATAAACCTTAAATAAATTTTTACCCAATAAAACAGGGGGAATTGTTCTTCTTTGTGGCAAGTGATTACCTGATTAATCATAAGCATAGAGTGATCCCAATGAAATGCAAAGTAACTTAGTATGCAACTATCTAGCTCATCTATTAGCTGTGTATAGAGAGATTCAAGTTCGGCTTCAGGGTACGTATCATAAAGATACAAAAAGATACTTTCTTGACTCCCATCGGAATTGCTCTTATCTCCCCTCAAATACTCTTCAGCAAGTTTGGAAAGGCGAGAATCACCATCAGGTGTCATAATACCAAGTTGCCGAACTGCAACATGTACAAGTAACTTCAGTTTTACTCTCTATTCCTCTACACAAACACAGCAAAATGTTTACAATCTTCTGAGCTATTCATGCCTCCAAATGTTGCTTGCAAGCTTTAATTGAATCTCTACAGTCACAATTAAGTCCAGCAAAAAGTTTCTTAGATCAATTTTTAGTTAACATAACAGTGAACATACAAATTTTCAGCCAAATTACATATATTTGAGAATCTGTTTCGATGTTTAATGTAAGATTGTTACTACCTATGCTGATATGTGGTCAATACCAAGCCTATGGCCCAGAAGTCAGGCGACAAGAAAGCATTCTGAAACACGAATCTTGAAAAAGGAATCTTCTTTTTAACTATGAACACACAAGGAACTACCAGAAATGTACAAATCTTCTAAACTAAAATGTTTTGGTATGAACTTTTATAATAAAAAGGATATGATCTCAGACAAGCTAAACTACTTGACAGTAGGATCTAGATTACAAACTTGAGAATCCAAGATGTGTGAACTCACCTACATATTCCCCATACCGCTCAAGCTTCTTGGCATGGCCGCCTTCTGTTAGCGCTATCCGTGGCATCAACTTATCATGTTCAGACCTCTTATTGGATCGATATTTGTAAATTTCATTCAGAATTATTTTTGCTACTACTAATAGCCCAAGAGTTCCTACAAGGAAACGCATAGTGCCTGCAACAGATTATTCAAGCCATGTAAGACTATCGAAGAACAAAGAAAACTAAAATGATTGTATGCCTTGTTTAAAAAGATTTTTTGAAAGCTCCTGCAAAAAACTTTATTATATTTAAGTTTTAACTAAGCAGGATACTTGAGAACACGATACATAGGTTTGGAGGTAGATTCAGGAACTTGCCTCTTAAACTATCTACAAATTATAATGTATCAGCCGATACAAATAGATATATAAAGCCACAGTCTTCATGAGTAGTTCTGCAATATATTGTGGCTCGAATCATTTAAATGAAGGAAAGATACTGAAGTCAATTAGTAATGATATGGAGCATTACCTTGACAAAATTTCTTTGTTAAGAGTCTTCCCTCTGAAAGGTTTTGAATTTATAAATTTAGGACAACAGTAACTCAAAAAATGTGTAGGAAAAAACTGAGCTTTTGATTGGAATCAATGAGCTGAGTTCAGAAGAGGGACAGCCATGTATAAGGCTGCAGTTAAAGAGGGATTGTAGTCAAACTGCCAAAAGGTGAAGAACCCCTGGATCAAACCAGTTTGGTGGGCTAAAGTATAAAAATCTACAGCGGGTTTCTACTACATACAATTTTAAGACATTTAGTCACATGGAGGTACATACATGAGAATCTAATTGACTTTACAGTAAAATCCTCTGAAACAAAAATCAAATATTCTCAATATTCAAGGGATACTAGAGGAAAAGCAATCAGATTTTTCCTCAAGCAGAAATCATTGTCTTGCAGACAAGGGGAACCCATGTTGTATAAGTCAATATCCTTCCCTGTCACAGAAAATTGGTCCTCCACAACTACAAGGTGTTAGGGAGGCACACACATACATAAGAGAATTCAATCAGGATTTCAGTCAAATCCTTCTCTAACACAAAAATGCAATACTCTTAATATGTGCCCTGCTGTGAACACTGCACAATTCTAGTATCAAAATCTATTCTAGAAATAATGAAAAAGGATACATACCCACCTGCAAATTCTGGGTTGAATGTGTTAGTAAAGTGGGTAATGTCTCCTTAGGAACCCAAATGTTTTATTTGCCCGCAGAGCATAACCAGACTGAATATAAACATCAAAAATCTGAGAAAAACGTTTGTCCGCTTGCACTGACGCACATTGGCTTGCATTCAGATTCACAACTTGCCCATCTGTAGATACAGAGGCCCACAGTTATAGTATTTTTTGAAGTAAATTCATTCACCTCCAAATCATTGATAGCTCCAAATGAAAAGAGTTAAATTTCCCTCCAGTTTAGGAGATCGCGTACCACTAAAATGTCAGAAAGCAAGAGTTGGCCTGACCAACAACCCGCTATTGAAAGTCCCACGAAGAAAAGGAGAATGGTTTATTACTTAGGGTGTTCAGTATTTTTTGCACTGAACATGACTATTACATTGGTTGTATCGCTGGACTGTTAACAGCATATTAACATCCATGGATATTTCAAAACTAAAATATACGTTGCAAGCAGAGGATCAGGTTGGGGTGGCCAAGTTATTGCTATATTCCATTATAGCAGGTTGGAAACTGGAATAACTCAAAAATAGTCTCCATGGCAGGTTAAGGGTATTGTGCTTCATTTCCCGCTCAAGTCTGTTCATGAAGTACTAGCAAGTCATGAGGTCATATTCAGAAGTGGTTTTACGGAAGGAACTAAGTGCACGTTTTAAATTTTAAATTTTTTATTCAGTTCACCGGCCGCATGTGGGATTTCACATCCACCTTTCTGGGGTTGGTATGTCTTGCTCACATCGGGATGTGTGTCGTTCTTTGATTTTATATCCATTGAGAATCATGGTCTCAGTTTTTTATTTGCAACCCTGATCGAGATCCAAGTTTTTCCTGCAAGTTGCTGAATAAAATATTTATTGTAATTTGTACAAATAAAACACAATTAATTTAATTGGTTTATTGGATTACGGCATGGTTGTTACGTGTTCATTTTTTATATAGATAATTTTAGTAAGGTCAAACTTGCTTATCTATTATATTGAATCAATTGAGAAAAAATATTTTTTTAAAAAAATAAAATTTCATTTTTTCATGGATTTTGATTGATTAGGATGTATGACGGTGAACTATTATTTTATTTTTTTGGAATTGTTTTTATCTTACTTCTATATACATTATCTTTTCCAAAAAAAGTGAATTATTATTTTGTCATTTTTAGAAATTGTGTTACTAAACAAATTTAAGAGTTGGATTTAGAGAAAATTTATATTCTTAATTTAAAATTAATATTTTTATATTAAAATAACATGATAATTAGTAATGGGTGGTGGGCCTAGCTCGATTGGCTAAAGCATCCTCCTGTCCCCTCACCTCACCTGGCAAGATGTATTTAGATAATATTATTTTATAAATATAAAATATACAATTATTAAATCAATATATTTAAAGTTATTATATTTATTATAAATTTTTAAAATTTCAAATTTATATTTATATTTTGTTATTATTATGAGACATGTTTATTCTTATTTTTTAATACATTAAATACTTATAAATATAAGGTTATACTTTATCCAACATTCAATGAATTAACTACCCTTTTGTTCCACTCCAACGGCCAGCAGCCTATAGAAAACTATATGTATGTTAATATGTTGGAGAGTACGTGTTTGTGCATGGATGTCATGTGCTACAAATTCTAGTTGTATGTAGCTAGGTTAAACAATTAATAATAAGTGTTAAATAATGGAATGAAATAAACTAAATGACGACAAAAACTATATGTAGCATATCCACTAAACATATTATTTACAAAAATTTAATAATTAATTAGTATATTTTAAATCATTATGTAATTTTTTATTAATATATTAACATTTAATTGTATGTAATATGTAGATTTCGTTTCCTCCCATCAGGGCTTAAATTTTATGGCCGTATGGCTGTATTTAGTCATTTTAGTTGTAAAATACAATTAAAATTTTAGGAAGACTGTATGAGTTGAAAGGCAAAATTTTAGTTAAGCTGTCAAAATTTCTATGTAATTATTTCTATATATGTTTTTTCAATCTACATATATTTTTCTTAAAATAGATAATCTTTAATATTTGAAAGGCAACTTCAAATAAATGACCATCACAAAAAAATTGCTTGACAAGCAAGGTCCACCGTCAAATTTAAGCCTTGCCTCCCATTAAGCTAGAATATAGCCATGTTGTATCCTACAATATAAAAATGCCAATTCTAAAATATAGGCATGAAATATCCTAAAATATAGGCATGCAATATCCTATGGCATTAGTTATTATAAGTGTTGTATTTTCTAGTTTATTGATTTAATTTATTTCTCTCATTACACTATAATATATAGGTATGTTATATTCTATAATATAGGCATGCAGTATCCTACAATATAGGTATTGGTTAATATAAGCTGGTTTATTAATTTAATAGATAACCAAAATTTATATTCTTAATTAAAAATTGATATTTTGATATTGAAATAAAATTATTTTAAAGAAATATTCTTAATGAAATGTCTATATATGTATATAATATTATTGTATAAATGTTAGTATAGTTTTTTTTTTCCTAGTGAGATACTTTATTTTTCTTTAGTTATAGGTTTCTCCTACACATTTATTAAGTTTTCTAAGGATAATAGAATGAGTTTCTCATTTAGTAACTAGGAGATAAAGTGATGAGTTGTCTCCACCCTTTAAAGCTAAAGTATTTACTTTTTCATCACTTTATTAATGTTGGTGGTTATTGGTGGTCAATTTCTATTGGTTGATTTGTCACCTCCATCCTCTCTTTAGTTCTATATAAACTCACTCTCTATCTTGTATTTTTCATCTTGGAAGCTCTTAACCTAATTTTGTCATCTTGACATTGCATATCTCTCAAAATTTTGGTTTGCATTATTTATGTTTTCTAATTTATGTAGCTTTGAATTTATCTTATAAAGTTCCTTGGATTATTCAAACTATTTCAAATTTCTAACACGTTATCAAAATTGTTGCAAGTAGTGGTAGTTCAAGTGGCCAAATCATTGATTCCAAAAATTACTCACATCATTTGAATGAGTGAGTAGAACATACAAAGGTGGATCAGGAAAAAGTGAGAGAACAAATAAATTTGAGATGGATGATATGCTCTCCCAACTATAACTATATAATTATGTGACTCATGAATCGCCACTGAATCATAAGTAAACTCAACCCTCTTTCTTCCACTTGTGTGAGTGATTTGATAGATCGATAGGAGATTAATTGACAATGAGAGCACACACAAAATATTATGAAATATGCCATCCCCCATATCAATAGACCCTCTCCCACACACCTCAACAAGAGTGTCATCACCCATCAAATGGAAGGCATAGTCAAAGATGCAATCCCATCCTCAAATGAATCCATGTGGTGTGAAGTGAAGGGAAC
Source organism: Sequoia sempervirens (assembly GCA_007258455.2). Taxonomy (NCBI): domain Eukaryota; kingdom Viridiplantae; phylum Streptophyta; class Pinopsida; order Cupressales; family Cupressaceae; genus Sequoia; species Sequoia sempervirens. The sequence continues at coordinate 424,410,308 of VDFB02000015.1, forward strand.
ACAATCTATGGGGGATGAATAAGTAGATCTAATCAATTAAAAATTCTTAACTTTTCTATGATTACTAGAATATAGGATTCTTCACAATTGACCCCACATAAGCAATTAAAACACAAAGCACAAAGCACACAAGTGAACACTAGATATATGTGAAAACCCAAGATGGGAAAAACCATAGTGAGAATAGTTGCTTGGGTCTACTATCCAAATCCAGCTTCACAATATGAAAATATACAAGTGAATTTTATAATATGAAGTAGGCACCAACCTACTAGAGACACCAATCCCCTATTGAATATGTAGGCACCAACCTACTAGAGACACTAATCCCTAATTGAAACAGTACAATGGGTAGAATGCCACTACCAGAATACAAAGATAATGCTTGTGGATCTTCTATGAGTGCCAGAGATACAGTTGGCACTCTTCCTTACTACATATGATCTTATGATTTTGGTGCACACATTGAACACAACCTTCTCTTCAATTTTACTTTTGCGGGCAACTTCTCTTCATATCAGTGTTATTCTACTTGGCATCCTTCACTCACTCCCACTCTTACTTACAATGCATCTAAAAATTTGAAATATAAAAATGACATTATGTGCTAGTGTTGGATTAAAATTCTTCTATGTCATCCATTGATCCACAAATAGCCAGGATGACATAAGGTGGACCTAAATTCAAATTACATGAAATTTGTAACACATTGGTCCAAAATAAAATTTTGTTGCCACGAAAATTACATGATATTGTGTGCTACCACAAGAACCTTAATCAAGTTTTATCTTGACACCGCATGTAAGAATTGAATTCTATACGCTACTAGTTGTTATCACACACGTCTTAAACACCAATTGGATGACAGATAGACACAAATAACATTATGTCACTTCAAAAAGTTTGTATGTTGAACATATCCTTTGGAAACTCTAGAATATGATATAACAAGTGTAGGCATACTCTCCTTTTGAACCACAAATCCTACAACGTCTCTAGAAGAGAGACTTGAGAAACACTGGACCTGATAAATATTGAACTAGATCATTTTGGTATAGTATTTCAAAACACCATTGTCATAGTGGATAGATACATGCAACCACACTACCTTCTGTAAGGTGATCATGTCTTGAAAAACTAATAATGTATGCTTCTTGATTTGGTGATATGATTGATGAGACAACTTCTTCATTAATGACACCTTCTAACACACAACATACTACTAGAAATATAGCATATATTTTTGTAAATCTTTGCAACTCAAAATGAGGGGAACATAATGATAATTCTAGTACTACAATCTTTTTCATCAATGACAACCTATGAAATCATCAATGATAAGATTTGACATCAATGACAACCTATGTTCAACAATCTCCCCATTTGTCATTGATGGTGAACAACAAAATTTTGGGCCACCTATAAAACCAACCAAACACACACGAAGACATTTCTCCCCCTTAGATTGATTTCTCCTTCTTGGAAGATATAGCATTTTGAGTTTCATTTCTCCCCCTTTGACATCAATGGAAAAGGTCAACATCTGACAAAGGCCTCCTTTTTCCCCCTTATTTCATTTTTGATACTCTACATAATTTGAAAACTTGTTTCCCAAATAGACTCCCCTTGAGTCCATGTTACACTACTTCTAAAATATTTTGCAAGACCACCTAGCCTTCTTGTGGTAGGGAGACCGAGCTTCCCCCTTAACCTATGCTTTATCTTGATTCAAGAGGAGGGAGCAATAACTCCCACCTTTTGGTGGAGAAAATTGAATGTCTCCTTAGGAAGTGGTTTAGTAAATATATCTATTACTTCCTCCTTTGTCTCAACATACTCCAACTTTACCTCCTTTTCTGCAACCTTCTCGCTTAGAAAATGATACTTGATTGTAATGTGTTTTGTCCTTGAATCTATTACTAGATTCTTTGGGATATTTATGGCAGTGGTGTTGTCACAAAGAATAGAAATCTAGGTTCATTATTTTCCTAGTTTTTGTCACACTCCCAAAGTCATGCCTACTCATTCAAATTTTGTGTAAGTTAAGAATTTGTCAATCTTTCCCTTGGTTTTTGAAACCTCGTCAAGTTTTGACGAGGTTGTCACAACCCCTTTTCGTCCCAATATCTTAAGGAAAGGTTTCAAGTTCGCTATTATGATCAAGATTTGAAAGCAATATCAGATCCCAACAAGGTTCTCACAACCTCAACGAGTGCTGATTGAACAGAGGAAAAATATAAAAGATGAAGGGAAACTAATTTTGTTTTGAAAATTTTACAAGGTTTTGAAACCTTTTTCAGTCCCCAATAGGGTTTTGAAACCTATTTGTTTCCTAACAGTAAAAGTTTTTCTGCGAGTGACCTTTTCAAATAAAGTCTTAAGTGTTTAGCATGCATTTCAAAAGAAGTCCATAAAGCGGTAAACATGGAAGTTTTCAAAGCTACATCGGATCCTGATGAGGTTCCAAAAACCTCGTCAATGTCTGATATTGCTCCATTCATATCATCCTTAGATTGATATTTTCCAAGTGTTATAAAAATACGACTAACGATGTTGAGGAAAAAATCGTACATGAACATTCATGAAAAATAGGAAATTATCAACTTCACTACATTAATTCAAACTAGAGCTCATTAAAATTCACCATGGCTGTATAATTTGAAAAAGAATACATTATAGGAAAAGTAAACTCATTGAACAAAAGTAGGGAATACCAAATGCACGTAAAAGCTTCTATATATTTATATTCAGATATATTGAGTTACATCAAAAAGGGGCTTTTTCAATACATTTCCTTAGACTCATAGAGGATGATTTTGATTCCTTCCACCACTTCCTGCAACCTCTCAATTTGGGTAGGTTAAAATAAGTTTTCATTTGATTCCACGAAATGAGAAAACAACCCCATATCATCCTACTCAAGCCTAGCGCAAAGAAGAGTGACAACTTCCTTGGTGTGCTTGTGCTACAAAGCAATAGCAATGCAAATGGCATCTCCCAGCAGACTGACTCTTGGGTATTCATTGAGTTTTCCCAGAGCCGCTTCCACCCTAGCTAGGTACACTGGTCTGATTAAATTATTTGTGCCTCTAGTGCCCCATTCTAGCTTGCCAGACGTGCGCACAATGATACAAAAATCATTCTAGGAGCTAGGAGTTATGAACATGCACTTAGGAAAGAAATTTCTCCCCAATAATCTTCCTAATAAATTTGTCTTCTATATCACTCTTGATGATGAAAATCTCTTTTAAGTTAGTCTACCACCAGTCATCTAACCAAGTTGCATTCTATGCTCTCAATCGAAAGAAAGTCATTCTTAGAGGTGGCATCACTGGAAGTGCTCGACATCCTGAAATTCTAGAATTGATATGTAAAATGAAGATAGTTACTCCAATTTATAGAAGGAAAAGATGGTGTCATGTTTACAAGGAGAATTATGGAAAGGCCTCTTCAGTAGCAATTAACAGTGCAAAGGACACTGTAAGCTACCTTGAATTAAATGACTAAGGCATATGATGTGATGGAAATTGTTGGATTTTAGTTGAGGGAGCCTCAATATGAAGATGAAACTACCTAATTAAGACAATTCACATGAGTGCAATCATGGGATGAGATATAATTAAATGCTGAATTTGAAGGTTGTAGGTCACCCGCACATACAGGAAGTCACGAGGCTTGCATACAAGCAGTAGTGATACACTCACCTATCAAAACAAAATTGATTGACTTAATGTAATTATGATATTCCTAAAAATAACCATAAATTCCCTTTGGGCTCAGTTATGCAAGAATTAAGTGATGGTTTATGATATTCTCAATATTATATTATAATAATAAAAAAGATCCAAGATGAGGATCTATAAATGCATGTTTTGAGGACTTGTGAAGGGTCTAAACTTTGGTTTTCTAAATTACATTGTGATGCATAAGGAAATAAAGATTAACCCTTAATGAATATTCTTGATTAGATGCAGGCAGAACATGAGGACATTATTTCTCAGGTAAATACCTTAGCCTAGAGATGTATGAGAAGCGTTGCAAATTATATGAGAGAAAATTTTGTTCTTGAAGAAGAAGAATAATTAGTACAATAGCTAGCAAACGCCCATAGGGTGGTTAAAAGATTTCTAAGAATAGAAATTGTATGGGATCCTCGTCCTCATCATAATCATAATTAAAATCCTCTAGCAAATCTAAATTCCCCATCAATAAATTGACTCATGAAGGAATCTAAAGGTAAGGGGAACATTCCTGAATTAAAGAAATTACTTTCCTTAAAATAAAGTTGGAAACTCTAGAAGATTTTCATGGTAACATATACCAATTTGTATTATGGAAATAGTAGTACCTCATCCTTAGACAAATAGTTTTGGATGCCTAGTATTATATTAGTACACAACCCTACTACAAAGATCAAAAATATCTTCTGAAGTTTACTAGAGAGAATTCACAAGACCTTGAAGGTCATATTCAAGCATTCATCATTGCATGTGGAATTTTAGGAATTTAGGAAGAAGTTGTGTTTGTAATATTATTTGTGGAAAGCCTCATTGAACCTGTTGTTGAGTGGTTTCAAATTTTAGAATGTGGATGTATAACTGATTGGGGTAGCTTAGAGAAAATATTTCTTGATGGATTCAGATGTGTGATTGATGTTGGTACTCTACTGTGTCATTTTTTTCAAATTAAGAAGTGGAAAGGAGAATCAATCAAAGATTTCATAGATTGTTTTAATTGAGTTTTGAAGTAGATTCCCCAAACCGATTAGCCAAGTAAGCTAAATCATTTTCACAGTTTTACTTTTGCATTGCATCATGAAGTTCAATTTATTTTGAAACAAGATAAAGTGTGTAACCTTGAGAAAGCACAACAAGGGGCTATTAATATTGAAGATGAGTTGATTCTATCTAGGTTATGGAAAATAAATCATGTTGGGAAAGATGTTCAAGGAAGTAGGGTACAAAAATATGAGGCTTTGGATTCTCAACAAATGTGCTCACCAAATCTTTAATGTTCTTTGGTTGAATGCTCTAATCTTACTATTTTCGATCAAGAGAACTTTCAAAGCAATAAAGTAAGTAATGAGAGAACTAATTCTTATAATTTTGAGATATTCAATTTCAAATCTAAAGAAATTGAAGATGACTCTAATTCCTCAAGCATTGAAGAAGATTACTCCCTCGAGTACAATCAACAAGTATGGCACCTTTCACCTCAGTTGTAGCAACCACTAAACAATCTCCTATTGATATGGATATTTGGGACTTGGACAAAAATTGCCAATCATTGATATCTCTATGCACCCCATAGTTTAAGGCTTTCACATTTTAAGATGTTGACATAGACTCAACAAATGTCTTGATGAACATTAAGGATCCACCTGGTGATAAGGGAATTATTTATGATTTGACAAAAAAAATTCCTCAAACTAGTATACAGCCTAGGTTTGAAGAGCATAACATAACTCTTATTCCAAATTAGTGCCTAAAGGTTTAAGATGATGAATTTATTTGTGGAGAAGGTAAGACAATGGAGATCTTCACTCTCAAGGGTATGGGTGGGCATGTTACATGTTGTATAGAAGAGAGTGGAATAAAAAATAAACTAAAAATTGAAGAAGTTAAATCACCAAGTACCCCGTCTTCACTATATATACCATCTAAATTTAAAACATCTAAATTGGTGCAAGAATTTTATGTGAAGTCGGTAACTATGGAGACTCTTGAGCAAGTAGGAATGGCTAAAAAGGGGGATAGCACAAATTGGTCTAGTTATTTTAATCCACTTTTTCTATTAGGCAGATTTTGCGAAATCAAGGATAATCCTTTCTTTGAGTTCTTGGATCCTAATATACCCTCAACTTGCAGTGATATAATGTACAAAAGAATCAACTTTAGAGATGATAACTATGAGGAGAATTCTAAACTCATGTCTACTAAGAATGAAAGGGATATTCACATCTTTCAACTATTTGGGTTTCAAATTGATTCAAGTCTAGGTCAAGACCAAAGGCTCCCTCTTATTGATTTATTTGGCAAGGAGATCACCCAAGATGCTAAATTTTTAGAGATGATGGATTGGGAAATGGTCAATAATGTACAAGCTTGCGTTCATGAAGAGATGGAGACATATAATGACAGGTGGTTGTTTGGGAATGTATTGGCCCTTAAAAAGTTCTCCTACTAGGAAAAACTCTATTAGACATAATTATTATTTCTTGGTCTCCATATTTTACATGGAAATGTATTTCTCTTCCATAATGGGTCATATTCCTCACAATCAGTTAATGGATTTGTATGATCAACTCAAATCTCTGTGGAGGTAGGATTTCTCCTGCTATGTACATATCTTGAAATTTTGGTGTGTTGTTAGTTTTAGATCCTTCCTAATTTACTCTATTTTTGGTTTGCTCCAATCCCCTCATCTAGTGCTTGACTCTGTACCCAATGGATAAACACTAGTCTATTCTTGTATTTTGGGTCCATTGCTTCATCTTTGTAGTCTTTGTCTCCAGTCAAAACCATTGTTACCCCAATTTCTGTCACACTCTCAAATCCATGCCTAATCATTCAATTTTTTCCTAAGAAATTGTCGGTCTTTCCCTTGGTTTTTGAAACCTCATTGTGTTCTTATGAGGTTTCCGCTACCTCTTTCGGCCTAATATCTTAAGGAAAGATTTTAATTTTGTCGTTCTGATCAAGTTTTGAAAGCAATGTTGGAGCTCAACAAGGTTCTCACAACCTCATTGAGTATAGATTGAATGGGGGGAAAAAATAAAAGATGAAGGGAAAATGGTTTTGTTTCAAAACCTTTGTTGGTCCCCAACATGGTTTTAAAAACCTATTTGTTTCCTGACAGTAAAAATTTTTCTGTAAGAAACATTTTCAGATAGTCTTAAGTGTTTGACATGCATTTCAAAAGAAGTCCATAAAGTGATAAACATGGAGGTTTTCACAACTATGTCGGATCCCGACAAGGTTCCCAATACCTCATCAAGACCCGATATTGCTCCATTCATATCATTAGTAGATTGATATTGTCCAAGTGTTATAAAAAGATGACTAATGATGTTGAGGAAAAAGTCATACATGAACATTCAATAGAAATAAGAAATTATCAACTCCGCTGCATTAAAAAAAATAGAGCTCATTGAAATTCACCATGGTTGCAGAATTTGGAAAAGAATACATTGCAAGAAAAGTTTAAACAAGAATGACAACTTCCTTGGTATGTTCATGTTACAAATTTGTAGCAATGCAAATGATGTCTCCCATTAGGCCAACTCTTGGGTATTCACTGAGGTTTCCCAGAGCTACTTCCACCCTAGCTAGGTACATTGGTTTGATTAAATGCTCCATGGCTCTAGTGCCCCATTCTAGCTTGCTAAACATGCAGATAATGTTATTCATAAATTGTTCCAGGAGCTGGGAGTTATGAACATGCACTTGGGAAAGAAAATTCTCCCCAATAATCTTCATGATAACTCCTTTTTCTATTTCACTCTTGATGATGAACATCTCCTTAAGCTGGTCTATCACCAGTCATCTAACCAAGTTGTACTCTATGCTCTTAATCGACAAAAAGTCATTCTTAGAGGTGGCATCACTAGAAGTGCTCAACATCCTAAATTGCTAGAATTGATATGTAAAATGAAGATAGTTACTCCAATTTATAGAAGAAAAGGATGGTTATCATGCTTACAAGGAGAATTATGGAAAGGCCTCTTCAGAAACAACTAACAATACAAAGGAAACTGCAAGCTACCTTGAATTAAATGAATAAGGCATATGATGTGATGAAAGTTGTTGGGTTTTAGTTGAGAGAGCCTCCATATGAAGATGAAACCATCTAATTAAGCCAATTCGCATGAGTGTGATCATGAGATGAGATATAATTAAATGTAGAATTTGAAGGTTGCAGGTCACCCACACGAATAGGAATCCATAAGGCTTGCACACAGGCAATGGTGATACATTCACCTGTCAAAATCAAATCAATTGAAGTAATGTAATTATAATATTCTTAAAATAGCCATAAATGCCCTTTAGGCTAAGTTATGCAAGAATTAGGTGATGGTTTGTGATATTCTCACTCAGAAAGAGGGTGGTTACATTACAGAAAAGATCCAAGATGAGGATATATAAATGTATGTTTTGAGGACTTATACAGTTTCTAAACTTTGGCTTTCTAAATTGTACTATGATGCATAAGGAAATAAAGGAGGATCACCCTGGACTTACTTTCATTCTAAATTTGTTCTTTGTTTATGAACATTGAAATGTGAATGTAATATTGATGTTTAGATACGAGTTAGTGAACTTAATAAATATCTAAAATTCTTTCCTTTGCGAATTGAATACTTCTATGTGTTATGTTCATCTACTTTGGAATTAAAATAATTTTTACTTGGTAAACTTTTCTATCTATTATTGAAGTCTTGATCTTTGCATTAGGGGGTTGATAGTATTTATTTTATTTTGTCGCATTGGTCTCATAGTTATTGGTTAGTGTTAGTATTCCTTTCTTTCTTTCTGGTCAAAAGCATATTCATTAAGGGTTAATCAAACCATTTCAGGGAGTTGTACCTCATCATAATTCAAAGGAAGATCACCAATGAAATGGTGATCTCTCCTTTCTATTAGGAAATTTGTCTTTATTTAGCGGGCTATGGATTTGATAATCGATATATTTACATAAAGATAAATTTATTTACTAGCATTCATCAAATGGTGAATCCACATCATTGTCAACAACTCCCACTAAACCGTGATACCGAGCTACACATGACATTGTGATAACCATCTCCTCCATGAAAATCATCTAAGTCTACAGACACAATTGAAATTTCAATAACATCAAGTGAAACCAAAGTCTCCAAACCAAGAAGATACAACCACCAACAAACCATCATGAACATATCCAACATCGCCAATCCATCACTATCAAAATATCCTACTAAAAATTTTAACCAAGCTATCCATGACATCATGATAACAATCTCCTCAATGAAGATCAACCATAACCATGATCCTCAAGCTAACAAGATACAATGCCACAAACCAAAATAGGAACCAATCCAACACCACCAACAAAGCACCTGTATAAGCAATCATGTCATGCCAAAGTCCCTAAAACATAAGAAACATCCACGACGCCATGATCACCACCAAATGTAATAGAAACACAATCCAACCACGTCCCACATGTCTGCATAACATAGTCAACTACATAGGTCTCACATCATGACTGTACCTAGTAATACCATCTCTCCTCCTCAACATGACAACCAAACCAACAAAAATGTAACTAAACCAAGCCACCAAACTAAATATGCATCAACATTGAAGTATCTATGGGCATAGACAACCCATGTCCAAGTCATAAATGAAACCTATGAGTATAGACCACCTACAACATTGCACAATTTGTAGATACAACAATGCAACAAAAAATCTAATAATATACTAATAACCATGTCAAATGAGAGTAATTAGAGATGTACAACTGAGTATATAATGACACAAGCACCAAATCACCAAGATTCAACTTTCCATAAACTCATAGAATCACCATAATCAAAGTAACCCATAAACAACTCATATTAGAATAATAGTAAATAAACAATTCCAAAACAACTCCAAACTCGATCCACTATGTAGTGCTTTGAACAAGATTTCCATCAACTATTTGAAGTCCAAAATTTGACTCTGTATGCACAAGTTATGACCTCTCCAAGTCAAAATGGAACATCTGATTTCCAACAAGCATTTCACTGTCAAAATGGAAAAATATGGAAAATTAATCACACCATTGCGTAGTGCTTAGAATCACCTTTCCAACGAGTCCAAGAAGTAAAAAATGGATCATTTGGATGAAAGTTATGCCCCCAAGAAGAAAATGCATAATTTGGCCATGTAAGAAAAAAATTAGCCCCCCTAGTGGTGGGGCAGTGGCCCACCGGTGGTGGCGGAGCCACCCTTTGGATTGTCAGACCCGAAATCATATTTCATTCTAGTTTAAATGTTTTAAACCTTTTTTTTAAATGGCGAATCTGAAATATTAAAACTTGTTTAAATTTTTACATTAAAAAATTTGATTTGAAATAGGCAACAATTTTTATTTAAATGGCAGTAAATATTTTTTTTGTTTAAATGATAGCAGTCTAGTCGTCGAACTGGTGGGGCCCACGCTTGGGGGAGTCCTGCCAACAATGGTATCCACTGGTTGGAACTAATAGGGGTTTGTTGTTGGTAGCGGTAGTACCCTCGGGTATGCCAACTGCTATGGTAGGTACGGGGGATCGAACCCCCTTGTCAAAAAAATAAATTATTATTATTATTGATAAAAAATTTCAATTAGGTTGAAACAAAAAAATTTATTTAAATTTTTTTTAATTAAATTTCATTTTGTAGGGTAATAATTTTTTTCTGTGATGAGATAAAAAAAAATTAATATTTTTTTCTCTACAAATGCATTGATGCTCGTACGGTCGTACGACAAGGGTAGGGGGCCATTTTTTCGTTTTTTTCATAGTGGCCAAAATAGGTTGAATTTTATATTAATTTTCGTCTCTCAGCCAACCCAGATCCAACCATGAGGTCTATTTTTTCTAAGGAGGTCATATGCAACATTTCCCCCACAAAACCCTCATTTGAATGTACAACCAAGAAACCCTTTTGACCCAACATTTTCACACCCCAAATATGCAAACAACCCATCATAACAACAAACCCAAAACCCTCAAATCTGCAATAAACAACCTACAAAACCCTTATATCTTTCCATGTCTTTCATTCTCTCATGCAAGGCCATAGATTCAAACTTAAACAATATTTTCTCAACCTAGGGTTATCCAACCACAACCATGGCTCTGATACCAAATGAAGGAAACTTGCAGCCATCTAATGACAATTTCCACATAACCTAAAAGAGAAATCTATGCAAATAAGTACTTAGAATCCATTTTCAAGAGAATAGACAACATACCCATGTCAAAGATGACACAAGATATACCATAGGAAAACGCTCAAGAGGGAAAATCCTACCCTCCAAAAGCATCCATCACTCAGGTATTATTCAACAATAAAGATTACAATACGTCTTTAGAGTCCTCCATGAACACCTTTGAATCATCAAGCCCTCTCCAAGAAATCCATGTGAAAAAGAATGTAACCACACATCCCATGCCTTGCTTCAAACCCTCACAAATGCTAACAAGAACTAACCTCAACCCCTTAGCCAAAATAGCCAACTATCCAACCTTAAACAACTACCCTTGTGGTTGCTTTTATAAAAGCAATCTCCCACAAAACCACCAAGTGGTATTACATAAAACCATGTGACTAAAACCATGTCCCCACATTTAATATTGGGTACTTTATTCAAATTACTTTCCCCGATATTAAATAAATACATTTTTACAACTTAACTTATGTCCCAATGTTATATACAACATAAAGTGGCCCCAAGAATATTAACTCCTAGTGATGCACATACATCTAGGTCCCCTAGGTGCACCACACACATAATAATAAATAAATACATTATAACATTATGCAATTTGTACAACACCTAATTCCTAACATAAATGGTAAATTAGGCAAGAAAAATGTAGAATTAAGTGAAGTGATGTGAAGAGGATACAAGGATGGGAAAAATAGGGTTTGGGGGCTATAAATAACATGTTGAGGGATTAAAATCATCATTTTCATTCCTAATATTTCATAAATTGAGAGCTCTATAGTCCTCGAGAGTAAATTTGTGGAGAGAATGGAGGGAATTTTGGAAGGTGATTAGCATGTGAAGAGGGTTAGGACCTATAGATGGTGAGACGACATATAGGAAAAGGTATGTACCCCTACTTGGCTTGTGAATGTGTGCACCTAATACATTTATTATGGTATTTTTTAGGTTTTTATAATTGTTCAACCTTTTTTTATTTTAGCATAATTGACATCGATTTTGATACAATTAATGCTCTAGAATGTAATTCTATAGTAGTTGCACAAAAGGTGTGGAGAGAATGGCAGGCATTTTAGAGGGAAAACATTACACAGAGAGTTTTAGGACCTATGAACGGTGATATAGCACATAGGTAGAGGTATGTACCCCTACTTGGCTTGTGAATGTGTACATTTAATGTATTCATTAGGGTAGTTTTTAGGTTTTTACAATTGTGCAACTTTTTCTGGCACAATTGACATTAGTCTTGGCATAATTGATGTGTTAGTATGCAACTATTGGGAAATCTTGTACACTTGTTATGTAGTTGCACAACTGCTTTGGGATCACATAAATAATAGTATTTAGCACATTTGTTTCAAGTTGTGCAATTGACATCGAGAAAGGTGCAATTGCTTAGGATTTTCACCATTAACACATGAAATGGTGCAATTTCCATGGATTAGCACAATTGATGCATGGAAATGCATAATTTCTAGGGTTAGTGAAAATGACACAATAATTTGTGCATTTGGTTGTGATGACAAAATTGGATAAGTTTTTAGAAAAATGTTAAGAAATGTGTTGGTTAAATTATGTGTGATAGATGAAAAATGGATGGGAGCCACTAATGTCTCTTGAGAGACATTTAGATGCTATTAGAATGAGGTGGCAGCTCACCAAGGATGAGCATTTTTTTCTACGTATGGTCAGATTATATTACGCTACCTATATGCTTGAGATTTGAGTGAATAGGGAGATGACTGGATTGGACAAGTGGTGCTATAGTGAACCAAGCTCCTTGTTGTGTATTGGAGAGGCATCTATTACTCTTGAGGATGTGTGGAGGATCTTGCAGATCCTAATTCATGGTGAGTGGGTTGTCTATGACATGGATGGTGGAGAGATCACCCTAAGTCGAGTATTTATAATAGATGACTTGGGCATAGAGGATTATGAGATCAATTTGGCTTATATATAGGTACACTTTCACACCCTACCAATGTCGGCAGTGGTATTTTAGTGGATTTTTAGTCCTTGATAAGAGATTTTAGGGATTTCCTATTGATTATGGGATAGTGATTGCGAGGATTATTAATGATGAAGTGGTTTATGCATGGGTTCCTTGTGTACTAGCTACTTTATACCACTAACTTCATTAGGTGGTCTATCGATATGGAGCTAGCATAAGCTATTGAGGGACTCTCTTGTACATATGGGTATCAGATCATATATTGATCACACAACCAATAGCTAATAGGGCATGAGAAATTGGATACACATTTGTATATAAATATGATTGTGTATCGACCCATCGTAGACCAGGTTAGGTTATGTGCCCTATTAGAGATGAGCTATAGATGACATGGTCAATTTTACCCAGAGGCCGTAGAGATGGTGTGAGGCATGGTCTAATGATGGAGACCATCTCCCATATTTCTAATAGACCAAATATTTGATTGGTTGTACCACATAGATTATTGAGCTATATTTTTTTTATCAGGTCTATAGACAATTTGGAGAGTAGTAGGATACACCAACAAGTGAGGTTCTTTTTCCCAATCACATAAAGATGTCCTATACTTGGGACCTATTATTAGCCTAGACATAACTATTAATAACTTCAAGGGATTAGTATTTATGCAATGGATACCATATCTAGATATTACTAATGCAAAGACCACACTCACATATGATACTTGGTGAGTAGCGATGAGGCCAACATGATTGAAAAATCCTACAAGTGGAGATGAGAGAGGAGGATAGGATAGGAGGAGTGACACATGAGTATGCCACCAAGAAAATTATGGACATGATGGAGGAGGAGGGGAAGCATGAGATGATGGAGGAGATGGTGGTGGAGGTGGTGGAGTGGGAAAGTACCTATTTCTCATCATGTAGCTATGCCACCACCCATGGTATAGAAAATAGTCTAGTCACCACTAGTGGTGCAATAGGTAAGGCTACCACTAATTGTATAGAAAGTGGGAGGACATGATGGGGATGGATGGGTTGCAACATTGTAGGCCGAAGTTTAGGGCTTGTAAACTCAATTAGCTAGTTTAGGCACAACCGGATAGCATGACAACAGAGAGGGATGTTGTGATTATTTGATTTTAAAGATTAGAGCAGTCTCAGGATTAGATATTTTGTGCAGGGATCAACAGTCAAGATTATTTTTCATATCATAAGATCTATGTAGGAGGCATTATACTATAAATCTATGTATGAGGGATTGGTTCCACTAGAGTTCCAGGCTCCTAACTTCATACATATCCAGTATGATAGATCAAGATCATGAAGATCAATGAGTGAAGGGGTTATGGGACCACCACCTCCTAGATCAGCACTAGGGTAGAGTTGTCAGCAGTGAGAAAGAGGGACAAGATCATCAGGATCACAAAAGCTAGGACCATCAAGGTTGCAATAGCCAACTCCTTCTCATTTTGAGGCATGAAGTTCTCTATAGCCCTTATTGTACAGATGACATTTTGTAGACACACTCTGACTTTTTCCTACGGGTTGATGTATTGTATATTTATGGCTGAAAAACCAATGTACAAATATTGTATATCTATGCATCATGACATATTATTTTTGAGATATATGAGATGAGATTCATTTTTGTTGGTGATAGTTATATGTGTGTTATGTGATGATGTTATGGTTTCTATTTAATGTTAGTGTAATTAAATTAATTTTTACACTTGCATAAGTTAACTTAGGTCATATATTATTTAGTCCTAGGTTGCATCATTTAATAATGGAGTAATGTCCCCTTCCTTGTTTGTAGGGATAAGATTCCTTCTAGAAGATGAGTTGTCCTTCTAGAACTTATCTCAACATTTAATAATTTCCATATAGGGTTCACATGTTGTCACATGTTAGAACATGACACATGGCAACATCTCATGCATCTTAGGTTTTCTCTTTTGCCTATATAATCAGGCATTTTGTACATTTGTAATCATCTAATCTCAACATGGTATCAGAGCTTGTCTAGTGAAACGTCAACCCTTGATCAAGAAAGTTGGTGTGCGAGATTCTTTGCAGGCTAAAGGTTTCCATTAAAGGCTACTTGTTTCCACTAGAGTGCAGATAGAGTCAAATATGAGCTCGCCATTGTCTTCAAAAGGCCTTGAAACCCAAGGATCGTCTGCGTAATCATCAAAATTAAATTCATCAACTCGAGAGCCATCAGAGGTATTTTTGGGTTTGCAAAATCAATCGTACGATCCATACAATTTGCAGTGAAAAATAATCCTGGTCAGTTGTACTCTGAGGCAAAAAAAAATTAGCAGCGGGCCACTTTTCGTTTCAAAAAAATCAGGCTAATATATCTTTTTTTTGGCAAAAAATTATATTTTCTATAGTTGCAGAAAAATAATCACATCGACCTACAATTTTATTATCTTGTCGAATTTTTTGGGATTTGATTTGTTAAATCCCCACCGAGCATATTTTTCCTCCATCGGTATTTATCAAGGATTTTATTTGTTAAATTCGCAGGCATAAATTTTATGTCTTTCGGCATTGGCATTAAAATATTTCCTTTGACACATTTTTCAGTCGACATTTGCAGACTATATATTTCTAGTCAGCATATCTTTTTTTAAAGAGGTTTATTTGATTTTTTAATTGCAAAAATTGCAATATTAAAAAATCATAAAGAATATCATTGTTGGTTTTTTTCTATCGCTCCATAATCTGCAAAGAACCCGTTGGTTGTATTTAATCTTGCAGGAGGTACTGACGACCGTCCTATCAGTATGCCATCATCATTGTTGGGTCCACCACCCATTCATTGACCTTTCTTGTCCATCGCCGCCAGCCCATTCAATTCTCAATGTCGGTTGTTCACTCACTGGTCATTCTCTCTTACCACCGGTGTATCTTGTCGAAGTTCTCAACCAGCCACCGACCACATTCACCACCGGGCCTTGGACCCTTTAGTGACCAAGGGGCCTGCTTGATCCAAGTGGAGCCACCATTGAACCATTGCACCACCCAAGTTCTCAACCCCGCCACAGCTCCAGGAGAAAGCCCTTTTTTTCCAACATTTCCACCACGATCACATCAAGGACCAGGTGCAGCCCGGAGGGGCTAAATTTTTGCTCCTCATTAGCCTGCAAAGTGCCAAATATAGATTTTTTTTCGTTTTATCATAACTTTTCACCAGGGTATCAAAATTCAACAAACGAGATACCATCGAAAAGAGAATTCCGAGCAATTTCCAATGGTGACATCCATTCTACAAAATTTTTCTTGTAGAAAATTCTACAGCCAACTGAAGGAAAAACCCTAATTTGGGCATAAAGGATCATATCTTTGTAACCGTTCATCGGATTTCGGTGATTCCAGCAGTATCAGGAAGATATTTCAGAGTTTTTTTCATCAATCCAGACATCTTGATTAGTTTCAGATCCAGGTACTCTTGTTGATTTTTTCAGTTTGGTGCATTTGTTCAATAACTTGGATATCCTGAAGCTTGGGAAAAGATTTCTTGATCTGGGTAGCATCACTTCAGTTGTACATCATATTTGGAAGCTTCTATTTGTTGTTGAAGGTCATTTGTCTTTGTATTTTTTGGAGAAAGTTCATTATGGGGCTTGCATATACTCCTTCTTTGGTTATGTTGCACAAGGGAAACTATCAATAATGGCAAGATGGGATCGTCCACCATCTCCAATCACTTGATCCATTGCTTCATGTGTATGGTATAGTTCCTCATCCAAGTGAAGGTATTCATGAACTTGCTTGGAGTTGCAACAGATACACTATTTTGGAGATCATTGAGATGCAAGTTGATTGTGATGTTTTGAGATCTATTGATCATTGTGATTGTCCTCACATCCTTTGGATTAAGCTTTGGGAGATATATGGAGGATCAGACACTCCACCCTTCCCCGATGGTCATGATTCAGAATGTCATTCCTCATATCAGATACCCCACGATGATATTGTTGTGCAGGAGGTTGATTACCTTGAATCTTCTGAAGAGGTTGACAAGGTTCCCTCATATGCTTCTTCTCCATTAGAGACTATTGTTATCCCTTCACATTCAATGATTCCTTGTCCATATTCATTGATTGAGGCTTCCACTATAATCATTCATTAGGACACCTTCAGTTTTCTAGACTTGACATCACAGGATGGCTTCGTTTTAGGTATCACTAACTTGGCTACTTCTACAGGTTTGGAGGAAATTATTGAGGGGATATCACTCCTCTATTCAAATCCACCTTTGGAGAGTTTTCTTGAGTCTCCACATCCCTTTGTCTCAACCTTGGTTAGGAATCCAAAGACTATCTTGGAGGCACTTGGTTTCTCTTCAGATATTTCATATATGAGACTTCTTCCCTATCATTTCGTTTAGGATTTGAGGTTTCTTCAGCATCCACCATTGGATTTGCTTCTTCCTAGTGGGAGACATGTGGTTTGGACACCTTCGTTGCTTTAAACTTATTTCAGTGGTTTTGAAGAAACTTCATTCAAGGGGGGCTATCAAGTCTCCATCATATCCATCACATCATCGTCTTTGGATATTGTTCAACATCAATTTTTGCATCGTCTTGGTTTGTTACCCTCTTCATTGTTTGGGACTATGGCATCTTCATCATCAGGCAAGGAGACACATGATCAAAGTTCAGAGACATCATCGACATCCACTTTCATCCTTCCTTCCTTCAATTGCTATTTGGAATGGGAAGCA
>VDFB02000015.1:424428060-424516389 GCA_007258455.2 Sequoia sempervirens
TAGCCCATTGATCATCAAACGTATCATCTTGCCTCAAGCCGCTTATCATCTCTTCCATCTTGCATGATTGAACTTCTTCATCAAGGATCATTCCTTCCTGAAGTGTATTGGAATCACTTCTTTCTTCATGTTCTCCTCCTCGGATGAATGAACGTTGGAAATTTCCCACGCCATCTCCACTTTGAGCTAAGTCCTCCATTTTTGGTTCTTGAGGATCTTTGATAACTTGCAATCTTATATGTTCATTCACCTCAGTATGCTGACAGTCGCCTTGGGTGGTTCCTCTTGCTTGAATGTATTCCATTTCTTCTTTGATCTTTGCTCCAATGGCTTCTCGTTCCAGTGTGATATAGGAATAATCTTCATCTACTTGATCCCCAAGCTCGATCACATTATCCTGTTGTGACTTATTCTCCATGCCATTAGATGACATTGTTGCGTCTTCTTCATTTGGTGCTAAAAATACTCGTGTAACATATTCAATCCATCCTTTGTCCTTGAAACATCCATATGGTAGCTGTGGTAATCCGAGGTGACATCTGGCATAGTGGATAGCCTCTTCACATGATGCGCAAGTAAACTCTGGATGAGGTGCATTGTGAATCCGACACCAACGAGGGAGCATAACACCATTCAATTGAACATTACCCAGCTTTATCTGAGTTTCGACCCTAAGTATATACCTTGTGAAGGCCTCATATATAACTTCTGGAATGCTATAATCATCAGGCTCTATATCCAACACTCCTGGCTTGGGAACATCCCAAAAGAAAATTTTCCCTTGGAGAACAAGTTCTATCCTTGACAAGAATGTCAAGCAATTCATTTCATCATGTTTGGTGGTTTCATGAATCCGGCATCTTTCTGACAAAGCAAACTTGGACAACTTCCTGGGGTATAGTTGTGCACTCAATTTTCTTTGGATCTGAGCAATATGGAATGGATGCCCATCCATTGAGAAATCTTCTTTTGGATTTTCCATTTCTAATTTTTTTACTTTTTTTGGATTTTTTGATATAAAAGAGATCTAACATATCTCTGATTTGGCGTTTCAAAGCTCATACTGGCTCCTTCCAGCTGAATTTCCTTACTTGTGAAAACAATCTAATGTTCGCCCTCCTTCTAGCGCCAATTCATGTTGATGAGTGTTTTATCATTCACCAAACATCAGAATAAAAATGTCCAAAGACACTCTATCCTCTCTTGAAAAACCACCGCGTAGGCGATTCCAAGGTTTCTTTAGTCGGGTCTCGACGTGTGGATAAGTTCAGTGGTCGTTGTGATTTGCTGGTAATGAACAAGGGGACTTACGTAAGAATAATCTTCACAAGTTCGGGACTTAGGAAATTTATCGTTGATGGCTCTTAGTTGGGACTTTCAATGGATCTCAAAAAAAATGGCAAAAAGAATAGGGTTTAGAGAGTCTAGTCTAAGCCTAAGAAATCAAGAGACAGTAACAACTTGATGAAGCGAAATAAACCACATTTTGTTTTGCCTCCTGTTGGACAACATACGCAAAAATGGGTGCAATCTTCAAAGGGGTTGTGAGAATGATATTCAAACCTTGGGTAAGGTTGAAGTTAGGCTTCCACACTTAGGAGCTCAGGCTAACTTTACGCATCGGATGAAAATCATCCATCCGAAGAAAGTATGAGCTACACTTCACCAATGAGTCGATACGATCAATCTTTCATTCAATTAACAACTTTTCAAAGCAAATTCTATTTAATCTAACTTTAATTCTAATCTATGGCGGAAGATAATATGTAACCTCGCTTACTATTCAACAATAAGAAGTGATTCAAGGCAAATCATGCTCAAGAGCTTTTATCATTCAAAATAGTCTCAATGCGACAATATACATAACAAGTCTCCACACCTTACAAATGAGGGGGCGAGCTCAATTTATAGGCTCCCCAATTACAATTCAATGGCCAAGATTAATTTCAAATCAACGGCCGAGATTACAAAATAAAACCCTAATTAGGGTTTGTCACTTTCGACCAATGAGAAAATTTCATTTGAGGACACTTGTCCCTTTTGCTAAATATAAATCAACAATAAAATAGAAAGTTGTTATATGTTGATTTGGAACAATTTGATTGGTTGGAAGATGAGGAGGCGCCACCTCAGCATGCTGGATGTCTTCCTTGGTTGCTTCATTTTCCTTCCACGCACTTGCCTTAGAATATTTTCCCTGCCGATGACTCTATCTGTTGTGCTTGTTCCTTCCTAGCTTTCACCTTGGATTCCCTTTCAAGTGTCTAGAATTTGGAGAAGAATGCCTTTGTGCTTTTTCCACAATGGAGGAAATTGGAATTTCCTCTATGAAGTATTTCCTAGACTTAGCCAAATTTTGGCTATTCAGGTTCATTTTGTAACATCATCTAGATCATTCAACACCATGCTCGAACGAACTTTTCCTGTGGATTTGCCTTCAATTCTGAATCTGGCTTGTGCTATGTAGGACAAATTCCATCCCTGGACAAGAATTTTATTCACTTCCTCTTTTTTTTCTTCTTCACCCTTCCTGATTTCCGTCCAACACTTAGTGAATTCCTCTAGCCAATTTTCTCGTCCTCTCCTTGGGCGGACTTCATATGAGCTTGGACGTTTTCTCTCTCGGCCTAAGTCAGACTTCAAGCCACTTTGGAAAAACATGTCTAGGGAGAAGTCGAACTTTATCATGCTTGTGCCATTTCTCAGTTGAGAAAAGTCGGATTTGCTAGTGGTTTCGCCATCTTATCTTTATGCTGGGCGAACCTTCTCAACACTTTGACATTTCTTTTCTTGGTCTAGGTCGGACTTTGCATCATGTTTGCTATTGTACTTAGCAGATCTAATACCTTCTCCAAGCAAAGTCGGAAAAGTTTTGGACATGTTGAGCTTGGGAAAAGTCAGACTTTCTCATGCTGGTGCCATCTTTTTCCCTCCATTCCATGCCTTTGCTTCTTCTTTGAAGACTCGCCTCGCGTCGTCATCCACCTGCAAGAAATAAAATAAACAAATTCAGATTTTCTCTCTCCTGAATTTTTACCACTCTCTCTCCTGAAGTCACGATGAATTTAATTTTTCCCTTCGGATTTTATCTCTGGCTGGCACAAATTATCTTCCTCCAAAACATTGTCTGGCGAATTTGATTTTGTCCAAGGCATATTAAAATATTTTAATTTATTCCAACCCGTTCGTCTTCGACCCATGGCTATTTCGATTGTTCTTCCGTTTTTCTTGGCTGAGAGTGTATTTTCCGATTTCGTCCTTAATTTTGTCTAGCCAAACCAAAATTCAAGCCATTCCGTCAAAGATTTCATTGCCAGATCCTCATTTTTCTTTGCCGAATCGAGATTTTAAGCTTATTTTGCTATGCCAAAGTCAAATATTTCCTTGCTCAGTCGAATTTTTATAGGCAATATCCTCGTCTGAATGACTTTGTTAGGCGACTTTCCTTGATGTCTGACATATTCTTCATCCTTTGGTCGAGGACGATCCTTCCTTTCCTTTTACCTCGTGCATTTTTCTTTTTAGCCAAAGTTGACAATTTCTTCGCATTTTCCATACTTAGGCAAATTTTGCCTCTTTTTCCCTCATTGTGTTAGGCATATTCCGCTTCATTCTTCGCCATATCCTGACGTTCTTTAGCACATGTCCTTTCAATCTTGGCATTTATCCTCTCGAAAGTGTCCGGATGTCTAGCCAACGTCTTCATTTCTCATCCATTAGCCTCTATACTTAGGTGAATTTTAGAACTTTTCTTTGGATTTGGCCTTGACACTTAGCCAAAAATCATCATCCTATCACCTTGGGCGGACTTCCTTGACATTTTGGACGAAGACTATGGATGTCTTTGGATACTTTGCTAGCTTCTTCCAAGTGCATGGTGGACATTTCTTAAATCTTTGGGATGAGCATCTTGGACGTCCCTCTTTTCTAGGGCGAATTTCTTTAACTCTTTAGCATTTGCTTATCCTTTGGAAAGGATTTTCCTCCTTTTTAGCTCTCATACTTAGCCAAATTTCGAAGTTTTCTCTCTTGGTAGGCATCAATACTTAGTAAAATTTCAATTTTCCTTCACTTCACATGCCTAGGCGGACTTTACTTGACCTTCAGCCAAGTCCCACCTTTCAAGGGCGGACTTGCTTAACCTTTTGGACGAGCTTCTAAGCATAGGGCGGACTTTAGAGGGGTCAAGGATGAGCTGGGCGGACTTTGAATGACCTTAGGATATGCACCTTTGCTGCTGGGCGGATTTTAGAACCTTTTGGCACCTCCTTTCTTGTGGATGGCGGACTTTAGAGGACTTTAGGATGTGCAAGGCGGACTTTGGATGATGCTAGGATGTGCTTCCTTCAAGATGGCGGACTTCAACATCTTTTGGCATGTGCACCTTGATGCTAAGGCGGACTTCAAGACTCTTTGGCACATCCTTGGCGGACTTTGGAAGTTCCTTGACATTGCCTCTTGTTGCATTTGTTTGCCATCAGACTTCTTTCAAGGGTGGACTTGGCTGATGGTCTGGCCATTGGCTCATTTGACTTAGACATTTCCAAGGGCGGACTTCATTACTTTGTTGGCCATTGCTCAGATTTTGTGCCATTGATTGCTTGGCTGAAGCTTCACCATTGACTGTGAGCTGAAAGTCTTCCATACTTAGGCGAATGTCTCAGTTTTCTCCATGAATAGATGTTCAGTTTTGCCCAGATTTCTCCTGAATTTCCAGATTCTCCATGAATGTTCAGTCATTATCTCAGATTTCCGATGAGTTTCTCAGATTTTTCCATGAATTGCTTGGATTTCTTGACTGGTTCGTCAAATTTTCAACCATCTTTAGTGCTCTTTACCAGATTTCTCTGTAATTTTCCAGAATTTCTCACCATTTTTGAACGAATTTTCCAGATTTTTCGAAATTTTTTTTCAAAATTTTCATTTCGATTTTCTGAGAGATCTATTGAGTTTTTCGAACTTCTGAGTGCGTTTTCAGAACTCGGGACCCTTCTAAAAATAGAAACTTTCCAAAAATAACAACTTTCCAAAAATAGACCCTAAAAAATAGGGATCCCAGAAATGCCCAAAAGTGCCAAAAAAGTAGGTCCTAAAAAATAGGGGGCCCGGGGTGAGAAACCCTAAAAATTTGGAAGTGTCGGATTTGACTGAAACGAAAGTCGATCTTCGCCTCCCAGGCCTTCTAAGCACGATGGTGACGTTTACGCGCTGATTCAAGCATGGATTCTTGACTTGGCTCAGATGACTCTCGGCAGACTGACTGACTTAGAACCCTCAACATGATGACCTCATTGTAAAAAGACAAGTGACATGCAACTGCAACACCGAGGCAAAAAGCGAAAACAGGGGGTCCCCATTTGCAATGGGGCGATGTGTGAAATGGTCACAACAGGACCATGTAAGATTCTAAGGAAGTTTTATTATGGAAATGCATATGAAGTGGACTTACTGGAGACATTGGGTATATCACTTATTTTCAATGTTGCCGACATACATGAGCTTCATAAAGGAGAATCAAGTGGCAGTAGTGATGAAATGGATTTGAAGGAGCAGTTACCACATCAAGAACTAGAGGAAATTGAACAGATTTTGGACACCATAACCGAAAGGAGTATACAAAACAAGAAATACAAAGAATATCTTGTGAAATGGAAAGGCAGACCAATGGAGGATTCATCATGGATTTCTCAGGATGAGGTGGACCATCTTGGTTTTCCTCTTAGCCCTGGAAAGTGAGGGACTCACTTTTCTTCCAACCCTGAGTGTCTGGTGCAGGAGAATCCCTAGTTGTAAAGCAATCCTATATCAACCAAAAAAAATAGTTCTTTTCTTGCATTGCATTCAGTAGTAGTTCATTCCATATTTTACCACATCTTTCTTTCTTAGCTCATAGAGTAGGATATAGCATCTACACATTGATTTCTACTACATATCCAAATTTTAGATCATTTGCATTTACCTACCAAAATTTATCACTCTTAGAAATTCACTTTGTTATCTATCAAAGCATTTGGGGTTGACCCGGTCTAGATTTCTTAGTGTGGACCTATTCTAGATCATACGGGGCTTAATTGAACATCACACAAGCATCTTAGGTTGGTTGGGACCTATCTTGAAGATTCATAAATTAATTCATCATGCGTGGAGTTAATTCTTCTTATCTTGAGGCCGACATTCATATTTGAGCATTCATCAGATTATCAACCCTTGTGGCCAATGGGGATCTATTTTAAAGCTCGAGGAACATATTTATAAGCATTGTAACCATTTGTAGAAGGCAATTTATTAGTTAGTAGTTCATCATTAGATTGATTCGTTATATTTTCAAAATAACCCTTCGAAGGCATGTAATAAGGCTTATAGGATAGTGGTATGTTGTAAGCCTGTAAGGAAAGGCCTGTCAGCCTAGATATTCGCCCTTGTGGCTAATGTTGCATGTAAGCATTCTACATTTATGAAGATTCATGTTCACATATCTCTTTTCTATGTAATTTCCATTGTGTTGACACATTGTTGCATGGTTTGGACTGTTCCTTCTTGAACCCTCCTACTATGACTGCACCATTTGATATAGCCAATATCAAACATCAATTCTAGATATTAAATTTGGACACTAACTTGTAAGAAAAAGCTCCTCAAATAAGGAGGTCTACCTAATAGAAGAGGCCTCCAATAAAATATGAAGATTATTAGTTATTGATCTCTGATCAATTATAGCCTGCAACTTTCAAAGAGGCTTGCAAGGATGTCAATTGTGAGAAATGGATGGAAGCAATGCAAGAAAAAATAGAGTCTTTGGTGGCACATGATACTTGGGATTTGGTCACCCTTCCATCAAATTGAAAACCATTAAAGAATAAATGGGTGTAGAGGTTAAAAGAAGAAGATGGAAGTAGTAAACGCTACATGGCTAGATTGGTAGTGAAAGGCTTTGATCAAAAAAAGGGAATTCATTTTAATGAGATTTTCTTGTCAGTTGTGAAAATGACAACCATTCGAACAGTTGGGCATGGCAGTTGTATGGGATCTTGAGCTTGAGAAACTTGACATCAAAACCACTTTTCTTCTTGGAGATATTGAAGAAGAGTTGTATATGGAGCAGCCTGAAGACTTCACTAAATAAGGTCAGGAGCATTTATATTGTAGATTGAAGTGAAGTTTGTATGGGCTCAAACAAGTCCTGAGGCAGTGGTACCTCAAGTTCGATAGCTTCATGACTAGGCATCACTTTACTTGTTGCGAATCTAACCCATGTGTTTACTACAAGAAGCTTGGTAATGGTGAGTTTGTTCTCCTATTACTTTATGTCGATGACATGTTGGTTACTGGCACTAGCATGAGGATAGTTCATGCATTGAAGCAACATTTGGCCCAATGTTTTTTATTGAAATATTTAGGGGAAGTGAAGAGGATTCTTGGGATGACAATAATCAGGGATAGACAAAAGAGAGAAATTAGATTGTCTCGAGAGAAGTATATTTCCAAAATCTTGGATAGGTTCAACATGAAGAATTCCAAGCCTGTTAGTACCCCATTGGCTGATCATTTTCGCTTATCATCAGCAATGTGTCCAAAAACTTAAGAATATCAAGAACACATAAAGTGTGTTCCATACTCATCAACAATTGGGAGTCTCATGTATGCCATGGTTTGTACTCATCTAGATATTGCTCATGCAATGGGAGTTGTGAAAACATTTATGATCAATCTGGGTAAATATCATTGGTAGGTGGTAAAGTGGATATTACGGTACCTGAAAGGTATTTCAGACCATGTTTTGTGATTTGGAGGATAGGACACTTAGTTAAGAGGGTATGCTTACTTTGATATGGCTAGAGATTTGGACAAATAGAGGTCTACAATAGGTTGTGTTTACATTTTTTGGGGCTACAATTAGTTGAGTTTCATGGTTTCCACAAGTGGTTGCACTCTCTTCTACCGAGGCAAAATATATTACTCTCACCGAAGGAGCAAAGGAAATGACATGGTTATAGTGGTTATTGGGAGAATTTTGGTATAAGTAATTTATTTTAACTTTTTTTTGTGATAGCAACAATGCTATTCACTTGGCAAAGAACTCTACCTTTCATAATAGAACCAAGCATATAGAACTACGATATCATTTTATTTGACATGTACTTGAAGAGGGTAAGTTGCAGGTGGAGAAAATTGATACAAAAATGAATCTAGTTGATGCATTGACTAAGATGGTATCAAGAGAGAAGATCAAGTTTTTTAGAGCTTCTCTCGACATTTTCAAGATATGAAAATAAGCCTGGAGTGGGGGATATCCTTGAGCAGCTCTCTTGCAACAATGATTAGACTTCAAGTGGGAGATTGTTGATATTGTGAATCCCAATCGATCCATCAATTATAAGTGATCATTCTTGGTGTTTTGTCTTCTTTTCTTTTTCCCTCTCATATTCCTTTGTTGGGTTAATTTCAAGAAGCCTTTTTTGGAGGTTGATTGATGATATATAAAAAGCATTGTAGTGCATTGAGCTACTGAAAAATGTAGTGTAACAGAATTATTAAAGAGATCACATGCTTCCTATAGATGTAGCCTTTTATGGTGAACCATGTTAAAAAATGGTGTTATGTTTTGTCTTATTGTTTTGTATCTCTATTTATATTTCTGAGTCTAATTTTTTGCTTAGATCTTTCTTTTCATTATGCTTCAATCTACATAACAGCTATTATCTTTGTATTATGTGATTCTTTTGAATCATCTTGTTCAACCTCATTTTGTTTTGTGTTAGCCCTTATTTCATCATTTTCACCAATTTGTTCATTTTGAACCTCCTTATTGGGTTCAATTCTCCCTCTCATGCTCCTCAACTATTATTTCCTCTTCAAGAAATTCTTTCTAAGCTTCCCCACCAACCACTCTATCTTCCTCTATCGCCAACTTATGTTGAGTATCCTCCTCTTGAATTGGGAAGGAGGAGAAGGTGGATATTGTTAGGATTATGGAAGCCTTGCAACATGAGCATGAAGTATGGATGGTTTGTGTTGGTTGTTTCTGTGTTGTCATTGATGTCAATATGGTAATAACTATATGAGAAGTCTACTTGGTTTACCAAAATCTATTCTTTGCTGATAATACTTTTTTGTGATGGATCAGTGTGTTGGTATTTGAGTTTGGAATTCAACGAAAAATCTGATATGACTCTAATCTCTTAACCATGTTATCATGACTCATTCAGAAATCTATATCCTCAATCTTGAGACATGTTTGGTTGTGAGCAGAAATTTATCTCTGATAGAGTTAACTATGCATTCTACTATTGTTCCTTACTTGGCATATTGTGTGGGAGACTCCTCATTTTATTAAGGTGAACATTCTTATGTTGTGGTTTTGTTGGTAGTCTCTATGTTGGTGGTATGATAGGAAATTAATGTGTTCTTAGATATGGAAGGTGTTTTCTTTGAGTTTTATTTGTTGGTTTGGAGAATTGTGTTCTAGTCTTGATCGACATAGCGTATGCAATACATTATGGAGACTAGTTAGGATTTATGGATGTTAGCCGACTTGGTATAATGCACTACATGGATAAAATGTTTAAATCATATATGGTGCCGACAAAGAGAGTTTTGATTTTTTTTTTATATAATTAGGCCAACCTAATTGATGAATAAGATACACTTGTATATATATAAGATGCTTTGAGGAATGAGAAGGAGATATGTGGAGAGAGTGAAGTGTGGAGTGTGAGTAGAAGTTTGTGTGGAAGAAAGGTCTAAGCTAAATGCTTTATCAGTTGTGGATTTGTATAGATTTGTTGAGTGACTATTGTGTGAGGCAATATTTTATATTCTGAGTTTCATTGGAACTGAACCCTGCACATTGAAGGTGTATTCTATCAGTTCAATCTTTTGGCAGTTAGCCACTATCTTTGTATCTTGGTGGTTAGCCATCTTTTGTACTTAGGCACTGAGTCTTTCAATGAAAATGAGTCCTGGTAGTGAGCCCTATAATATTTTTTATCTGGATATAATATATTGTGAGTTAATCCTCACTGTTGTTTTTTCCTTTTTGGGTTTTCCACGTAAAAATCCTGGGGTTCATGTGTATGGTTGCATTGATTAGTTTTTATGTTCCTTCTTGTTGATTCAGTTAGAATTGTGACAATGATTAGATGGATTTTATTATGGTTCTATGGAATACTAATTCACCCCCCCACTCTAAGTATTCTGGATGTTCAACAATTGGTAATAGAGCTTTGTTCCTTGGAAGAAGCCTAACAACTTGAGGAAGGTCTCAAAATTTGAGTATAAGAAAAAATTACCTCGAGTAGTCTCTACGACATATTTAGAAGAAATAGAAGATTTGAAGAACAACTTGATGAAAGCGAATGAGTATATTGAAAATTTGCAATGTAAAAGTGTTGAAGCATGTATCTATTGGTTAAAGCAGATGAAATTGTCTCTAGCCTGTTGCAATAATTGGATGAGAAGAAAACAACTAAAGAATGTCAGGAAATTGAAATTGAAAGGAAGATAGATGAATGCATAAAGCTTGAGGAAGAAGTAGAAATCTTGAGATCTGATCTAGAAAAGGAAAGAAGTTTTGAAAACAAAATTAAGATAAGCTCGAAAATGCTTGATGAATTGATTACTTCTCAAAGATCGGCAATGGATAAGAGTGGTTTAGGATTTGAGGAAGGTCAAAGTTCTAAAGCGAAGCAATCCACTGGTAAGAAGACTCGATGTAAAGATGGAAAAATCAAGGATCTAAGAAAGAATTCCTAAAGAACTCCTATCAAATGACATGATGCTAAAAGGTATTTATCTTTCAATGGTGTTTGTTATTACTACAAGAAATTTGATTATAAGGCAAAGGACTACAAAAGTAAAATGAATGATTCTTTATCATTCTCCAGAAAATTTCTAAAGTGCAAGAAGATTGGATATAAAATTAGTCTATTGAATAAAACATAATGGAAAGAATAATGTTGTTTGTTGTAAGTGCAACAATCTAGAACACCATGTTAATAACTACAGAAAGAATAATTATCTGGTGAAGAAGCATGATCAAATAATTGATCCAGAAGAAGCAAGAAAGGAAATGAAAAGGATTTGGAGAAAGGAATGAAAGCAAGTTGAATTGGAATTATCATTCTTATCTATGCCTGTTGGCCTCCTCTAATGGTTTAATAACTAAGCCCTTAGAGCTGTGACTTAGAGATTGGACATCTGCACTAAGTAGCTATCTTACTCATCATGAAGGTACATTTCCTTGTCAACCTAGGGACGTAAACTTGAAATGGATCAGCACTGTATGTGCACTAGGACTCTATTGTAGTCATCCATAAACTAGAAAAAAAAACAATACTAGAAATGAAATGTTGTAAAGAAATCAACTTAAGCACTGAGCATACATCAACAACTACACTAACCATCAACAACTAGACTGGAAATGAAAGATAGAAATGGAAATCTCAGCAAATAGATAGGAAACTACTTTGTCTACCTTGGTTGTAGGAACAGTCACAAAATAAAATTTTAGTGGTTGTAGGAACAGGCAGATGCTGAAACTAAAACTAATTACTGAATAGAAAATAACTTTTAAACTAAATAGGTGGAATTCTCACCAAGTGGGCCCCCTTGAGTGAGCCTCCCTTAAGCTAACTCAAATGCATCAACTCAGAATATCATATTATTTTTTGAAAACATGATTACAAAATCTCAGCAATATGACTGTATTACTAAAACTGGAAAATGCAAGTAAAATCTCAGAACATCCAACCTTATGAAAAAGGGTATCTAACCATTATTTATAGAGAGAAAACTACTAATCAACCCTAACTACCTAGGCAGTTGACTCCATCAAAATAGGAGGACTCCACTTATTGAAAGCATAGAAAAAGAGGGAGGAAGTTATCCATGTGCAAATTCGGTCAAAGCAGACATTCCCAACGAGAATCTAGCACAACACACGCCCTAGATTTTCTCAATAAAAAAATATGACCTTTAAAGGTAGTTACAATATTTTATTCAAATTAGGAATTTCCCCCCATTGGAAATTCTCCCTCCTTTGACCTCTTAATGATCATCTTCTTAACTTTCTTGGCAACTGACCAGCTAGCAAGAGTTCCTTTCACTTGGCAAGCTTTGTTGACATCAACATCTTAGTGTAAACCTACATAATGACATTAGCACACACAAAAAATTGCATATATATAATTACCTTAAAGTAACATCCATTCAACCACATGTAAAATTAACATAGATAACTCACATAGCATGTTAATGTCATTAAAAGTCACAAGGATAAACTTATGTCGAAGGTTTATGGTTTTAAGGAAATAACAAGGAAAATGTCAACAACAAAGTGCCAAATTTTATGGTAACAACAACAAATATATAATAAACCCTATCAAAATTGAGTCATTAATTGGACTCATCATTCCCCCCCAACCTAATGTTTTGTTGGTCCTCCAGCAGAGGGAGCACTATCCTTTTACCTAGTCAATTCTCTAAAGTCACCAACTGCCAACTGTCCCACATCAGTCTTTGTAGTGTCTAAATTGGGATCCTAGTAGAATCCTTGCTTGTTCTCCAATTTGTTCCATCTTTCCCTTTCTGCATCTATGTCATACCGATAAAAATTGTAATCTAGCATAGGCTAGATTAGAGTAGGTGGCTAAAATTTTAATGGAAGCCAATATTGCTGCCTCATCCTTCCAATCTATATGTATCTTCCAACTCGTTTGCATGCTGCAGCATAATTTTGCAAAGAGTAGGGTTCATCTTGTTTCAACTCATCTAGAAAACTGTTCCACCTCTGTGATAAGTACCCCATTACTGATTTCCCTATAGTTTTAGCTACCTTCTCATATTCCTTGTAGGCCTCTTCTCTAATAGGCATGATCCTATTCTTGTAGCTTGGGCGATAAAGAATCCTGTGCCATGTTTGGTAAATGTCTGCAGGGTTACTAGATTCAACCCTGAGAGGCAAGGGAGTATGAAATTCTCTTTCCCTATAAGTTCTAAACTATTGCCCCCAACTAATTTCATTTTGAATCCAAGACATAAATTCCCTTAAATGGATATCTCCAATATACAGTAAGGGATTCCAATCATGATCATTAGTCACAACATAATTATGCAAGTATAGTTCACACAACAAATTTTTAACTTCAGGTGGGAAAAATTGATAGGCCTGGAAAAATTCATGAGTGTCAAGAGAAGGACTCAAACCTGAAATAATCCTTGATAGTTTAAAGGAAAGATTTCGCTCCTTCAAATGTAGGGCATACACTCTTGGAGGAGTTTTGCAAACCATCATTTGAGGTACTAAAGCTACCACATTATCTACCTTTTCCTTCAAGGCAACAATTTCTGCATTCTTTTCTTCAATTTCCGTATATTTCTTTTTAATCTCATCCTGTAGCTTGTGTTTTTCCTTTTTTCCATTCCTCCTCTTTTCTTTGCATCTCACTCTATAGGTTCAAAGCTACATCATTCCATGAAAAGGTAGGAGGTTTATGTGTTCCTACCAAAATATTCCTTTGCACTGATTCTTGTTGTTCAAATAACACCAGTTGCAGTGATTTTGGTTGTTCATCTTGCTCTAGCTATAGGGGTTCTTGATCCTCATCTTTCTCTTGATTCTCAACCTATTCTACAATAGTAGCAACCTCTACTAATCTTATATTTGCTTGTTCTTCAAAAATATCTTTTTCTTCAACATTTACCTGCCCTATTGGGGCTTTTGTCTCTTCCCTAGATGTTTTTCTAAGCCTAGGGATTCTCTTTGGAGGTATATCAATGGCTGGACCAACTAGCTTTGATTTCTTAGGAGGGATTTTATGTTTTTATTTGGCTGCAGGAGGAATATTGTCATCAGCCTTTCATTTTATAGGGCTTGGTGTTACTTTTTCTACCATTTGCTTCTTGGCCTTCCCCTTTCTCATCTCTGCCTCTCTCATTTGTGCCTCCTCTCTCCTAAGGGCAGCCCTATTTTGAATTGGGGTTTTAGGAAGAGAATTAACATCAAGATCTGAGGATGAACTTTCCTCATCTGAATATTTTGACTCAGAAGAACCAATTTATATAGCTTTTTCGGCTGCACGAAGGCTTATGCTAGGGTTTGCACTAGAGGTGGAAGCTCCAGGAGTGGTTTCAACAACCATCACTTCCCTACTAATCCTATGAGGTTGAGGCTAACCTCTAGGTCACACATTTTCTGGTCTAAACTGATTATTGTTTATAAATTCCTCCCATGTCATATCAGACACCTCTTACAAAGATTTCTCTACTAATAATTTTATCAAACAATGGTGAGGGACAGAATTATCCCTACCTTTTGTGTTTCATCTTCCATGATTGCAAGGAGGTGATACAACACATTGGGTACGTTCATTCTTCTTCCATGTCTCATATGGTTCAGGAGCTTAAAATGCATAAAGTGGAGGGAGGATTGGCGGCCTTCACAAGTAATATACTTGACAATGTGGATGACTACTTGTTTACATAGCTCTGGCAGAGAAGTTCTCTTCATACCTTGCTTATCTACAACCAATGGAGGGTCACTGGGTTCAATAAATTCAGCCCTGGTTGACCTTGAATCTCTGGTAGTAGGGTATGGCTCTCCATCGACAAATAAACCTATTACCTCTGCAATTCTCTCCTCAGTAGAGATCACCTCTAACCCTTTTACCATTGCCTTCCTCTCAGAGAGTGTCTATGCAAATTCTAGCACAATGTCCTCATTGTAGTTGTCAAGTTTCAGGATATAATCCAGCCATCCACAATTCCTGAACTCAACCAAAGAAAGTGCATCCTGCATTACCACATCATGAACTATGGGTCCATTCCTAATTAGCTGGCCTCCCATTATTTCAGTTGCCTGCAATCAAACAAGCACTTCTACAAAATTCCCTTTCCTGCAATATTTCTTTGAAAACCCAATTTCTTCTTCTTCCTACAAATCCTCTGTAGTACTAACGCTAATGTCATGTAGCTCTCCAATTTACCTTTTTGGTGACATTTAAAATTGTGATTAGGGAAATAAGGAATCATAAATGAAGGGTATCATCAAGAAAAATGGCAGCGGTTCAGTGTCCTTCCACACATGCAAGCCGTCATTTCACTCTATCATTCAAATTGGCTTATTTCAAATTTTCTGGCATGGATGACATGTGGACTTGTGAGTTGACAGTCTCCCCACCAACCTAAATTAGAGCATGTGTCTACACTGGCTGGGTGGTAAGTATGATTTGACAGGGCAGGGTACAATTATATGCTATGTGAAATATCAACATTAATTTATAGTAATTAAATAAATCCACTAAAGATAATTAAGATATAACAGATTGTCACGCACGTACATGAAATTTTGGAGTATCTTTTGCAAAGAATGTGGAGAAAGTACTAGTTACCTTTAAAAGTATAGCTGAGAAATTAATGCAGTGGTGATAGAATGAAGTGATGGCGAAGTGAAGTGATGGTGGAGTTATGGAAGAGAGAGAAGATGGAGATGGATGGGTGGATGAATTTATTAGTGAAGAAGTGGATTCCCACAAAAGTGGAGATCTTTATTATGAAGTGATTGCATGTGTACCTAGATTAGTCAGAAGGAGGGACACTAGGTCCACTTCCTTTGGTTGCAGGAAGTTTAGAGGTTTGGTGTTGAATAAACTGTTGCATGAATTCTTCCTTGGAAGCTAGTTTATGATACATCCTTAAACGGTGACCGTTGACCAAGAGTTTGAATCTAACAACGTCAATGGTTGTGAGTTGTACAACACCATTGGGGAAGACTTCTACAACTTCATACAGTTTCAACCACCTTGTCTATAGCTTGCCTACATTATCTTGATATCAGTCATAAAGGAGTGCCCAGTCACCTAGCTGGAACTGCTTTTCCTTTATGTATTTGTCATGCCATTTGGCCCTCTGATTTTGCACTATCTTAGTATGATGAAGGGTTGACTTTCTCATCTCATCCAAAGCATTCAGCTACATGATTTTGTCCTTTTCTACCTCGGATATGTCTATCCAAAGATCTAGTGCAGTCCTAAGAGTTTTATGCTCAAACTCAATAGGCATCATAGTTGTCTTCCCATATAGTAATTCAAAAGGAGTGAAACCTATGGTTGTCTTCTAGGTGGTCCTATAAGCCCAGATACCTTC
This sequence comes from Sequoia sempervirens, assembly GCA_007258455.2. Taxonomy (NCBI): domain Eukaryota; kingdom Viridiplantae; phylum Streptophyta; class Pinopsida; order Cupressales; family Cupressaceae; genus Sequoia; species Sequoia sempervirens. The sequence continues at coordinate 424,444,201 of VDFB02000015.1, forward strand.
AGGCAACCTATTTTCCCAATCTTTCCTGTGAATAGCCACTATTTTGGTTAGAATTGCCTCAATTTCCCTAATGGTCACCTCAAACTAGCCATTGGCCTAAGGGTGATAAGGGGTAGATTTCTTGTGCCTCACATTATATTAATTGACCAATGTTGTGACAAGGGTTGATGTAAACTGAGCCCCTTGATCAGTCACTATCTCCCTTGGGACCCTATAACGAGTGAAGATTTCCTCATAAAGAAATTTTGCAACCTTATTATCTCTGGCATGTTTCATAGCTTTAACCTCAACCCACTTGGTCACATAGTCAGTGCAAACCAAGATGTGGGACTTGACATTTGATGGAGGATCAATTAGACCTACAAAATCAAGTCCCCATTTATCAAATGGAGTGATGACTACCTAGGGGTAAAGAGGCTTCTCATCAGATTTAGTTGGCCAACCCATCCTTTGACATCTATCACATTTACTAGTATACTTACCTACATCCCTATGAAGTGTGGTCCAGTAATATCCTATGTTAATAATCTCCATTGTTTTCCTCTTTGCTGCAAAATTCCCTCCACAGGGTTCATTGTGGCATGCATGTAGTATATCATATGTTTCATCTTCCCTTACACATCTCCTCATGACATGATCCGGTCTAGTGTAGAATAAACATCCTGCAATCCATGAGAAAGGAAAGCTTTACTCAATGAGTACCCTTCTCTCTTTTGGAGATAAATTAGGAGGACCTCTCCTTGTAACCAGATAATTGGCTATATCAGAATACCAAGGTGTTTGCACACTGATGGAAAACAAATGTTCATCAGGGAAAGAGTCATCAATGACTTGAGTGTCTTCTGATGTATTCAATATGGAGAGGAAATCTTCTACAACATTTTCCTTTACCGGCTTGTCAACAATGGTTATGTCAAATTCTTGCATTAACAACAACCACCTTGCTAGCCTACCTAAAATCGAGGGCTTATTCGTGATGTATCTTATGGTTGCATGGTTTGTATGAATAAAGATCTTATATCCTATTATGTAGTGCTTGAATTTGTTAAGGGCATAGATGACTGCCAACATCTCCTTCTCTGTCACTGTGTAATTAAATTCAGCCCCTTATAGGTTTTTGTTGACAAAGTAGATTGCATTCTCAATTGCTCCTTCTTTTTGTCCCAATATAGCTCCTATAGCATAATCAGATGCATCCGTATGAATATGAAAAGGAATCTTCCAATTAAGGCCTTTGAGTACAGGAGCATGAAATAAAGCTACTTTCAAATTAGAGAATAATTTGTCACAGTCCTCTGTCCACTGGAACTCAACATCTTTGGTTAGGAGATTGTACAATGGTGCTGCCATTTTACTAAAATATTTGATGAAATTCCTATAGTACCCTGCATGTTCCAAGAAACTTCTAACATCTTTTTTCTTTATAGGAATAGGTAGATTGGGAATCACTTCAATCTTGGTTGGGTCTACTTGAATTCCTTTTTGAGAGATGTAATGGCCAAGGACTACTCCTTCCTGCATCATCATGAAGCATTTATCACTATTCAATGTAGATTATGGTCTTCACATCTCTATAAAACCTTCCTTAGATTTTCTAATGCTTCAACAAATTCATCACCATAGGTAGTAAAATCATCCATATAGTTCTCCATACAATCATTTGAGATATCTGAAAATATACTAATGACTGCCCTTTGAAAAGTTGCAAGTGCATTACACAAACCAAATGGAAGGACTGAGTAGGAATAAGTCCTCCATGGACAGGTAAAGGTGGTCTTCTCTTGATCCTCAGGTGCAATCTGCATCTGAATATAACCACTGAATCCATCTAGAAAAGAAAAATATTGCTTACCCGCAAGTGAATCCAGTACTTGGTCTATGAAAGGAAGGGGAAAATGATCCTTTTTGGTGGTAGAGTTTAGTTCTTTGTAGTCAGCAAAAAATCTCCATTTACCTCCCTTTTTAGGCATAATCACCAATGGGGACACCCACTGGCTGTCTGAGATAGGGTAGATAAGTCATGCATCCAATAATTTCTATAATTCCCCTTTTACAATCTCCCTCAATGTAGGGTTGATTCTCCTTTGTGGTTGGCTTACTGGTGTGCAATCATCTCTGATATGTATCCTATGAGTACGGAGCTTGGGATCCAATCCTCTCATGTCATAGTAGTCCCATGCAAATGCATGCTAATGGGTCTTCAACAGATTTGTTAGGGACAACTGCTGCTCTTGACTCAATTTGTTGTTAATATTTAGATGTATCCCTTCTAACACTTGCACTTGTGTGGTTAACTCAATCATAGTTGTTTCACTAATACTTGAAATTTTTAGTTCATGTGGAAGCAATGTATGAAGCATATCAGTTGCTGCAAGAAGTTCAGTTGCAGGAAGAGCGGGAAAAAGTGTCTTTATTGGACCTGCAGAGCCATATTCATGAGTGGATGACTCTTTGTGTGCCTCACAATGGTTCTGAATTATGTGGGACAACACTTCATCTTTTTCTTGAAGCTACATGAATGGAATTTTTCTTATCATCATGAGTTGTGCCACTGAATTGACTTCCTCGGCCTCTTCTCCAACATGTGGCCATATGGTGTTATCCATATCATGGGATGGTTGAGTAGAAGGGTAGAGAACAATATTTTTAGTGCTTTTCCCATCAGAAATAGTCATGTCCCCTGACCGACATCCAATGTAAGCATCTTTTGCTACTAACCATGACCTTATTAGAATAATGGGATACCCACCTAGTATAGGTTTAGGAGAAAGGATCATGAAATCTACTGAGTACTCCCAAGAGTCTAAAGTTACCACAAGGTCTTCTACTATACCATCTGGTTTGACAGTGGAACTATTAGCAAGTTGCAAGACAGTAGGAGTAGGTCTCATGTTTGCAACATTTAGTTGCTATAGGATATCCTTAGTCATCAAATTTATTGTTGTTCCCAAGTCAATTAGAGTATTCTTTATTTGAATTCCATTTTTAACAACTCCTACCACAAGACTACCTGGGTCAGTGTACTTAGAAACAGTAACTTTCCCAAGCATGATATCTTCCAATTGTCCCACCAGATGAAATGTAGTGGGGTCTTTCTTTTTCCTCCCTGGATTTTTGAGGCATGCTTCCTTGATTGCTTTTCCATATATGGGGACATATTTTATGGCCTAAAACAAAGGTATCTTAACACATATGTGTTTCAACTGATCCAAAATGTCAAAGGTTGTTTCCTCCTTCTCTTCCTTTTGTTTAACAACGTCTAGCCTTTGAGGAAATGGTGGATCTTGATCAATCTGTTGAATTGGTTCAGGATTTTTAGGCACACTTGGCTAAATGGGGACATTCTAATGCTCCTCTTCTTCCACAGGAAGCTCTTGTGATGATAGGAGTGGAAGGAGTTGGCTAAGTGGTTCCTGAATGCAGATGGATGTCACACTCACAACATATACAGGGAATTGATTAGGATCTGTAGAGTAGATTGGTTGTTGTTGTGGTTTGTTATTTGGGTTAGGTGTGGGCTAAGCTGGTAACTGAGTAGGTCTAGGTGTGCTTGAACTTGAGCCAGTAGGAGTATGCATTATAGTAGGTTGTTGAGGCTGTGAAGGTGGTTGCATGTAACTAGTTATTTGATTTGGCCATTGTTGTCCTCCTCTCCATTGGGATGTTTTCTACCAGTTTCCTGGGGATGGCTACCAATTCCCTTGGAACTGCTACCAATTCTTCTGAGATTGGTGTCACTGGGGTGGAGAGTTTTGGTGATTAGGCCAAGTGTTTGGAGGATTATTCTAAGGCTGTGGCGGATATCCTCCATAGTTGGATGGGTATGGGGGTTGCCATTGATTACCAGATGCATAAGAATTAAAATAAGGCCCAAAAAAAGATAACGGATATGGTGGCATGCCTTGTCTTGGGGCCTATGGTCTCCTTTGTGAAATGTAGTATACTTGATCATCATTTCCCTAGATTGGCTTGAACTCGGGTGGAATCTACTTATTGTCAATGTTAGCTACTATTTTGCATCTGCAATCCTTTTTTTGTTTGCAATGAGGGAAATATTCTACCAACATTGCCTCTGCCTTCTCATGTTTCTTCTTTTCTTGAAGTGTATCTAGCTGAGTGGCCAGATTGTTTATGATGTCTTGCTTGAAATTTTCCAACAAGTGAGTAATCTCCATCCTTGAAACTCCATTGGTGGATGATTTACCCATAGAGGATTGGCAACCTCTTCCTTTCTTTGAAGTTGCCCTAGAATAGTTCTGACATATCTTCTTAATATCATCCCAAGGAACTTGGGTGATATCTCCTCCTCCCATCAGGTCCAAAGCATCAATGCAATTGTCATTGATCCCTCTAAGGAAGAGAATCTTTTGAGACTCTTCATTAAGTGTATGATGTGGGGATTTCTACAGGAAAAATAGAAACCTTGAAATATAATCCTCCAAACTCTCATCTTCCTTTTGCTGCATCCTAAAGATGTCATCTCCTCTCATATCATCGCCCCTACAATATTCTTTGTACTTCTCAAGAAACTTTTTTTTCATATTATCCCAAGTCTCTACAACATTCCTACCTAAGCTCATAAACCATCTTAATGCAACCTCTTTCAAGGTGGTAGGAAACACCTTAAGCCTATGAGCATCAGTGGTATAGTCATAGCTTCTGCAAAGGATGTCAAACTCAAATAGGAAAGTGTCAGGGTCTTCTATGACAAGCCCATAGAACTTAGGAAGGATTGAAGCAGGGATGTTTTTGAGGTTATCAACTTCATTCTAATGAGTGATAGAAAATGGAAAAGATGGTTGGTTGGGTCTATTTCTATTTGCATCAGTCATGCTTGCTTGATGGAGTTCCAAATCAAATGGATTCTCAATCAGATTTTGGTGTTTAGAGGAAGTGTCGGAACTGGTCAAATTGGGAAATGCATCAACAAAAGGGTGTGCCTCTTCTTCTTCGTCTCTTGGAAGATTTTGAAACTCAACTAGCTGAAATGGATCAGGGTCATTAGGAAGGAATCTCCCATAATCATCTCTTCTCCTTCCTCTATGCATGTGGTATCAACTCAGTATCAACCAACTCACACAAAGAATTGGTGAAAGAATAGCAGGTCATTACTTTCCTAAATGAAGGGTATGCTCAGAACAAACTTCAAAAATACTATAGCAAGAAAGAAACTATCAATGACTCCAAAGAACTTCCTATTTTGACACCATCCCCAACAACGACACCAAAAATGTTGGCCTCCTCTAATGGTTGAATAACTAAGCCCTTAGAGATGCGACTTAGAGATTGAACATCTACACTAAGTAGCTATCTTACTCATCATGAAGGTGCATTTCATTGTCAACCTAGGGACGTAAACTTGAAATGGGTCAGCACTGTATGTGCACTAGGACTCTACTGTAGTCATCCATAAACTAGGGAAAAAAAATAATACTGAATATGAAATGCTATAAAGAAATCAACTTAAGCACTGACCAAACATCAACAACTACACTAAGCATCAACAAATGGACTGGAAATGAAAGATAGAAATGGAAATTTCAGCAAACAGATAGGAAACTACTCTATCTACCTTGGCTATAGGAACAGTCACAAAACAAAATTTTAGTGGTTGTAGGAATAGACAGTTGTTGAAACTAAAACTAATTACTAAACATAAAATAATTTTTAAACTAAATAGGTGGAATTCTCACCAAGTGGGCCCCCTTGAGGAAGTCTCCCTTAAGCTAACTCAAATGCAACAACTCAGAATATCATATTATTTCTTGAAAACATGATTACAACATCTCAACAATATGACTGTATTACTAAAACTAGAAAATACAAGTACAATCTCAGAACATCCAACCTTAGGAAAAAGGGTATCTAACCATTATTTATAGAGAGAAAAACTACTAATCAACCCTAACTACCTAGGCAGTTGACTCCATCAAAATAGGAGGATTCCACTTATTGAAAGCATAGAAAAAGAGGGAGGAAGTTATGCATGCGCCAAATTTGGTCAAAGCAGACTTGCCCAACGAGAATCTAGCACAATACAACCCCTAGATTTTCTCAACAAATAAATATGACCATTAAAAGGTAGTTACAATATTTTATTCAAATTGGGAATTTCCCTCCATTGGAAATTTTCCCTCCTTTGACCTCTTAATGATCATCTTCTTAACTTTCTTGGCAACTGACTAGCTGGCAGGAGTTCCTTCCACTTGGCAAGCTTCATTGACATCAACATCTTAGTGTAAACTTGCATAATGACATTAGAATGCACAAACAATTGCATATCTATAATTACCTTAAAGTAACATCCATTCAATCACATGTAAAATTAACATAGATAACTCACATAGCATGTTAATGTCATTAAAAGTCACAAGGATAAACTTATGTCGAAGGTTTATGGTTTTAAGGAAATAACAAGGAAAATATCAACAACGAAGTGTCAAAGTCTACAGTAACAATAGAAAATATATAGTAAACCCTATCAAATTTAAGCCATTAATTGGACTCATTAGTGCCGACCTTGGGTGCAAATACTCTCATCAAATTTTAAGTCAAGTAGTAGCAAAGGGGGAGCAATTATCAGAAAATATAATAAACTCGTCATCGATACTTTTGTTACATCATGACAAAAGTATATTTAATGTGGTAACAAAATTAAGGAATTTTTCTCAGTCGCATGTGTGAAGGATGAAGTCTATAGAATTTGAAAGAATGGAGGCATACACAATTCTCGAGGTAATCTACTTGCAAGTTGAAGCATTTATTGCAAAATAATTTAGAATGGAAGGAATAAATTTAGATAATTCAAAAGGCTTATGTATTTTTGGAGAAGCGTGCAAAGGAAGTTTTGAGACCAATTCAGAGTTTCAGGGTTTGAAGAAGAGATTAAGTGAATTTGAAGTGAGCTCCGGAAGTAGGATATCTATACATTTCTTATTGGCATTTACAGAGGTATTCCTATTTACATAATCTTTCATTTTCATTGCTATGGATAATTCAAAGGTTGTGAATAGTATGAATAAAATGTAAGTTAGTTTGAAGAGATATTAGAGGAATGTGGAGGAAGAGTTTGTTGGTGCATTCTCTTGCATCCCTTTGAGAGTGTTTCCTACAGAAGATAGCTATGCATTTGTTTACAATAAGATAGAAGAAATGTTGTCAATTCAGTTGAGCATGCTATGGGAAAGTGAATTGGAAGAGAGTCATGATGCCTACAAAGTGTTAGTTGAGAAAAATTTAGATGTTTGGAGGAAAGTCCATTTGTTTGAATTTGAGAAGAAGTATATTTGAATAGTTTTGAGCAAAATTCATGATGAATCTTTGTGGATTGATGAGGCACATTTGATTAACAAAGAAGCTATTAGTGTTGTAACTAGTTTTTATTCCTCTAGACCAATTCCCAATCGGAAGGAAATGGATGAGCAAGAGATAATTGAGGTTACCTGTGCAAATCTTTAAGGGAAAGAGATTGATTTGAGATCAATTTTTGATCCGGTAATCAGGTATGTTGCTATGGTCATCGGTCACAAAGTTTGTATCCCTACCAATGACCTCACAGTTTCTACTATTGATGTACATACTATTGTTGATATGGTTAAAAAATGTATGGATTATGACTTATGTGAATTACTTCGTATACATCTTTTGAAGACTTTAAAGGAAATCAAGAAGAGTAAGAAGAATACATTCTGGTATGGCAATCTTGTTGTTTGTCTGCTCTTTTACTTTTTGAGAGAATTACTGGTAATAGGAAGGATAGAATGGTCAAATACAAAGCCTATTTCCCATCAAATCAGGAACTTTATGATAAATATTGGTAGCTCGAATGCACATGAGGTTTCCCTTACTGCATTCTTTGGAACTTTTCAAATGAGGATGAGTAGAAGGTTTAGGATTCTAGTAAGTGTTGTTGAAATGTACTCTAGAAGCATCAATTTTCTTATTTCTATAGATTTCTATCACATGGAAGCAATTGAATCAAGGTTGGTATGGATATCTGAATTAGATTATGAAGCATCAGAGGCTAAAGTTGATAATTATGCAAAAATTCTTTTGGAAAGCCCTAAAAATATCAATATAGAAGGTAGGTCTCTGGTAGCGCAACTAGAATAGGGAATAAAAGGAAGTGTTGTTAAGAAAGAAGTTGCAGAAGGAAGTGAGTTTGAACATGAGAATGAAAATATTCAAAGAGCTTTGGAAGAATTGCATAAGGTTATTCCCGGTGCTAATTTTGATAAATCTATTTCGATTGTGGAGAATCTCAGAGGCATGATTGATTCTTTGAAGGTCTACATCTCTGAACTTGAAGTGCCTGCTAGAATCAGGTCTGATGAAGGAAATTTGAAAGATATCAAGGAAAAATGTGCAAATGCACACAGTCGAGTGATGAAAGAATTGGAGAGTGTACAAGTTTGTGAAGAAGAGGCATAGGGACTACTTTCTTATTGCCTAGATTGGTTTGGCAGTACACTTGATATAAGAAATGAGATAAGGATGAGTGAGTCCCAGATAAGCACTTAGGCAGATACATACAAATTAGTAGAAGATAGAAATAATCAGAGGTGGTTCTACATTGTGCAGCGTTAGGAAAAATTCATTTCTCTGCAGGATCAAAGGACTGAAGTTATCAAGAAGTTTGTGGCACTTAGAGACATGATTAAACTCAGGCACACTTTTGTTTCTAGTGCTCTTGGTTGTATTGGTGAATTATCAAAGATTAATCTTAGTCCCAATACTCTAGTAGATGGTAAAGAGTCCTTAACTAAGCTTGAGCTATTACACAAGACTCTTATAAGTGCAAAAGGTTCATGGGAATAAGGCAAAGTGTTGTGGGAGGTCATCCTAGAGAGTCTCAGAGGTTCTTCTTCAAGTTAATTCAATTTTGTGTTCATATTTTTTTGGTTACACCTTAATGCATATATACATATATATCAGACCCTATCCTTTGTCATTGATGTCAAAGGGGGAGAGATAGAGAGATGCAAAGATAGAGGTTAACAGAGGAAAAACATTTTTGTGAAGAAATTTTTTGATAGGGGGAGTATTCAGTTGCAGTATATTGGAAAAAAAAATTGTCATGCATGTTGCCATCAATGCCAAAGGGGGAGATTGTTGGGATCATGGAAGCCTTGTAACATGAGCATGAAGTATGGATGTTTTGTGTTGGTTGTTCCTATGTTTTCATTGATGTCAACATGGTAATAACTATATGAGAAGTCTACTTGGTTTACCAGAAGCTATTCTCTACTAGTAATACTTTTTTGTGATGGATCAATGTGTTGGTATTTGAGTTTGGAATTCACTACAAGATCTAATATGACTCTAATCTCTTAACCACATTATCATGACTCATTCAAAAGGCTATATCCTAGATCTTGAGATTTTTTTAGTTGTGAGAAAAAAATTATCTATGACAGAGCTCAACTCTATATTCTACTATTGTTCCTTGCTTAGCCTATTGTGTGGGAGACTTCACATTTTATTAAGGTGAACATTCTTATGTTGTGGTTTTGTTGGTAGTCTCTATGTTGGTGGTATGATGGGAAACTAATGTGTTCTCAAATCCATAAGGTGTTTGCTTTGAGGTTTATTTATTGGTTTGGAGAACTATGTTCTAGTCTTGGCCGACTTAGTGTATGCAATATATTATGGAGACTAGTTATGCTTTATGGATGTTAGCCGACTTGGTATAATGCACTGCATAGATAAAATGTTTAAATCGTATATGGTGCTGAAAAGAGAGTTTTGATTTTTTTTTCATCTGATTAGTCTGACCTAATTGATGAATAAGATACAGTTGTATATATATAAGATGCTTTGAGGAATGAGAAGGGGATATGTGGAGAGAGTGAAGTGTGGAGTGTGAGTGGAAGTGTGTGTGGAAGAAATTTTTGAGCCTAAATGCTTTATCAGTTGTGGATCAGTACAGATTTTTTGAGCAACTGTTGTGTGAGGTAGTACTTTATATTCTAAGTTTCATTGGAACTGAACCCTGCACATTGAAGGTGTATTCTATCAGTTCAATCTTTTGGCAGTTAGCCACTATCTTTGTATCTTGGCGGTTAGCCATCTTTTGTACTCAGACAATGAGCCTTTCAAGGATAGTGAGTCTTGGTAGTGAGCCCTATAATATTTTGTATCCAGATATAATATATTGTGAGTTAACCCTCACCATGGTTTTTCCCTTTTTGGGTTTTCCATGTAAAAATCATGGTGTTCATGTGTATGGTTGCATTGATTTGTTTTTATGTTCCTTCTTGTTGATTTAGTCAGAATTGTGATAATGATTAGATGGATTTTATTATGGTTTTATGGAATACTGATTCACCCCCTTCTTAATATTCTAGATGTTCAACAAAGATGGGGAAACTAGTGAAGTGGTCTCATGAGGAAAACAATGTGGAGGTGAGGGTGGAGGATATGGAGGAGGATATGGGGGAGGTTCATGTGAAGAAATTGGAGGGGGAGAAGGAAAAGGTGATTCATGTGGAGGAGTGGAGGAAGGAGTAGGAGGAACCTCCTTTTGAGAAGTTTCTTCATGATTTGAGGTTCTTTTCCTTTTATTCCTTACTAGAGTGACTTCTTATCCTTCATCCTCCTCACTTGACCCAATATAAAATATTTCATTTTCTTTTCTCTTCTTGGATGCAACTTTTGGAGATGAAGCCTTTTGTGTTTTAGCTACTGTAGCAGATGATCCTTCACTTTCCTTGATTTTTTAGTGGCTTTTGGTGGTTTTGGTAACTCCATCAATGGGAATGAATATTTAAGCCATCTTACATAAAAGTCCTTGACACTTCTAGCCCTAATATCTATATTGTCCTCTCCTTGAATGGAACAATCTTTATTGAAGATTGATTGGTTGTATATACCATGTCCACTATAAATGGGGTCTAGAACCTTCCCAATTTCTTTAAGTTCCTTGGGCACTCTATCCTCAATACAAGCTCTTATCATATATACTATCAACTGATAGTAATCCTTCATCTTGAGCTCATACTCTTCTTCGAAGTTATCCCAATGATCTTCTAGGGTAGGTTCATGTATGAAGAATGAACCTAATACCTTGCTAATATTTTCAATAGGGTCAAATTTTATGGTAGGATGATTATACATTTTCATATATTATTTAGCCAATTCAATCTCTACATTCTTTGAATTTTGCATATTGTCACAAAAATATACCTCTATCTTCATAGGGAAAGCATACCCTGACTTGTGCTTGCCAGCCATTAATTTGTGGATTTCTATAAAAAAATTGTACAACTCCAATAGGATCGTCTTATTAGAAGGGTATCTTGGTAATTTAAGAGGATATTTGTGGAAGCCAACCACGCAAATATAGGTGAATGTCTTGAATTGGATTTACTAATTCACCAATTCTTCAAATTTTTCCATAGATTCTATTGAGATTCTTCTTGAGAAATCTCCTTCCAGCCCTCTAATGATGGCATAGATAAAATTTTCATTCACTACATAGTAGTTTTTGTAACTATCCTCCAACTTAAGTTTTGGATAGTGCTCATAAATCTTAACTTCCCTAAATTGGAAAGAACCCACTTTGACTAATCCTAGAAAAGTGGCTTGGGAAGCCAACAGATATACCAAATAGGAACTCATGTAAAACTTGTTGCTATGAAACACATCCTTGAGTTTCTCATGGAGTTTGTCACTAATGAGAGTAGCCCAATCAATCTTCTTGTTGTCACAAATGAATAATAATTTGGACCATCCACAGATAGAAGTCCCAAGCATGAGGGTATTCAAAAATTCTACTTAGGAGTGTGATATGGTATTTGGCATCTTCTCTAAATTGTGTGATTTGGTCTTTGGAATCTTCTCTAAATTCACTTCTATGCTACACCATAGCCATCTTGAGAGCCATCTTCCATGGATTAAGCAACAATTGGTTATTGATAAGATTGAGGCTACTTGCTTCATGATTTTTAAAGTAGTCCATTACCTTCTTCGTATTCATGGAATCATATTGAGGAGAGGTAGGATTCTAAAGACTCTTTCAATCATGTTTGAACTAATGTCCAATACTACTCCTAATGCTCCCATGACCCTCTTATGCTTCTAATCATAATATTGGGCATAGGTTAGGACAAGTTTAGGGGATTGTACTATGACTAGGAAGGAAATTGTGTCCACTAACCTTGAATTGGCCAATGAAGTGGAATTGCAAGACCTTGTTTCTTCACCGTTAATTCTTCTTTTGAATTCATCCAAATCTATGTTCCCAAGGTTAGTATCCCCAATATTTGTATATAGAGAAAATATCTTTGAAAGAGGGTAATAACCCTTGTATTGGTACTTCATCTCTATTGGGTTTTTTTGACATTTCTCCTACATATGTTAGGATATTTAATAAGAGATGCTTAAAGAAAAGTAAAAATATCCCTTAATAAGTCCTAAAGAGTAATTAATCATCTGCATTGTGAAGCAAAAGCTCATTAAAAGCATACTTGAAGTAAAACTAGATATATCGAGGATCGAGCCTTGAGCATAAGCCTTATCGCTTGCCAAAGAATCCAACAATTCAAACAAAAGAAAATCTTGACCATCGATATCAATAATAAAAGTTTTTCCTTACGGTCTTTGGAAAGTAAAGGATTGGAGGTATCATTTGCCTCTCGTTCATAAATAATTTTAGAAGTTAAGAGGTGCCTTTGACTGACAATTTTCGAAAATGAGTTAAAGATCTTTAGAAGTCAAGGGATAACTTTGACTAACGACACCTGATAATGGGTTAAAGATTTTCGGGGCTAAAGATTCGAATTTCACTAAGGCTAAAGGTTCAAACTTCGAGTGTTGGGCGCAAGTCTTATCCTACATTCAAAAAGACCAAACTCATGAAAACTCCCAAGGCACAAAGAGTCACCCAAGAAGTGCAAAGTATGACACCCAATGTGATAATGCCATAAACATCATCGATCAGTACACCATGATGAATATCGATTCGATAAGACAAAAAATGAGAAACCAAGAGGAAAACAGGAGAAAAAATACAAAAACCAAAGAGAAAAATGAAAACAAAAAAGCACAACATATATTTGGTCTACAGTTAGACAAATTATGTCGTGTTCAATTTTTGAAGTCATATTAAGGAATTGTATAAGACTTAAAGTTTCTAACTGGTAGACCGAATATACCAACATATGTATGTGACTAAAACGAACAACAAACTCTAACACAAAGGTTATTATATATGTATATATCTATGTGCATATATATATTTCTATATATCTATCTATGTGTTAATGTATATCTATCAATATATAGATATATAAATATATATAGCTATATATTAGTTTAAATTTATTCTTCATTTTAAGTTTATATGCATTATGGTATATTTAGTTGGACATTTAACCAAACTATGTCTTGTTCACTCTTCTTGAATGGTGTGCAATTTTAATGCCTTGGATCATTTAATGATCCAAAACCTTGCACATCTTGATCACTTTCACCCCTTTCCTACATGCATCCTCTGGTCTCTTTTTTTCCTTCAACACTGATACATGTTCTATTTCACTCTTTGTAACATACCTTTGTCACCAATACATGTTTGGCTCTACCTATTCTTCCTTTGACTGCTTGGCGATGGTGAATTAATCTTGTAAGGTATACAATGCTATTTGACTTTCTCTCATATGGTAAACACTCCTACCTAACTTACATGCTACCTCCTTTCAATTGTTCTCACAAGTTGTAGTTAGAAAAATGGAGCATAGAGGTGATTGCAACAAGCTAGCCACATCCTCGGCGACCTCCATTCTACCCAGGTGAAGTTTTTAACCTCACTAAGACTGTACCATTGTCCCATGTTTGTTGTTTCTTATTTATTTGAATACTTTCTTTGATTTGTAAGGTATAAAATGTGTTTGGTTTCTTGAATTTTATGTTATTTTATTAGTACTTCTAAAATGAATATTTAAGAACACTTGAAGTTTATGGCCCGTAGGGTGTTTATGAACACTTCCAATTTTTTTGTTTATAAAAATAGTTACTTTTGCAAGGAAAAAATAGTTTCGTTCAAGAATCACTGTGACTTATTTAGTGAGTTTTCAATAATATTTAATGTGTTAGTTTCTTCGGTCTACTAGTTAGCCAAATTATGTCTTGATTCAATTTTAGGTCACATATTTATATACATATCTATCTATCTAGATATATATATATATATATAGATATTTACTCATACCTTGTTTTAATTTGTTCTTCATTTCAGTAATATACATGTGTGTGTGTGTATTCGATCTTACACCAGTCATTAGGGGAGAAGAGCCCATAGTGGAGTACCCTACCTTCGGAGGTCCACGTGGACTAGAAATAAATAAAAAATGGCCACCGCATCAAACAACCCTTCATGGGCCCACCAATTTTGTTTTTAGTCAATTGGATTATATTTGTCATGTGTTACACTCCCATTGGTCCAACGTGTTCACTACTTACCCGTTTAGATGGTTGACCATCTAACAGTTAAAAAAATTATGTATTGTTTCATTTTATAAGTCATATAGATAGATAGATAGATAGATAGGAAAATATATACATATTTAGACAAATAGAGAAAACTAGATATATAGATAGATAGATATATATCACATTGCCAAATTCAATAAATTATTTTCCCAAAGTTAACTTACTTTATTAACTCCATAATGACATAATTTTATTTGGTTTACTTAGTCCAGAAGAATATTTTTAAAATATGGCAGATATAGTTAAATTGGACTAATTTTGTTTCATCCATTTGTATGATTAGGTATATGTATGTATGTTTCATTCTTTAAGTCATATATATAGATAAATAGATAAATATATAGATAGATAGATCGATATATAGACATTTAGATAGATATATAGATCAATATATAGATAGATAGAGATATGATAGATAGATATATAAATCTATTTATATCTATATATATATATATATATAGATATATAGATAGATAGTCATATCTTTGTTGCAATTTTCTCTTCATTTGAGTCATATAGATATTTATATGGGCATGTACAAAAATATTGGGGACCAAAAAGTGGCCACCCCACTTTTTGGCCCCATGATCGCTATAACGTGAGCACATTATAGCTAATATAAAGAATACAAACTAAAAAAAAATGCATTCTACATTTTCACTTTCATTTTGCGACCTACACACTTCCAAATGTGCTTGCATTGGCAGACTTGATTTTGCACCAGAAACTTTGCCAAATATTCATCAAAATGTTGTGAAGATGTCAGGAAGGTCAAAGGAGTAAGTATTTTTAGTTTTTAGTGTCAATTTTTTATTAAATAGGTAGATTGAATTAGTTTTTTAATTGAAATTTGTTTAATTTTGAGGAGTTGATAATTCACCCCAAATATTCAAAATCCCAATTCACCTCTTCAAGAAAACCCTCCTGAAGAACAACCACAAAAAACATCCCCTACAATTCCCCATCATCCTCTAGGAACACAACAAAACATATTAGGGAAATTTGAGAATAATAGAAAAGAACTTGATGATTTAATTGCAAGTTTGAAAGATCTTGTAGGAACAAACTCCCATAGGACCACCCTTGCCCAATCATTGCAATCCAGTGTGTCTCATCTAGAATCAGTTAGTGGGGAAATAAATAGTTGGTCTGATAAGAGGAACAACAAAAACAATTTTATGCAAACAAATTATCATATAAACAAGTTAAAGAAAAAAAATTGAAATTTGACTTGCGTGCACTCTTCATTGACCAAGGTGCATGCAAGAGGTTGCCTATCCATTTGTGCCACAACCAAGGGGTAAGAAAAATAAATTGATAGGTGGTGGATAGTTTTTGACCATCCTCGATGCAATAACAATGGGGTACCACAATAATTTTTTTAAGGAAACTTGATTGTGATTTTGTCCTCAATGGAATCCAAAATTATTTTGATATGCAGGAATTCCAAGGTGGAGGTGGGGGCTTTGCATAGGACATAGTGGGGACACAACTTGACCCAAATCAGGTAGTGAGACCATAGGATAGACCAAAGTATTAACATAAGACTATCCCTTCTATTGTGAAGGTAGGTGTTGAGGTGGAGACTTTAGAGTCAATTAGCTTCCTCACTCACATCCGTATACAACATACTAGGCCTCTAGTATAGGGTGAGGTAGGTGAGTCTTCCAGATGTCTAGTTCCACCTCATATATGTTAGTCTTGTGGGACACTTTGTGTTTATGATCTTGAGGATAGTCAAGATGCATGTGCCTAGGATACATCTGCAACATATCATATGATCATGACAAAAGCTTTGTTGAGTGATACATTCGACTTTGATAGTCAAGTAAATGTCAACAAGTTCATTTAATTCAATTTATTAATTTTTTTGAAATTTAAGATTAACTAAATTATTAGAATAATTATAATGAAATTTCGGGGTCACAATGTTCACCCTACTTGTAACAGTCCTCTTCCTCCAAATTACATGACAGTGTCAAGTGTAGAGGTATGTAAATAGTAAATAATTATAAATATTACATGTGAATAGTTGAACCTTATATGAATGGTATTATTATAACTCACTTTTGATGTTAAATAGGTTAATGTTGGGCCTCCAACATCAACACCTAGCAGTCAAGGTGCTCGTTGAACTTTCACTTAGGTAATAAAGAGAATTTTTAATTTTAAAATAAAAAATTGTAAAATAGTGTTAGGTAGTTTTGATAATTGAATATTGTTGTTTCATTTTTAGATGATGTAAATATATGCTCCTCCCAATATTCATACAATAATAGAGCATGGTGTTGTTGCAACTGTAGCAAGTTTGATGCCTCTGACAAAGGTATGAGGTAGATTAGTAAATTTCACATTATATTTATTGTTTTATATCTATTATTGAAAAATAAATGATATTCATTTGTAGTTTAATTACTATCTAGATGGTTGCCACAGGGCTTTGCAACTCCAAATCATGAGTGTGTCCCTATTGTGGATGAAAATAGTGATTATCTGTATGCAGTAAGTGATTATTTTATTATATGTCATTCTATAATTTAATTTCTATATATTAATGTCTATATTTTTATTGTATTAAGTGGAGGTCTAGGAAACTTTAAACATGAGGTTGAGTGAATGAGTTTAAAGAAGACCACCATCATATGCATCTCCATCCTCTTGACATTCAAAGGAAACTTGTGATCTCTTTCCTTGGCCTAGAGGGAAATGACTATATTAGGGTCCTTTGTTGTATTCCTATATGACATTTTTAAACATATATTTTTTATTACATATATGTGACATTGTATGTTTGTATGGCTTTGTTGTAAGCCTATATATTTTTCTTGTATATATATTATACTTTTATCAACATATAATGATGTATGCCTATATGGATTTTTGGTTAATACAAATATTTTTACCAATAGTGTCCATATTTACATTATAATTGATCAATTGAATAAATGAATAATGAACTGATGTAACTATAAATGATTAATTGAGTAATTTAATAAGGCTCACTTTTACCATGTAATTGATGCAAGTATTGCAATTAATCATTTATAATTTTCCTCAAACATTTATATAAGGCATGTGGATGAGAGTTTGAAATAGTCAAAGTCCTTCTAGGGGCATGGGATATCCATTCTTCATGAGAACCCTACCCTTTGAAAATAAGATTGTATTGTGACCACGTAGTACTACCCTTTGGTTCATAGGATTGCAAAGATCTCAAATCATTTTCCTCTTGTTCTTCATGTCACTATCCTCTTCTTGTTCGAGGATTTTCTACTATCATTTCCCACTTGAATTGCCATCCTTTCACTAGACTTTAGGAGGTCTTTAGACACTGACTCATGTCTCCATGGTTATTTCCTTCTTGAATGCTAAGGTCATTGTGAATACCATTGTCACTATCTTCAAAATAGTATTGTCTATAGTCAAATGTCCTTCATTTCTTCCAATCATTGTGCAATAACTGTGCAATCTATAGACCTAAAATAATATTAAATAAATGATTGTTATTTATTTAATTTAACCCCTTCCCTTATCCTAATAATTAATTAATTAAATATTCATTATTTATTTAATTAATTTCCCCATTACCTTTATCCACCAACTTTAATTAAATAAATCTATATCTATTTAATTAAAGCTAACCTTTTCCCACATCCATCTAAAATCCCCTAATCCCACTTAGGATAATTAATCCTTGATCAGTTAAATTTATCCCCATCATAATCATTATTATCCCATTCTCCAACTTTTAACTCCACCCAAGTTAATACACCCATGGTTTGTTAACTTAACCCTTTCTCATTAATTCAATTAATCCATGATTAATTTCTAATTTTAAATTCCTACATCTCACCTACCCCCACTAACCTCTTACACAATCTCTTCCCAATGTGTGCTCACACATGTGTGAGCAGACCTCCCCATCACACCTCCTCCCTCTTATGACACTTGTCACAAGGCTAATCCTTTTTCATACCTTGATCCAAACCCTATCTTTCTTTTAATCTCATCCCTCCATCAACTAATCAATCCTATCCCTTGGTTCATTTCACCAAATTTCCATATAATGAGGCCTTGGCTCTCATTTTAGACAACCACATTATCCATATCCTTATGCTTCCAAAATTTCCATCAAATCCATCTCTATCCTAACATCATGCTACTAAAATATTGAGCAACCACATCCACTATCAACACTTGAGCAAATCTACAAGACATGGGTGCATCTTGTGAGCTCAATCCATGAAGAGGAGGGAGGCTATGAAGGTATAATATCTTTTTATTTGTTTCCTTATGCATTTTGTATACTTCCCTTAATTATCATCATCTTTTTCCATCTTCACAATCAACTTTTGATCTATTGTTATGGCCATATCCCTCATGTCTTGACTGCCCTCTTATGTTTAATGATAGGAATGTGTACTATCCATGATAGTGTTGCTTGGTGTTTTCTCATAACGCCTACAACTCATGATATTGTATTATTCATGCAAAATTCTTAGGGATGTCATCACCATGGATATCATCACAAAACAATTACATTCCTCAAGACTGCTTTAATACTTTATGCCAAGTGCTATGCTCACTATCTTTGTCACTTCTCCCTTAGGATATTTTCTTCTTATTGGACTAGTACCATTTGGACTGTAGTTTTTTATTTCCTTGAAATTTCAATTTCTTTTTGTATTCGTGGAATAATGATCTCAATTTTGGGGTTGATTCAAGGATGTACTTTCATACCATCCTAGTACCCACTATCATTGGTTATGCACTATTTGTTAGTGACATAATTTATCATCTTCTACATCATCTCATTCATTTTGTTGTGCAAAATAATCTCAATGTCATATAAATATTTTTTTTGCTTCTTAGATTGTAGGTGTTCATATGAATGTCTTCTAACCCGTGCTACAAGTCCATGTATATTCTAGTGTCCTTGGTGGAAAAGCAAGTATAGACTACTTGCTTATAGGGACTTTCACTCTCTTACATGAAGTCTTTTGTTTAGATGTTACTTAACTATCAATTTGGAAACTCATGACTTCTCCTTTGAGGAATTTTGTCATATTCATGTTTAGAAAACTCTGTCCCATTCTCTTATTTTAAAACTATATTTGGTGTACATAGGTGTTTTACCTATCTAGGTCCTATTTTCATGCTAAGTCCACTTAGGTCCTAAGAGGCAATATTTCCAGATAGTGTTAGTTGTCACTAGATCTTATCTTATATTTTGGTATTTAATGCTTGTATCCTAAGTCATTTAATATTTGTTGAGATAGTTGTCTCATTGTACATGATTAAGACACATGTTAAAATCTTGTATAATCCTATCTCACAACTTGTCTTTATAAGCAAGGAATCATATGTGCATTATCACATTCAATCTAGCAATCTTGCATCCATAATCATAGCATGATATTTCTACCATTTCTCTTTTGTGAAAGGTATAATTGTCTTGCAGGTGATCTTGGGATGTTGATGAGTTCAACATAAACTCTTACATGGTATTAGACCTTCAATGTTGCAGACTTCTTCCCAGATATGAGGAGATAATCTTGGTGTGAAAATTTTACTGGGTATGAGTTGGGATTTTAGACCTCACTAGAAATTCAAGTTTTCCTTTTGTTTCATCAAATTTTGTTATGTTTTGATTGATCCATGAGGGTTTCAAGGAGGGTTACAATTGCTAGATCTTGGAGGTAGCTAATTTTTTAAAGAACTTTGGCCAAAAAAACCTTTCTATTGCATTTGGAAGGCTCAAAAATCTAAGGAACAACTCTCAATTCATTATTTTTTGATATTTTCTCTTGGGGGCATCATGGAAAAAATTTGGCATATAGCTAATTTTGTATGGTCATACATATTCATACTTGGTCATATTGTATGACGATTGTACCATGCAGTCATAGTCTACAAAGGTACCATCGATAGGGAATATTCTTCGATGTACCTAGCATATTCTTATATGGTCTACATCGAATTATACAACGCTGACATCATCTATACGTCACATCGCTTTCAGTCCTACCTATCACAACAAGCTGTCATTTATTGGGTACAATTTTATTTATTAATTCATAGGTTTAATAATTAAAAACTATTTTTAAACATTTCTTTACCAACAAATTTTATTTTACCTACTCACCTTGGTTCATACGTAACTGGGCACGCAGTTATACATGCGTTTGTGGCCTAGTGCACAACCATAGGAGGGGGCTTATGCCCCAGGAAGTGCATCCTTTGGCCCATTTCCCCACCACTAATAGCGTGCAGGAGCAACCACTCCATCGTTGTCACTAGGAAGTACTTTTTTCTTAACCTTATGTACAACAAGTCACATGGAGAATTGTTGGTTAGCCCTCCAAAGGCCCAAATTGATTGTTTTTTTTCAAAATGCCATATCTTGCAATCTAGGAGGTCATTTTTTGCAAAAAAAAATATCTTCAGAAAGTTGGCTTTGTCAAATTCGCAATGGTATAGGTTATTTTCCAAAAAAATTATATTTCATGGCATTTATTGTTGTTTGAATTTAGATCTTCATTTTTGGCTCCTAAGCTCATAAATTTTTTCCACAATCTTCAATTTTATGATTCTTGCAGTATTAGAAAGGTATTAAGGAGCTCTACCATGCCAATTATGCACTTTTTTCTAGTTCATTCCTAGGTATCTTTTATTCATATTTGTGCATATTCACATTTTGGTTGATCACTTGGACATATTACCACTTGGGAAAGTACATTTTTTTCTTTACACTTCATTTCAGTTTTCAAACAATGTTCTATGTCTTGTTACTTCATTCAAATAGGGTTGCTCCATATCGAGAGTTTTCTAGTGATCCTTAGCATTGGATTTGTTGTTTCTTTATCACGATTCCATATTTGCATCCTTAAGTGACTCTAATATGGTTTCTAGCATCAAAATTATCTTTTATTTGCTTGTCTTGATTGTGGTCCATAGTTACTCCACTAATGTGCTTCAAGTGTTTCTTTAGTAGATTATCTCATTGAGGGGGTTGAATGGTCTCTCTTTGTCTCTCTTATGGGTGGTGAGGGGGTATTTTTCCTCGAATAGGATTTTTTCCTCTCATTTTTTATGGAGAGTATTATTGTATCTTTTCTCTCTTTTAGGGAGGAGTTTTGTCCCACTGGATTTTCTCATTTTCTCCATTTATGAGAGATTGCATTTACATTTGTACATGGGTACCTAACATGGCCTCATAGCTGGGATCCATTTTGTGTCATTTTTATAATAGCACTCCCTAATTTTTACTTAAGGATGGGTGTTGGTGTAAATACGTGTTTTATCTATCCAAGTCCTATTTACTTGTTAAGTCCACTTAGGTCCTAGGAGGGTATATTTCTAGATAGTGTTAGTTGTCACTAGATCTTATCTTATATTTTGGAATTTAATTCTTGTGTCCTAAGTCATTTAATATTTGTTGAGGTAGTTGTCTCATTGTACAAGATTAAGATGCATGTCAAGATCTTGTCCAATGCTTTCTCACAACTTGTCTTTATAAGAAATGCATCATATATACATTATCATATTCAATCCACCAATCTTGCAATCATAATCATAGCATGGTATTTTTCCATTTCTCTCTTGTAGGAATTATTGTTGTCTTGCATGTGTTCTTGGGATGTTGAAGAGTTCACCATAAACTCCTATAACTATCACATGTAGTTAGTGCCCATTACTATTTTCATCTCTATCCATTTTTAGAGAGCTATAGTTGCATGCTTGAAGGTAGATGATCTTTGAGGACCAAACAACCTTTTCCAGACATCCTTTCTCTCATTAAAGGTACATTTACATGTGAAACTATCCTACAACCACATTTTTAAGGCATTAAAACTAGAAAAATAGTGAATATGGACATTGTAATACCCTTTTCAAAATAGAAATTGAATGCAAAGGTGTTAGAATGAGCATAAGCCTCTTAGATACCTCCCATCAAAGTTTGAAGATAACCCTAGTCACCATGAAGGACTACAAAATATCATGCAAAGAGAGTTATGGTAACCAAAACCCTAAAATGAACTTATTATTTTTGAACTCAAACTCTCGTAAAAAATAAACTCCCTCTTTAAGTCATGGACATGGACCTTCAAGGGTTAGTAATTGAAGACAACAATGTTTCAAGTAAAAAAATTTATTAGTTTAATTTAGCTTAGAAGAATCAAGATGCTTGGGTGCAAAAATAAAACCTCTAATAGTATTAATCCACCCACCCCAACATGTTTTAATTCTTGGTTTAGCCACACAATATGAAGAACATGAAAATGCCCCCTGACAACTTTTTAATGTACGCAATTGGCACTTTTTGTGACATTTGAAACATTATCGCCATGGTGAAATGACTTGGATATATGAAAAACTGAGAGAGGTTATTGTGGAGGGACCCTATGTGATCTTGTACCATTAGACAAAACATTTCTAGGTGTCACGGTTTCTAAGAAATAGCCTATCAAAATTTTCCACTTTTTGGCACTTAGGGCTCTTAAGAGAAAGCGTCGACACAATGTAGTCTAGAATTATCGAGCATGTTGGGGTCCAAAATAGGACTTTTCCTAGTATAAACCCACCCACCCAAACATGTTGTCACTATCAATTTGGCCCCATGATGAACAAAACAAAAATTATGCTACCTTGTAACTTTCTCTTCAATGCATTTGACGCTTTTGTAACATCTAGAACATTGTCACCATGTTGAAATGGATTGGAGATATGAAAATTTGAGAGAGATTATTATTTAGGGGCCGTAGATGATCTTATATCTTAAAACATAATATTTCCAGGTGTCATGGTTTTTGAGAAACAACTTATCAAATTTTGCCACTTTTTGGCACTTAGGGCTCTTAAGAGAAAGCATCGACACAATATATTCTGGAACGATCGAGCATGCTAGGGTGGGAGATAAGACCATTCATAGCATAAAACCGCCCAACTAAACATGTTGGAATTGTCAATTTTGCCCCACAACAAACAAAACAAAAATTATGCTACCTTGTAACTTTCTCTTCAATGCATTTGATGCTTTTTACAACATTTGAAACATTGTCACCATAGTGAAACAACTAGGAGATGTGAAAAACTAAGAGAGGTTATTTTTGAGGGACCCTATGTGACCTTGTACCTTTGGAAAAAAAAAAAAATTAAGTGCCACAATTTTTGAGAAATAGCCCATCAAAGTTTTCCACTTTTTGACACTTAAGGTTCTGAAGAGAAATTGTCAACACAATGTAGTTTGGAATGAACAAGCATGCTCGGGTGCAAAATAAGACCTTTCCTATTATAAAACTGCCCACCTAGACATGTTAGAACTATTGGTTTGGCCCCATAACAATTAAAATAAAAATTATGCTACCTTGCAACTTTCTCTTCAATGTATTTGATGTCTTTTGCAATGTGTCAAAACTTTTCAACATCGCCAAATGGATTGGAGTTTTAAAAATTTGAAACAAAATTTTGTTGCAAGGTATCTCCCTTGGTCTCCTCTTCCTATGGTAGGCGTGGGCCAGCGTGGTGATTTGGCTTTGTGACATGGCTTAACCACCACCTATGGATCTTGATCTTGTATAAATCCAAGAGCTATATCGGGCATTAACAGGTCGATCTTTTGGTGCAACAATAATCACCTATGCAACAATTGGTATTAGAGTCGAGGTCACAATTTTGAACCCCTCGCTTGTGCTGGGGGGGATTGTTGCAAGGTTTCAACCTTGGTCTCCTCTTCCTGTGGTAGGCGTGGGCTAGCGTGACACTTTGGCTTCGTGACATGGTTTAACCATCCCTTGTGGATATTGATCTTGTATAAATCTATCAGCCATATTGGGAATTAATAGGTTGATCTTTTGGTGCAATGGCAACTGCCTATGCAACACATTTCTATGTGCCACTGTTTCTAGGAAACAACCCATCAAATTTTACCACTTTCTGACACTTAGGGCTCTTAAGAGAAAGCATCGTCACAATGTAGTCTGGAACAATTGGGAGTGCTAGGGTGTGAAATAGTACCTTTCCTAGAATAAACCAACCCACCCAAACATGTTGGCACTATTTTTTTGGCCCCATGATGAACAGAAAAAAAAATTATGCTACCTTGTAACTTTCTCTTCAATGCATTTGACACTTTTTGCAACATCTAAAACATTGTCACAATAGTGAAACAACTTGGAGATATGAAAACTAAGAGAGGTTATTGTGGAGGGACCCTACATGACCCTATACCTTTATAAAAAAAAAATTGCTATGTGTCACATTTTTTGAGAAACAACTTGTCAAAGTTTGTCATTTTTGGCACTTAGGACTTTTAAGAGAAAGCATCAACATAATGTGGTCTAGAACGATTAGGCATGTTGGGGTGAAAAATAGGACCTTTCCTAGCATAAAACGACCCACTCAAATGTTTTGGAACTATTGGTTTGGCCCCATGATGAAAGAACAAAAATTATGCTACCTTACAACTTTCTCTTCAATACATTTGACACTTTTTGCAACATGTGAAAACTTGTCACCATGGCCAAATGGATTGTATTTTTAAAAATTTGAGAGAGGTTATTGTGGAGGGACCTTACATAACTTGTACCTTCAAACAAAATATTTCTATGTGCCATATTTTTTGAGAAACAACCCATCAAACTTTTCCACTTTTTGGCACTTAGGTAGCTCTTAAGAGAAAGCATCAATACAACGTAGTCTAGAATGATCAGGAATGTTGGAGTGTAAAATAGGAACATGAATAACATAAACCCACCCACCTAAACATTTTGGAAATTCCATTTTGGCCCATGATGAATAGAACAAAAATTATGCTACCTTGCAACTTTCTCTTCAATACATTTAACGCTTTTTGCAACATGTGAAAACTTGTCTCCACGACCAAATGGATTGAGGACACGAAAAATTGAGAGAGGTTATTATGGAGGGAACCTACATTACCCTCTACCTTTAGGATAAATATTTTTATGTACCACATTTTTTGAGAAACAACCCATCAAAGTTTTCCACTTTTTGGCACTTAAGGATCTTGAGAGAAAGTGTCGACACAATGTTGTTTCAAACGATTTAGAATGATGGGATATGAAATAGGACCTTTTCTATCATAAAAAAATCCACTAGGATGTTTTATAACTATCAATTTGGCCCCATGATGAATAGAATAAAAATTATGCTACCTTGTAACTTTCTCTTCAATGCATTTGACATTTTTTGTAACATGTGAAAACTTGTCATCATAGCCAAATGGACTGGATTTTTAAAACTTTGAGAGAGGTTATTATAGAGGTACCCTACATGAACATGTTCCTTAAGATAAAAAGTTTCTATGCGTCATGATTTATAAAAAATAACCTATCAAAGTTTTCCACTTTTTGGCACTTAGGACTTTTAAGAGAAAACGCTGACACAATGTAGTTTGGAATGATTAGGCATGCTAGGCTAAAAAATAGGGCCTTGCCTAGCATAAACATACTCAACTGGATGTTTTGAAATTATCATTTTTTTCCCAATGACACATGAAATACAAAATATGGCTCTTGACAAGTTTTTACTAAACACATTTGACACTTTTTGCAACATTTAGAAAATTGTGACCATGGTCAAGTGGATTGGATATTTCAAAAACTAGGAGGGGTTATTGTGTAGGGACCCTACATGACAATGTGACTTTAGATGAAACATTTTTTGGTACCATGGTTTCCAAGAAATAACCCTTAAAACTTTTCCACTTTTTGGCACCTAGGTCTCTTAAGAGAAAGTGTTAGCATAATGTAGGATGCAATGTTCAAGTGAGATGGGTGTGAAAAAGGATCTTGTCTACCATAAACCTGACCATTGAATGTGATGGAAATTTTGGTTTGGCACCATGACAAACTAAATGAAAATTATGGATCTTGACAAGTTTTCCTTGAGTCAAGCCACTAAGGATATGATCTAAAAGTTTGCATAAGAGTATTCAAGGACAGCCATGAGGAACTAGGGGAAGGTATAGTGGATTAGGTTGTGCAAGTCAAGAAGCTTAGGTACACCCTATTTTTATTGAGCTTAACATTAACTATTTTTTAACCTAAGTTAGGTGTGAATATGAAAAGAATAATAAATAATGACATGTGATAGTGTTTCAACAGTTTGATAGCATACATATCATGATAAGCTTGCTTCGCTAATGGTGGTCTATTCAAAACCTTAATTTAAAAAATTATGGCATTTGAGTAAAAATAACATAGGGTAGAAATGAAATTCATAATGCATTGAGGAAGTTACATAGTAGTTTGAGCATATTAGGAGACAATCTTAATGAAGTTATGTCAGTCCTAATGAACCTATGACTATCACATCTCAAGTTATTAATGCCCTAATGAATTTAAGATAGTCCCAATTAGTTTATGACTGTCCTAATGAACCTATAAATGCATTCTAGATCTTTTTTCATCCTTATTAAACTTAACCCTACAAACATGAAAATATTACCATTTCCTAATGCATTAGTTTAAATCGATAGGGATGTCAATGTGAATATCTTGATATAGAAGGTATGTGATAATTTATTCTACAGTTATATTATATTTCTTGTGTGTAGGTGGTATATTTTTAATTTGCACCAACAATTGGGGCTATTGTGGAGGATACAAGATTTGGTTTTGTTATTTCTCGTACCATATATGTGAGGGTCCTACTAGTGGAGAGAACCTATACACAATTAAACCCTTGAATATCATTATTGTCTCAAGTTTTCTTCCATTGGAGAGGTTGCAACTTTTTTGTTGTGATATTAAGTGTTTATGTTATTGAAATCAAGTGACCATTGTGACAATGTAACACACATTTTATGAGAGTAGCATATGCTATTGAATTACAATAAATTTATACTTTCTTCTTTGTGGACTTTGATACCTTCTTACAAAAATATTACAATATTATAAACAAGTGTTTAGTGTATGAATATTTTCTTAGGCCTACTCCTTCAATTGTTTCATCATATGCTCTCAACTTTAGTTAATATGATGATTATAATGCTAAATTATTTGATAGTGATGCTTCATCTACTTTGATAAGTAGTTGCATGTCCTCCACAAATCCATAGCAAAAGCTAGAAGTTTCTAGAAAAGAATATGATCTTATGTGTCATGTGGAGATGCTTGAGCTTGATATATTGCAATCTAAGACCCAACTTGTTACCCCAAAGTCCCAAAACATAAGCCTTCCAAAGTGTCTATTATTTCTTATTAGTCTAACTAATTAGACCTTTCTTAGATGTCAATTAGTCTAACCATTTGAAGGAACCACATCATCCCCATCCATTAATTTTACTTAAAGTAGACAAAAAAGTAATAAAATGATCATGAAGTGATTGACTACAATATCTCATTATTATCTTATTTACATGCTTTCATTGTTCATTTATAGATACTTACATATACATAGGCCTTACACATCAACCAACGTACAAAGTGCATGTGGAATAGTACAATATCATACAATATATCTCAATACACCATAATCAATCACACAATCATCATAACACACATTTAATATAAATAACACTCACTCAAAATACATAAAGAACATTGCAAATAAAAGGAAACAAAGATATCTAACTCTATACCATAGAAGACTATACAACACCTCCAAACGAATACTACTCATATCACATACTACAAGTGTGCTCATTCTTCAATGTTGTACATTTTAACCATCCATGCAATCTTAACGTAGAATAGCATTCATCCCATACTACATGTATTCTTAATAGCCTTAGCCCAACTCTTGTTAACCACATAAATCAAATTAACATAATTACAAGAAATTTACACACTAATAAATAAGAAATACAAGAATACACTAAAACCAAGAACAATCATGAATTCAAGAGATATATAACCACATAAATACAAGGAAAAACACAAAAATACATAATAATATGAATTAATATTTATCAAGTTTGTATTTATGACAAGAGAAAGTGCAAAGGAAGGTGGAACTATGTTTGGTTTATGAAGTGTGATAAACCTATAACCCATGATTTTGAAGCAATTATCTTGTTTGAATAAATTAAATAAGATAATTAAATCAATTAGAACTAATAATCAATTGAATATACTTATTTGATGATACACAAATATATAAATCTGATGTACATATTTATAAATGAACATGACCTTTTTTTTTTTCATTTACAATCAATACAAGGAATTGTATGGGTATGCTCTACTCTTTATTGTGTCAAGTATTGCCTCATGATCAAACTCATGAACCTTCTACAAGTTCTTGTTTAATGGTCTACCCCCATATTTGATCAACTGACCATTTGATGCCACAAGGTTTAAGTAGTGAAGAATCTTCTAATGCATGTCAAACTCCTCAAATAGCTAGATATTAGACTTCTTAATTAGGTGCCTTCTAATCCATGTTCCAGTAACAACCATTGACCCTATAGGATACTCAATGTTTTCTCCATCTATAATAGGGGCCTCCAATTTATTGTTTCCTTAACATAACAACACAAGTAATAATTTGTTCCCTCTTCATTTTCTTCATATGTAATAACTACATATGCATGTCCTACATTGATATGTACATCCAATTAGATCAATTTGGTGAAAATTACAAAAAATACAAAGATAAAATTAGGAATTTCTTAAATTGTGCATGTAGATATATTATCTAGTTGAACTAGATCTGAAACATGATCAAAATTAGCTAATGATTCCATCTTTGTGATTTTTAGTGTCGTTGGGAGTCGATAGTCTCAAGTGGGCTTAGAGTTCTTGTAGACCATTCATCAACCCACTCCTTTGACTCACACTTATTCCAAGCTTGATTTGTACATGAAGAATAAAAGCATATCATTTTCTACATGTGAATACTCCATGAACTTGCATTAGATATTTTAAAAGAGTGTAGCTCATTTGATTCTATCAATGTACAAAAATCCTCATATTTTGTAATGTTAGTATCATCCGCCAAACGAAAAAATTTATGAACTATAGACTTATCTTCATTACCTAGATCTATTTTAGCATTACACTGTTTAATGATAGATTTTGCATATGTCAACTTTGCATTGTATTTGTACTTCAACACTTATTGTGCTAAGGCTCTTTTAATACATGCTCCTACATCATCATGCTCCCCCTTTCCATGCTCGACCTCATAGAAATTTCACATATGTTGAACACCTATGATCTTATGCATCCTGCTCAACCAATAGAACATTTGTGAGTCCTTGAGTTGTGATGCATAATTATCTAACCATATGATATGCTGAAAAATGATATGCCCCTTCTAGCCAAATCACGATAGAAAATCTAAAAGCAACCTTGCATGAACTCTATAGAATGTATGCGATCATCACTGATATAAAAATGATACTCCCTTAAGATCTTTATGTCATCCTCTATATTGTCACCTGCATGAACAAATACTATTTGCATAAATATAGAAACCTATGTGGAGTTGTAATATTGTGATTACACCTCATTATATGGTTGTAGAGTGTATTTTTCTATAAAATCGACCACTAAAACAATGGTATCAAGTGGAAACATGTCCTTTCATAATTTGAGTTGCAATTTCAACCATCAAGCTCTATGGGTATGCCTTGCATACTCATACACTATAGTCTCTTGAAAAATAGACATAAACTGATACATGGAAATCTTTTCACTGACCAATTCATACCTTTTTTCTTTTTTACCATCTTTTATACTATAAGCCACTATCTTATATTTTCCAAATTATACTAGTTTGTTTTCAGTTCCATGTGTACTTTTCATATATTCAAAAATTGGAAAATGTTGTAAGTCACCACAATGGTCATATGTCCCATCCAAGCATAAGTTCTTGTAGAATAATTGACCATCCACTCTTTCACATAAAATGCTCGATATGAATTCTCTTGAAGATCTAGGTGGAGCATATATGTTATACTCCTAAAAAACATTTTTAGTATGCAAATCTAAATGTATATGTTGATAAACATCATAATGGTTAGAAAATTCAATATATACTCTACAACAAGTAGTGTGTATGTGATTTATTTTGGCATAAAAATATTTTAGCATTTCAAAATACCTTTGATAAATTTTAATTGAGGATATGTCTCTAGAAATTTGGCAAAAAAATGTATTTGAGTCATATATTAAAAAAATTCTTTGGATGTTGTTGACGGTTTCAACTACCAATTCCCCTTCTTAACATCTCTTCGATTAGGAGATACCCTTGCGTTATTCTTCCAAAATTCTTCAATTAGGGATCTCAAGGCTTCAACAATTGGTTTATCTTTCCATGGTATTCTATCAAAGAATTCTCATAATTCATTGTTATTTGAGTCCTCCACTCTTTCATGATGGCTCTAATTAGAGTTTTTCTACTTATTCTCCATGCTTGAATTTTCTTTCTAATGAGACAATATTGCTTACTATTGTTGATGTAATGGCATATTGTGTGACATTACTATCTTTGGTGTGTGAGGTGGAAACCACACTCTCATACACACTCATTAGATTCTTGATAATAGATTTATCACTTGAAACATCTAATGTTATTAGCCCAAGAATCTTCATAATGGACCTAAATTTTAGATTTCTCATCATTTCAACAAATAGTTGACATCTTCCATTTTCATTTAATTTTTTTTAAAATAATCTCCAAATCTTATTAGCATATATTTGACAAGTAAGATTTGGAATCTTAACATCCATCAGTTGTAAAATATCATCATCAATATCAATCAAAAACTTAAACTTTCTATGCAAAAAGCTAAGAAGTGTTCTCAAAGGTAAAGTTGCATCAAAATTAGGAATTTTATCAATATTTAAATGAGATGGGATGGATGGCATACCTTCAATCGAAGATGAAAAGATGATGTACCTTCAAGTTGAGATGGAAAAGATGGTGTACCTTCAACTTTGAATGTGAAAGGTGGTGTGCCTCCAGCTTGAGATGTGAAATATGACATGCCTCCAACTTAATATGTGAAAGATTATGTACCTCCATATTCACATGTGAATGATGATGTACTTTCAAGTTTAGAAGTGGTATATGGTGTTCCTCCATCTTCACATGCGGTAGATGATATGCCTCTAACTACAGGGTTCAAATTTCTCGTTGCACATATGTTTTTCATTTGTTTCCTTTGTGCTATGAATTCCATATCTCTCTTACATAGAGTGTATAGTTCATGTTCCTCTTTAAGTGGCAAGTTTTCATCTATGTTGTTCAATTTCCTACTTTCACGAAGTTGCCTCATTCCTTCTCTTTTCTTTGCATTCTTAGCTTCCAACTCATCCAATGTTAGATTTTTTGTTTTTTTCCTCATCATGATGAAGAATACTATATGTATCATGAAAAATACATAAAGATTGTCTCCACATGGTACTAAAGAGTAAACCAATCTCATACACAAATCTAAAAATAATCATAAAATTAGGAGGTACAATCTCATACACTACCACTAGGTGAAGGATAAATAACAATCTTGAAAGAAAGTACAATGTATTTTACATTTTTGCATATTTATAATTGTCTTGACCATTAGACATAATATCAAATTTATGTTCTATTCTATCTAGATTTTGAATAAGGTACAAAATAAGGTGCATAATGAATTATGGAAGAAGGTATGAAATTATTTAATGAATTAGGGGTGGAGTAAGGAATAAAGTAAGGGATGGTAATAATGGAGATAGTAACAACACTAAAAGGTTGGGATAGTAGAGGAGACACTAGGAATGTAGAGTAGTCATAGAACTAATAGGGATGGTATGGAAGGTAGTTGAAATGTTAGTGAGATGGGAGGAAGGAATAGATGCATAAACTAAAAGGTATTTACATAAAGTTATACTAGTTCATACATGATAAAGAGTAGCATGAGGTCATGTGTGATGGATCATGTTTACACAATGTGTGAAGTCATGATAAGTTAAAAATTGTAGGTCCTTGTGTAATAATATAAAGGTATATAGAGGTTTGCATGATATCATAGTAGCAAAAATTTGTTGAAGCTTGTATAAAAATTATTAATTTTCACAATTAAGTAGAATTCCTTGATAAACCCCATTGTACTAATATCATTTGTTATTACTTTATGTGCTAGTTTTAAGTTCCTAGGGGATGGGTTGAGCCAATTCTCTTAATGTGAATTCCTAGGAATGGTAGGGGATGTATGTGATATCCTTGTAATCTAACACTAAGAAAAGAGACATGTATTTATAACTTAGATGCCGCTAGAAAGGATGTGTGAATATTCCCTATACATGATAATGAATTACATAGATATTCAACGCCAATGTTTAGTTTTATTTATTTTAGAGGAATCTAATAAGGATAGCACAAATTTTATACAATTATGTGAATGTTAAGGTAGAAATATAATTTTGTTTATTTCCCAACTATATTTGTCAATATACAAATAATATTATTTCAACAAATGTGTAATCCTTTGCATATATTTTTTTTAGAACTAGGAAGTGGACAAGGTGACATGCAAAAATAGAACGTACCTTAAATACAAGACTCGATTTGAAAAATTGCACAATTATGTCTATTTCATTTTTTCTTGCTTCAAACTCCTCAAAAATTAGAGCTTTTTTGCCAAGTTCCTTCATTTTCAATGTTAAATTCTATATGAATCTAATAGAATTAGTAAAAACTATGAAAATAATGAATCTATAATATGAAATTAAAACCAAAAACAAAATAATTAGCATTCCAACACTACAAACATGAAAATGTTAGTTCATATAATCAAATTTGATCTAAAAACTTAGGTATTTCCTCCTTCTATGTTGTCAAACAAAAGAAAGGTGGTGGAATATGTAAAATATGATTTGATTTTGTCAACATGAAAAAGCATTTTTTTGGATAATGTGCAAAAATTGGAGAATAACAAATCATGTGGGCTTGAATCACGGGTCACATCTATTTTTACCATTTTTTTATATTTCCTAAATTGCACTCACATTAAAGCATAAGTGTGCTTTAACTTACACAATGTGTGAGCAAATTTCAACCTCTCCAAAGTGTGAACATGTTATGTCTTTCATGGACTGTTATAACTATAAACCTAACATCCTCAATCCTAAACGCTACACCATCAACCCTATCCTATACCCTTGACCTTATAGCTTATACCCTCAACTATAAACCCTAAACCCTCAAACCTACACTCAATATCCTCAATTCTGAATTGTATACCCTATACACTCAACCCTGGACACTATCATTCAACCATAGTCCCCCAAGCCTATATGCTAAATACTCAACTCTAAAATCCATACCCTCAACCCTAAACTTCATACCCTAAACCCTAAGCCATATACCAGGGAAAAATTTAAGAAACCCCCCCTGGGCGAAGGTGTAAAATCCTAGTGAATATTGTATACTTCCCGATAAAAATGTTAATTTTAGTGGCAAATTTTTTTCGTTTTTTGGGAAAAAAATCTCAATTGGAGAATCTTTTCTAATCGGTAGAAGTCTGTGGAAAATCCTGGTGAATTGCAATTTTTTTTAAAACCAATAAAATATTTTCATTGGCGATTAAAATCTATTTTCAAACCTAGAAAATGTTTCCATTGGCGAATTAAACTTGTTTTCAAATTTTTTTTAAAAAAATTGTTGGCGATTAAAACTTTTTTTCAAACCAAAAAAATATATCTATTGGCGAATTAAACCTATTTTCAAATGCATAAGAAAAAAACATTGGTGAATCAATAGAACCATGACCGTTCGATGAATTTTTGATGGACGATTGTATTGCATTCCGGAAGTAAATCTCTGAAGCGTTAGATTTTTGAATTGAAACCCCCTGAATAACACTAGAACCGTTAGATGCAGACACGTGGCGAGATCAAGGCTCATCGCTCATTGCGGTAATGAACCCGATGGATTGAAGGATTTTGGTGATGACTCATGAGCGATAGAACTTAAATGATAGAATTATGCACGTGCATAAATTTTGTTTTAAAAGAGGGACCATTCGATGAATTTTCGATGGACGACTATAGTTGCATTCCAGAAGTAAATCCTTGAAGCACTATACTTGCGAATTGAAACTTCTGAAATAACACTAGAACCATTAGATTTTCAGAAATCAATGGTTGAAACTTTATTAATTATTTAGGTCTGTCGGTCATCGTGCTCTTGTTTACCATTTAATATTGCCTAACTTAGACCAAAATATTTTATGAAAAAGCCTTAAATCTTAAGTCTTTAATCCTGAGGGTCGAGTCTTGTCAACCTAGCGATGTCCCCATTTTAAAAGTAAATTTATTTGCATGTGCACTATGCAACCATCTTGTCATCTATCGTGGGCATACCTTTTAAGCACTTGTTTTTAAGGATTCAAGTGTTGAAATAAATTTTAATTGTCACATCAATGATAGTGGTGAATTTAAAAATGATAAGTGTGATGTCATACTCATTGTGTTTGTGCTAACTTATATATATACTTCACCAACTTGATGTTCTTCATATCATTTCTAATATATTTGGCTTTGATTTATTTCTTCTTTATTCTCAATTTAACTGAGATATTATGGAGTCTTTATGGCATGTCATGCTACCCAATTTTTTTTGTGAGAAAAGAAGGGACAATGCATACGACAAACAAAAGTTGGGTATGGTTTATATAATTCCTTGTGTGCAGGTTGAGGATGTTATAAGAATAATTGTGGGTAGGGAATGGCTTCAGAACAACCCTCATGCTCTATATTCTAAGGTAGTTTCGGCTTTCTTGTCCAATTGCATGGAAATTTTGCTCGATAAAGATTTGGTGAAGACGCTGGCAATAAGTTATTTGCAGCCTTTCATTTACTCTTTCTTCATTGGAGTTGGCGCTGGAGCATTACAATTTTGAAAGTGGGTTAGCACCTATTGTTGGAATCTTCAGGAAAGTGGAATTGCATGCTTCTACAGCGTAAGCTGTTGCCCTGGTTAATATGAGATGGGGTCTGCTATGTGTTACGAAAATTGAACCATTAAAGAGTCTGGAGTTTTGGAGGAAGGTTTTGGGTGATTCACTTTTCTTCTCTACTATTAGTTTGTTAAATTCGATTCACGTTCTACTCAAACACCCAGTTGATGGCCTCAACTAATGTTACAAAAAAAAAAATAGTAATGAATTGTGTGATGTGTCACATGTCTATATTTTATTGTACAGTGTAACAGTTCTTGTAATATGTACTTTGTGACTGGTTTTTTGTCATAGTTAGTGGCTTTTTTCCTTTTGGCCATGCTAGTTATGTACTATGTACTTCAGTATTTAGCAATAGCTACTTAAATTAAAATACTTTTTGTGGCTCCATTATTTTAAATCCTTTTTGTTTTGGTCAATATAAAAATGTGGCTTTTAAAACTAATAGTAATTATCAACATATAGTTCTAATCATAAGTGAGAAAAATTTATTGTGACTTATTAGTGGACATTGATAATGATTAAGGTAAAACAAGAAATTTAATTCTCTCTTTTCAATGTGTCAAATTACTCTACCTTTCATTTATTCTATTGAAATTCTCAATCTTTTTAAAGAAAGTTTGGCTATGGTACTCTGGGCGATGACATGGATTAATGCCATATGAATAGCCAGAGTGATTGATTGGATGACTTTATATTGAAAACTGCACGATGTACTATAGAATCATAGATGATGAAGTCAATAATCCAGTGATTTAGTGAAACAAGATTTGTAATGATTTCATATCGTTTGAGTGGCACTAGTGATTTTGAAAATTGATAGCTTGTCAGCTTGAGGTACAGTTTGCATGTAGCTAGGTTGTCAATCTGTCAGAGTCCATACGTCAATCAAATTAAACATTTAAATTATAAATGTTAGGCTTAAGTTACACGAACTGATTAAGTTGGATTTTTGGTTTGCGCAAATCACAATTATGACTATACCCAACCTCACACGTGACACGTGTGAGGTGTACACAGGGACCAGGCTAGTAGTGGCACTATAAGCGACACTTTTGGCCCATAAATAAGGATAGTGAGCACAACTAAAATCATTCGTTGAATTGTCATAAGGGTTTTCATTTTGTAGGGTTAATAACTTAATAAGGATTCAGGAAGAAGATGATGCGGTATTATTGGGGATACTCTAAATTCTCCTGCCTCTAGTTATGTAGTTATAGAGTAAAAGACCAATTTCCTTCAAGTTCAGAAAGGGTAGAATTGGAAAGAATTTGATTTCGTTCACCTGACTTCTCAAATAGGTTTTCAAACCAGGATGAGGAGCTCTGATGGAGATAAGTGTTATCCCAGTGCATGGAAGCTGCAAGTAGAAGATGGGAGCAGTTTTAATACCCCTCATCATCTGCATGATTTTGATTCTCAAAGGGGATAAGTACATTTTATATCTTCATAGCTCTCGATTCCCCAGCATGGTTGGCCAAGAAAGTCCCATGCATTTATTTTCAGAGCGCATCTTCTGCATGGGGGAAATTTTACAACCCCTCATCTTCTATATCAGTCTAGTTTTGAAAGGGGCTAAGTACATTTTGTATCTTCACAGCTCCCATTTCCCCAATCTGATTGGCCCCCCTTTCCCCATGCATTTATTTTCAGATCCCATGGCTAACCCAAAAAGTCTCATGTGTTTATTTTCAAAGCACATGGTTGACCTGGAAAGTCCCATTTATTTTCAAAGAAACATGTATTACATTTACGTTTTCACCAGTGGTCTAGCAGAATCTTGGCACTTGCACTTACATTTGTATTTGTACTATGTAATAATGTGACATTGTAATTCAGTTGTAATAAAATAAATGGTTGTGCTATTAATGTGACATTGTACTTCATTTTATTAAGTCCTTTGCAAGTTAAATGTTATTAATGGTTTTGCTATTAATGTGACATTGTAATTCATTTTATTAAGGCCTTTGCAACGTTAAGTTACCGGCCCCTTGGCCTTGATGTCAATCCTAATGCATTAAAGTTTAAAGCAACCTTAAAACGCATGTTTATTATTTATATCATAAATTACTCAATAGTTTGATGAACATTTGATCTATGGTTGTAGTTGTATTTCAGAATGAAATGCACAGAGTGTTAGGCTTGCTAACTTAAACCTCTAGAATCACTCTATAACCGTTAGATTAATAAAGATCAACGCTTTAGAATTTGATGTCAATGCAGGAGTAAATCATAAATGGCTTGTTTTAAATGTTGTTAGCCATGTACTAACTATGTACTATGTAGTCTAGAAGTAACGCGTAGACGTTTTGGTTTCATTCACTTTAATGTTCAAAAAAATAACACTTTCTATTGCTAAGTGATTTTATTTTGAAGTTAGAGGGTCAACACACGGGGAGACTTCAGTCTTCAATTTTCTCATTACAGTGCACCACCCTATTCTGGGTTCCACAGTTCCACTTCCAACAAAGCCATTCCAGTAACCCAGTTTCAAGAATCAAAATTTGGGTAAGTTAAAGAATTCCTGCGGTTACGTTTCATCGTTTGAAGTTTCTAAAAATCTTATTTTGTCAAACTTGGAAGTTTAGGTTTAGGGTTAAGAGGCTTAAGTATTAAGAAAAATTAAGGAGGACTAATAGGGAATTCACAATTTCACATTGTATCAGCATGTCTACCACCAGTACCACTAGAGCAATGTTGGATAAAAAAATACATTATGCAAAATTGC
This sequence comes from Sequoia sempervirens, assembly GCA_007258455.2. NCBI lineage: Eukaryota > Viridiplantae > Streptophyta > Pinopsida > Cupressales > Cupressaceae > Sequoia > Sequoia sempervirens. The sequence goes on from VDFB02000015.1 coordinate 424,482,330, forward strand.
TTTAAAACCTAGGTTTCACTAATGAATACCATGATATTTATGATCCTAAAACCTATGGTAGGCGTACCTTAGAACTTAGATTTTCATCTCAAAATAAGGCTACAAAGTAAATGCAAGTTAATAGAATTAGTGCACTGTGGGTAACTGGATTAGGGCACATGATGTTACATGAGGTTTTCCCTTGCCCAGAATTTATCATGGTTTGTGCCCTAAATTATGATGATAACAAAAGAGCAATTGTTAATAAAGATAGCAAAGAATAATTGTTATCCATTAATGCAGAAAAACTTGGAAAAGTGTTGGGGTTTACAACCAAAGAATAGTTCAGGATAGAAACAAATTCAAAGGTGATCACAAGCCTCCTTATGATTTGGATATTTTTAAACCATGGTTTCAAGATACTATTTACATGCTAGCATTTTTCCTTGGACTGGATAGCAATTTGGAAGTGGGTGCAAGCCTCCTTGAAATGGTATATAATATCCATTATGGTGTTCCACATATCAAATATAATTTTATTGGGCACATTGTAGAATCCATGCATAAACAATTTTTAATGATTAAAGGAGGTTCCACTAAGATATTTAGGTTCATAACTTACTTGTGCTATCTTTTTCTATTCAAATTTAGAGGAATGTTTCGAAACAACAAGCTTCAAATTCATTCCTATAGTAATGTTGAGGAAAAGAAAATGGCTCTAGTATATGAATGGACCACTATGATAAGGATGCATGATTCTCGAAGGAACTACAGTCATTTTGTAGACTAATTTTTGGCTCCATTGCATCAAGCAATTACAAATACTCCAATGCCTAGATTGACTGTCATGTAGAAATTGCATTCAACTAGGAAAATAAATACAATTGGCTGATTGGTACTTAATGGAAGAATATATTGTGCTAATATTTTATGGATCGGGAGTACAACCATACAAACTTCCAATACATGTGACAGAAAGGGTTTTTGCTTTGGAATATGTAAGGCAAATGCAGAGTACTGATGAACTACACTTTACCGATCAACAAAAGAAGAACTTATTTCCTTCTTTACCTTTTTCATGTGGAGGGATCACATTCGAGAAAAAAAAAATTAGTGTGGCACATAATCTTTTGAATTTTTTTGATTTTGATGCTATCTGTCACTGGCAGTATGATCCATGTGACACCATTAAATCAATTATTGTGCTCAATAAGAATGTTGCAAGTAGAATTCAACATCAAAGTAAACCCTTGCTTGAAAACTTGAGAAACAAGGATTCTTGGGATGAGGTCAAAATAGCAATGGAGAAAAGTGTTGTTGAGAATGATATTTCTTTTGAACAATTGTTAGCAGAAATTATGGCATTGCATCAAAAGAAAATTAGGAGGTACAACATTTTTTATGAAAAGAGTCATAAACCATCTAGTAGAGTAAAAATGCCAGATTCTCTAGAGAAGGAAGTTACAGAAAAAAAAATTGGTCACTATAAAAAAATTACTACCTTTTGGTCTATGAGGAAGGAGCTAGGTGATTCAAGAGCTCTTGTAAAGTATGGAGATAATGAAGAAGATCATGAGTTTAGAAAATTGTGAAATATGGAGCATCTGGATGAACAAGAAGATAAAGAAAGTGATGAACAAAAGAAGCATATGGGTAAAAGCACAAATTTATGTCACTTTCAGCCAACTTATCAGCACAACTTAATTTAAGTATTTCTAACTAAAAATCAATTTAAGTCAAACATATGATCTAGTAAGATTCATTCTAGCTAAGTTAGATACTTCCACAACTTTCTCAACTAAAATTGTTGGCTAAAAATATATGGAGCACCAATTTGAGTTCAATTTACCAAAAAAATAAAATTATTTGAAAAACTTGAAGTTTCAATAACTCCTAATAATGTAAATAACATTTTTAAAAAAAATATAAAAATACCCTTTTGTAGATCCATAAGTTTAGTTTTCAAAAATATATTTATTTTAATAGTTTAATTATTATTTATATTTTATTTTTTATTTTACTAAAATTAGGTTATCAGCACAAAATATTAGGTTGATTACCATGCCAAGGAAAACTACTAAAACTTATTAAAAAATTTTTTTAAAATGAGGCACTAGATAAAAGAATCTATTTCAAGATGGTATAATTTTTTTTCCATTTTAGATAAATTTTTAATATGAAATTTGACATTCGATGCAAACAACTATTTTTTGATTCACGCACATTTTAATATTTATTGAAATATATATATTTATCAAAATTGGAAAAAAATATATCCATGCACTCAAGTTACAAGTTATAAATACACAAAAAACAATGGAAAGAAAAAAAAATTACTATAAAAAGTTTGACGTCTCATGCAAGTTCATTTTTCAGCATTTTATCAGCAACTAAATTATAGTGTTAATTTATTAAAAACTATTTTAAAATTATTTTTTTATTTTTTTTAAAATACAAACATAAAATATACAAAAAAAATACATATTTTACTAGTTTACATCATTTCAAAATTCAAAATATATATGCCACTTTTTCGTGATTCAAGTTTAAAAGTTGGATCAGTGTTGGTTGTTTCCTTTATAAAGTGTGACATAGCTTTGTGCTTTTACCCATATACTACAGGAGCATCCATAGCTGAAAAAATGGGTTATGAAGGTGGTCCTTTGGGGTCCCAAAGACACGGCCCTTGGATGGTAATAGATATAGAGCATAGAAAACCAGTTGATAAATCTGGCCTTGGGGTTGGAGGTGAAAAAGTAGACCTAGGGCATATAAGTCAATTTGTTAGAGCTTCAAATCTGCATCCTCATGGTCAGACACAATCACAACTAGGACATGCCCATGGTGGAGAGCTTAGTCCGACTGGCACTGCCTTTGGTGGCGATGGTATGGGTAGTAGTACTAGTAGTGGTCAACCTGTGCTACAATAACAAATTACACACAAGAGGACAACAACACAATATACCACAGAAACACCAAGTGATCAAGGCATATAGATGAGGCAAAGGATTTTGACAGGTCCAAGTCACACTACTAGTGGATCCACCACAAAGGAGTTATTTCCAGGCACTCCCCCACTGCCAGTTATTTTGGTTGCGACATCATTAGCAAACTACAAGTACTCATATTCCTTTGTCATTCAAGCATTCCATTATTCACGCGTCCCTAGGTTTTGATTACATTGAAGAGTATAAAAAGAAATCAACCATGAATAAAAAAGAAAAGAAGCAGCTGATGGAGAGTGTATCTATTGTAACTTTAGAGCCTGCAACAACCATGGTATTACCCATATTTGACACAAATAAAGAAATCATGGAGTACACAATTCTTTTTCCCACAGTTCAAAACAAACCATCAAATCAGATGGCTCCATCTGAATTCTAGGTGAACAAGTTCCAATTTGAATCATGAATTGTTAACAAATCTTCAAGTCAAACAACATCAGTTAGAACAAATGACAATTCCACCACCTGAAGAGTGGAAGTTGCTAGAAAAGGTGATGCAGTGATTTGATTTTTGATAATACAAGTTTCCAAGTTCCAACTCAACTTTGTGCAGAGTTGTCTTTGAGAAATGTTTTGCATTGTCAATGCTTCTATGTACTCCTTCATGTGATAATCAATAAAAAAGATCAAATTCAGACTTTAGTAAGGTGTTGATGTTCAATTATCTATATTATTTGTTTTATCATTTGAAGATAAAGTTTGGTAGTGGTTTCAACTACTAGATACACATTAAACAATTGTTGATGTGCATTGTTGTATATTCTACTAATACTATTGTTAATATATTATTAAGCATTGAGTTGAGTGATGAATCATTGAGTACATGTTCAAGTTTTACTTTTAACACAATTAAAATATGAACTATAAGTGATTTTAATTCCACGCATCCATAATCTTAGTGAAATTGCATTACAATTCACACATCAATACTCAATCTCCATGACTACTTATCAAATACACTAAACATTTATATGAATTCATGTTTTAATCAAGGTACTTTAACTGGTTCATTAAACTAGAGCCAAAATTAAAACATACATCAATGCATAATGACAAAGAAGATTAATGAAATATCATTGATCAGATTTCATTAATAATTAATGTAAAATGTTACAGCTAGAGAGACGATAGACTCAAAATAAGGGAGAAAACAAGCTTAGTCGCTAGTCCTCTGAGTTTTATAACCTACTCACGGAGTTCTAAATTTTCATAACTTCCTGATTCTCCGACTTGGTTCACTTTGTTGAGTAACTAAGTTGCAAGTCTTTGTTGGTCATCTTTGTAGTCAGTGGAGGCTAAGAGAGTTATTTCAATATAGAAAGACAATGGTGATGTTCATGCATTTATAACCTAAAACCTTTGAGTTATGGTGTGTGGATTTATTCTAATTTTGCTAAGTAGTTTGCCAGTGGATTATCTATTATTGGAATTGGAATGATAGATTTTTGGTTAGTTTCATTGTTGTGGTTATTATCACTCAAAGTCACGGTTTTGGTGCTTTTCCTAACCTTAGTCGCTAGTCCTCAAAGTTTTATAACCTTTTCGTAGAGTTCTAAATTTTCATAACTTCCTGATTCCCCGACTTGGTTCACTATGTTGAGTTGCAAGTCTTTCTTGGTCATCTTTGTAGTTGGTGGGTCTGAGGTTTCAAAAACTTTGAAACTTCAAACTTTGGTTCTAAGGTTCCAAGTTTCAGCGACCAGGCGACATTATGGACTTATCTTTCCTTTCAAAGGCGTCATCATTTGACATCTCATTGAATGCTATCTACGGATTAACCTTGAGTTGTCTTTTTAGGAATTTCAAAAAGCATGCATGTTTAAAGGCTATCTTTTCAAGGAATGAAATTAAATGCCACATTTAATGCACATCCTATAAAAAATGATGGCATAAGTGGGTGGTGAGGTTTTACTCAGACATTTAGCCTGCATTCTCATTCTTTTCCAAGGACAATACTTCTCAAGTGCAAACATTCTCATTTGCGCTCATGCAAAGTGGAATTGAAAATGACTGGTCTGGCAATAAACACACGTCTTGTTGATGACATAAGTTGAGGTGGAGAAACTTTTGATAATTTTTTCAGCTGCATTTCCTTCTTCTACAATCTACTCTTCCAGGTGTTTGTGTGTTTCTTTATGTGTTGGGAGTTCATGCAATCCGGAATTGGAAATCGTTGGCTTGGCGTAAGGGATACGAAGCTTGGACCTTTTAAGTTAGAAGAGTTTTGGGCACACCTGTAGAGTGACGAGAAGTCTGAGCTGGATATAAAACTGTTAGAAAGTTGGCTAGCTCACACTGGAGGGTTTCCAAAAGTTGTGTTGAGTGTGGACCTGATAAGTGCATGTGCGAGAAGGTACATTCTGGAGACACAGGAAATTAAAGCCGCGGACGGGACTGTAATTGCAGAAATTTCTTCTAAAGTTGTTTCCCGCACGCTGAGGATTCCAGAAAGGGAACCTATAGAAGACATGTTTATCGTAGTGGCAGGTGAATTTTTCAAAGTGAATGAAGACTGGTGTAAGAACTCCATGGCCAAAACCTGGTTGAAGGTTGAAAGGAAAGGTAAGTCGCAACTGCCAACTAAACTCAAAAGAGTGCATTTTAAGGAAGAAATTGCAGATGTTATTGCTTTATTATACCGCGTTGTTCAAAATGCATGAGTTGAGTTATTTGAGGATTGGATGTGTTGGTTTATCTTGATAATTTGTGATGAGAAAATTTTCATTGACTGGGTTGAAGTTCTTTGCTTCCATTTGAATGAGCAATTAATTAATTTCCATAAGACTGCTACTTTTTGTATGTGTTCTTGCTTGACATACATTGTAGCTAGTCAAAAGTACTTTTGGCCTGGGTTGGAGCTGCAAGGGACCCCAGCTTCTGGTATGCCTATGTATAAACACTTTCCTCAGTTCACTAAATAATTTGGAATGGGTCATTTTTGTCGTGTTAATGATGCATTTTTAATGGAGGTCGTGAGGAATCTAGATGGAAATCCAAAAATGCACCTTTCCCCTAAATTGATTTCTCTTGTATCAAATTTTGGGAGTTTTTATATCCAATTTGATAAGTTTTCCTATCTAAGAATAGGGGGTTTTGAGAAAGCCCCATTGAAATTACCTCGGTATCCTAAAGATTTACTGATATTTCTGGAATTTTGTCGACAAATGGACATGGTTAATATTAAGTATATGAGCATGGGGAAATGAGGGTATGTCTTCCCATTGAATACCCCTTCTTTTATGTGCAAAACAAACCAGGTGGTCAAGGGAGCTAAAGGAGTTCTCAAGGAATATAACCTCCAATATCTGTCTATGAGAGCTAATTTTGATAGTAAGGGTTTTGTGAAGAAAAATCTCTATGGGGGGAGCTTATATCGGCATCACCCATCTATTGAAGATTTCTGGGAAGATTGTGTTGATGAGAGTGAAGTTTTGAGAAGATATTATATGAGGCTAATGCTAAACCAGATACAGGCTTTTGTCCTGTCATTTCAGATTCCTGAAAATGTAGCTGAGGATTCAACAATTATAGATCCTGGATATGAAAAATTGTTTGATAAATCCCACCCTAGGGTTGATTGGAGCCAAAGTGAAATTTCATATATGAGGGTGTGTGTTACCCTAGTGCTTAAAAGAACCTAGGACTAGCTGGATGGGAAATGGCGACAAATTGTCGGTCTTGTTCAAGAGCCTAAGTCATCACAGAAGAATGAACAGGTGTCTACGCAAGCATCTGGTGCAAGTGTATCATCGAGGAAACCCTTTGTTAGGTCCTCTAGTGCAAATTATCAATCAAGAGGTTATAGTGATAGGCCAAAAGAAACAGTCAAGTTGAAGACCATCTATGAACAAGACAGTGTGCTTTCTCCCACCCCTAAGTAGAAGACTAATCAAGTAAAACTTGTGCCTACAGATTTTGAAGCTATCTTTCAACAAATCGCTAAAGATAATATCTTTCCTCCTCTGTCTGAATTTCCCTCTTCTCTACCTCCAGTTGATAATCCACCTATCACTTCTAACACTCCTAAAGAAACTATTAGTGGAAATGAAGATTTTCATCTAGTAGTAGCCTCCCCAGGATGGCTGAAAAAAGCGGTGGAGAAGAAGAGAAAGCATATTCTAATAATGACAGTTGGAGTGGATACAGTTGCAAAGTTACTTCAAATCTCTTCAAAACCTAAGAAATCCAAGAGGATTCCAAGGATGGTGACTGATGCTACTTCTGGAAATCAAATGTTAGAAATTTTTAAGCCTATGAAGGACTTAAATGAAGATGAAATAATAGAGGTAGACTACAAAGTCACACATGTTGATATGAGGCCTTCAACACTGGAAGGTGATGTGTACCATGCCAATTATTTAGTCAATGTCTTGATTAAAAGAGTGAAAGAACAGAGGAAAGAAAATATAAAACTACAATCTCAAGTCCTGGAGTTGGGTAACTTTATTTCTTCCATGGCCACTCCTCCTACATCTAATGAAGCCTCAAGTTCTTAGGTAGAGGGCATCGATGAGCTCACCATACAACAAATTAAAAAAAAATTGAGCTATTCCAGAGCTGCTTGTGAGGGGATTGATAAAATATCTCAAGAGGCTATCTTCTTTTTGAATAAATTTGCGCTTTTTTACACTCGAGTTATTAACAAGAGGAACAAGTTAGTAACAAAACTTCAACAGGTTAGAAAAGATCAAACTAGTCTCTATGTTCTCTCTCAGGAAATGAAAGAATTGATGTTTATGGATTGGAAGATACTAATTGGTGAGAAAATTTTGAATAATCCTAAGGAGCTAGACCCTTCCTAGTGTGATTCATTGGAATGGAAATTGAATATATATGATAATCTGGTGAAGGAAATTAATAAAACACTTGATCAATATTTTGAAATGTTGGGGGAAATTAAAGAAAATTGTCGTATTCTGGGAGTGGAAATTACTGATGAGTTTGATGAAAGGATTCTAGATATAAAAGAGATCTCTCTGAAGTTTAGAGAGATATTCAATAAAGAAATGGTTGATCCTACTACAGTGACATGGGAGTCCTCAAAACTTAGTGGAATGCAAATCCACCTAAAGTCTTATAAATTTGGAGAAGAGGAAAGATCTAAGATGTTGGTTGAGTCTAAAATTGCTTTGGTCAAATGGAGAACCAGGTTACAAATTACTACAATTCCAGGGAGCAAGGACATATTTACAATTGTCACCAGATATCGAGATTACAGGTCTAGGATGAGGGCATAGGAAAAGGCGCTAGAACATGAAGTGGTTGAAGTTCTCGAAGATGAAGAAGATGAGGTAGAAAAGTGATGCATAGTTATTTTTAACATTTCATCATCATGATACTTTCTTTAATTTTAGTTCTTTTAAGTTGACTATTTTAATTTTTGGGTGCGGTTGTCTTCAAGAAACTGTTACCATAGACAATTGGTTTATGCTTTAAATATGGGTTTGGTCGATCCAGTTAGGATATTTTGGGCAAAACTTTGATTTTCCTCATTAGAGAAAAAACTTTTTTATGCTTTCAAGTTTATTTTATAGTTATCTTTCAATATAGAAACTCATATGGTGAAGTTCATACAGACATAATCTTTGTGTTGTGGTGTATGTATTTATTCTGTTTATTTTGAATATCTTTCCAATGGTTATCTATGTTGGTGTTCTAGATGTTTAATAGATTGCATTTCTATCGGATGTTTATCTTTGAATGAATGCTTATGACAATGGTTGAGTTCAATTAAAGAAATTTATTAGTTCTGAAGTGATTCAAGTCTTTGTGCTTTAGTTTATAGTTTGATATTGGCATTCCTTTCAAAGCTTTCTGGTTAAAAGCTACACCTTTCTTTGCTTTCTAGTTAAAAGCAGCTTGAATTTCTATTCATTGCATATCATAAAAAGGTAGCTGCCACCTTGTAAAATAAGCAGAGAATCAGTATGAAATTTAGGTGATTTTGTAGTTTAAGCTTTTATTGTTTAAGTTGTGTGGATGCCTTTATAAGTTATTTATGTTGAACTGTTAGCTTATAACTTATACGTTATGGATGTTGAACTATTAGCTTTTGTTCAAGGAATGGATTAATAATATTCCTTTCAATTATTTATCAAAGATTGTGTAAATGGAAATGCAATAGGAATTTATAAGTAGTGTGATAAGTGTTGTTCTTTAAAAATGATGCAGAATCACATATCAAATTCAATACCATGGAATACAATATAAAATATAAAATATCACAATTTCATGGAATACAACATAAAATATCATCAACTACAATTTAGAATATGATTCATGAAGTACAATATAAAATAAAATATCATGAAGTGCAATGATTCACAATTTCATTGAATACAATATAAAATATCATCAACTACAGTATGGAACAATGGAAACTGATCCATGAAGTGTAGTATAAATACCTAAAAGATGCTAATTCTCTTCCATTTCCCAAACGGAGTTAGGGTCCCCAAACTGACATTCATCTTGAGATAAAGTAAAAGAGTCGGCTTGAATTTTATTTTGATTCTGCTCTTCATTTTCTTTGGCCTATGTCTCAAATTCAACATTCATTGTGTGATTTGTGTCAATGTCATATGTCTCAGTCTCACTACCAATGCCACTAGTACCAACGTTTAGAATTGGAGTGTTGCACAACCCAATCCTTCTTCTTTCACATGTGGACCTCCATATTGTGAGTGCCCTTTCAAAAGGAAAATTAAAGACATTATACGTAGTTCCTTTCAACCTCAAGAAATTTTCCAAATTTTTGTCTAGTTTGTTTCTTAACTTTGATTTCAAAAACCCTAATTTACTGAAAGCTCTCTCATCCTCCACCAACCCCAATATCATTGTTTGACATAAATCAACAAGTTTGAAATATTCTGATATCAAACCACGCAATATTTCACTCTGACCTAAGTTTTTCCAAACCTTTTTTATTGATCCCAATTCAAAGGCCTTCTCCATGCCCATGGATTTATACTGGTTCCTCATAGCTGTTGCAAAAATCCTAGGTTATTTTCTAAGCTTAGCTTCATTTAAAATTCCTTCTATTTTCTGCTCATTGTATGTTACACTTTTCAAAAATTGTTCGATCAAGATTTTTACTTGATCATGAAAATATTTTAGGTTATCTCAGTTTTCCCAAAATTGAGGATACACAACACCCATGGCTTCAAGTATTTCATATCGAGGGAATCTTTCATGAATCTTTGAGGAAAAATATTTTGCAATTTCCTTCAAATTATCACTAACAGATTTAACAATTCCATTTAAATCTTCCTCCTTAACAGCTACTTCTCTGCTAGAGCACCTGGCTATCTTACAATGGTACATTGGTATCTCATATCCACGTACATAGATACATAAGTGCCTGTTTGCATTAAACTGTAAATAATTATCAGGATTATTCAAATCAGTAATTTTCTGCCACATGAAATAATTTGGGCCATCTTGTGTTAGATCTAGATATAGATGATCGAGGGCCAAGCATGTATGTTTACGTAGATTGGAATATTCATTAATATACATAGTTCTATCTTGGGCTTTCTTCACAAGATTGTTCATCACATCCAACATGGGGAGAAGTCTAGCTAAAGTCAAGAGTGTCTCTATATCGCTTAACCTATGTAAGAGGTCAGGAGCTTTGTCTACTGTGTTGTGATGCTTGTACATCACTCCAATCAAGGATTGATATTCTGAAAGAACTCGTTGCGCTGGTCCATGCAGGGAGATCCATCTAAGATCAAAATCCTTGAGAAGCTTGTTTCCTTGTGTTATTCCCTCAGCAAAAAATTTAAATTATGTGAAATGTTTAGGACTTCGGTAGAAGTATGGGTGGATCTCACGAATTAGATTTTCAAATTTTGATACTATAGAAAACTTGCTTACAATTTTGAATGCTAAATTCATTTTGTGGGCCATGTAGTGAATTCCAAGCATGTATGGTGCACAAGTAGTTTGTAACTTTGTGCAAATACCGATCCTTTGACCTTGCATCACTGCAGCTCCATCAACTCCTACACACACCAACTTTTTGGCAATTGTCAACTCATCCATACCATTTCAGTCAAAGATTTCTTGACTAGTTCAAATAGATTTTGTGATGTTGAACTATCCTTCATTTTATGAACACAAAGAAGATGAGCTTGGCGAACATGTCATTCTATAGTATACAAATGCATACAGACTCAAGAAGTATTGTCTACCGCAGTAACTTCATCTAAAGATAACGCAATGAAATTTGACTCTTTTACTTTCTCCTTTAAATCTTCCTTTTCAACTGCAGCAAGACATTTTTCCCATTCCCATCCAACGTTTATTGACCAATGTGAGAAGGGATTGTGAGGAACATTCAAAAAAGATAATAAACCAAAATATTCTGGTTAGTCTGTCATAGGACGCCCTCTGGATAAAATATGAAAAAACACTCATCTAAACAGTTTTTGACATATTTGTTACTTCCATTGCTTTTCCAAATTGAGCCTCAAGTGTACCTTTACATGCAGCAATGTTTGACATTCTTTTTTCATGCTCTTCATAATCCGTGACATACCTAACATGAATACATTCTTCCTTTGATTTCCATCGTACGACTGATTGTTCCTTTCCGTCTATGATTTTTTTTCATAAACTTTACTGATGTGCTTTTCTATAGTGTCAATCTTTAGCTGAAACGTCTTGGCTCTTCCACATTTCCAATTACAAATTGTACATTTGACCAATGTTTCCTTTTCAATAATGTTTGCATTTTCAATCCCCACTAGTACAATGAATGGGTACTTTGACAACCAACCAAGTTGAAAATTCTTTGTCATTTCCCACTCGTGCCCCATTTTTTATTTGCTTCTTCTTTTCTTGCTACCAACATCATCATCCTCATCCAAGTCAATTTTCTCATTCTGGCTAAGTAGGCCCAAGGTATCCCTTGGAACATCTTTTGCGGTATTTCCACCCTCATTTGATACATTTTGATTTAACTCAATGACAAACTCAACTTGACCTTCTAGTAAAGGTGAGGTATTGTGAATGCTACCAATATTTGGTGGAAGAGTTGATGATGTAGCTCTATCTTGACCTAATGGATCAGAAGCTTTAACAATTCCAAAGTAAGACTGTATGGTACGTCTAAGTTTTGGGCATTTTGATGGCCTCCCAGTCTCTTCACCACCTTGAGGAGCAGCAGGAGCATTACCACCCTAAGGAATGACAGGAGTTTCTTCACCACCTTGAGGAGCGATAGGAACCTTACCACCCTGAGGAGTGGCAGGAGTCTCTTCACCACCATGAGGAGCGGCAGGAGCCTTACCCTTGCTGCTCGAGTCGCTCAACATATTGATCTCTCACTTCGAATAAAAACTGGAAAAAAATGTCTTCTTCTTTAAGAAGGACAGAAAATATAGATCCCATTCCCTACTCAATATCATCTTTAAGACTGAAGCAAGAATGGAAAAGAGAATCTAAAGAAAAATTATTATTAGAACTCATAACACTATGAAGAAATGATCACTCACCTTTAAGTCTACATTTTTGGCTTTCACTAACTTCTGAATCGAGAAGTAGAACCTCATAACTGAACAAAATGTGTAAGAATAAATGACAGTTTTGATTGTATTTATATCAATCCATATTTGGTGAATTCCACGGGATTTTTAAATTGGTATATTAAAAATTTGGCGAATCCCACATGCATATACAATGATACGTTGTAATTTTCAAGGTAAAATGTGTCCTCAAATGTAATTTTTTTTAATGTTATTGGCGAAATAGGTCCTCATAAGCAATTATTTATAAATATTAATTGGCGAAATGGGTCTTCACAAGCAACTATTTGTAAATTTTAATTGGCGAAATGAGTCCTGATACAATGTTGCTTTAATAGTATTGGCGAATATGTAGGTGTTTTATTACATGCTTCCAGGATTCTAGGAAAAAATATTAGTCGGTCCATTTGAAACGCGTAGTTTGTTATGGTGAATTTGTTGCTTAAATATGCCTCATAAAAAAAATCGTTGGTGAATGGACATGCATTGGACCGATAGTTCGTAAAATCCGGGTGATTTGGACAACCTGTTGGGTGCGAATAATTGGCCAATTTTGACTTGGCCAATTTCTAGAATTAGCCAATTGGCGAAGATTCACCACTAAAGTTTTCCTTGCCATATACCCTCGGTCCTATACCTTATACCATAAACCCTATACTCAATATTCATAATCCTAAACCCTATACCCTCAACCCTATACCCTAAACCCTATACCCTAAACCCTAAACCCTAAACCATACACCCTCAACCCTCAACCCTATACCTTTTACCCTCGATTTTAAACCCTATACCCTTGACCCTATGTACCCAATACCCTCAACTATAACGCCGACTCAAATAAAATGTAACGCCTACTCAAGAAAAGTATCAAAATTAGCACTAATTATTGAACTAACAACTACTCACATCAAGTTCAAGAACACCAAGGAAAAAAATTGAAGTGTTATGAGCTCTCTCCAAAGCTTTACTTGCCAATTTATTTTCCACAAAAAAATATCTACTATTATTTTGAATAGAGAAATTTGATCAATAATGTTTTATATATCTTCCTCAAACATAACAAGTAAATGATAGGATTAAATCAATAGACAGATGAACTAATGCTTTACATTTTTTTCTGACTATTTTTCCCAAGGAAGGCCACAACTCAGCTACTTTTCAGTCCGCTGAAATTTGAACTCCTAAATACAACTGAAGTAACATTTAGACATGTTTCCTATTACAATGGAGAAATTGTTAGAATGTAGTTCTCAAAAGGAAACAATAGAATCACCACCTTAAGAGTGCCAGCCTCCGGTCTTTAATAATCTATCACTCCTTAGCTTTAGAATCAATCTTCTATATGCCTTCATTATCAAAGAAGCATTCACTTGCAGTGATTATGAATTGTAATATGTTGAGCATAAATTCTTTTCTAAATAAAACTAGCTTCTCATTAAGAAGAGGAATTTTTTTTTATTGTACAATGAGATCTATTAGCCATTCCCCTTAGTGTTTCATTCAATTGCACATCTTTTATTTTGTTTATCTTAATGAGTGCCTGTCTGTGGTGGCTACCACTGTCGGCACCACTACATGTCCTCCTTAATCCTATAGGTGCTAGTTTTCGACTTAAGGTAAGTCTTCCCAAGGATTAAGACATATGAAATAAATTGTTTCTTCCTCATAAGAAAAATTATTAACTCCATTTAATCGATTACTATCCCTTAGTTAGGAATAAAAGGTATTAGAGTTTGGTTGCGAGCATATCTCCTATTTGTTTCTTGCTCCTTGAACATATGGTAAATTTAAAGAAAAGATAGTTAATTTGGGGCAACTGATTTACTCTCCTTAGACATTATCTATTGAAAACGCATCCTTTTATATTCATTCTCTTTTTAGTAACTTTGCACAGTTACAAATGGTTGCATATTGGTTCTTGGAATCCAATGACAAAAGATGTTTTGTTTAAAGAAAAGTATTGTGCATTTATTCTGAAGGATGATAAAGCTATATTTATCAATTTTAATGTTGCTGAGAAGTGCCACCAAATTTCTCTAAAACTTTAGATAATATTAGCATCTAAAAGCCTGGGAAATTTACTAACCAACTTAAGATTTGTGGGTGCAGGCTCAAAGAAACCTTTAATAAGATTTACTAAAACCTTGAATGTGATAAAACGTTCAGGTAAAAGAGTTGGCCTCAACAAATTTCTACACTATGTTCATAAGTGAATGTTCCCCAAAAGTTCTCAATAAAAATAATTTAGATTTTCGGCCCTTTGATGATTTCAGCATAGCAAAATGAATTGGAATTTGAAGGAAGATATACAGCTAAGAATTGGTCGACATTGAGCAAAATTACTGCTTTATTCAATAAATCTTGCCTAAATAATCAAGAACAATTTACTTACTATAGAGAGAGATTATAAAGTATTTACTTGTTTAAGAAGTTTGTTGTTTCTTTTCTTGCTTAACTCTAATCTTTCCCCCCCAAACTCTACTGTATAATTCCCTTAATACACAATTTCATCACCGACCTCTTTATCCATCCATGGCAAAGGGCTTCATTTCTCTACATACAACTCAAAATATCAGTAAACCAAAAGCAAAAATAAATGGTTTGCAGTTGTCTGTATATATGTATAATTAATTTTGAATAAAATTAAATTTGTCTTACTGCTCTCCACCCAACCACCCCCGAGCATCATTCAGGCTCACACAAATTTGTCACATAAACATATAAACTCACACAGAGTTGATTATTTCATTAGCTCACACAAAGCAATTTCGATTACTCGCTCACACAGAGCAGATTCGTGGCTCGCACAGAGCAAAACAATTAGCAATCATATTATCCAGAATTTAATACCAATTCATAATTAATTCAAGAAGTACATTAATATGAATCACAATACATTTTACCTTTGTTCTTCATTTCAAATCCTCTTCCCTGACTTTCTCCTTCTCCGCAGCCTTCTTTCTTAGCTCTCTTTCCTTTCCTAAAAAACTCGTTGTCGCCACTCCATCCGGATAACTAACTCTCATTTCTTGAAATAAAAATCATAATAATAATACCCCCAAAATGGAAATAAAAACAAGAATCATGCCATTCTTCCTAACCTATTATGTCTAACCTCACTATTATTTCTAACTACTAAAATTTTATTTTATAATTAATATAATCTTTATTACAATATTTCTTTCATATAACAATACTCCACATTTATTAACACATCACGATCCAAATAAACAAACACTTAACATTAAATGTCCCACCATCATTAGTTTTATTATTTTGTCCAATAAGAGAAAAACCTGACAAGCCAAAATTGCTATGAACCTACATTACTCCCCCTCTAAATATCCAGCTTCGTCCTGGAAGCTAACCAAACAAATAAGGAAATAAATTTTTCATTCTAATAGTATCCTCCCACGTAGCAGATGATACATCATAGGGGTCCCATTGGACCTTGACCTGATCCAATTGTCGTCCCCGCAGGCTCAGTGTTGTTTGCTCCAAGATGCGAACTGGCTCCAATGTTAACTGTGCATCCTGCGCCACCTGTAAAGTATCCCACTCCAATATATGAGAGAAATTTGGTACATATTTCTTAAGCAAAGATACATGAAAAACATTATGGATACACGATAAGCTGGGTGGTAGTGCTAAGCAATATGCAACTGGGCCCATCCTTTCCAAAATTTCAAAAGGACCAACATATCTAAGTTCCAACTTAGAGCCTTTCCCATAATGGATAGAGCTCTTAAAAATGTCTCACTCCTAGAAAAAAATTCTCCCCAACTTGGAATTCACGATCCACTCTCTTATTATCCACATACTGCTTTTGTCGATCCTGGGCTATATGTAACTGCTCGCGAATATAGACAACCTATTGTTCCAAATCCCTAACAAGTTCAGGTCCAATAGCAACTCGATCTTCTAGTCGATCCCAAATTAAAGGAGTTCTAAAGGGTCTACCATAGAGAGCCTCGTAAGGTTCCATATCAAGAGAACTTTGATGGCTATTGTTATAAGCAAACTCTACTAAATGCAAATAATCTTCCCAGCGAGATTGTTGATCCATTACATACATCTAGAGCATATCCTCTAGAACTTGATTTACTCTTTCATTTTGTCCATCGATTTTTGGATGATAGGCAGTACTAAAGTTGAGTTGAGTTCCTAAGGCTTGCTGAAGTGCAATCCAAAAGGCTGAAGTGAAAATAGGATCCCTATAAGAGATGATTTTCTTAGGCACACCATGAAGTCGAACTATGTCTTAAAGAAACACTTTGGAAACTAAAGTAGCATTATAGGAAGAGCTTATCGGAGAGAAATGTGCTACTTTCATTAATTTATCTATAGCCGCCATAATGGCATCATGCCGACGAATAGAGAGAGGTAAGCCTACAATAAATTCCATATAAATCACTTCCCATTTCCACTTAGGAATTGTGTGTGGGTACAATAAACCTGCATGATGTTGATGCTCTGCTTTTACTCTTTGACACTCTAGGCATCAAGCAACAAGGTCTGCTATATCATTCCGCATTCTTTCCCAAAAGTATAATTTTTGAAGATCTCAATGCATTTTCTTAACACCAGGATGAGCGACATAAGGTTCCTGATGAGCCTCCATCATAATCAAACCTCTAAGGTCTCCAACTGAAGGAACATATATACATCCATGATGTTGGATTAATCCATTAGCATCCACTGAATAACCTTCAAACTTACCTTTCAGAGGACTCTGGAGCTGAATAATCTCATAGTACAAAGCATCCTGAGGTAATAACCTTAAAATATGCTCTCCAAGATCTGTCTTAATAGTCAGGGCTAACAATTCATGGCGTCACCTACTGAGAGCATTAGCTACAACATTCTCTTTCCCTTTAATATACAGGATCTCGAAGTCGTATTCACACAAAAATTCCATCCATCTACATTGTCTAGCATTCAAATTAGGCTGAGAAAAGATATACTGCAGAATTCGATGATCTGAATGCAACTCAAATCTATGAACAAGCAAAAAGTGTTTCCATTTGGTCAAAGCGTGAACCACTGTCGCCAGTTCCAAATCATGCATTGGATAATTAAGTTCATGATTCCTCAATTTGTGAGACTCAAAAGTTATGGCTTGTCCCTCAAACTACATGAGAATAGCTCCAATTCCTTCAATAGATGCATCCGTGCAAACTACAAAGTCACCAGTAGGGTCTAGAATAGCCAGAATGGGTGCGCTAGTAAGTTTTTCCTTCAAAATTTGGAACGCTCTTTCACACTGTAATAACCCTTCTACAAACCATCTGTAATAACCGGCTAGACCCATAAAAATTTTGACCTCAGCTACATTGGTGGGAGTAGGCCATTCCAAAATAGCCTGAATCTTGGAAGGATCCCTAGAGATACCATCCCTAGAAATAACATGTACTAGATACTAGATTTTTGTTTGGAAAAATTCACACTTAGCAATGTTTGTATACAACTGATTTTCTTGAAGACACTGTAACAACTATCGCAAGTGCTCTTCATGCTCCTCCACAATGCGTGAGTGGATCAGTATATCATCAAGGAAAATGACCACAAACTAATCTAGAAAAGTTCAAAAAACTCTATTCATTAGACTCATAAAAACTATTTGTGCATTGGTCAACCCGAAGGGAACAACAATAAACTCATAATGGCCAAATCTTGTGCGGAATGTTGTTTTATGAATGTTAGCCTCATCAATTCTCAATTGGTGATATCCAAACTTAAGGTCTATTTTAGAGAAAAAATTTTCCCCCTGAATCTGATCAAACAAGCCATCTATCCTTGACAAGGGATAACGGTTCTTGATAGTGAGCTTATTAAGTTGTCTATAGTCTATGCAAAGCCAAAGAGTTCCATCCTTCTTAACAAAAATCATAGGTGCACCCCATGGAGATACACTAGGATGGATGTGACCTTTCTCCAACAATTCCTCAAGCTGCAACTTTAGTTCTTGTAACTCTTGTGTGGTCATCCTATAGGGAGCCTTAGAAATTGGCTGAGCTCCAGGAACCAAGTCTATGTGAAAATCAATTTCCCTTTTAGGAGGCATACCAGAAAGTTGAGAAGAAAACACATCAACAAACTCACGAAGAATAGCATGATCTTCCAATGAAGTGTCAAGTTTTTCTTTTGATCCGTCACTGATGGAAATAGCAAAGAATTGACACCCCTTTCTCATACATTGCTTAAGTTGCATTGTTGAAATCGTCCTAAGGGATACTGGTCTCTTGATTCTAGAAACAACTACCTTATTACCCAGATCATCTGAACACTCGATAGACTTTCTTCGATAGTCTAGTTTTGCTTCATGACCATTCATCCAATCCATACCTAAAATTACGTCATAAGACCCTAAAGGTATCACCCAAAAATTTGTTTTGGTAGACAGTGAACCAAGCTCTAACTGACAATCTCTAACAAGAGAGTTAACTGATATTCTAACTCTGGAAGCTAACTCCACATCCTAATTAACATTTTGCTTAGCAACCACAAGCTCACACTTCTCCACTACAGATGGGGAAATGAATGAATCTGTTGCTCCTAAATCGAAAAGAATGGATATAGAAACCTTACCAATATTTCTAGGAACCTCAATGATAGATGCTCGATGATCAGCTTGCTAGTTTTCTATTGTTGAAAAAAATCAATGAGATTTGCCAATATCACCCACTGTAGGTTCGGAGGCTGATGACTGCTAAACTCCGGAAACTATCTTATTGTGTGGACATTCTCATGCAAGGTGTCCCTTACCACCACAATTCTAGTAAGTGTGATTCAAATTGGACTAGAAAATTGATCTTCCAGTACTAATCTAATATCCCCGAGTATTTTGTTGCATGAAAGTTGTTTCATGGTATTGTGTCTGATTCCTCTTATCTCCTCTTTGATTTGGATTTTTCCATGACCTGACTAATCCTTCTGGTGAGGACCTAGCTCTCTGATTCTGCTATGATTGTGCAGATTTGGAAGAGTAATAAGTTGATCTATTTCCATCCCTAGAAGGACAAAACTGATTGTGGTTATGACGCTGGAATGAACTTCGTGATTGTTCTTGATGTCTCAGTTGTATCTCTTCTACAAAAAGTGCTTTCTCTACTGCATGTTTTATAGTGGTGGGCTCAGACAAGCGGACCACTGGTCCTGATATGTTGTGATTCAATCCTTTAATAAAACAATTTACCATCAGCTTTTCATCCTAAATGTAATCCACATACTGTGACAACTCAAAGAATTTTTCCTCATATTGCACTACAGTCATTCCTCTTTGTTGGAGGTCGTGAAACTCATCAATTTTTCATTGTCGGAAATGTTCTGAAATGTATCTCTCTTTGAAGGCCTCTAAGAAGGTTTCCCAAGTGACATTTTTCGGGGTTAAATGTCTTTTCCTCTCCTTCTGCCACCACCAGGTGTCTGCACTACCCTTAAGTTGATGAATTTCCAATATGGCCTTAAGATTAGTTTTGTAGGTCTTTTGCAAAATTATTTTCCAGACTTATTAACCATGCCTCCGCCTCTAACCCACCAGTAGACCCAAAAAATTGTTGTGGCTGCAATCGAAAAAAAAAAAGTATGACCTTGTCCATATCCACTGCAGCCCCCCCAATCACCTAGTTGTTATGAGGAGGTGGAGGGTAATGTCCTGACTCTCTTTCCTCAACATGTTCTGTTTCGTTGTGGTAGGGACTTCTATTCCTTTCCTGAGGCACAAATTGGTGTTCTACATTTTGATGTTGGTTTGGCACCAGTAACCTTTCTTGTATCACATTTGCCAAATTTTGTATAGCCTGGAGTATTTGTGGCCCATGATCCATTGGTTCATGAAGTTGACCAGGTTGATCGCCGAAATTGTTTTTTTTTTTCTACACAGCAAAACAGGTCATTTTAGACAATTTTACCTTTACCCCAAAGCTCCCAGTGCTAAAACCTGGGGCTCTGATACCTATGTAACGCCTACTCAATAAAATGTAACGCCTACTCAAGAAAATTATCAAAATTAGCACTAATTATTGAATTAACAACTACTCACATCAAGTTCAAGAACACCAAGGAAAAAAAATTGAAGTGTTATGATCTCTCTCCGAAGGACTTTACTTGCCAATTTGATGTACACAAAAAAATATCTACTATTATTTTGAATAGAGCAATTTAATAAATAATGTTTCATATATCTTCCCAAAACATAACCAGTAAATGAAATGATTAAATCAATAGACAGATGAACTAATGCTTTACATTTTATTCTGGTTGTTTTTCCCAAGGAAGGCCATAGCTCAGCTACTTTTCCAGTCCGCTAGAATTTGAACTTCTAAATACAACTGAAGTAACATTTAGACATGTTTCATATTACAATGAAGAAATTATCAGAATGTAGTTCTCAAAAAGAAACAGTGGAATCACCACCTTAAGAGCGCCAGCCTCCAGTCTTTAACAATCCGTCGCTCCTTAGCTTTAGAATCAATCTTCTATATACCTTCATTATCAAAGAAACATTCACTTGCAGTGATTATGAATTGTAATTTGTTGAGCATCAATTCTTTTCTAAATAAAATTAGCTTCTCATTAAGAAGAGGAATTCTTGTTTATTGCACAATGAGATCTATTAGCCATTCCCCTTAGCATTTCAGTCAATTGCATATCTTCTTTTTTTTTAATCTTACTGAGTGCCTGTCTATGGCGGCTACCACAGTTGGCACCACTACATGTCCTCCTTAATCCTACAGGTGCTAGTTTTCGACTTAAGGTAAGTCTTCCCAAGGATTAAGACATGAAATAAACCATTTCTTCCTCATAAGAAAAATTATTAACTCCATTTAATCGATTACTATCCCTTAGTTAGGAATAGAAGGTATTAGAGTTTGGTTGCGAGCATATCTCCTATTTGTTTCTTGCTCCTTGAACATATGGTAAATTTAAAGAAAAGATAGTTAATTTGGGGCAATTGATTTATTCTCCTTAGAAATTATCTATTGAAAATGTATCCTTTTATATTCCTTCTCTTTTTAGTAACTCTGCACAATTACAAGCGGTTGCAGAACGGTTCTTGGAATCCAATGACAAAAGATGTTGTGTTTAAAGCAAAGTATTATGTGTTTATTCTGAAGGATGATAAAGCTATATTTATCAATTTTTATGTTGCTGAGAATTTCTGCCAAGTTTCTCTAAAACTTTAGATAATATCAGCATCTAAAAGCCTGGGAAATTTACTAACCAACTTAAGATTTGCGAGTGTAGGCTCAAAGAAACCTTTAATAAGATTTACTAAAACCTTGAATGTGCTAAAACATTCAGGTAAAAGAGTTGGCCTCATCAAATTTCTACATTGTGTTCATAAGTGAACATTCTACAGATATGGGCCCCAAAAACTCTCAATAAAAATAATTCAGATTTTCGGCCCTTTGATGATTTCAGCATAGCAAAAAGAATTGGAATTCGAAGGAAGATATACAGCTAAGAATCGGCCAACATTGAGCAAAATTATTGTTTTATTCAATAAATCTTGCCTAAATAATCAAGAACAATTTACTTACTGCAGAGAGAGAGATTATAAAGTATTTACTTGTTTAAGAAGTTTGTAGTTTCCTTTCTTGCTTAACTCTGATCTTTCCCCCCCAAACTCTACTGTATAATTCCCTTAATACACAATTTCACCACCAACCTCTTTAGCCATCCATGGCAGAGGGCTTCATTTCTCTACATACAACTCAAAATATCAGTAAACCAAAAGTAAAAATAAACGGTTTGCAGTTATTTGTATATATGTATAATTAATGCTGAACAAAATTAAATTTGTCTTACTGCTCTCCACCTAGCCACCCCCGAGCATCATTCAAGCTCACACAAAGCAATTTCGATTACTGGCTCACATAGAGCAAAAAAATTAGCAATCGTACTATCCAGAATTTAATACCAATTCAGAATTAATTCAGGAAGTACATTAATATGAATCACAATACATTTTACCTATGTTCTTCATTTCAAATCCTCTTCCCTGACTTTCTGCTTCTCTGCAGCCTTCTTTCTTATCTCTCTTTCCTTTCCTGAAAAACCCATTGTCGTCATTCCATCCAAATAACTAACTCTCATTTCTTGAAATAAAAATCATGATAATAATACCCCGAAAACGGAAATAAAAACAAGAATCATACCATTCTTCCTAACCTATTATGTGTGCTACCTCACTATTATTTCTAACTACCAAAATTTTATTTTATAATTAATATAATCTTTATTACAATCTTTCTTTCATATAACAATACTCCACATTTATTAACACATCACGACCCAAATAAACAAACACTTAATATTAAATGTCCCACCATCATTAGTTTTATTATTTTGTCCAATAAGAGAAAATCCCGACAAGCCAAAATTTCTATGACCCTACATCAACCCTAAAACCTAAACCAGGTATACCCTCAACCTTAAATTATAAACCCTATACCCTCCACTCTATACACTATACCCTCAACTCTAAACCCTAAACCCTATACCCTATACCTTATACCCTCAATTGTAAACCCAATACCCTTAATCCTCTACCCAATATCCTCCACCCTAAGCCCTATACCCTAAGCCCTAAACCCTATACCTTACACCCTCAACCCTCAACCCTATACCTTATACCCTCAAACATAAACACTATACCCTATACCTTATACCCAATATTGTCAACCCTAAAGCCTAAACCTTATACCCTCAACCCTAAAGCCTAAACCATATACCTTCAATCCTATACCCTATACCTTATACCCTCAAATGTAAGTTCCCAATACCCTCAACCATATACCCTAAACCCTATACACTCAATCCAATAAACTCAACCCCCAATCTTATACCTTAAACCCTCAACCCTGCATCCTCAACCCTTAACTGTGTAACTTATTCCTTCAACTGTAAACCCTATACCCTATATCTTATAACCAATACTGTCAACCCTAAAGCCTAAACTCTATATCCTCAACCCTAAAGCATAAACCCTATACCCTATACCCTATACCCTATACCCTAAACCCTAAACCTCATACCTTATATCCTCAACCGTAAACCCAATACCCTCGACCCTATACCCAATATCCTCAAACCTAAATCCTATACCCTATACACTCAGCCCTATACCCTCAACCCTATACCTTAAATCCTAAACCTTACACCCTCAAGCCTCAACCCTATACCTTATACCCTCAACCATAAACCCTATACCCTATACCAAGTTATACTCAATATTTTCAGCCTTAAAGCCTAAACCCTAAAGCCTAAAGCCTAAACCCTATACCCTATACCAATACCATATACCTTATATCCTCAACCCTAAACCCTATGTACCTTATAACCTCAACTGTAGACCCAATACCCTCAACCCTATACCCAATATCCTCAACCCTATACACTCAACCCTATACCCTCAACCCTAAATATATATCCCTCAATCATATTCCCTAAAGCCTATACACTAAACCCTCAACCCTAAACTCCATACCCTCAACCCTAGAGCCTATACCATTGACCCTATACCATATACCCTCAACAATAAACCCTATACCCTTGACCCTATACCATATACTCTCAACAATAAACCCTATACCCTTGACCTTATACCCAATACCCTTAACCCTAAACCCTAAACCCTATACCCTCAACCATAAACCCTATACCTTATGCCCTCAACCCTACACCCTCAACCTTATACCCTCCACTATAAACCATACATCCTTGACCTTATACCTTTTAACCTCAACCGTAAACCCTATATTCTTGACCCTATGTACCCAATACCCTCAACCCTATACCAAGAACCCTAAATCCTAAACCCTATACCCTCAACCCTCAACCCTATACCTTATACCCTCAACTTGGAAGTCCTACTTGAATAGTACAAGGAAATCCTAGTCCACTCATAGATGTGGGTGAATGGGAAGGATCTACAATTTATTGTTATAAGTGGAAGTAAAAAAAAAAATTATATCTACTCATTTTTTTAGAGATTGAACCTATAGACAACATTGCACCCACAACAACAGTCCATGGGATGAGTGAGCTATGGGTAAAATATTTAGGTAGGCAGATAAGTTGGATGAATAGAAGTATCAAATAGTAGAGATAACTTGGGTGAATAGAAGTATCCAAATCCTTGCATTGATGGCCTCTTCGATTAACTTAAGAGGGATAATTTGTTTACTACATATTGGATACCACCAAGTTACCATTGATTCATTAGATGTGTGAAAAATACCTTCAAATCCAAATGGATTTTTTAAATTGGTACACTAGTCCTTTGAAATTAAGCTTGATTCCTCCAAATATGCATTTGGAACATTTTTGGTCTTCAATGTGGTCATCTAATTTCCTAACATGTAGTGATATTTTATCTAATGTTATGTATAGACACCCCATGTATGAAAAGCAATTATATCCATTGTTCAAGCTTGCAAATAACATGGAATTACTATATCTTGGGGAAAGACATTTTTATTCACATAGATCATAAGCCTCTTAAATTTATATAAATATAAGAAATTTTGTAGAATGATCAACATCAAAGGTGGTCTAGTTACCTCAAATATTTTCATCTCAACATTTGCTATAAGAAGGAAGAACAAATAAAGTTGCAAACTAATTGGGTTGGCTTCGAATGGATAACCTTTATAACTATGTTGGACTCTTGCAAACACTACAAAAAATATTGGCCTCAATTGTACTCAAAATTAATCCTATTTGTTTATATCTATCCACAAAAGACTCAAATGATAGATAATCCCTTTAATATTGTATGTAAGATAAAATTATCTATCACATAATACACATATATGTCCCTATATACACCCTCAACCTTATACCCTCCACCATAAACTATATAGCCTTGACCGTATACCTAATAACCTCAACCCTAAACCCTAAACTCTATACCCTATACCCTCAACCCTAAACAGTACCATCCATCAACCCTTAACCCTAAACCTATACCCTCAACCCTATACCTTATACCTTAACCCGTAAACCCTATACCCTTGACACTATACCCAATACCCTGAACCCTATACCTTATACCCTAAACCCTGTACCTTATACCCTCAACCATAAACCCATACTCTCAACCCTAAACCCTACACTCTCAACCATATACCTTATACCCTCCACCATAAACCCTCAACCCTTGACCCTATATCCAATACCCTAAAGCTTATACTCTATACACTTAACCCTATACCCTAAAGCCTAAACACTATCCCTCAAACCTAGGCCTTAAATCCTATATGCTAAACACTTAAACCTACACTCCCTCAACCCTAAACCTTATACCCTCAACCCTAAACTCTATACCCTCAACCATAAACTTTATACTTCAATCCTAAACCTTATACCCTTAATCCTAAAATCTATACCCTCAATTGAAAAAATAAGAGGTAATGACCTAGAGAGGGGGAGAGAGAGAAGATATGGTGAGAAGAAACAAGAGAGAGGGGTAAGAATGGAGGGAGAGGTAGAGAGGGAGAGACCTAAAGAGAGGAGAGAGAGAAAAGAGGGATGGAGAGATAGAAGGATTGATAGAGAGTGGGAGAGAGAGAGAGAAGGATCAATGAAGAGTGGGAGAGAGAGATAACGTGAGGGAGAAAAATATAAAAAGAAAAACATAGTGTGCAAGCACATTAAAATACGCTCGCATTATGTTTTTCTTTGACATAACACAAATGTGTTGTAATGCACTCACATTATGTCTTTCTTTGGAAATTTTTGATCCTTTGGCTTGTAATTTCCTTGGGCTTCCAACCCAAAGGTTTGGAGTGAATTTTCAATGTCCAAGGATTTTTTTTTTTAAAATATTAATAAAATTTACATGTAATCTGAGCATGCTCCCCATCAGTTTTGCTTGTGTTTCAATGTCAAGTCAAAAAATACCATGATAATGTTCAGCTCTGTCTTACCCATCTAACCATGTAATTTTTTTCACATTTTGAGTATGTTAAGGTTTTCATCTTTAATTTCTTTTTTTAGTGTATTTGTTTTTTGTCAAAAACTCAATATATGGTGTTTGTTACTATATTTTTAACTGTTCATCAAAATTTTAAATAAATTTCATTTTGAAAAACTAGACTCTATTTTATAAATATTTTAAAAAAATGTTTTTTAATCATTTTAAAAAATTTAAGGGGGAGCACCTTCATTTTTTTGTTTTTCAAGAAATGTCCACTTTGAAAATTAGTAAAAAATCATATATTCATTAAAAAATTAGTAGAAAAATTGGGCATAAACTACATAGTGTTAGCTTATTTCTCACCAAAGTGATTTTTTAAATATTAAAAAAAATTAACATTTTAGGTGGGCCACACCAAACACTATGTTATATTTTCTTGAAAAAAGTAGGACCAATTTGTGTGGCCCCCCTTTTTGAACCCCTTAATCTCTACCATTTTCAAGAAAAAATAGTAGTTTAGAAAGTAGATTTAGAGCATTACAATTCTTAAAATTTTGAGTGTAACTATCTTCAATTTCTCATCCAAGGTTGGTCTTTCTTGATTTCAAAAAAAAAGTAGCCACTTAAGACCCCTTTTTGCCCCCCCATCTTTTTTCACTTACCCGTATATAAATTTGGTCTGACAGTTATAAATATATACAAATTTAGATAGATAGACCCAACTAGATATATAGATATAAATATATCACTTTGCCAAATTCAATCTTATTATTTGAGATATAACTTAGTTTATTAACTCCATAATGACATATTGTAACAACCAGGTTAGATCATCTTAAAAACTCTAAAAAAAATATTTTATACATATATTATTAAAGGAAGCAAAACACGTGGAAGATATAAACGTACCAATATTTCATTATAAATAAATAAATAACACAGTATTTTAACAACAATATAATTGAATTTCAACATCTATATTCATTAAATTACAATGTTACATACATTAGAAACATGCTCACCACCCAACCAAACTGAGATCATGAAGCCATGTGGACTCTAGTCAAACCCTCGAGCAAGAATGGACTACCAAATAAATTTTGTTTATTATCGATAGTCATAATATCTACATGAACTATGTCAGTGGGTTTGCAACCCTTTCTAGGGTCTAGTTACCCCAGAGAGTTCTTCGTCGGCTACCACCCACTAGGGAATAACAAGGACAAAACCCAAAATAGAAAGATAAGCTTAGCAACACCTTTCAAGGTGGTATTTGATGCTACGTATGATAATTCCACCTA
Source organism: Sequoia sempervirens (assembly GCA_007258455.2). NCBI lineage: Eukaryota > Viridiplantae > Streptophyta > Pinopsida > Cupressales > Cupressaceae > Sequoia > Sequoia sempervirens. Next base: position 424,510,069 of record VDFB02000015.1, read on the forward strand.
ATTATTTCACTATGCACTATGAAGCAAGATATACAAGAATATATGCAAGAAAATAACCTTATGAAAAACCAAAGTTTGATATCATAATTTACTAATCGAGGTAGCTTGGATTTACAAAGCATGAGTATTCCAATATATATACCTACTACATAGTATAATAAAAGAGGCTAAGGTATCTTTTTAAAAAGAATTTCTTCTGGCTTTCAATCGTTCTAACTATAACCCTAGTCAACACAATAGAGAAAAGGTACAATTCAATTGTAAGAAGATAATGTATGATGCACAACATCTACCCTATCAAATCACATTCTAGAAGTTAATAGATAAGAAGTACCATTATCTCATCTTGATTATTCCTCCTATATGGATCTTGATTGATCGATACATATGCTATCTGGAAATAAGACATTTGTTAATACTTAACATATTTCTTTCACTTTCAAGTGCAACATTGTTTCCTTTGTTACATTAGAGATTCGTTAGTTTAAGAATCAAAGCAACACAACTTTCTAAGGACTAGAATTGTCTAAATTCTAAGAGAAGTTATAATATGACAAAGACAATATTATGTTTTTTTTATGTGATAGGGGTGTCCCCGCGACACAGTCTAGCAGCCCAGCAGTCCATACCTTGGGTACCTAGGGTGAGTTGGGGCGAGACTAGCCCCCCTGTGGGTGGACGCCATAGCCCGCATACAGGTCCACTGATCAAACGTGAGAGCGGGGGGTTGAACCTGAGACCTATGGGGAGAAAACCCATGGCCCGAGCCAACTCCGCTACTTGGACGGGCTTAAGAGAGAGACAATATTATATTACTCCAAGTTAGTGAAGTCATAGTCTATCGACTAATTCATTATCCATCTACTAATAGAAGTTATACCCTATACTAGTATAAGAATAACTCTTTCTCATGTTCAAATAGAACTAGAATAATAATACACTTGTACAAATCATTCATTACCAATATATTCGATACTCACGACAACTTGTATATAAAACAAATGGAAAATAAGTTTGGTTCCTTTTGCATTTCCTTCATTCAATACTCTTTGTGTGTAATAAGGAATTTAGAATACAGTAATCACCAAAATAATTAGCACATACACCATAGTATGTAAGGAGGAATTATTTCTATTTTACTTTTGGGTGAACCAAGATAATTCTCAGTACGCTAATAAGATATTTATGAAGCATTAAACTTATACTTCTCAGAATACCACAAATGTTAAAATAAGTAATATTCCTAACATCAACCTATAACAAAGAATAACAAAGAACATTAAGGACAATTCCTTAGTATTTATTTTAAGTATACCATGTATCTATTTTATAGATACTATATAGATACTATATTAATTGAAAGAGCTTTGATTTACCAATAAAATAATCTATTTTATTGCCTGTTAATTCAATTACTCCGGAGAGAGTACTAATAATTGATTTCATAAATTCATTTCTAACTATGTTACCAAATATCGATTTATTAGCCTATTAACTTAAAGGAATGAGATATTCTAATCTTACCCACGATACTCTTTTGGTATATAGCCTATAATAGAGTTTTACAAAATGGAATAAATTAGATCAGAGGTAATTTCTGACACATTTATGAAATCAAATAAATATAATAATCCTTGACATAGATAAGAATTCCAATGGCGTTCTTTAATGAAAAACTGGTTTGATAATAGATAACAGAGTAAATTGAAAAGTCTTACTCGAAAATTCCCTTTTGATCCTTGATAACAAAAATGAGTATCATCATTGCAATGACTATCCAACTCTTTACTATAATCGATGAGTAATATTATAATTACTCAATTCATATACTCATATAAAACATATCACAACATGGCATTATAAAACGATATTAAATTTTCATGTTAATAATCTAATTGAGAGATAACCAAATTTGAATACAAGGGAAATAGCAATATTAATAATAGCTAGGATTTTTTTAATTAAGATGATTATTTTATAATTCAAGCTAATTTTTTTTCATCCATTTGTATGTTGAGGTATATGTATTTATGTTTTATTCTTTAAGTCATATGCATACATATATACATAGATAGATATATAGATTGATATATAGACATATAGGTAGATAAATGGATGAATATATAGATATATATAATTATAGATCTATATATAGTCATATATTCATAAAGTCATATCTTGGTTAAAATTTGGTCTACATTTCAGTCATATAGATACGTATTAATTTCGGACCGACAATTAGATAAATCTTGTCTTGTTTCATTTTATAAGTCATATATATAGATATATAAATGGGAAAATACATACATATTTTCAAACTAGATATATATCACTTTGCCAAATTCAATCTTTTTTTTTTTAAGTTAACATAGATTATTAACTACATAATGATATATATACTTAGAGTAATTTTCTTTCATCCATTTATATGTTTAGGTATATGTATTTATGTATGTTTGTTTAAGTATATGTATGTATGTTTCAATCTTTAAGTCATATATAGATATATACATAGATACATTTATAGATACATATATAGATAGATACACCAAACTAGATATATAGATATATAGATTGATATATCTACATTAAGATAGATATATAGATGGGAAAATACATACATATTTAGATAGATAGACCAAACTAGATATATAGATAGATATATCACTTTGCCAAATTTAATATTGTTTTCAAAAAGTTAACTTAGTTTATTAACTCCATAATGACAAGTATAATTTGATTTGTTTTACTTAGTCCATAATAACATTTTTTAAATATACCAGATATAGTTAACTCAAACTAATTTTATTTCATTTATTTTTATGTTTACGGATTTGTATGTATGCATGTGTGTTTAGTTATATGTATGTATGTTTAAGTATACATATGTATATGTGTATATGAGTATGAATGTATGTATGTATGTGTTTATACATGTATGTATCTAAATATATTTATATTTATATATACATATATATGCATATATGTATATGTATATTTATACATGTACATATATACAAATACATATATACATACATATACATATATAGATGTATATAGCTGTCTATGTATAGGACAAATATAGTGAATTATGAATTGATTTTTTTAACTTTTAAGTAGTGTATTTGAAGGCCATGTTTTAAATAATTAAGATGATAGTCATTCTTAGCTGTAGATTAATTTCAAGCATTTGTTATTTGAAAAAGAACCCACAAAACAACATAACCTTCAAGTTACAAAATACATAGTAGATGGAAAGACATGTGAGAGCATAACAAATTGTAAATGAACAATTTTAATCAATGAATGAGGTTCAAAATTAATTTTCATGTTTGAAACTCAACTAAGAAAATCATCTTCATTTAATGTATAGTTATATATATGGCCTGAAATTTGAAACAAGACAAATTTGGGTAATTGTATTTATTTGATTGAAATGAAGAACAAATTGAAAGAAATGGATGAAATAAAATGAGAAATACTTAAGTACATCTCTCATATATTATTAGAAGATTACCTTGGGGGGTCCACATGGACCAACAATTACATAAAGTAAATGCCTAACCATTCTATATTATGTAAATGTTGTTTCCAGTATTCTCTAGATGCCTATTTGTTATAAACGATATTAATGTTGAATAATATTTTTAAGTAAATTCCTATATTTTCTATACCCATTGACCTGTAAGTGCATATTTGAGGTTTCAAGTTAATTTTTTTTCTTGTCAATGCATATATGTTGCATACGATGCAATTGTACCAGCCAGTGTGTTGTAAGTGCATGACCTATAAGGTTTTTGGTTATATTATTTATGCATGTCAATGCCTATATGTTGTATATTATGTAAATGTTGTTGGCAATGTACTATATTTGCATATATATTATTTAACTTTTGATAATCAAAATGCATGTTGTGTGTCCCTTCCCATTTACTTGTCTTAGCATACATATCTTAGCACATTCTTAGTTGGTACCAACATAATTGAAGTTCTAAGGCTTATGAATCATGCATTCATGTTACATGAGCAGAGCATCCCAAACAATGATAGTATAATTGAAGACTTTAGCTGAAACAAGCAATCAACATATTGAAAGAAACAGTCTAATTAACTACTTTTACATTATATATGCATTTTCACTTCACTACCAAAAACATGTACATCATATAGGTCACTCAACCCAAAATAGCATTTGACCAAACCAATGAGAATTTACCCATTTAACAACATATATACATCGTATAGACATGTGCATAACACTAGAAACAATATTTACATAATATAGGACATTAAACTATACAATGTTTTTATGTTGTAAAGTTGAAGAGACTTTGTTTTCATAGAGGGATTTGATGTTCAACTATGTTGTACTATTCTTCTCAAACTGAATTAAGGACATTTGCAACATAGTTTAACAATACAAATTCTTTTGGGGAAACCAAGCCTCTCCAATCCATTACTCAATACATGTAGTGAATCCAAACATGAATTAATGCCTAAGGAAACTAAGATTCAAGAAGATGCAAGTAGGAAAGGGGTGAAATTGAGCAAGATGTGCAAGGTTTTGGAGCATTGAATGATCTAAGGCCTTGGAATCAAGTGCACCATTTAGGTAGAGTAAATGGAAGGGATGTGTAGTGCAAGTGATTGGACAAAAGGTAGTGAGGAGGCAATGTTTGATAAATGTGAGGAAGTGGATGTTCAGTGATGCAGGAGCATCCAGTGGTGTAAGGGCAATCTTGCATCACCCAAAAATAGTTAAATTTCAAGTTTCTCAGTTTTTAGATGTTTTTACGTTTTTGGATACCCTTTTCGTCATAATGAAATTCCCAATTTATGGTTTTTATTTTCTATTCCTGGGTTGAAAGATATTGCTGTTTTAGTTTCCCATATTTGCACCTAAAAATCTTCTGAGTTAGATTTGGGGCACTTAGAGTTCCTGAAATGGCCCCAAAACTTGCTGAAATTGGCGTAGAAAATTTTGAGCGCATTATTGACTTCGAGACCTTTCCAACAGTTCAAACGGTTCGTGAATTAGAGTCCCGGATCAAAAGTTATGGCCCCGAGAAGTTGGCGCACTTTCTAGAAAATACAATTGCAAATGTTCTTTTGAAATTTGAACTTCAAGTTGTAATTTTTGGCCCAAACCGCCTAAACTCAAATTTGAATGTTGTTTTGGCTCCAAACTAAAGAGGAGCTCTATTTATGGGTGGGTTTCTAATTTTTGGGTAACCTTTTTGGGGACAAGCTCGCATATTGCGAAAGGGTGATTTTGTAGCTTTCTGTAACTTGCATGTGTTGTAGAACTTGGGGATTTGAGATCCTCTGCATGTAAGAAGCTCCATTTCCTGAATAATAAAGTTATTCTCTTGTTTGTGAGTTATTTTCTAAGTCTTGGGCTGCGCCTTCATCAAGTGGTATCAGAGCGGGTTTTCTTGAGCATGTGGACAGATCGCTGATCGTGAGGAAGTTTGCACTAGGACCATAGTTGTGGGTCGAGGTCAAGAAAGATGCCTCCAAGAGTGATGCCTGGTAGGCATGGTGGTCCCAGAGGTGGTCGAGGCGGCAGAAATGCTGGTGGAAGAGATGCACTAGCATCCCTCTAGAGACATATTGACGAGTTACAAGAGCAGTTGAGAAGAGGGTTAAACCCGAGGGAGGAAAGTGAGGATGAAGGAGCGGAAGAAGGTTCAAATGTAGAAGAGGAAGAAGAAACAATTGATCAAGACCAAATGCGGCTAATAAGGGCCATTTTGAAGATTGGGAAAAGACCTAGAGCAGAAGTCTCCAGTTATTCTGGAAGTCTGAACCCGGAAGAGTTGATCGACTAGATCAACGAGCTAGAAGAATATTTTGAGTATGAGGAAATAGAGGACCCAGATCGGGTTAAGTTTGCGAAAATGAAGTTGAAGGGCCATGCGATTTGGTGAAAAGAGGTACAGTTGGAAAGAAATTGAAGAGGAAAAGGAAATATCACCAGATGGGATCGCATGGTAGAGAAACTGAAGAGGCAGTTCATACCAGTTGACTACGAGTTAGATCTATTGAATAAATTGCAAGGGTTGAAGCAAGGAAGTAGATTTGTAAAAGAATATACTAAATATTTTCACAAGATAACCATCAGAACGGGCCACACAGAGGCCAATAAGGAGAAGGTAGCCCGATATCTTAATGGGTTACGGCCGAGCATTCAGGAGGAGTTAAGCCTAGTCAGAATGACCACCATTGAGGATGTGTATCAGTTTGCTCTGAAGGTGGAAGAGAAGCTGAACAAAAGATTTGATGGCAAACAAAAAGGACGAGGAGGTCAAAGTGGAAGGG
>VDFB02000015.1:424520853-424533895 GCA_007258455.2 Sequoia sempervirens
TGGAGTTGGATTTGGAAATTGACTGCAACTTACATGTGATGGGGTGACTACTGAAAAATTCATACTAACAAAAAATTAAGGGATATGATGTTCATCTTGAGTGGATGTTTAACTTGAAATTTGAGTGAAACTTACACATGTGATGGGTTGAGAGTTGAACAATTAGTACCAACAAAAAATTGAGGGATATTTATGTTCACTAATTCCCAAAATAAAGCATGATTTTTTGGCAACAAGTTCATAAGAGTGTTTAACTACCTTTCTCACCACAATTCCCTATGGGCAACCTCAATCTCTCTTTCCTATCTTGTTCCTTTTGAACCTTCTCTTGCTCCCTCTTTCGCTCTCTTTCCTTACACTGAATTTCCTTGTCAACTTTCATTTGCTCCTTCAACTCCATCACCACAATCTATTTTTTCTTTCTCTCCACATTCTGTTGTTTCTTTCTACATTTTAGGTCTTCTAGTTGTTTTTCCTTTGCTCCTGCTATATTAGGAGAGACATGTAGTCATCATTTGTTAATAGTTGAGACTATCAGCTCAACTGAATACCATTATCAACAACATTCTTCATTCTTTCATTGACAGTGTGCACATCAAGCTTGAGGAATTTGCTAATTATTGAAATTGATTGGGATACCATTATTTCATTCACTTTGGATTCAATGTTATCCCTCACCTTCCTCACCAATAGCTTGTGTTTCTTAGTTGAAATATACATTGCCTCCACCATTAGAACCTCCACATTCAGCATAGTAATGTACCATTTCAGGAATGACAAATGTGGCTAGTGGAGATGTGATGGAAAAATTTCCTTGTTCTTCTTGAAATTGTAAATCAATACCTAGATTCATGGCTCCCTCCACCAACCAAGACAAATATCTAAGTTGTGAGAGAAGACTAAGACCATCATTAAATTTTTCACATTGGTTATCTTCCATATCATGAGATAGTTGATCAAACACCACTTTTGTAACTAAATAAGTAGGGAAATTTTGAATTGTATCTTGTATACCTTGTTGTGCATGTGATTCTATTGTACATTGCAATGTACATGCCACTTCATCAGTTGAAACTACAACGCTTGATAGATTAAGGGTGCTTTGTACTGCAAAAGCATCCTCAACTATTTTGAATTGATATGTGTCACTTAGATGCATATCATCCACCATTGCATTGGTATTGAGGGGTCATATCTCTATTCTTTTGAATCTTGATGTGATATTGGAGATTTTAAATACTTTTTGTAGCAACTTGCTACATAGTTTTTCCAATTCTACCATCTTGATTTCTATGTTTGGGTACCTAGCTATTCATGCTTCTCGTTTTGATTTGAAGTATGTGTTGAATGAAAAAAAACACTCACATCTAGTGGTTGTAGTTTATGCAACATATCAACAAGCAATGTAAGCAAATCAATTCCCAACATCCTTGCCTCTTGGATTGTTGTGACTGCAATATGGCTACCATAGCCATAAAAAATGAGTAGGTGTCTATTAGTGGGTCACACACCTCTTGGAAACGATTGTGCAAAGTGGTACAAATAGTTCATTAAAAGCTCTTTTGTCATCCAAGCATGTGGTTGGGCTGCCATACAAGCACCTAGTTTGTAGCTTGTAATGTAACTTTTTAGTTGCTTCTTTTCATTGAACAATTAGAAGGATAGTATTCTTTGACCAAAAAAATTAACACAATAGAGAACTATAATCCATTCTCAGCTATTGGGAATTATATACAACATGCTTGTGTTACCTCTTCTTGCCAACACCCTCATTGCACCAGTTTTGTCTACTTGAATACTTGTTTCATTACAGTTTCATATTCATTTAGGACCATTTAGATAAGCATCATACATTATGGAAAGTGTATAGTAAAAAGTGGATACTACTACAAATTTGAGGTTGAGTGCCCTATCCTTGTCAAGTCATTTAATTGTGTGCAATGTGAGTTCTAGATGGTGCCTCTTAAAACTAGTCCACTAGGACTTACCAGGCAACCCATCCTTGAAAGGGTTCGGTCTAGATTGGAAAATATGGGTGAAATCTACCTTGATATTGATAATATCAAGGCCATGGGCAACTACAACCATTTCTTTACACCATTCAATGATAAGAGCCTCTTCATCTTTTGTGAGGATAGTTGGAGGACCTTTCTTGGAAGTGGATGCAAGCCAAACTAACCAGTGGGTGAGTTTTGTAGCTTTGATTCTCCATTTTTTGATGCTCCCCTTGTCAACATCCCATTATCCTTAACATCTTGAAGAGCCCCAGTCATGTCCTCTTTCGACCACTCATGTTCTTGTGTTGTTGTTCTCAACATTCTTGGAGGTGCACTAACCTCCACAGCTATCTCAATAGGTTGGGGATTGTTTTCTACTTGTACTAGAGGTTCTTCATTAGGTGGGGATGGAACCCCTCTTTTATGTGGAGGAAACCTTATCATGGCTTTCTTCTTGGTTGGCTTGGTCCTAATTTGATCTTTGTATACCACCTTATAAAATATGAAACATGAATTAAACCATATAATTACAATTTATCTTTTATTGGTCTTTTACTTTGTTTATTTGCTTCTTTATATACAAAAAAAATTTAAATATGTAGTTACAGTAAAGTTGGTTGAACAATTACATCATATACTGTAACACATGAATATATAGAATAAGGTTGACATCCATTGATATTTTACAAGACCCCATGTATGCACTTGCAATACATTGGGTAGAACAATTTGGTATTATGCATTATATGGTGTGTCAAATTGGCTAAGACATCCACACAAAACGTCTAATTCCTCCCATTTAATATGCACCATCTACTCTTTCCCTCTTGTCCAACCACATTAACATTTATAATTGGAGGCCCTATTGGCTTTAATTTGGCATAAATAATATGTGAAAATCCAATATGTTATGCACTTACAACAAACTGGATTACAAAATCACATCATATACAATAGATAGGTATTGATAGGCATAAAAAATATTATTGAAAACACTAGATCTTATGCACTTACAACACAATGGGTATAACAATTACATCCTATACCAAAAAATATGCATTGACATTCATAAATAATATAACTTGAAACCCTAGATATTCAGTTATAGGTCAGTCTGTAGAACATTTATATTGCATACAACAGATTGGAATTCCTAGGAATAATATAAGTGAAAACTCAATAGGTTATGCACTTACAACAAAGTGGATTACACAATCATATCATATACAACAAATAGGCAATGATAGGAATAAAAAATATTACTAAAAATACTAGATACCATGCACTTACAACACAATTGATATAAGAATTAAATCCTATTAAAAAAATATGCATTGGCATTCTATTGTCACGTTTTTTGTCATCCCCTCAAAACCGTGTTACCCCAAATAATTTTCATATTCATCCTAAGTGTTTTCTTTCTCAAGTTTTCAAAACCATGTCAAACCCCGCCCTGGTTGTCACAACCTCATTTTTTCCTAACATTTTGAAGATTATGCCCATATTTTACCTTTGTGTTGGTACTTTGAAAAGTTTTGAAAATCACTTTAGAGCTCAAAACAGTTTTCACAATCTAGATTAACACTAACAAGGAAAAGATAAAGTTAAATTTACAAGAAAATTGACACAATTTCAAATCTTTTAAAAGTTTTTGAAACCGTTGTCGACCCATGATCTAAGGTTTCAAAAACCTATTCAAATTTTGATGGAAAAGGATTTCTTTTAAGTGGAAACATTTTCATTGGTTTTGGGGCCCCCTTTTTGGAGATCACCTGGTTTTTTAGACTTCTTAAGATTGTGCCCTAAAGAAAGGTGTTCAAGGAGAAAATAAAATGGTTTCCAAAACCACGTTGGGACCTGACATAGGTTACACATATTTCTCTTAAAGCCACCATATTTCATTTGAAGGTTTACAAAGAGAGAGTGAATATTAGGATGTAGATATCTTCCACAAATTCCTAAATTCTCTCTATTTGTGCAAGAGAAAACAATTTTTCATTCAAATCAACATAATAAGAAAAGGTCTCCATCACATTCCCCTTGAGTCCAACACACTGGAGAGTAATAACTTGTTTGACTTCTTCATTCTGGAGAGCAATGGCAATGTAGATAGCATCCCCTACCATGCCTTCACATGGGTATTCACTTAGATGTCCAAAGGAGAATTCTACATGTTAGCTATGTACACTAGCCTCACTAGTCTCTTAGCAACTCTAGCGCCCCACACGAATTTTCCAAAAGTTTAGATGATGTTGTATATAAAACACTCCAAGAGTGTAGAGTTATGGACGTGGACTTGTGCAAGGAAGTTCTCCCCTATGATTCTCCTTATTACTCCTTCAATGTCATTCCTTATAAGGAATACCTCCCTTAGTTGGTCTGCTACCAGCCACCTCATTTAATTGAATCCCAAACCTTCGACAATAAGGTAATTGTGTTTTGAAGTTGCATCACTTGAAGTGCTTGACATTTTGAGAATGAATTTGAGATGTGAAGAACAAAGGAAATTCCCTGAAATTTATAGAGAAATGAAATGGAAGTCATATCCACAAGATAAGTCATGGGAATATTTTCTCAATAGCAATTAATGAGCAAGGATGCAACTAAATACCTTGAATTAAATGAGCACAATGGATGATGTGATGAGATTCTCATATTTCTAGTTGGATAAACTTCAATGCTCATGTGAAATATTTTAATTAAAATATACCCACATGTATATGATCACAAGTGAATATGTAATTAAATGCAAAGGTTAGAAGTTGCAAGTTTTTCACACATACGAAGAGCCACGAGGCTTACATGCATGTAGTGGTGATATATTTTTCCACTATACTCAACTTGATATGAATCAAGTAATAATGATATTTCAAAATAATCATAAATACTCAAGAGCTTGCTAGAAAATATTTTTGATGACAATTATAAACCACTCATTTCAAAGGTGACAATTATGGAAATCAAAACTATTTCCAAGAAAAGAGATCTATAAATATACAATTAAAAGACACTGGAAGGGTTTGAACTTTTGATTTCTAATTACATTATGATGTAAGGTAAAATAATAAAGAAGAATCATTATGAATCACTCATTTTTCAGAAATCCTTCGTTGTCTGTGAACATTGAAGATTTGGATATAATGTTAATGATTATGTTTAAGACTTTTAACTTATATAAATGTGTGTTCTTTCCTTCATGAATTGAATGCTTATTGATGTTACATCTATTCTCTATTGGAACTGAGTGAAGCTCTATATAAAGATCATTTTTTTTGTTGATGCCTCAATATTTGAATTGAAGTGTTAGTAATATTTGTTTCAAGTCCTATCACATTCGTATCATAGTTATGAACCAATGTTAGTTATTTCTTTCCTACTTTCTGGTAAAAGACATATATGATTTTTGAGTTCATAGTTTCAGGACCCTATTGAAAATCAAAGAGGGGGTTGTACCTTGATAAAATTCAGAGGAAGATCACCAATGAAATGGTGGTCTCTCCAACTGTGTGTTGCTGATTTTTGTTTACTCCTGAGCATTATGTTGTCATATTGAGTTAATCTTTAAAAAGAAAAACTTGTCAACCAACAAATTTTTGGTGACTTTGCTAGTGAATTGAAAGGATATTTTTTTAAAAAATTACCTTATTATGAAAAAATATGGTTCCCCCACATGATAAAATATTTCCTATTCCACAACTAGATCTTGATTGGGTTCACACAGAACAAGAATATATCATCTCCCAATTGAATAACTTAGCCTAGAGACATAAGAGGAATGTTACAGAGTACATGAGAGTGAACCTCATTCTGGAAGAAGAAGAGGAATTGGCACAACAACAAATGGTGGTTTTTGAAAAAGTAATAGAAAGGTTTCTTAGGGTGATAATTGCAAGAAACTTGTAAAGGAACCAAAATCCTCAGCAAAATCAAGATCACAATTAGAACCCATCACAAGATCAAAATGCACAACTCAGAGATTAATTTATAAACAATTTTGAAGATGAGGAGAAAATTCAAAAATAAAGAAGTTATTTCCTTTGGATGGGAGTTGGTGATTCTATATATAGAAAGTTACTTCAGAAATTTTCTTTGGTAAAAGCATTCTAGTCTAAATTATGGTTGTCATTTCATCTTAGCCATGGGGAAATCATTTTTGACCTCTGTCTCTACCACAGTACACTATCCTACCTTCAAGATCAAGAAGAAACTTTCAAAAAATTGTTGGAGAAAGTACACAAGACCCAAATACCCACATTCAAGCCTTCATCATTGCATGTGGAATCTTGGGGGTTACAAATGAAGATATTTTTATCAAATTGTTCATCAAATATCTCATAAAAATAAAAAACATGTTGGTTTCAACACTTGGAAGATGGATGTACCGCCAATTGGAATGATTTGAGGGATAATTTTTTGGAAAGGTTCAAACTGGTTGTTAATGTCCAGGTGCTTTTTTATGTCATTTTTTTAGAATAAAAAAGGGAGAATGTGAATGTATAAGGGATTTTGTAGATAGATTTGATAAATCTCTAAAATGAATTCCTCATGCTCATCAACCTATTCAACAAAAACTTGTTTTTTATCTTCATTGCAACATTGCATCTTGAAGTTCAATTCCATGTGAAGTCCAATAAAATATGTGACCTGGAAGCTATGAAATAAGAGGTTGTTAAAATAGAGGATGTTTTTTCATTGTTTGGATGGTACATTCAAGATCAAGTTAGATAAAATCTGAATAAAGAATATGTAAATGGTCATTGTGACCAAACAAAAGGGGTAAGTCTTCTATCTTGAACAGTTAAATGTTGTAATCTTATAGTCCTAGGTCAAGAACACTTTCAAAGCGATTCTATATTTTTATCCCATCAAGTTGAAATATATAGTTTTGATTGTGAGGAAAGGATAAGCAATTTTGATAGTTCAAGTGATGAAGAGGATTACATTTCTAACACACCACTGCAAAATCTATTGATATCCTTTGTTAAACAACCAATGGGTATTTTAGTCCATACTTCCTTTGCACCCATGGAATTTAAGGCATTCATGTTTGGGGATATTGAAGAGTTAGTGAAGAACATTAAGTAGGATTAGGGGCTCATGAGAAGTTAGAAAAATTTATAAAGGAAAGTCATGTAAATTGGTCAAGCACCTTTAATGCATTATTATTGCCTATGAATTCTTGTGGATTTTACAAAATCAGGGAAAAACATCTTTTTGAACTCTATGATTTTGAATTAGATGACCCAAGAGAACCTATCATACTTCTTCGTTTTGTGATGATATGATGCTTGGTGATGTTAGCCTCAGGGATAAGAAATATGATGGATAACTAAGGAAAAACTTGAACCATGAAGTGAAAATGAAATGGATTTGGATCAAGATGTGGAGGGTATTTCTACTGCAAATGAACCTTATTACATTCTGATTCAAGGTTTGGGAATCTTCAATAGTGAATCTCTATGTGAATTCATCCTACCCCTTTTAAATGCAACAGAAGAAATTGATGACCTAGGGTTCCTATTAATGTGGAATTATATAGTCCTTGAGAAAACCTTTACAAAACTTGTGGAAATTATTTCAATGAGTGATGATCTCACATTTACCTAAGACAATAGTGAATTCTAGGTTTTTCAATCACTTCTGATACAAATTGATCCTAGTTTAGATTCATATCAAATACACTCACCTTTCATTCCAATCAGTGAAAGAGCAACCCAAGACTCTATAATTTCTGAGATAACAAATAGGGATGTGGCCAGTAATATGCAAGATTGTATCCAGGGAGTCATAGAAATATATGATGAAAAGTGGTTGTTTGGTGATGAAACTACACATAGAAATTCCTTATACAAGGCAAGTCTTCTTTGGGGTTGCATATTATTCCTTAATCTGCAACTGTTACAAGGAAATGCATTCCTTTTCCATAGTGGATCATTTTTATCATAATTTATCAATGGTTTTGCATGAATAACATTGAGTGTCTTTGGAGGTAGAATTCCCCTACCATATACATACTTTAAAATTTTGTTGTGTTGTTAGTTTAGGTGATTTGTTTCTTTGTCCCATTTTTTATTTTTCCTAATTCCCTTCCCCAATGTTTTTGATTCTATTGCCCAATAGATTTTAAAGCATTCGTCTACACTTGGATTTCTAGGTCCCTTGCTTTGTCATTTGTAGTCCTCGTCTCCAGAAAAAGCCAATTGTTACCACAATTTTTATCATAGCCTCAAAACCGTGTTACCCCAAATAAATTTTTACTTTGGTCCTAAGTTTTTTCGTTCTCAGGTTTTCAAAACCATGTTGGGCCACACCCTGATTGTCACAACCCCATTACTCCATGAGGTTTTGAAGATTAGGCAGAGAGTTTACCTTTGTGTCAATTCTTTTAAAAGTTTTGAAAATCACTTTGGAGCCCAAAATGGTTTTTGTAACCTAGATTGACACTGGCAGGGCAAAGATAAAGTTAAATTTGCAAGCAAATTGGCACAATTTCAGAACTTTAAAAAGGTTTTGAAATTGTTGTCGACCCTTGATAGGGTTTCAGAAACCTATTCTAATTCTTACGATAAAAAAAATATTTTAAGTGGCAACATTTTCATTGGTTTCAGGGTCCGCTTTTTAGGGATCGCCTAGGTTTTCAGATTTCTTAAGATTTTACCTTAAAGAAATGTGTTCAAGTGGAACATAAAATGGTTTCTAGAACCGTGTCAGATTCAGACAAGGTTGTCAAAACCTCTTCAAGACCTAATGTGGGTTACACATATTGCTCTTAAAGCCACCATATTACATTCAAAGATTTCCACTTAGAATGGTACAAAAATGGAAATGGAACATTGCATAAATAAAATGGAGCAAAATCAAAGATCATCAAAAATTTTCATATAACACAAATTTGTCAAAACATAGAAATTAATAAATATATATATATATATATGAGAGTACAAGCTTTTATGCACAAAGAGTGAATATCAGGATGTGGATGCCTTCCACAACTCCCTAAATCCTCCATATTTGCATAGGGGAATACAATTTTTCATTAAACTCAACATAATAAGCAAAGGTCTCCATCACATTCCTCTTGATCCTAGCACACAAGAGAGTAACAACTTATTTGACTTCTTCATTCTGAAGAGTAGTGGCAATGTAGATAGTGTCCCCTACTAGGCCTTCTCGTAGGTATTCGCTCAGGCATCCCAAGGCGGCATCCAAATTGGCTATGTATGTTGGCATCACCAATCCCTAAGCATCTCTAGTGCCCCATACAAATTTTCCAAAAGTCCAGATGATGTTTTATATAAAATACTCTAGGAGTGCAGAGTTATGGATGTAGAATTATGTAAGGAAGTTATCCCCTATGATTCTCCTTATTACTCATGTTCTTCAATTTTATTCCTTATAAGGAATACCTCCCTCATCTTTTATGCTATCAACCACCTCACAAAACTACATTCAACACCTTCGATAATGAGGTAATCACTTTTTGAAGTTGCATCACTTGAAATGCTCAACATTTTGAGAATGAATTTGAGATGTGAAGAATGAAGGAAATTCCCTTGAATTTATAGAGAAAGTAAATGACTATCATATCCGCAAGATAATCCATGGGAAGATTTTCTCAATAGAAATTAATGAGCAAGGATTTCACCAAATGCCTTGAATTAAATGAGTACATCCAATGATGTGATGAGATTTCTAGATTTTTGGTTGGATAAACTTTAGTGTTAGTGTGAAATCTATTAATTAAAATCTACCCACATGCATATGATCACAAGTGAATATGTAATTAAATACAAAGGTTATAATTTATAGGTTTTCACATGTACAATGAGCCACAAGGCTTACATGCATGTAGCGGTGATATATTTGTCCACTATACTCAACTTGATGTGAATCATGTAATGAAAATATTTCAAAAGAATCATAAATGCTTGAGAGCTTTCTAGAAAATATTTTTGATGACAATTATAAACCACTCATTTCAAAGGTGATGATTAGGAAAATCGAAATGGTTTTCAAGAAAAGAGATCTATAAATATACAATTAAAAGACACTAGAAGGGTTCAAACTTTTGATTTTTGATTACACTGTGATGTAAGGGAAAATAATAAAGAAGGATCATTATGACTCACTCTTTTTTAGAAATCCTTCATTGTCAGTGAACATTGGAGATTTGGATATAATGTTAATGTTTATGTTTAAGACTTTGAACTTATATAAATGTGTGTCATTTCCTTCATGAATTGAATGCTTATTAATGTTACATCTATTCTCTATTGGAAGAGTGAGGCTCTATCTAAATATAATTTATTTATTTTCTACGCCTCAATCTATGAATTGAAGTGTTAGTAATATTTGTTTTAAGTCATGTCGCATTGATATCATAGCTATGAACCAATGTTAATTATGCCTTTCTTGCTTTCTAGTAAAAATAATACATGGTTTTTGAGTTCGTAGTTTTAGGATCTTATTGAAAATCCAAGAGGAAGTTGTACCTCATTGAAATTTAGAGGAAGATCACCAATGAAATGGTGATCTCTCCAACTATTTGTTGCTCACTTTTCTTTATTTTTGGGTATTATGGAGTCATATTGAGTTAATCTTTAAAAAGACAAATATGTCAACCAATAGATTTTTGGTGACTCTGTTGGGGAATTGAAAAGAGAATTTTAAAAAATTGCCTTATTATAAAAAAATATGGTTCTGCCAATTGATAACATCTTTCTTTTGGTGCAAAAAATTCTTGATTGGGTTCACACATAATAGGAAGATATCTCCCAATTGAATACCTTAGTCTAGAGACATAAGAGGAACGTTGAAGAGTACATGAGAGTGAACCTCATTCTAGAAGAAGAAGAAGAATTGGCACAACAACTAGTGGTGGTTTTTGAAAGAGTAATAGAAAGGTTTTTTAGGGTGATAATTGCAAGAAACCCGCAAAGGAACCAAAATCCTCAGCAAAATCAAGATCACAATCGGAAACCACCACAAGATCAAAATGCACAATTTAGAGATTAACTTATAAAGAATTTTTAAGATGAGGAGAAGATTCAAAAAGAAATAAGTTACTTCCTTTGGATGGGAGTTGGTGACTCTATTTATAGAAAGTTACTTCAGAAATTTTCTTTGGTAAAAGCATTCTAGTCTAAATTATGGTTGTCATTGCATCTCAGCCATGGGGAACTCATTTTGGACCTCTAGCTATACCACAGTACATGGTCCTACCTTCAAGATCAAGAAGACATTTTCCAAAAAAAATTAGAGAAAGCACATAAGGCCCAGATACCCAAATTCAAGCCTTCACCCTTGCATGCAAAATCTTGGGGGTTACAGATGAATATTTTTTTGTCAAATTGTTCATTGAATCTCTCATAAAAACAATAAAATGTTGGTTCCAGCACTTGGAAGGTGGATGTATCACCAATTGGAATGATTAGATGGATACATTTTTGGCAAGGTTCAAACCGGTTGTTAATGTGGGTGCTCTTTTATGTCATTTTTAGAATAAAAAAAGGGAGAATGTGAATGCATAAGGGATTTTGTAGATAGATTTGATCAATCTCAAAAATGAATTCCTCACGTTGGTCAATCTAGTCAAGAAAACTTGTTGTCTATATTCATTGCAACATTGCATCTTGAAGTTCAATTTCATATGAAGCACAATAAAATATGTGACTTGGAAGTTGTGAAATAAGAGGCTTTTAAAATAAAGGATGATTTGTTACTATCTAGATGGTGTAGTCAAGATCAAGTTAGAGAAAATCTAAATAAAGAATCTATAAATGGTCACTATGACTAAATAGAAGGGGTAAGTCTTCTATATTGCATAACTGAATGTTCTAATCTTATAGTCCTAGTTCAAGAACACTTTTAAAGTGATCTTGGAGTTGTATCCCATCAAATTGAAATATATAGTTTTGATTGTAAGGAAAACACAAGTGATTGTGACAGTTCAAATGACGAAAAGGATTACATTTCCCACACATCACTGGAAAATCTATTTATATCCTATGTTAAACAACCAATGGGTAGTTTAGACCATACTTCCTTTGCACCCATGAAATTTGAGGCATTCACCTTTGGAGATGTTGAAGAGTCAGTGAAGATCATTATAGCAATAGTAGGGGCTCATGAGAAGTTAGAAAAAATTGGAAAGGAGAGTCATGTAGATTTGTTAAGTAGCTTTAATGCATTATTCTTGCCTATGAATTCTTATGGAGTTTTTAAAATTAAGGGAAATCCTCTGTTTGAACTGTATGATTCTAAATTAGATGACCCAAGAGCACCTATTCCTACTTATTTTGTGAGGGTGATCCCACATAAGTGGTTTACAATTGCATTGACGAACAAAAATTGCTTGGAAAAAATAATTTCGGGGGTTTGTTGGAAGGGGGGTTCGCTGGAAGGTGGGGTTCTATTGAACGCCCTTTTAATGGGTTTTTCTTTTTTTAATGTTATTAAGGGGCGAACCCCCCTTTTTTTCCCTTCTCCCCCTCCATGTGCAATTTTTTGTAAAATTTTGGGCTTTGAAGCTCTAGTTGAGGATGAAAATGGAATCAACTTGACAAACCCAACTAGAGTATTATAGTCCTTGAAACAAGCTATCCACAAAATATAATTTTAATATATTTTGGTTTTATTGTGTTTTTTTTTAAAATTAAACATAGGCTTTTCTTCAAAAATTAAGCTCTATTATGCACATGTGGAAAAATATTTTATCAAAAAAAGACCTCAAAATATATTTGTGCTAGATACGATGTCCTTGATCAACAAAAAAAAGTTGAATTTAGATACACCACAAAAAAAGGGGTTATACTGTGTACTCGGTCCACCCTGTCTGATTATGGTGGTTTGACTTCAAAACTTAATTAAGAAAAAAATATTCAATAAAACACTATGAAACCAAATGAATGTGCTAGATATCATGATTACAAATTTAAATTAAAAAAAAAAATTATCCTTCATAGAAAAAGAGTTATGTTGTTTATAGTGAACATCACTCTTTAAAACTGATGTTTACTATTAAAAACTAGTTTTCAAAGGAGATG
>VDFB02000015.1:424533995-424547261 GCA_007258455.2 Sequoia sempervirens
AAATGTATCTCAATCCTAGGTGATCTATTTTGAGCTCAAATGGCTTTCCCAAAAGATAATGTCTCCACATTTGTGGCGTGTGCACTATAGCCGCTAATTCCAAGTCATGTGGTGCATAGTTTACTTCATGATATTTAAGCTTCCAACACTCATATGCCACCACTTGACCTTCTTGCATTAACACTACTCCTACTTCATCTCCTAAGGAATTTGTGATCACTGGAAATTGACCATTAGGATCTGGAATAACAAGTACCAGAGCTACAGTGAGATTTTCCTTAAGGATTTCGAAAGCCTTATCACACTTCTCAGTCCACTTGAACCTCTTTTCGTTCTTTTGAAGAGATGTTATTGGGGCTGCTATTGTAGAAAACCCTTGCACAAATTTCCTATAATATCCTACAAGACCCATAAAACTTCACACTCTAACACATTCCGAGGTGTTGGCCATTCCACTATTGCCTTTATCTCTTTAGGATCCATAGAAACTCCTTTTGTTGAGATGATGTGGCCTAAGTAATGCACGCTATCCTGGTAGAACGAGCACTTTGATAATTTTCCAAAAAGTTTCTTTTCCCTTAGTCATTGCAAGACTATCCTCAAGTGGCAATTATGCTCCTCAATGGTCTTGGAATAAACCAAAATGTCATCAATGGAAATTAGGATAAAATCATCCAAATAGTCTCAAAACACATTGTTCATAAGGTTCATGAAAGCTGCAGGTGCGTTTGTCAACCCAAAGGGTACCACGATGAACTTGTAATGCCCATACTGAGTTCAAAAAGCTATTTTTAGAATATCCCCCTCCTTTATTCTCAACTGGTGGTAGCCATACCTGAGATCTATTTTGGAGAATACTATCAATCCCTTCATTTGATCAAATAATTCAGAAATCCTCGGAAGAGGGTAGCGATTCTTGATTTTCACCTTGTTCAACATTAGATAATCTATGTACAAATGCAAGGTTACATCCTTTTTTTTCAAAAAGATGACTGGTGCTCCCCAAGGTGACACATTAGGTCTAATAAGACCTTTACGTAACAACTCATGTAACTAGACTTTCAATTCAAAGAGCTCTGTGGTGGTCATCCTATACGGGGCCTTAGATTGTGGCTTGGATCCAAGCACTAAGTCAATGCAGAAGTCAAATTCCTAGTTCAAAGGCATCTCAGTGAGATCTTCGGGAAACACATCATAGAATTCCATAAGGATTGGATAATCATCAAGGTATGGTTTCTCTTAATCAAGTTCACTAACATGCACAACATATATGACACAAACCTTCCACTAAGCTCGCTTAAGATGCATAGCCGATATTTGTCTAAGTTCCAAGGGTTGTTGTACCCCACGCACCTCAGTCAAGTTTTCATAGTCATCTATACATCTCACCACCTTAGCCTCACAATTCACCATAGCCTTATGCCTAGTCAACCGGTTGATTCCTAAGATTACATCATAGGATCTTAATGGTGTGACATAAAGGTTAACTTGGGTCATGAAGGTGGCAAGTCCAACTCGCTGCAAAAGAGACATGAGTCTACTACCCACTTTGCTCGATTCCCATACTAAACAGACCATGAATTCTTCGAATAACTAGGTCGAATGGGTAGCTTTGAAATAATTCTAGGGTCTATGAAACATTCAATAGCTCCAGTATCTCTCAAAATGGAAACAGTTTGGCCATAGAGCTTACCCATCAACTGTATTGGAGAAGCCTGGTACTCCGCTTGCCGTTGTCCACCACTGCATGGATCTTGTGTTGTAGGGTCTGCTATTGGTTTCCTTCCTTCCATGACCTTAGCTTCTAAGGGTAGTTTATAGAGGCATAATGATCTCCCCCACTAGTGTAATATCTGTCACATGGTCCTCTTCGTGTTCCAAACTTATCTTCTTTTATGTGTCCCTAGGTGTTGTTTTAAGCATCATTACCCTTGTTAGCCATTTTATTCCTTCCACCTTGGTTTCATTCTTCCTTTTTCGGAGGGTCTCCTTCCATTTTTAAGCTTCTGATCTAATGGGACTTGCTTCCTTTCTATCCATCACCCTTTTGAAATATTTTTTTAATGAACCGGGGCTTAATGTCTGATCCTTTTCGAAGATTAGACAATTGTTGCAACTTTTGTTCTTACTTTATAGCCTTTTCAAAAGCTTCTACCATAGTAGGAGGATTTTGGAGATCCACTTAAGCTCCAATGTGGGGTCTCAGTCCCTATATAAAATTTTGGATCCAAAAATGCTCATTGGCTTGATATTGGGGCACATATTTGAGTAGGTTAGTAAATTTCTCCTAGTACTACACTACTATCAAGCCTCCCTAGGTCAGGTTCTAAAATTCAGTCATTTTCTTGTTGAAGAAAAGTTGTGGTAGCCACCTCTTTCTAAAAGATTCAAGGAAAAATTCCCAAGTAATCCCTTCTAAAGGGAGTCTTCCTCTAGCTTTCTCGTTATCATACCAAGTAGCTGCTTCCCCAAACAATTGGTACGCAACTCAAACAACCTTGGTTTGATCTAACAGGTTATGAAGATTAAAGTATTTTTGCATCTCTATGATCTAGGTCTCAACCCCATCTCTAATAGCCTTTCCATTGAACATCAGTAGTGCTACCATCTTAAGATCCATTCCTAGTTCTTCCTCAATTCGACCTCGATTACAATCCCCTTCTCCTTGGTTGGGTATATCATTCCTGAGATTTTGATCTTCTCACACTCCTCAGACCTCTTGTTCCAAATGGTCCATTCAGGATTCTTGTTAGTTCAAGAGTTCCAAAATTTGATTCAACCTCTTACTTGGCCCATTTTCATGTCCGCTACCGCCCGCATCTTGTCTGGTGGTCACCATGGTGACTCACACTCGACCTGCATCACAGTCACATTTAGCATTCAAGAACAAGGTTTTATTCTTAAGATATTGCATATAATGAATATAACAATCAAGCTAAGAAGGAAGAGAGAAGAAAAGAAAAAATACATGTTATCACACAAGACAAACTTCCAAGCTTCATGCCTTGCTCAACAAAATTATCTTTATTTGTATTAAGTTGGATTTACATTGATCCTTATTTACAAGGATTTTTTTTTGCTCTAAGCAATTTCCTCATCATTAGATGGAGTAAATTCCTCAGGATCCTCATCTAAGTCTACATCTTCCCTCTTGGGTGAGGCAAGACATTTGCATAGGAAATCCTTCTCCTCTTTGATCATTAGTGGTGCATTAGGCCCACATCCTACTAGCCAATCTCTAAAAGAAGAGGGTTTCTTGATCTTAGGAGTTCTTTTAGCCTCCTCTATCTTTTTGCCTCTCTCCAAATTGAGACAGGTGAGGGCATGTGCTAAATTTTCTTCATCAGGTATCTCGGGTTGGTGTTATGCCTTGCATAACCACCCTATTTTATTCTGGAACAAAATGGGTCCCTCTTTGTTTTTTTTTTTTTTTTTCTTTGGCCTTTGGTTTTCTGCTTTGGGCATTTTCTTAGTCTTGTCGGATTCGGAACCGGGACCAATATCGAGCTTGGATTTTCATCCAAGTTTTGGTCTTGCTCCATTCCCGGTTCCGGTTCTAATAGTTCCTTGGTCTTGCCTTTTTTCTCTATCGGATCCGGGTCCGGAGCTAAATTTGAACTTTCAACTCTTTCGATGTTTTTGGTTTGGGTTCCATCCCGAGTCCGGCTCCGCTTCTCTCTCTTTTTTGTTGGTCTTTTTTGTGTCCTGTGCCTTAGGTGTTTTCTTTTCAGCCTTAGGCATTCTTCTTTTGTTTTGGCGGGCCTGGAACCGGGACAGAAACCGAAATTGGAATTCCTTCCAAGTTCTGTTTTCTATTCCTTCCCCGGTCCCTGTTCCGCCTTTTTTGTTTTTCTGCCTCGCACGTCTTTTCGTTTTGTTCCGGCGGACTTGGAACCGGAATTGGAACCAAACCCTGAAACTTTCATAATTTTCAGGTTTGGGTTCCATTCTGATCCCGGTTCCGCGTGTTTTGTTCTTTCACTTTTGTTTTTGTTGTTTTGTCGTGGGGTTTTCCCTCCCATTCCTCTTTCTCTTCCTTGTCCTTTTTTGTGTCTTTTTTTGGGTGTCGTCGAAGGCGGGTTCAGAACGGAATCCGAACTTGAAACTTGAAAAAGTTTTTGGTTCGAGTTTGGTTCTGGTCTCGGTTCCACCTTGTTTGGTTTTTTTGCCTCGGGTCCGATTGTTTCGTCGCGGCGTGTTTTTCTTCCTTTCCCCTTTCCTTTTTCATTTTTTTGTCGTCTCTTTCTATATTGTCGGAGGCGGGATCGAGATGGAACCCGAAACTAAAACTTTGAAGAAGTTTCAATCTTGGATTTAGTTCCGCCCCCGCCCCCATTGTGTTTCGCCCAGGATCGATTTTTGCTCCAATCTCGCCTACGTTTGCTTCCGTCTTTGTCCCTCGCGTTTGGTTTCTTTTGCGGACGCGGAGCCGGGATGGGGTCTGAACTGGGAAATGATGGTTGTTCCCATGGCTTGTTCCCATCCAGAGTCCAGTCCCAGTTCTGATTTCTTTTTGGTCCCGCTCTCGCCAGTTTTAAAAGGTAGGTATGTTCCCGGTTCGAATTTGGTTCCGCCTCCGCTGGAAGTAAGTCTATTCTTGCGAAGTGTACTAAAATGAGAAAAGTATGATGGGTAAGATTGAAGGTAATATTTTTATGGTTTAGAGGACTAACAAAGACCTTGTTTTGTAGGATTAAATTCTATACATGATGATACTTCTCAAGGAATCTCGTTGAAAGATGAAGGCTTCACTGTAACGTCTCGCCGACCAATCAAGTTCTTCTTGACTGAAATGAGTTCATTGCCGAAATAGGGCGGCTTCGCTATGAGGTCCTTCGACTTGATAGGGTCCCTCCGACATGTTTTATCCCTTTGGTGTAATGGAATGCGCTTGATGAAAGGTCTTACCGACCCAGGGATGTCTCGGGGACGGGGCGTGAGTTTGGGGTAAGGTCTTCCCGACATGAAGGATTCTCCCGAGATGGAATGTGCTCGCCAAAAAAAAGAGAGGCTCGATGGGAGGTCTTGCCGACCGTCTTATGTTACGCCGATCAAGCAGCTCGATGAACAATGGTGCCCGGATATGGCGGCAAGTCCGATGCTGCTTCCAGAGGACGGTCAATGCACGAATAGATCTGGAGCAGGAAGAGGGCTGAAGGAAGAAGAAGGAAGTTGTGAGTCATAATGCCAGCTGGTGTCTACTGACAAGAGTAGCTCGGCATTAATGGTGATATTTTAGGGCATTTAAAGCGGCTCCGCTGGAGTTCAAAGATGGACACAGAGGTGTAGGAGTTAATGCTATAAGCTGCAAAAGATCTGAGATCATCTCCGAGATAATCTTTCACCAACATGGACAACAGGAATTCGTATTTAATGTAGAACCAACTTTATTCAATAGATCTGAACGCCGACCCTCTTGCAACCGGCAGATATTTTGTAAACCCTAAAAAAAGGGAAACAACGCATTCTTTTGGGTACACTCTGTATATATGGCATTCTTGCCTCTTTGTAAAGGGTTAGAAGTGAGAAAAAAAAGTTAGCAGAAATAGAAAAGGAATAGAGTAGACAGTTCTATATAGATTTAAAAGAGTAGGGATTTTATGAAGGATAGAGGAGATAAAACTACAGCCTATTTCTTAGTAAAGGGAGCTTCTTTTGTCTTCTTAGTTAGGAGTTAGATTCAACATAGGAAGTAATGTATCTTTCTAGTTTTCTTAGTGTAGATGGAAGCAGTCTGAAGACACATGTTTTCTGTACACTGGTGATTGTGCCAGATTTGTAAATGTTGCTTATCTGTCTCACCAACAGTAGAAGCAACCATATTCGAATCTACTCCATATTGTGTTCCAGAATGGTATTTATCTTGAGTTAATCATTTGATTTTGAAAGCTCTCAAGGAATTAAATCTTATTTTGTGTTTTGCTTAAATGGTAATTTATAATCAGTTGTTGAAATTAGCAGTGTGAATGAATGCAACTGTGTGTTAATCACAAGTTAATTTTGTTATTTAGTTTTAGTTAGCAATTCCTTGAGAGGTAACAAGTCTGGTTAAGTTAGATGAATTATCATTCTTTTCAGTACCAAAACCTTGATCTATCTTTTTATGTTTCTTTAAAAACCCTAGTTAAAGTAGGTTTAAATTCATGCTTGATCTTAGAAAAATCCATAAACCCAACACCAGCAGGCCCCTTGAACATTATAGTTCACATCAACCACTGAGTGAAATGAACACAATTGAGAACCAACTACAAAGACCTTGGGAGCTAAGACATCCATGTGTTGTCTTTCTCTTTTAGGAGAAACAAAGTAGCAATATTTTGTTTAACTGTTGCTATGCCATTTTCACCGACAACGGAAACTGGCGCTAGAGGGAGGGCCTAGAAGGGCAAGTTGGATAATACTGAATTTTTCTCACCAGAAAGGTCCCGTAGAGTTCTTCGGTCAGCTACAAATCCACCACCTTTGATAGAACTCAAGACCCCAATAAGACACAAGAGTCATAAGACTGGCTCAACCATCATACCACCCTTATCAGCTTCGCTCACTCCGCCAGAATTTTCACCAATATCCCAGTGGATACCTATCAATCCACCACCACATCCATCTAAATTGTCATCACAACTGGTTCAACCCATACAACAGCTGGCTCAACCACCACCACCTCCACCAATGGCGTTCTTTCAGAATAATCCCTCTCCATTAGGGACTATTCCTGAAGGTTTTCATGATATGCCCAAGAACCCTAAAAAATTCTGCCCCAAGTACATTCAAGGCGAATCAAGGAGCGCTGAAGAGCACATACAAGCTTTTAAGGATGCTTGTACCAAAGCTTAGATAGCTCACCATGATGTAGTTTTTAGGTTGTTCCCTTACTCCTTAGGGGATATGGCATACAATTGGTACCTTAATCTTCCTCAAGGTTCCATTCTGACCTGGACACACTTGGAAAATGCTTTCATCAATCAGTTCAGGGTTTATCTGGATCTAGCTCTTTTATACCACCAGTTTGCTACCATTAGGAAGGAGCCCTGTGAATCCTTGCCCTTGTTCAATACCAGGTTCCAACGAATGTATAGGAGATTGCAAGATCCCTATCTAGTCACTGAGAATAGTTCCATTCAAGCTTACTTTAGAGTTATAGACCCCTTTCTTGGCTTGTTCCTGCAAAGGACTTATTAGCCTGCAGACATTGATTCTCTATCCAAAGTCTATCATCTGGCTATCAAGCTGCAGCAACAAATTAGTTCTCAACAAATAAGTCTGGGAGGAGGTTTCCCTTCAATAGGATATCAAATGCATAGCCCAACCCCTCTATTCAATACTGTCCCGGGAATGTCTCCTTCACATTATGGGCCTATGTCTGAATTGTAAACTCAACCACCTATTCCATTCTTTTCTAATGGAACTCCTAACTTTTTTCAACAACCACAGGTTCCTCAAAGTTCCCATGGTCATCATAACCAAATTGGAACACCAAATCATGGTGGTTAGCCACCTGTTGCTAAGAGTGTGGAAAGTGAGAAGACAGTTCAACTTACAAATGAGGTAGAGACCTTGAAGAAAACACTATCTCAAGTTACAAATGACACGGCTCAGCTTCGATTGAACCCCTCCCAAAACCAAGGTAACTACCCTAATCAAAACAACAATCAGGGCAACTATCAGAATCATAACAATTACAACCAAAGGGGTTATCAGGGCCAAAACTCCTCTAATCAAGGGTATCAAAATGAAAATAGAGGGTATAACCAAAGGCCAAATAACAATAGACAATGGAATACAAGGCCTAATAATGGTGGAGTTTCTCATAACTATCAAGAAAATGAGAAGAGATCACATACTGCAAATGTGGCTAACCTCAACTTTATGACTAATTGGTGCAGGCTGCATGATACTACAACCCATTCTGAGGTGAACTACCTTGAAATGGAGAAAGTTGTCAAGATGGCACAGGCAGATTCCCAAACGTTCCAAGGGAATCCTCACAAAGAAGGTGGATCAGTAGATACAACAATGACTTATGACCTCTTTGAGGAGGAACTTTCATTCCCAAGGCAAGAGGAGAATGAACCAGAGGAAGATTCATATGATGCCCAAGCCTTTTAGACGAAAGGAGGACACTTCCTGAGAAATCAAAATAAGGGTCCATTCACCTCATCAGCGCCACCTAATCACATGGTCCCTCCAAATCAAGGGGCTAATAATAACCCTCCTCCACCAAAAGGCCCGCTCGATTTCCATAACAAGGGTAATTCCTTTGGTGTTTTCAAAGGTAGTGCAAGTTATAATACATAATTTGATATTGTTTCTGAGATGCAGAAACATAAAAATTCTTTGTCATATTTTGACATCCTAAAGTGGTGCCCTACCCAACGGGAAATAGTGTTGAAAGCCTTGGAGCAAGCTGATAAATCAAAAGGGAAGAACAAGGTGGAACCTGTTGTAGATATGAACGCAGCCTTGTACAGAAACAAGGTAGGTACTCCACCCTTCTTTTTAAGTTTAAGAATTTGTGGAAAGAACTTACATAATTGTCTATTAGATTCAGGGGCTTCAGATAATGTTATGCCATTTTCCATATGCAAGAAGTTGGGATTGAACCCTATTCAAACAAACAAGGTCATCCAACTTGACAAAATGGAGGTTAATGTAGTGGGAGAGTTGAGAAACATACATGCCCAAGTAGGGTCAGACCCTAGGGTTCAAACCAAGATAGACATTCAAGTAGCAGACATTCTTGAAACCTATGGTATGCTGTTGAGCAGAGATTTGATGAAAGGTATAGGGGGATATCTCTCCCTCGACTTTTCACATATGTGGTTACCATGGAGGGGAATTCCCATGCAGATTAGGATTGAAAGTGAACCCCGCCTCAAGCATATCATCACTGAATATGATTGCCCCAATGAGGTAGCCTATTTTGAAATTGGGATAGGGGTTTATAAAAGAGAGGAAATTCTAACATTTTCTATTCTTGATCCTAAAGAACTGCCAATACAAAATTTCCCTAATTCTGTAATTAATGAAAACCAACAAGTATTGATCAACAAGCTACAACAAGATCAGCTGGTCTTAGGGGAAGATACCGATTTGCAAAATCTTCTACTCCCTAATTGGTGCAAGGTACATTACCAAAATCATTTTGAATTGACTTGCCAACCCTGCATTGACATTTTAAATCATGTTTCCCAAGCTGAGGATGCTAGCTCAAGTCACCCCAAGACTGTTGCAGATCACTTCTCATTTGAAGCCAAGGAAGCAATAATGTTAACCAGGGATATGATACCTTCAAAGGGAGTTCCTTCTCAAATTGAACCTACCCTAGACACATTTCGGAATCAACATATTAATAAGGAGCAACCCCAAGGTTTGTTTGACACCCCTGCACTCACGAATATACCAAAACCCAAGGGGTTAACCAAAGATGCAAGTGAATGTCAGAAGGATAACCTTGGGTCACATAATACATCTGTGCAGGTATTGGGAATTACTCTTGAGGAACCTATTGAACACCCATTCCCTATATCTGATCCAAAAGATCAAGTAACCCCGCCCATGGCTCATTCTATCCGAGTTCCCACAATGACCTCCAAAGGATCAACCCCAGCTCATGATCAGCTGTGGAACCTCACGTTTGATGGATCCAAATCTAAGACAGGTTGTGGTGTTGGGATTGAACTAACCAGCCCGAAAGGGAAAACCTTCTTTGCTTCTTATAGGTTGCAGTTTGGGTGCATGAACAACATAGCAGAATATGAAGCTCTGGCACGGGGACTGATGTTTGCACATAAGAAGAAAGTCGCAGCCTTGATGGTCAAGGGAGACTTGGAAATAGTTACTAGGCAAGTGTGCAGCCAATATACATGTCACAATAAAAGGTTAGTAGTATATAGAAATAGGGTATGGAACCTGATTGAGGACTTTGATGCCTTTGGGATTAGCTTAATCCCTAGAGAAGAGAATCAGATAGCTGATTGATTAGCTATTGCTGCAAGCACCCTGAAACCTATGCAAGGCTCCAAGCTAAAAAAAAATTCAATGGAATTGATTTCCACCCCTACTGTTCTTGATAATGTCATGAATTTTTAGGTTTTTGATGATAATCGACATATTCTTTCCTTTCTAGCAAGCTCAGATGTTTTCCAAGGGGAGATCATTGATGAGTCCAACAGGGATCAAGGAGATTGGAACCCTGGAAATTGTGATACAAAGGGGGTCCTCAATCTAAAAGGTAATAACATTCCCAAGGGAATGGTGGCCTTGGAAATAATTTTTGACTTAGACCCAAGGGCTCAAGAGAAGGTATCAGCTGAAGATATTGGAGGTGAATATGAAATTGTTAACCTAGCTGATTCTGGCCCTGAAAGGAATGTCTACATAGGGAAAGTCTGCCCTGAAGCAATCATAAAAGACATGTTGATGGCACTTAAGAA
The DNA here is from genome assembly GCA_007258455.2 of Sequoia sempervirens. Classification (NCBI taxonomy): domain Eukaryota; kingdom Viridiplantae; phylum Streptophyta; class Pinopsida; order Cupressales; family Cupressaceae; genus Sequoia; species Sequoia sempervirens. The sequence continues at coordinate 424,544,429 of VDFB02000015.1, forward strand.
AGATATTGCTGCAATAGCTTGGGGATATGAAGACCTAAAGACATTTGATGCTACTGTAATGACTTATACTATTCCCCTGAAGCTCGAAGTCAAGCCATTTCAACAAAAACAACACTCTGTTAATGCCCTGATTGAACCATTGATCCTTAAAGAAGTTCAAAAATTGCTTTCTGCAAGGATAATCTTCCCTATACGCCATTCAACATGGGTGGCTAACTTAGTTCTAGTCCGTAAGAAAAATAGAGAGATCAAGCTATGTGTGGACTTCAGAAACCTGAATAGAGATTCAGAAAAAGATAACTACCCACTTCTTTCTCTGGATGAAGTCTTGTAGACTATCAATGGATCTCAGATGATATCATTCTTGGATGGTTACTCTGGATACAATCAGGTGATGGTTAACTATGAAGACAGGGTGAAGACAACCTTCACTACAAAGTGGGGAACATATGCTTATAAAAGGATGCCATTTGGCTTAATAAATGCTGGAGCAACTTTTCAGCGTGCCATGGACATAACATTTAAAGACTTAATCGGTAAATGCATTATTGTTTACATGGACGACTTGACAGTATTCTCCAAAGATAGACTGAACCACGTCGCAGACTTAGCCAAAGTTCTTCAAAGATGTACCTAGTATGGAGTCTCCTTGAATCCCAAAAAGTGTGTGTTCGGGGTTTCTAAAGGGAAACTTTTGGGACACATAATCTCTGAGAGAGGAATATCGATCGATCCAGACCGAGTTGAGTCCATTTTGAAGATAGCTATGCTAGGAAGTAAGAAAGAGATGAGATCCTTCTTTGGAAAGATCAACTTCGTGAGAAAGTTTATCACAGGCTTCGCAGAAATTGTAAAACCATTGAATGAAATGATGAAGAAAGATGCCAAAATAGAGTGGGGTGATGAGGCAAAGGCTGCATTTTCTCAAGTCAAGTGATCCATCTCGGAAGCTCCAATCCTCACTAGCCCTGACTACTTGAGGTCGTTCTATATTTATTCTTTTGTCTCTGAACATTCTTGTGCAGCTGTCCTAACTCAACGAAGAGACGAGGGGGAAGAGAGGCCAATAGCTTTCATGAGTTCTCCATTCAAGAATGCTGAGATCAAATACCCACCTTTTGAGAAACAAGCTTTTGCACTAGTCCGAACTGTAAAGAAGTTCAGACACTACATCCTCCAAAGTTAGGTTATTGTTGTAGTTCCTAACGCTACTGTGAAGTCTCTACTTATGCAGAGCGAGCTGGGAGAGAGAAGAGGGAAATGGATGGCCATTTTGCAATAGTTCGATCTAGAGATACGCCCTATGAAACTTGTCAGGGGTACAAGCCTATCTAAGTCCATGGCAAATGCTGGTAATAATATCATATGTTAGCAATATACAACCCAGTCCTTCTCCAATGACCCTTGGTATGCTGATATTGTCTATTTTATGCTCAACAATCGGTGCCCAGAGGGAATGAATACTACTCATAGGAGAGCACTAAGGATGAAGAGCTCGCATTATATGCTTAAGGGAGGATTGATATACAAGAAGAATTTTGAGGGAGTGTACCTACGATGCCTTGATCAGCAAGAGGTTAAGCATGTGATCACTGAATTTCATGGGAAACACGGCACAGGTCATGGTTCCGCAGACTCATTGGCACACCAAATCCTCAGATCTGGTTATTACTGGCCTTGTGTGTTCAAAGATTCCCATCAACATGCAAGAACATGTCACATATGTTAGATTTATGCATGAAAGGAACACCATCCAACCATGCCATTGCAACCTGTATACGAGGTAAGGCCATTTTCCCAATGGGCACTCGACTTTATTGGGGTAATTAACCCAAATTCTTCTACAGGACACAAGTTTATTTTGACTGCTACTGATTACTACACAAGATGGACATAGGCTATACCTTTCAAGAACAACACAATGGAGGTAGTAATCAAGTTCCTCACCAAATGCATCACCACTAGGTTTGGGGTACCCTTCGCATTGGTATGTGACAATGACTTCCTTTTCTTCTGTTGAATTCATTTCATGGGCTTACGATCACAAAATTGTCTTGAAATACTCTTCAAACTATTACCCACAAGGAAATGGAATTGCAGAATCAACCAATAAGAATCTTTTAGGGGTAATTAGAAAATTGTTAGAAAATAATCCTAGGGATTGACACACCCAACTAAGATTTGCATTATGGGATGATAGGATTAGGATCAAGACTGCTTTAAAGACTTCACCATTCAAGCTAGTGTATGGACAAGAGCCTGTGTTCCCTATCCATTTGCAAATACCTATCCTTGTGTTCATGCAGAAATTCTATTCTAGGGATGATAGGATAGAAGTAAGATTAGCGGCCTTGTTAAAATTAGAAGAGCAGAGGGATGCCGCCTTGCAACAATTCTTTAGACATCAGGCTATTGTCAAATGTTGGTTTGACAAAAGAGCCAAAATCAAGGCGTTCAGGATATCAGACCTTGTGTTGTTATGGGATAAAGCCAGTGAAAAGAAGGGCAGTCACCAGAAGTTCGATAAGCTTTGGTTGGGTCCCTATCAGATTGCTGAGATCCTAGGAGAAAATGCTTTTAGACTGAGTAGTTTAACTGGAGAACCTGTTCCCTTTCCTGTCAATGGGCAGTTTCTTAAGCATTATTTTGAGTCGTAAAGCATGCTAATTTTCTGTTCTGCATGTAAATAGTCTGTTGTTCTTTATGTAAATAATTTGTTTGTTTCCTGTTTGTAAATAACTTTCTTTTTTTGTTTGTAAATAGTTTTGGGTCTGTGTTTGCTTGTTCCTTTTTCTATCCTCTTGTTTCCTTTGTTCTTTGGTGTCAGTCTTGT
>VDFB02000015.1:424547361-424747891 GCA_007258455.2 Sequoia sempervirens
TAAGGGGGACATATATTGATTTATAAAATGATACTCCACTTCAGCTTTATGTAGCTTTCAAAAAGAAACAAAAAAAAGTGATTGTAATCATATCATGACAACCATATTTTTGATAATATGTAAAAACTGAAAGAATGAATATTATATGTTAGTGAATGAATGTGAATATGTTAATTAATGAATGTTATATGTTAATCAATGAATGTTATATGTTATTAATGGATGAATGAATGAATGTTATATGTTATTAATGGATGGATGAATGATTGATGTTATATGATTGGGTATGGGGAACTGAGAGTGATGTGAGGGGAGGGGGAGGGGCCAAATGAGCTTCCACCGTCACGTGGTTGGCCTTGTTAAGTAGATAATATTAAACTATTCTTGAAACAAAGAGAAGCTCAATAAGGTAATGCACTTTTCAATATCAGAAATGCATCGTTTGAAGCATTAAACCAATATGTAGTCTGTATCTATGATCAGTCGTCAGTCTCTGCAATGGTACATTTCCACGAATATTTTAAAAAAAAAAAATTTGATACTTCGTCGCAATTTCAATGAAACTCATCGATGAATCAACGAAAAGGATCGACAAAGTTTTGTATAGCTGCGATGAAGGTTTCGTTGTAACTCCTTTCCCATTTTGTTGCACTTTCGACGAATGTTTGGTGTTTTTTCAATGCTACTCCTTCCTCTTTTCGTCACAATTTTGATGAACTTTTGGTGTTGTTTCGACGCTACTACTTGCCTATTTCGTCGCATGTTCGACGAATGTTTGGTGTTGTTTTGATGCTACTCCTTGCCGATTTCGTCGCACATTCGACGAACTTTTGGTGTTGTTTCAACGCTACTCCTTTCCCATTTCGTCGAACTGGCGAAGAACTTCTGGTGTATTTCGTCAGTGGATACACGAAGTGTTCGTCGATATTTTGACGAAAGTTCGAGCCATTTCACAATGCCAACGATCAACAATTCTTCGCCATTATTTCAACGTTTTATTTGTTGTCATGATTGTGACAAAAAAATAGCGACGAAAATATTTTTTCCATTTTGTCGATTGTCCTACAAAGATTTGTCGAGAGACCGATGAACGAACGTCGAAAAATGGAGTCAAATTCAGTAGTGAGATATGGCACATTGTATAAGCTTGATGCATGCAATGTTGAGTGCAATAGTACTGTGAAAATCAAGTCTATGGAAGAGGTAAGGATTTCGCCTTCAACAGATGGTCATGGCTTTTGGGTACCCAAGGGTGCTCTTTTTTCTAAATCAAAGTTACTTGTAGAGAAAACTATGTTATGGCACCAAAGACTTGGCCACATTGGAGAAAAGGGTCTAAGGACCTTGAAAAATAAAAACCTTGTTTAAGGTTTGTTTGGTTGTAATCTTGAATTCGATTTCTGTGAGCATTGCATTTATGGAAAACAAAACCGCGTTCAGTTTTACTTGAGTTCTCATAAATCTTGTGGTGTATTGGATCTTATTCATTCTTATGTGTTTGGTCTTGTATATGTTCCTTCAATTGGTAAATCCATGTATTATGTTTCATTTATTGATGATTATAGTAGGACATGGTATATTTTCTAAAGAGTAAATATGAAGTTTTTAGTCGATTTAAAGAATTAAAAGCAATGGTTGAGTTGCAGATTGGAAAGAAAATAAAATGTTTGAGGATTGATAATGGTGGTGAATTTTGCTCTAACAATTTTGGTAGATTTTGTAAATATTGTGGTATTCATAGACATAAGATAACTCCATATTCTCCACAACAAAATGGAGTTGCAGAAAGAATGAACAAGACACTGATGGAGAAGGCTAGGAGTATGTTGAGTGGTGCTGGTCTAGAACAAAGGTTTTAGGTTGAATTTGTTTCCACTACATGTTACCTGATTAATAGGTCTCCTACATTAGCTCTTGTTGATAAGATGCCTATAGAGGCATGGTCAGGTTGCAAGCCTTTATTAAGACATCTTAAAGTTTTTGATTGCGAGGCATGTGCACATGTGCCAAAGGAGAAGCGAACAAAGTTGGAGAACAAGGTTGTGAAATGTATCTTCATCGGATATAGTTATGGTGTGAAAGGATACAAGCTTTGAGATCATGTTACACAAAAGGTAATACATAGTAGAAGTGTTACTTCTAGAGAAACTAAACCTTCTTCTGTTACATTGCAGACAAAACAAAGTAAATAGAAAGATGTGATTCAATTTCCTGCTACACCTGAGAAAGTTGAATCAAGACCCATGGATAGACAAGAAGTTGAGGAGAGCTCGTCTAGCTCTAAATCTTCAAAAGAGGAGGAATAACCTCCAACTCAACTTGTTCATAGGTCTACAAGGCATAGACAACCACCTAAAAGGTATACACCTGATGATTGGAGATGTATTTTTGCTTTGAATACTAACATGGATGAACCCATATCTGTAGAAGAGGCATTAGGTATGAATGATGCAAAATCTTGAAAGATTGCTATGGATGAAGAAATTGCATCTTTGAAAAAGAATGATACATGGGATCTTGTACCATTGCCTGAAGGACAAAAACTTGTTGGTTGCAAATGGGTGTTCAAGAAAAAGATTGGTTCAGATGGAGGTATTGAGAAGTACAAAGCAAGGTTGGCTGCGAAAGGTTACTCTCAAGTTGAGGGTGTTGATTATGGTGAAATATTTTCTCTTGTTGCAAAAATGACATCCATTATATTTTTGCTTGCTATTGTTGTTGCTTATGATTTAGAGGTTGAGCAAATGGATGTGAAAACTGCTTTCCTTCATGGTGACTTGGAGGAATGTATATATGACACAACTAGAGCACTACATGGTGAAAGGTAAAAGTAAATTGGTTTGCAAATTGAAGAAATATTTGTATGGCTTAAAACAGAGTCCTAGGATGTGGTACCAAAATTTTGACACATATGTGTTGCGTTTAAGATTTGAGCGTTCTAAATCAGATCATTGTGTTTATTATTAAACTGATGGTGATCATTTCCTATTTATTGCATTATATGTTGATGATATGTTATTTATTAGCAAAGGGAAATGTATGATTTTAGAACTAAAATCTCAACTTGTTAAATTTGAAATGAAAGACCTTGGTGCAGCTAGACACATTCTTGGGATGGAAATTAAAAGAGATAGAATGAATAGAAAGCTATGGCTTGGCCAAAGTAAGTATGTCAATTCAATTTTATAGAGATTTAACATGTAGGATTGTAGACCATTATGTGTTACCCTTTCTGTTGGAACAAAGTTATATATTTAAGATCGTCCAACATCTCCATCAGAGATGGAAGACATGAGCAAAGTGCCTTACCAGAGTGCAGTTGGAAGTTTGATGTATGCTATGGTTTGTACTAGACCAGACATTTCCCAAGCAGTGGGAGTTCTTTCCAGATATGTCTAATCCTGGTAGAGTTCATTATGATGTAGTTAAAAGAGTCTACAAATATTTGCGGGGTGCCTCAGATTATTCCTTATGTTATCATAGTAATATGACTGAAGATGATATTTCCCTTGACATTCATGGTTATGTGGATTCAGATTGTGCAGGTGATATTGATAGCAGACGATCCACCAGTGCTTATGTGTTTACTTTATTTGGTGGTGCAATCAGTTGGATGAGTAAGTGATAGGTTGTGGTTGCTTTTTCCACTACTAAAGTAGAGTATATGGTAGCTACTCATGCTTGTAAAGAAGCCATTTGGCTTAAGATACTGTGTTCAAATATTAGAATAAAACAAGATGCAGTGACAATTTATTGTGACAGTCAGAGTGCGATGTCTAGCCAAGAACTCGACATTTCATGCTAGGACCAAGCACATTAATGTACAATATCATTTTGTTCAAGATATGGTCGAAGATGGTAGGGTGAAGCTAGTTAAGGTAGAGACTTTGATGAATGTTGTCGATTCTTTAACTAAGCCTATGAGCACAAAGAAGTTCAGATGGTATTCAGAGAATATGGGCCTTTTGGCCCCTAGCAATTAAGAGACAATGTTTACTCCCTCCTGTTGCTCTTGCAAGGTTTTCAACAAGTGGGAGATTTGTTGGAAAAAATGTGTCTCAACCTTGCAATTATATAAAGGTTATTGTTGATAGGATATATATATATTTCCTAGTTACACCAATAGGTGTAATATACTATACAATGGCTGCAAGGGGAGGAGTGGGATGCGTGTGGATAATTTTTTGTTAACTTTTTTTAGAAAACTCCTAAAATGACCGACATACATTATATAAATGATACATTGTAAATCTAGACCGTTAATTATTAGGGTTTATATTTAATGGTGGATATTTTGTTGGCCTGTCTTGCCCTAGAAAGTAACTTTATTTTATGAGGGCATTGTACTACAATTGTAGATGGTGATGTATTCTAAGAGTTTGATAGTAGTCATGTTGTCTCTAGATCTCTGAGTGGTGATACTCCTGTGAGAAATTTACTTTGCAAGTATATTATAATTTTTGTGATTTCTGAATAATATATTGAGCAACTTTTGGAGTGTGGAGTTTTTCTCCTAAAAGGGTTTTCCCTACGTAAATCACTATGTCGTGGTATGCATGATATTTACGTTTAAGTTTCTATAACTGTTAAAGATTTGTAAAAGTTTGCATTATTCTCCTCTCAAGATTAGTGTATGAAGTTGTTCCACTACCTTAGCTTCCTTACACTAAAGCCACCCCTCTATTGGAAGTTTGGTTTCACATCATCTTCTGGTTCTTCTCCATTAGCCATTTTGGAGGAACTTCCTCTTCCTTCACTTGAAGTGCTACCACCTCTTTTGTTTGTCGATTTGCCCATTCTATTCAACTTTTCTTTTGCTTTCAAGGCTAATTGATATTCCTCATCCATGTTACTCACTTTGAGTAAGGCTAATTCATTATGGAGTTGGAATCGAAGTCCATTAATGTATCTAGCTATTACATGATCATCCTCTTCTCCTAAATTAGTCTTGATTTGCAACCTCAAAAATTCTTCAGTATAAGCTGATATGGTCAACTCTCTTTGCTTCAAATTTTGAAACTCTTTAAAGAGTTTTTTGCTAATAATTTGAGGGCATGAACTTAATTCTCAAATGTTTTAACATCTTTGTCCAAAGTCTGATTTTCTCTTTTCCCTGTCTTTTCCTAGCATTTTGGAGATTTTCCCACCATAAGGCAACATGTGACTTCAGTTTGGATGCAACAATTTTGATTCTATGTGGATCAGTCTCTTCAATCTCTTCCATGTCAAATAATTTTTCTATTTCTTGGATCCAATCTAAGAACACTTCTGGATTTAACTCACCTTTAAAATTAGGGACTTCAACCTTAACTTTAGTCCCCTGTTTAGTAAGAGCTTCAATAAGTCTTTCAATGGGTCAATGGCTCCCCCTTGACCTCCTTGGTCTTTTGGTTCTTCCTCAGAATCTTCATGCAATAATCTAGCCTCAAGGGCCTGCAACCTACTAAGTACTTTAACATTGTTTCTCCCTCTAGCATTTCTTCGACCTCTTCTACCCTAGGTTCCCCTTTGGGCCATGAAACATGCTTTGATACCAAAATGATGCAACTCAAAACAATCGACAGAAGCACAAATCTGCAGAAAATAAATAACAAGATTTCAACCAATAAAACAATAATAGATTTGGATAAATAGTCTTTTCATTTAATAGTTCAAGATTCGATACAACCATTACATCTCTGAAAACCCCTCCATATTCTCCAGTAAAATCAACTCTCATGTTCCTCCCACCTAGACCCTCTCTATTTTCCTCCCCCAAAACTCAGCCTCTCCCCCCACTTAAACAAAAAATAACTCCACTAAAAAATGAATCCCCAATCAACACGCAACTGCCCTAACCACAAAATACTCACAACCCCAAAAATAGGACAAAGCCCAAAACTGCCACAACAAAAGGGAAACAACAAAAGAGAACCAAAAATAGCAAATTCCCTTAATTCCACGATTAGAATGCGGGCAGGAGAAATTAAGGGAGATGCTTTGCATCACTAATTGTGTGTATATGTGTGTTTGTCGTTTTTGTGTGTCTATATATATATAGAAGCGACCATGATATAGCTACATTAAAGCTTCATTAAACGGGCATATCATTACTTGTAAACTGAAGCTATTTACACAAAAAAAAGATTGCAAGTAAATATGAAAAAAATCTTGCAATGTGTAGGTATTGCTTGTGTGAGGTTGGAACACAACCTCACTTGCATAACCATAAGATAAATGTTTTCCTTTTGTCAAATGTGGTGTTGAAAAACATAGAAAGTTTAAGAAATGCATCACCAGTACTCGCCCATGGCCTCACCACCATCGACATCCATTCAAACCAGGACTGGTTGTGAATGCAATTGCTCAAAGTGCAAATTGCTTTCATGAATGGAGTTTTTGTGAAGCTAAAGCAAGACTAAGCGATAGGCATTAAGTTCGGCGATGGTGGAATGTTGGGTAGTTAATGCGTATACACTGGGAGTAAAGAGACCCTGTACTGGCATGGTGCCAACCCACAAAGGGTATTACATATGTCCAAAATCGATTGATGACAGATTTTGACTCTTTTTTGGCAATTTTGGAAAACGCTCTGAAAACATTGATAAATAAATGTGCGCAAATTTTGTTTTTGCCGACTCGGATGCTGTTGACGTGAACCCCTTGCTCAACATCGCCCTACCCACCATCGGTCCCTCTCGGTCCCTCTTCCTTAGTTGCGTTTTTATTTTTGGAGGAACATGAAATATAATAATTTCGTAAATAATATTAAATCTTCCAGAAAAAAATTATATTTAAGAACCAAAATCACTATATACGGCCATAGCTCCATCAGTGTAAGCCCCGATGTGCATACTTTTACACTGTTTTCTGGAAAGCTCTGTTCAGCTTCGTACTCTTTTTGGAACCCCAAATTGAATTTAGAGTTGAATATGTTGAGCCCCATTTATAAAAGATTTATGCAGAGTACAGAATGTCTGAAGAGACCCATCAAAGTGGAGTACAAGGCATATACCTACCTTTCTTTTTGGACGGCCTTTTCGAGTTATTCTATTCTTCAATGAAAATGGGGTAAAGGACAAGGATACAGTTTTGGATAATAAATAAGTATACTATTTGGGATTATAACTAAGGGCCGTCACACCTGACTGAACAAGAGTGCATTGTTTTTTTTCAGTTTTAATATATCCATGCATGCTATTACCTAATAATCGATATTACCCATTCATTTTAAGGCCAATTGGGAATAATATGATAAAAAACTGGCGCCACAACATTAAAGAATACTCTAACTGATAATATTTTATATTTCAGAAGTAATACTTTTGGGTGGTGGGTCAGTTTATCCCTTTTTGTTTTACCAGTGTTGCAACCATTTTAGTAGTTGAGGTCAAGAATCTTTTTTCCGGCTGAAGAATTGGGAGCAAGTTGTGGATACAGTGCGAGGAGAATGAATTTTTAATATAAGTTCGAATAATTGCATATGACTATAGTCCTCTATATAGCCTCGTGCACAATTCGTGAAAGCATGGCAGAGTGTGTCGTTCCAAGCATATAGCCTCATTGTCAGTTTTTTAATGTTTTTACCCAGTTTGGTTATTCTCTGCAGGGTTGCAGGGAAGTGAAACATTTGGGTCTCTTAGAAGATATTATTCACCTTTTCAACACATACAGCCCAGAATTTGCAGGTGGGTATGCACCATTTTTCACTATTGATAGGATAGATTTTGATGCTAGAGTTGTGCAGTGTTAACATCAGGGCGCCCATTAAGAGTATTCCATTTTTGTTTTACAGAAGGATCTGGCTGCAATGCTGATTGAATTCTCTTCCGTATGTGTGTGGCTCCCTTACCACTTCTAATTGTAGAGGACCAATTTTCTGTCACTGGGAAGAATATCAACTTACACAACAGGGGTTCCCCTTGTCTGCAAGATACAATTTGCTGCTTAAGGAAAAGTTTGATTGATTTTTTCTCTAATATCCGTGAATATTGAAGACGTTTGGTTTTTGTTTCAGAGGATTTTACTCTAAAGTCAATTGGACTCTCATGTATGTGTGTCTTATTGCGTTGCTGTATAAAGTAGATAACTGTATTTGTGTCTTGGGAAGGTTAACAATTGACGGAACATTGGGTTTGATATTAACTACAAGACAATAGTTTTTTCTCTAGCACATCTTGTCCTCCTTGATATAGGGTATTTATGGTACGGTTTGTTTGGTCTTTAAAGTTAGTTGATTTCATATAGACCTATACCTGCCTGGATCTGGGAGGTAATTCAACCAAATCTGCCATTATAAGAATGCATGGGACTTCCTCTTCTCGCTTTGCATCAACAAATCAATGCTTTTTACTTCACTCTATGATTGACATGCCTCATCTGGTTGCAACTTCTCAACTGCAGCTCTTACGATTTAGTTCAAAGAAGCTAGGTGTTCCTAAGTAAGCGGTAGTCACAAAGCTTAGATTTCTCTGTGCAATGTGCATTGGTGCTGTGATAGAGTCGTAAAAATTTCTGATTTCCCAAGTTGTAAAAAAGGATCGCCTGAGTCCAGTTTTAACGTCAGGTTTCCTAAACATAAGCTCCTAAGTTGGCCAACCTTCAGTAGCTTTCTGAGGACACTTTCCCCGGGCAGGAAATGCTTCTCCTATGCTTCTCCTTTCTGGGGTAAACTTTCTTATGTTTGTGAATCGTTCCATATTATACCTCCGTGTGACCACGTCTTAAAATTGTGTAAAGTGGAAATCCACTAGGATTTTACGCTTCAGCCAACTAAACTGGTTTGATCCAGGATTCTTCACCTTTCACTATAATCCCTCTTTGACTGCAATCCCTCTTTAACTGCAGTCTTCTACAAGCCTGTCTCTTTTCTGAACTCAGCTCATTGCTTCAAATCAAGAGCTCTGTTTTTTCCTGCACATCTTTTGAGTTAATGTTTGTCCTAAATTCATAAATTCAAACCTTTCACGGGGAAGACTCTTCATAAGAAACTGTGTCAAATTAATGCTCCATATAATTTATGAATTACCAATTGACCTCTGAACCTTTGGTTCATTTAAATGATTCGAGCCACAATCTATTGTAGAATTACCCATGAAGGCTGCAGCTGTATAAATTTATTTGTATTAGGTAGAAAGTTTAAGAGGCAAGTTCTTGAATCCACCAACAAACCTACGGATTATGATCTCATATTTTTTTTAATTAAATCTAATAGAGTTTCTGCAGGAGTTCACAAAATACGTTTTTTAACAAATATTTTTGGTAAATTGCCAAGGTATTCAATCATTTTGGTTTTCTTTGTTCTTCAATGCTCTTACATGGTTTGAATAATCTGTTGCAGATACTATGCGTTTTCTTGTAGCAACTCTTGGGCTATTAGCAGTGGCAAAAGCTATTCTGAATGAGCTTTACAAATATCAATGCTGTAAGAGGTCCAGGCAACATGATAAGTTGATGCCATGGATAGAGCTGACAGAAGGTGGCCACGTCAAGAAGCTTGAGCAGTTCGGGGAATATGTAGGTTAGTTCATGCATCTTGGCTTTGCAAGTTTGTAATCTAGATTCTTCTGTAAAGTAGTTTTATGCTGTAACAGAAAACCAAATGCTATTTATTGTATTTATTACCGCAGTAGTGGTAGTGAGGGTTTGCCCATTTTGTTGTGGAATTTTTGTTTATGAGGGGGATGTGCTGCTGCTAATGTACAGTTTTTGGTATAGTTGTGTTTTATCCAGAATTTGAAGATATTTGCAGGACACTTTGGAACTTTCTACTGAGGGTTTTTCCCTCTGTAATGTGTTCTCTTTTCCCCAAGGATACAGATAATTTTCTGCCATGATTTTAGTTTTTATTTTGCGACGAATCTTCTATATCTGTTATGTCTATTTCTATCTAGTATTGAGTATAATTTGTAGGAATAACATTAAGCTAGTTTTTCATAGGGACAGGGAGCAACCCCTTATCATCTAAGTAAACATTCCACCATATAAATTCATATCCATCTATTTTACTTTCTATTGGTATAACTTAATATATCTTTTTATAAAATAGGAGGATTTGTCCTATAATTTGATTTCAAGATTCTTTGTCTTCAAACCAACCCGTCATCTCTTACTGAAATTGACAGGGACACAATATAATGTATTAATCTATGAAATTAATATAGGCTAGGTTGGGTTGGACCAAACCTGCCTTAGAATAACATTTGTTTTGTCCCAACCCACTAGTCTCAAAAAGCACTATTATCATCTTAAATAATTTGTCCATTGTTAATTAAGTGACTAATACTGTTTTATATGGCTTAAATTAAATTTACTGATCTTTAACTCAATATTTTGTAATGTTCAATAGACACAAATCTAGTGATTCACTAGAACTATTCTATATGGCACTTTTTGCTAACATTTACATCCTTTACTATCAATATTTAAATAGGAAAAAGACATTACCAAAAAGGAGTCCACCCCACCAAATACAATTTCTGTATTTTATAAAATCAAGAATTAAATTAGTAAGGACATCCATTCAATTATCATTTAATGTATATTAATACTGATTTTAATCATTTTCAATCTAGTGTTAAAAACATTCTGTCCAACAATATAATTACTGAGCTCTAATTTTATGATCAAGTAGCAATCTAATTAAATAAGATTATAAACAATTCCATTGGTTGGAGCTAAATGCTTAAACTAATAAACTATCTTACAAACTATGTCAAAGATCTAAGTATAGCAAGAGGTGATAACATATTCACGGGTGTCTCCAAGCTCAATGTTTCTAAAACCTTTGTGCCTAGTTTTTAAATAAATTTAGGAGCATTAGGTTGAAATCTAAATAAGAAAGGGATGCCCTACTTTGAAATAAGGTACAACATAAACTATTTTGAATGGAACCCCAACATTTGTAGGGATGACATGAAAAAGTGTAATGTCCTGTGCGTGAAGGGCTAAACCGTGGTGGATGTAACCTATTGTGTTGGTAGGCGTGTATTTGATAACTATATGATGGGGCTCCATGTCCACGTGTCCACTGTGCTCGTGGCTTCTATGCCATCACCTTCGAGGTTGGTGGGATGCAAACCTCACCCTTACACCTTGGGTAGCCGCCCTCACTACTAGGCCGGTCTTTTGGTGTAGTGGTTGGGCCTTTGTGGTATTAGAGTCGAGGTCTCGAGGTCTCGCCCTGCGGAGTGTGCTGGGCTGTAATGTCCTGTGCGTGAAGGGCTAAACCTTGGCGGATGTAACCTGTTGTGTTGGCAAGTGTGTACCTGATAACCAGATGATGGGATCCATGGCCACGTGTCCACTTTGCTCATGGCTTCTATGCCAACACCTCCGAGGTTGGTGGGACGCAAACCTCACCCTTAACACCCTGGGTAGCCACCATCACTACTAGGCCGGTCTTTTCGTGTAGTGATTGGGCCTTTGTGCTCACTGAAATATCCCAACTAATATTTGTGCAATTTTCTGAATTTTTTGTAATGCAAAATTAATGCCCTAATTTCTGATTTTTAACTTCTGCTTAAACCCTAGTGTGCTGATGTAATTTTCTGAGTTTTATAATGCATGAACAGTAGTACATAATGCAACCAAAAGATAGAAAAACTTGTAGTAAATAATAGTAGCATTAAATCACCAACATAGCATGATTAGATCCTTCAATATGAGCCAACAAATGTCTGATATAAACCTTCAATCTGCTGCTACAGAATATGAATGCAAATTACAAAGTAAAGTGGGCTTCAAACATGCGCCACAACATGAAGAAACCCCAATAATGCAGATACAACTAGCCCTAGCTGGGCGAAGCTGTTTCAGCTACAAATATGCAACTAAATGATGAAGAAACAACTGAAATAACCCTACCAAGGGTGCGTTGGCCTGCTGGATTGATGTTAGGGCTTTCCCACCCTAGAAGATCTGAATTAGAATCTCCAACTTGCACAACTCCCTCTTCAAATCAGAAATCTAAATGCTGATGCAAATTGACATGAAACTAGCAATGATCTCCATTGAAGCACATAGGAACCTCCGTCATGAAGTCCTCCTTGGAAGAAGCTAGGGTTTCATCCAACTTCCTCTTGATTCTCAAGGGTTTTCGTCCTTAGAGAATTCACCACTAAGTAGAGTAGAAAAACAGATATAAAATTGTGAATGATAATTAATGCCTCCAACTCACCTTGTATAAATACACATCTCTCCTTATGCCTCCCAATTAGGCTGACCTAGCTCTAGGCACCAATTAGCATTTAAAATTTATTTAAAATTTCATTTTTATATCTCTTTTTCTTGGGCACCAATTTCCAATTTAAATTTATTTTATTTTTTTGTTCTTTCCCCTCCTTATCCCTCCAAGGGCCCACCAAGCCCATATATATATAAAGAATATTTTGGCACATATTTAAATATTTTTCCCTCCTTTTTGGGCTCCCAAACCCAAAATAATAAAATATTATTTTTATCTGATTTTCGTAGAAGGGACATTACAATCCTCCCTTCCCAAAATTGCTTGTCCTCAAGCAATGACAACATACCACCACCTGGATCCCATATCATCATACTACCATATGTATCAAAAATGAGGAGATAGATGTACCTCAAGGATCTATCAACACCCACCAACTCTCCAACATCGAAAGATGCTTCATGGATGTGCAGGATGCCTCTCGTAGGGGCATAGAAGAACACATCAGCCCCTCCTATGTCGCTGGTAGCAATCAAATCAGCAACTTCCCAACAAAAAATCTACCCCAAGTAAGTACAAATGCTATCACCAATGTCATATGATGATAGAGTATCACCCATATGCCATCCATTAACAATGAAGAGGTGATCCAAACCTCTCCCAAACTCCCAAACAGTTGCTGTCCTCCAAGAGGCCTGTAGGATTTCCATGTGCAATAAGGTAGAACAACCATCCCCTAGCAAAGTATGGGGCAGATCCCCTTGAGCTAAGGCAAGAAAACCAAGATCTTCACACCTTCCTCCAATCCCCGTGGCATAATCCAGCTGGAACACAAGCATTAGTAACTCAAAACCAAACAGTATAGCAATACCTCCATACTTTGTGTGAAGATTCAACTTCATCTCCCAAGTATGCCCAACAAAGGCAAGTGCCTGGCGTGCATCACAAATCTCTGAACTAGGGTAGCCTCCAATGCTACCAAGTAACCAACATGATGATAGGTTTGCCCTTCGTTATTGACCAGCTTTACATCTTGAAGGAAGACCAACAAATCACCACAAACTGAATCACTTATGACCCTCTCTTCATGTGGAAGTTTGACACTAGTGGCTGATCCACTAAGTGTATGCTCAACTATTCTAACACCCTCTAGGGTTTGGGCCTTCAAGGGGCCCTCAAACAAAGGCAAGTCATGATGCAAATTAGGCATAAGAACAAATTTTTTTGAACCGTACCTTTCCTCTTGTCCACCCAAATCTGCATACTCTTCTTGCTTGTTTTCTTCAAGGGACCTTCCCTTTGCTTGCTCCATTGCGATGCCTTCCTTTCTTGGGAGAAATAGAGATCTAAGGTGCGACTCCCTTTGCCTTTTTGCTTGATCTAACTGATTGCAACGTTCCTTGACCTCTTGCATGTGCTGTTTTTCTTGGGCAGCCAACATAATGGCCTGCCTAGCTCTTTGCAACCACTCATTACACATATCTTGTGTCTTTCCCACATCCTTCATGGTATGATATGCAAAATCAGAACCTTTGTGGCTTGGATCCACTACACATTCCTCATTTTTGATACTCACATCTTGAGTGTTGACCTTAGGGAATCCCTTAATACCATTCCCTTCATGTGACATGGCTGCTATCCCATGGTTATGCACATAAATATGACTGTTGTTATGAAACAGAAAATCAGAATTTACATCATACCTATCTGCAGCATCCTCAAGGGTCTCAATCAAATCTTCATCCTTTGCTAGTTGTCCATTGCCAAGTGCTGATCCAAGAGGTGTATCTAGTTGAAAGTTGCGTCCCCTTCTAGTTATGATAAGGCTGTCCCAAACCTCCATTCTCTTGGTTATTATGCCCTTGGGTAGATCCCTTTTGATAGCTTTCAGCACTATTTGCTTTCCTTTTGATGTGAATTCTAACTCCATCCTTTGGAAGTCTTGAACATATCGGTCAAGTGATTGTAGCTATTGGACTCCTAACACAATCTTAGTTCCACCAATGCCGACTACATAGAATTCATCAACCATTGAATAGTCATCCAATTGAATGCTTAATTGGGGTATTTTCTTGGTGCAATTCATCTTGAACCCATCCGCCAACATGACACTGAATCCTGGAAATTCTTCTACTTGCAATCCTTTCTTAGCCACAAAACCTTCGTCAATGAAATTCTGTGCTGCACCACTATCTACTAAACATGAGATCCATTGCCCCCTCACAACTCCCCTCAAGCAAAAGGGATGATACTTAGGGATAGTTGAAAGAAAAGCAATAGTACCTTGTGCCTTAGTATCAAGCTCCAACCATGACGCATGATCCTCATCACTATCTGAACTAGAATTTTCAATTGCCTCATTCTCCACATCGGAAGTGACTTCTATGAGATGTAGTTTGCCTTTACCAAGGCATCTATGACCCTTTTCCCATGGTTCTTTGCAAGAGAAGCAAAGCTTTTTCCACCTCAATTCATTCCTTGACTCATTATCCATCCTAGGGGGCATGGACTTAAGCTGGTTAACACTTCTTTGAATTGATCTATCCTCTCTAAAATCTTTCTTTGGTGGCTGAAGTGGTGGAGGAGTAGTATCAAGATCAAGAGCAAGCTGAATAGCATCATCAAGAGTGTTAGGCCTATGTGCTTTCGCCAAACCCTTCAACTTATCATTCAACCCTTCCACAAATAGGATTGTCACCCTTTTCTCCGTCATATCAGGTACCATAACAGCAATCTGTTGGAACTCATTAATGTATGAGTCCACATGCCCCACTTGCCCCAATTGTGCCAAATCTCTATAGTAGACTTTCACCTCCTTCCTATCAAACCTTGCGATGAGCTTGTTAGTGGACTCCTCATAAGAACGGATCTTATGGCTTTAAGTCACAAGCCCATGATGCCACCAATCATAAACTACTCCTTCAAGGTGCATAGTTGCAAACTAAACTGCATCCTTTTTTGACATAGGTTTGAGCTTCAAAAATGTGTCTAACTTGTGAACCCATGCTCTAGCACTTGTCTTGCCATCAAAGTGTGGGAGAGTAACTTTATTTAATGCTTCCTTGTACTCCTTGTAATGTTTTTGAGGATGCCTTCCTTGCCTGTTTTTCTTCTTATTCCTTTGCTGGTCCATGTATTGATGTAGGTTGATGACAGCCCTAACCACCTCTGGAAGCTCCATATACTCATCATAAGCAAACATTCTGTCATCCTTAACATGGGTGTCTTCTTATTCCTTGGGTGTAGTCTCCACAAAAGTAGGCCGAAAGGGCCTATTCGATATAGTAGTAGTGGCTCTTCCGATGTAGATAGCTAGTCTACCCATGTTGTTGTTGTTAGCACTGCTGTTTGCTCTTGGGGTTTGCTGGTCAACCCCCAAATCTCTAAGTGTAGCCACTAATTGATCTTGGAAAGCTTGCAACATTTGTGTTTGCTGCTGGGCAAAAGCATGCAAGAAGTCTCCCCAAGGTTGATCATTCTGGCTTGAACTATTTGCATCCATTTCTCTTTGATGTCTTGTTCTTCTATGATAGTGAAACTGATAGAGTGATTGCATAAAAGGACCTAAAGCTGGCAGGATCCAAGCTCTGATACCACTGAAATATCCCAACCAATATTTGTGCAATTTTCTGAATTTTTTGTAATGTAAAATTGATGCCCTAATTTCTGATTTTTAATTTCTGCTTAAATCCTAGTGTGCTGATGTAATTTTCTGAGTTTTATAATGCATGAACAATAGTATATAATGCAACCAAAAGATAGAAAAACTTGTAGCAGATAACAGTAGCAGTAAATCACCAACATAGCATGATTAAATCCTTGAATATGAGCCAACAAATGTTTGATATAAACCTTCAGTCTGCTACTACAGAATATGAATGCAAATTGCAAAGTAAAGTGGGCTTCAAACATGCGCCACAACATGAAGAAACCCCAATAATGCAGATGCAACTAACCCTAGCTGGGTGAAGCTGCTCCAGCTACAAATATGCAACTAAATGATGAAGAAACAATTGAAATAACCCTACCAAGGGTGCGCTGGCCTGCTGGACTGATGTAGGGCTTTCCCACCCTAGAAGATTGAACCAAGAACCTCCAACTTGCACAACTCCCCCTCAAATCAGAAATCTAAAACTTTGTAAACTGACATGAAACTAGCAATGACTCCATTGATTTGTCCCCTCCTATTCAACTTGGACACCCAGATTCACCACTAAGCAGAGCCAAAAAGCAGATTAAATTGTGAATGATATAAAATACATAATTTTACTCTGATCATTTTCCTCATTTTTAAAAGGGACATATTTTATTTTATTTTTCTTTCCCCTTCTCCTTATCCCTCCAAGGGCCGACCAAGCCCATATATATATAAAGAATATTTTGGCACAAATATTTAAATATTTTTCCCTCCTTTTTGGATGTCCAAACCCAAAATAATAAAAATTATTTCTATCTGATTTTCACAGAAAGGACATTACAAAAAGTATTTTCATAACTAACATTTGAAAAGTGATAACCTTAGTAACGATAATCAATCTATGAGCTACTACTATATATAGAAAGTGAAAATAATTCCTGATTAAGATATCATGTAATCCCTACCTTTCTATTTTACCAATTTATCCCCCTCTAAGACACATAGCTAATGCTTTTCACCTTGGATACATTCATTAATTAATCCTTTGAGAAAAAGGGAGGAGGAGGTGCATTTAAGTAAGAATTACCTTCACAGTCTAAACAAAAAAAATAAGGTGAAATGAAGGAGAGATTCATTTAAATTAAATATTTCATCAGTACTCACATGAAACAGAGTAGGGACACATTTAAATTAAAGATTAGATTAGTTTTCACTCACAAATAAGAGCGGCCTTTGTTGAGCAGCACTTAATCCTTTAGATGTCCTAGCACAGCAACGTATCTCTTCTTAAATCCGCAGCTTCAATAGCGAACTATCATCCTCTAAATCCTCTAAATCAATGCAGAGCACCCATGCCATTTTTCTTTTCTCACACCTTTTTACCTCTAACCAGCAGTTTTTATTATGATAGAGACAGGCCTCGTAATTAGAGTAGACTTTGCATTAACAGGAAGGCAGCAGCCATCACATTACTTCCTCCAGCACAATGGTCACTTTCTTCCTTCTTGCAAATTTATAATGGAGTTCATATTTGTGGTCAAGCCAACCAAATACATATTTTCCAACTAGGACCGCTCATTTCCAATCGACTGCCATTATACACTTGTTTTCCCCTTAGCTGTACTGCAGATTCCGCATTAACTATGGTGCTTACCTCCTTGCTTGCGTGCCATTCCCATCAAATACAGGATGATCTTTTTCCTGACAGAATCCCATTCTGAACCAACTTTCATTGAATCATTTAATTTTCATCAATTTATTTGTTGCTCTCTGACTTTGTATTCCTGGGTTTAGATTTCCAAAACATGTGGGGTGCAGATTCATTCTAGAGAGCTTGGAGGGCATACATTCTCACATATAGTATGTTTGGCCGGTGATGTGCTTGTTAGATATTTATTTGGCAAAATGTTTCCAGTTACTGGACAGGGATAGTGAATTATGTGAGTATGAACTATGAGCAAGATCATAAAAAATTACTACAACAATGTTGTCAAGAGTTTGGTCAAAGGTTACAGCTTAACTCAGTCTGAGAGCAGTAATATGAAGTATGATTGGGACAAGGGAAGAAGTTTCAGGTTTGTGGATGGTAGCAGTAGCAGTTATTTGATCTGCTCCGCATTAGACTTTTCACCTGGCTTTCCCTGCCCAACTAGATGGTGGAATTAGCACTGGACTCCTGAGCTTGGAAGAGTATGGATTGGAAGTTTTAGTGGGGGCTAAGATTGTGCTAAGAAATCCCAAGAGAATACTTTGAAGACAAGACTATTGGAAGGTCTGCACCCTTGTACTGGTGGTGACGACATTTGAGATGAAGTTTACCAAATCAGCTTCTTCTGAATTACGAAGTTCAATTTTTTTAAAAGACGGGGAGCATGATGTAACCGAAAATTAAATGCTGATTATTTCCATCTACACGTCAGTTTTTTCTTGCACTCAGATATTTTAGGAGGAGATATTTGTGGTGCCTACCATTTATTGTTTTGTAACTGCTGTAATTGTAGTGGTGGTTTGCCTATTTTGGTGTGGAAGTTTTGATTATTACGGGAATGCGTTGCTGGTAATAGTAGAGTTTTTGGTGAAGTCGTATTTTTCCAGAATTTGAAGATATTTGCAGGATACTTTGGAACTGTCTACAGTGAGTTTTTTCCTCTGTAATTTATGTTGTATTTTGAATTTTTTACTTTTTTCCTAAAGGATTAACTAATCTGCTGCCATGATTTTTTATTTCATCTTGCTACGAATCTTCTATGTCTGCTGTGTCTATTTCTGTATCTAGTGCTAAGTATAATTTGTAGGAACAGAGGTCTGCATCATTTCATTTGTCTGATATCTAATTCATTTATTATAAAAGTTTATACTGAAACATCTTAGTTTAGATTATTTGTATGCATCTGCTAGTTTTTTAAATACATCAAATTTCCACAGTTCATAATATTGCATATGAGTGTTTCTGGATTTAACTGTGTAATAATTTTTGTCATCAATATTTTGTATCACAATCCATGATCCATCATCAGAACGAATGTTTCTTAAAAGTTCATAGTTAACAAGAAGATTGCTTTTCAAGATGTGTCTCAAAGTGCTTTCTTGTAGGCTGACTTCTGGGCCATATACTAGGCATTTAACACATATAAGCATAGATGATAACAATCTTACTTTAAACATCAAAATAGATTCTTAAATATATGTGTTTGGCTGAAACTTCGTATGTTCACTGTTAAGTTGCTAACTAAAAATTGATCTAAGAAACTCTTTGCTGGACTTAGCTGTTGCTGTAGAGATTTCATTGCAGTTTGCAAGCAAAATTTGGAGGCATACTAGCTCAGAAGATTGTAAACATTTTGCTATGTTTGTGTAGAGGAGTAGAGAGTAAAACTGACATTACTTGTACTTGTTGCAGTTCAGCAACTTGGTATTATGACACCTGTTGGCGATACTCGCCTTTCCAAACTTGCTGAAGAGTACTTGAGGGGAGATAAGAGCAGTTCTGATCGAAGTCGAGAAAGCATCATTTCGTATCTTTCTGTTATGTACCCTGAAGATGAAATTGAATCCATCTCTACACTGATGATAGATGAGCTAGATAGCTGCATACTAAGTTACTTTGCATTTTATTGGGATCACTCTATGTTTATGATTAATCAGGTAATCACATGCCACAAAGAAGAACAATCGCTCTGCTTTACTTGAGTGCTTCAAGGTTTATTTATCCCTACCAAGTTTAATACACCATGAGCTTATTTATGGTACATATGTATTCTTCGATAGGTTTGTGTATACTTGCTCATATATGCAAGGAATTGTTTTGTCAATTTTCTAGGTTCTACAGATCAATTCTCCAAGGAGTAAGCTTCGATCTGTTGCGCTTAACGCTACCAGGTGAATTGCGTACTAAAACTTGTATACATTTGGTTATTCATGTTGAGTCTAATAAAACTTCTTGTTTTCATTATGTGATTTCATTTTTTGACAATCAGCTGTCAATATCGAGTCACTTTTTATGATTCATATTTCATGAGTAATGATTCACAAGAATTTATCTCCCTTAAGATTGAATGCTTGTCACTCATGAAATCCAGGTACACTTTGAAATTTCTACTAGATCACTCACTCCAATACTGATTTGACTCAAACACACTTAATCGTGAAGATTTCCCATAATTAGACCCACTTAGCTTGCTACCATTTACAGCATATACAGCATTCGTTGTGGAGATCCCTAGCTCTTTCATTTTATGTATTTGGAATTTTCAATAGCACAACATTATTCTATTCCATTTTTTCATTTTTTTTAGTTTCCAGGTTTTTCATGAGGTTACTAGCATCTTTTATGCTAACATATATCAATCAAGTTGCAGGAAACAACATGTTGAACGGATTATGAAGAATCTCAAGACACAAAATGTATTTTCTACTATATTACAACAGTTTAAAGCTATTGGCTACTATCCTAATGTTCCTAGTGAGACAAATATAGTTGTACCCGTGAATGCTAATGATAGAAGCCCTGTGCTGCTTCTAATTGGGGGTGGGATGGCGGTTGGCAAGAGTACGGTGGTGAAAGATATACTAAAAAGGTACTATTTCATTTTATTCTCTTATTTTATAATCATAATTCGTGGGATCATTCAATGTTTATTGTGGTTCAAACTTCAAAGTATCACTCAATGAAAGTATATACTTAAGAAAGCTCCATACTATATTATTCCAGTTAATTTTTCTGAACATGCTAGGTCTTCTGAAATAGGTATATGTGTCTGCATTTGAGAGTTTCAAATTCAATTTTATCATTTTTGTTTTGCCAGCTGTTTCTGGTCAAATGTATCAAAAAATGTTGTGGTAGTAGAAGCAGATGCTTTCAAAGAAACAGATGTTGTATACCAAGCCTTGAATTCTAGTGGGTGTAATGATTTGTTGGAAATATCAGAACTGGTAGGCATCCTTTGCTTTTACTGAATATAACAATTCAAGTCTCTTTCTTCAATAGCAAGGATTGGAGATAAACTAGTCCCAGAGTAGAATGTAACCAATTTATATGCTATGTTACACCACCGTTGAGGACGGGGGGACAGGTTTTCAGGATGGGGGATAAAGAGGTCTTAATTTGGGGATGGTGGAGGGAAGTGGTGGAGGGGGTCGGGTGTATATACTATATACTATACATATGGTATTTAAAATGCTAGTTATAAAAAGATGTATAAGACTATTAAGAAGTAAAATAGTAAAATTACAAATGTCAAATTGAAATACTAAATAGTAAATACTTGAACATTGAACATTGAACAATGAACAATGAACAATGAACAATGAACATTAAAGTTTTCAATATCAAATTACTAATTAGAAATTAGAATACTCAATACTACAATTGTCGAATAGGCAAATTATGGAAGATTTCTATTATATGATATCAAAAATATTTGATCATAAAGATGATTACAATGAGTAGCATGATATGAAAACAAGTACAAAATCAAAATGACAAAATGTAGTGAAGGAGGCGGAGGCCTCTAATCATCCCTTGAGAGGTTGGCAAAATCTTCACCACTAGAACCACTGGACTCCCCAAGGTCAAAATTTGTCAAAGGAACACGAACCATCCCTAAATCTGAAGCATCCTCATCCTCATCAATTTGTGATGGCTCCTCTAGCTCTACATCCCATCGTGTTGCTAGGCTCTCCTTGTACACACATGTCCTACGGTCAGTGATATGCAAGGCACTATGTACAACCACTAGCTTCTCTACTCTCTTAGAGGTAAGTTTGCTCCTCTTAAGAGAGTAGATGCAGCTATAAGTAGACCAGTTCCTCTCAGAAGCTGAAGAACTAGAAATCTAAGACAACAAACGAATTGCTAGTGTGGTAGTCACTGATTTCGGTCCATGACAAGTCCACCACAAAATCGGATACTCATGTGCCATAGTTCTTATGTCTGCCTTTGCCATGGCCTTATAACCCCTAAGAGTAGCAAATTTCGTCCACTCAGTGCGAATCTTGCCAACAGTTTCAGCATCATACATCCTATCAATGCACCTTAAGAACCCTTCCTTCACCTCATCATCCTGAATTGGTGTAACTCTACTAGGCCTAGGCATGTACCACTTCGGATTCAATGCATAAGCAGCCATGTGCAAGGGAGTGTTTAGGCTGTCCCATCTGCGCTGAATAATAGGTTGAATGTGCTCATTGTAGAATGCTAAAGTGGGGTCCTCTCGCACAACTTCCCTCATCTGGCCAAGCATAGAATCAATGCACTCATATACCTCTCCAAGGTTAGTGCATCCCCATCCCCATATTTGATGACCTGGACACCTAGTTTAATGATGGTGACAATATATTTTGCATCATTCCAAAGTGCATCACTCTTCACTATCTCCTTCACCCTCCTCCCCTACTCTATCCTAACCCCATCCCATCAATTCTATTCCTGCGTCATAACCATGAGTTGCAGTGGCTCTTGCAACTCAAGCATTCTCTCCAAAAGAATGAAATAGGATGCATATCTGGTCTCAACTGGTTTTAAGAACTCCTTCGTGAAGCTCCTAAAGATTGCATGTGAAGTGTGGTGATTGCAGATATACATCTGCACATCTCTTGCATTGCTAACCATTCCTCTAATCCACTCAATCTTCCCCATGTCCTTAAGTGCATTGTTCATGGCATGCACACAACATGGAGTCCACTAAATATGTCTGTATGCTGCCTCAACACGCCTCCCTACAACTCTGCACACATGTGTTGCATTTGTCACTACTTGGACCACATTTTGTGGCCCAATCTCCTAAATGGCTATCTGAAGGATGTCAAATTGAAAATCAACATATTTTCGATGCCCTAAACAATCAACTGCCCTGAGAAAGAATGGGTCCTCTGAGCATGTAACTATGACATTGATGAGTGGACAATGCCTAATGTTCGTCCACCCATCCATAACTATGTTGCATCCAAACTCCTCCCAACATGCCATCATTGTCTCCATCATTGAACTGATCTTGGTATAGTTGTTATCCAAGATCGTGGTCCTCAATTTGTGCTCACCTGGTGGCACATATGATGCTTCTCCCTTCACCACCATTGACATCATCTCCTTATAATAAGGAGATCGAGCTACATGAAATGGGATGCCATTGGAAAAAAAGAACATGCCAATGTAATCATCTGTCTGATCCCTCAAATGCACATTAAACAAATCAGCTATGGGGTTACTTTGACTTTGCATCTTGCATTTCCCCTTGCCCTGTTGTGATTCAACCATAGCACTATAAGTGGATGAAAGTCCTAAGGTTGAACCTGACAATATTCCTTCTCTCTGATGCGATGTAGGAGTAGAAATGTGGCTGCCTCTACATTTGTTGCCCCAGAATCTGCTGAATAGTCTAAACTTGTTGCCTACTAGACAAGGTAGTAGGCATTGGAATTCTCATGTCATCTGGACCACCCCAAAGCTTGTTGAACTCAATTCTGTAATGCAGATTTTTAGGGTCCAAAAAATCACATGCTCCCACACCTTTTCCTGGCCAAAAGAGGAAGTGTGCATTAACTCTAGTGATGCTCCCAAACTAATCATCACCACAAATGTTGCATTTCCATTTCCTCGTGCCACCACCTGATGGCATTGGGGATTTTATTCTTGTTGCAAACTGTCTAAGAGGAGATTTAATATCATAAGGACCCCTAGCCCACTCTGCCAAAAGTTGGGAGGGGCAATCAGTAGCAAGTGGTACACTAGCTATAGAACTAGTTTTCCCTTCTGGATTTGAACCATGCTCACCCCCCTCATTGGGCTCATCCTCATGCTCGGGTTCATATTCTGATTGGCTTACACTATGAGAATGAATTTCCATCTCATCCTCACTCATTTCATGATTGTGGGAGCTCAGTTTGACATTGCATTTCACAAAATGAAAAAAAAATCAATAAACACATAGTTTCAGCCTATACCCTATTTTAAAATTAAAAAAATAAAACTCTATATTTTAAATTTTAAAAAAATAAATTAAATTGTAAAACAAAATCTAAATTAATTTAGAAAATGAAACAACAAGAAATGAAATAAGAAAATGAAACAACAAGAAATGAAAAAACATTGAAAATCAAAAAATAAAATAAAAAACAGTTAAAAACCCTACCTTTTGCTTGAAAATCTCTTCAACAAGGTGAAAAATCTTCCTCCTCTTCTTCTTCTTGCTCCTTGTCACTCCTCTTTCACTTGCAATCACTCCTTTCACTCCTCCAATCACTCTTTTCTTAGCTCTTCACTCTTCTTCTTCTTGTAGCAAACAATTAGAAATGAAAATGTGAATACAAATGATGCTTGGAGGGCCTTTTGAAGGCATGAAATACCATAGATGGGCCCCACATACCCTTAGGGTTCAAATAGAACCAAACAAATAATAAAAAAATGTGTTAATTTTTTTTTAAACCATGTGATTTAAGTTGTCGTTGCGGGGGACGCCTGGGCATCCGCGGGACGTTCGAGGGACACACAGGCATCCCAAGTGTCCCCCTCAACGTCTCGGTGATGCCAAGATGTCCCTGTGGCCCTAGCGGAAAGCCACCAAAACTGGTGGCGCCGCTGGAAACTTGGGAATGCTATCCCCACGTCTTGGGGACGTCCCTGTTCTGGGAATGCTTAGGATTTAGGAGGGGGACACGTCCCTAGGGTACACTATTTATATGTTTCCTAGGTCCATCGAACATCAACCAATGTCGCAGAGTCTCTCCTTGTCACAGCCTTGAATGAGGATCATGATGTAATATTTGATGGCACAATGTTCTGGGAACTGTTTGTTCTATAGACAGTTTTCATGGCTCGAGATGTTCATCGTAAACAATATCGGAGGGGTCTAGGCTATCAAAGAGCAGAGGATGGTTTTGTACAAGAAAAATACTGGGAACCGGTTGATGATACTGATCCTCCCAATGTTTTGAAAAATCATGAAATCATATCAAGTAATGAAACCTTAGACATGGAATCAAGTAGCAATCCTCTTGCAAATGTGAGGAAACCATACAAAATAGAGCTTGTTGGCATCATCTATGATGCACATCTTGCAGTAGTTTGTGGATTGAGGTAGACCCTCACTTTTTAATCATCTTAGGTGAAAGCTTAGATCTTATGTCTACATCATGATTTCTTGTTTGATGTCTCAAATTAATCATAATTGTGTTCTTTCGGGAGAGCCATAATGACAAAATGAGCTATGAGGGTGAAAGAGCAATTGAAATCTATCAAAAAAGATTTGTTGTTGCGCTTTCACATTATTGTGAAGTGGTTGATTAGGTCAAGATATATAGTACATGATATTGGAGGCCCAACAAAGGTAGGGGAGAAGGGGCTAAAGTAGGGAAGGAGCCTATATTGGGGAGGGAAGTAGTCTCACATGGGCCCCACACTAGACCGTCTTAATATGCAATTGTAAAACAGTTTTCATCCACAAAGTCAACAAGAGTACTCGAATCACTGTACCGCCAAAATTGTATTATAATCAGTTTATATTTGTCCCAAACACAAATAATCATTCGCAGTCCTACATGTCAGAGAATATTCAAAGCACATCTCATAGCACAAACATACAAGCCATATTGCTTGTTATTGGCCCATAGCTTTAAAACATGCACCCAAAATATACAATTAGTATAACCCATGCTCCCCTATAATATCACCACTTGCATTACATCACCGCCAATATTTTAATAGATCCATGTCGACGAGAACAACTAAGAGCCAAGGTTGTCCCATCACCAAATCCAATCGAACCCACCCCCTATCCTACTTTGCCAGCAATACAACATTGAAAGAAAAATCATTCATTCATATGTGTCCCATCGGTCAAATCCCTACGCACAACAACTGATGCATTCTCCTCTTTTGCCACCTACAACCATCAAAACAATGGTGTTAAGGCCAATAAAATTGTTTGAGCAACAAGAAAACACTACACATAATAAATACATACAAACTATGCAATTGAAGGCAACGAAACAAATCTTCAAATTTGAAAAAGGAGGAAAAAAACTAAAGACCCCATACCAAACAACATTGAACATATAAAGACATTTTTAAATTTAAAAATACATTTCCATTTACCACGTCTCACTTTCATATTCAATGCTACATTTTCCTGGAGGCATACAAACAAAGAGGAGAAGCAACAACAACACACTATCAAGATACAGGTACTCTACACAAAATTATTGTTTATGCCTACGAATGCCAATTTGTTCAATGTTATGCAAGTGTTTTTCACAATACTATAAATACCTTGAGTTTTTCATTTAAATTCTTTATGTCAGAATGTCAATATGTTACATATGCGATGTAAATGTTTCTCACAAAAACCTGGAACTCAATATTTGGGGTTTCAACTTACACTATTTATGAATGTCAAGTCAATTCAGTTCAATTTATGGTTTTTTTTATGTTCTCTATGCCTACCAATATAGATTAGTTGTATGCACTATAAATGTTTGTGACCCACAAACCTCTAACTCAATATCTAGGGTTTCAAATTACACTATTTATATATGCCGTCATTTGAGATCATTTTCTGGGGTTTTCTTATGCTCTATATGCCTACCAATATAGATCAGTTCTATGCACCATAATTGTTTATCACCTACAAGTATGTAACTCAATATCTGAGGTTTCAACTTACACTGTTTATGAATGTCAAGTCATTTCAGTTCAATTCCTGGGTATTTGTTATGTTCTATATGTCTGGTGATGGAACCCCTAAAAATTTTAGTTCCATTTCTAAACTCTATAAAATTCAACTAGTTTCAAGTATCTGGATTTAGGGTTTTGCCCACTATTATTGCCTTGGGATTTTGTTGCCAAGATCTTTCCTAAAAACCCTTAAACTTCTTAACCCTTTCCAATGTTAGGATCCATCGTTGACCTTCTATTGCTCCTCTCGGGTCATGTTAAAACATCTTGAGCCATTGAAGTCCATGAAGTTACTGACCCTTTTTGCCTAGGTGAGAAATACTATTTATCTTAAATAAGGTTGATCGGTTGACCTTATTTGGCCTTTACATCCTTTGAAATATTATGGCTTAAGTCCTGTGAAATTTTTTCATACATTGTCCTAAGCGGTCCCCTTTCTTAATGCAACTTATGAGCACGTGAAAATTATTTCACTTAAGTCCCGTCCATCGCCTCTTTTTCATCGCTCATCGTGGATGGCTTTGAGAATGTTTGATTCATATCAGCGATGCACGATGCGTGAGTTTATCTTTGTATCGCTGGAGGTTTTGGTTATCGCTAATTACTCTTAAGCTTTGAGTTTTGAATTAGCGATGTGCGATGACCTTAGGACTCTTTGTATTACTTTCCATCTCTCATCGTGGATAGCTATGCACTTGTCTTGTTCAAATTGGTGATAAGCGATGAGGTCCCTAATCTTAATGAGCCGTCATTGTTTTGAAAGGAGTGAATGAGCGATATTTTTGTGTTGTTGATTTTGAAGGAGGATGCACGTTGCTTGATCTCGTTCCATCGCTACTTTTCATTCATCGCTGATGTGGTCTAGAATTTGAAACATAAATCAGCGATGCGCGATGCAAGGTGAAGATTGCTAAAGTCAGACGGTGATCCAATGGTCAAGATTTCATTGCGCCTGTTCTCACGCCGTTGATTGAACTCTAGAAAGGAAAGGAAAATCCATGATGGGCGATGGGATGTTAGAGGGAATATTCTTTTCATTTCCGGCTCTTTGTACCTCATCGATGTAAATGAAAAAGCACAGAGCAGGATGACGATGCATGATGATTGTCAGATTAAAGATGACTAATGAAATTGAGGGTAAACATGGAAGCTTTCTGAGGTGGTATCACCATTTTTGAGGCACAAGTTGTAAAAGCTAGAAGTGATGCTTGAGGATCGCCATTGATGGTGTTTTAAATCCAAAAAGATCAACATGCCAAATTCAAAGTTGATCAGCTAAGTTGTCAGCTCGCTCGTGCGAAGCTCTCCTTGATCATTAATGGCTACACGCTCTTGATTGTTCTACTTAATACGAACTTCCTGTCGTTTTATCTCACCATTTGCAGCCATCAAGAATTGATAAGTGTGAGCCAAAGAGGAAGCGTGTGAGTCTCAGGATTTTAATTGTAGAAGTATTGAAGTGTTTATCCCAGGTAAGGTGATTTTCATATGAGCTTTTTTTGAGTCATGTGCAATAGTTGGTTTGAGAGTTTCATATTTCTAGGATAGTGAAAGTTTTGATTGTTTATAATTGTCTTTGGGACTAGTAGAAATTGTTTGGGTTTGAGGGTTTTCTTTCCTACAAATTCAATTCAAGAGCTTAGGCTGGCGAGTCTTCTCGAAATTAGGATTTGCTAGTCCTTACCTCGTGTCATGTAAGAATGGGTAAGTCAAGTGTGTCTGCCCAACCAATTAGGAGGTCCAGGAGACTTAGTGTGTTTGAATTTCAAGAGGACATATCTAAAGCTGAACAAGAAGTACCCAGGACTTTTACAACACCAAAGGGCAGGAGGAGTGCCCATGGTAAAAATAAGAAGGGTGGTGTCAAGAGCACCTATAATTTGAGGAGCATGGTTTTTTTAGAAGAGTTGGTCAAGTTTAAAAGGAAGGAATCGGTTAAGCTTGAGAAGAAAGCAAGGAAGAAGAATAAGTATCACAAGGCTTATCTGGGGAAGCACAACTCTCCCATTGAGGTTTGAGACATCCCTTTGGGTGATGGAGAAGACACTAACCCAGAGTATGGCTACTATCTACTTTCTCTAGTGCCATATGAGGATTTTGATGAGGGAGGAGTAGTAGCTCCTCTAGTTTCAACATGAACACGAAGCGGGTGAGCATACTCTGATGTTGACGAATCAGAGTAGTGTCCATGCCCTGTTTTTTGTTTTTGATGACACCATTGCCACTGCAAAAAACTCGTCCTCTTCAACATGTATATGGTTTTTTGTCTGTGGTGCTGACGTGGAAATATTTTTTGCATGTGTGAAGGAGAGGTGTTGGACTCCGTGTCTTCGATGAGAAATATGCCTTTTCTAGTTAATATATAAGTTTTTGCCCTGGGTACTGATGGAGAATATTCTTTGGTTGATGTGGACAAGGGATTTTGGCGCTGCTATGACAAGGAATGCCACCTTTTGGAAGGTTGGTTGGTTTGCTTCAACCAACTATGTGGGGTTTTGTCTTTTGCTTTCCCTTGTTCTAAAATGATTGAATGTAACTGTCTGAGTGTTATCTAAACCTGAAATGAAATGTGTGCCAAATGAAATGTAATTAAAATGGAAATCCAACCTGAAGCTTGTTGGCTTCCATTCTTCTATAAATGGGATATCAGGGCTGGTTACTAAGAGTTCGATTTTCTGGGTCTCAAAATGGTCTAAGTGGGAAAACTAAGCTCATGAGAGAGCAAATTGTAAAATTAGACACAGATGAATAGGTTAGTAAGGAGTCTAGGGTATGAGTTGGTTTGTAATGGTCTCAAATAGTTTTACAATAGCAACAGTTTATAAATGAAAATGATAGTTCCAAAGCACATTCTCTCCTATGTAATTTTCTTCCTAATTATAAATGAAATGGTCAGGGATAACTTTAAGAAACCCCCCCCTCGGCGAAGGCATAAAATCCTGGCGAATCTTTCCTTTTATTTGAAAAAAAATATTAATTTTCTTGGCAAATCTATGCACATTATTAAAATAAATTGTAAAATCTTGGCGAATCTTAATGAATAATTGGTAAAAATAATAATCATAGTGGCGAATCCTAGTGAATAATCACTAAAAAGATTAATTATAATGGCGAATCTCTCCTTTAAAAATTTCTATAGTTGGTCGGTGCAATTCTCCCATATTTTTTTAATTTTTTGTAATATTGAAGTGGGGGCTTAGGGGTAGCAGCCATCGGCAGGGTCAAGGGGGCAGAGCCCCCTTATGGGGGTCGAGGGGGAAACGCCCCGGGGTCCGAGGACGTATTGGAGCACACACAAATTAAGTATTTTTTTAAAATATCACTTTAAAATTAAGACTAAATGAAAAGTAAAATATTTACCATTGATTAGTTTTTTAATCAAATGGTTGCAAGTTGATTCTGCGACCTAATACACATGCGCCTTTTAAAAGGCTTGTTGAGGCCTAAAATTTGTTTTGGGCCACATGATTAGGTTTAATCATGTGGACCAAAACAAATTTCGGGTCTCAACAAGCCTTTTAAAAGGCACATGCGTATTAGGTCGCAAAATCAACCTACAACCATCTGATTAAAAAGATAATTGATGATTCAATGACAATAAATAAAAGCCCTATTCAAGGCTAAAATATCCCTAAAATTAAATGGTAATTTATTATTGTGGCGATATTGCCTCAAAATTAATGGTAGTAATATAATATTACTGGCGAATATAATTAATATTTGTAATTATAGTATAAACTATTGGTGAATCGGTTCCAATGACTCATTGTTTAAAAAATAATGCATAGGCGAATTAATCGAGACGAATTTTTTTTTTTTTAAACTTGGCGATTCAACATCCTTTTTAGCTTGTACTATTCGCCATTTCTAGAGGTCCCGATTTCAATTATTTGCCAATTGGCGAAGATTCACCACTAAAGTTTTCCCTGGAAATGGTTAATGATCTTTTCATTTGTCTTCAATTGTTTTAATTGAATGAGTGATTTCATTTCTACTTCAATTCAAAGGATTGATTAAATGCTAAAGTGAGGTCACTGATTTGTAAGGAAAGAGTATAGGATTGATAAGTAGTTGTGTTTGAGGCAAAGTGAGTTTAATATTGTAATGCAGTATATCAATAGTCCATTAATTACTGATTCAAATTGCTAAGGTATTACATGTTATTATGAATGTGACTCTGTTACCTCAAGACAAGGCACTGTTCTTTTCATTTAGTTATCCTGAAGATAAATGAGTTAGTCATGCACTTGACCCAGGGCTTGAAATGAGAATGAAAATCATCTAAAACAACTTCAATTACAATATACCAATCTGAAGTACCATCTTATTCTTTGAAATAGATAGTAATTTGTTTAAAGGTCAACCAAATCTTTAATGAATGCTATCTATTTGCACTTTATAGGAATTTATCTATATGTAGAAATGTTCTTGATCAAATGAATATCACATTAACATAACAGGGATTACCCTCCTGGGTTTCATAGAGCCCGAAGAGTAGAAGTAAGGGCCTCAAAATCCTTACTTGTATGTTGGCCAATCCTTACCCTTGCTAATTATTGGGTTCTGACAGATTCATAGGTAAGTGGTAAGAATAAGTTTGGTTCTAAAAAAATAACCAACATTGGGTATATAAATCGGTTCTATGCACTGTAAGTGTTTCTCACCCACTACCCTGTGACTTAATATCTGGGGTTTCAACTTACATTATTTATGGATTTCAATGCATTTTAGTTCCTTACAATGTGATTGTTAAACCCTATCTACTCTAAGTGCACAAGACCAAGTCATTTCTATTCATTACAATGTGATTGTTTCACCCTATTCTTTCAAACTCTTTATGTGGGGTTTGAACTTATACTGTTTATGGATGTCAATGGGTCAGTGCAGGATCATGGGGGTCCAAACTAGGACCTTAAGTGGCAATGAAATTTAAAAAAATAGACTTAGACAACTTGACATAAAAAATTGAATAAGCTATTAACATAATTTGAAAAATATGTAAAAACAAAATTTATAGAAAATTGAATTTAGTTTCTAAGATACTATTTCTTTTTTGGAAAAAAGTAAATATATTTGGTGAAAATTTGAAATTTCAATGTAGTAGTACTAAATTTTTAGGAAAAAAAAGTAGGTGTATGTTTGACCAACCTAAGTACAAGAAAAAAATAATATATTTATTTGAAACTTTCAATATAAGTAGAGGACACATGCCTAGATGTGTTGCATTTTTTTTTGTAATTTTTTCAAGTAAATAATTAATTATGATTTTTTTATTAAATTTTTTTAAAAATATTAAAACTTGTTTGTCTAACCACTATAAATTGGTCAAAAATGTATGAAATTCATTTTCTTTTTATCCTATAGTATGGGAATCATAGAATGTGTTGCATCTTCCGTATTCAAAAATTGTGAAATCATTTAAGAATTATAGAAGTTTTTTAATCAGTCCATCAATCAGGACTTTAGTTAGAATGTATGTATAAAATCAATAATAAATATCCATTTAATTCCAAATAAGGCATAGCTTATATTTTTGGAAAGCTGACAATTTTTTCAATAAACCCTTTTTGTTTCATCAAATTTGGATAAAAAAATGTTGCCAACCATTTTTTGGTCATATCGCCACTTTTTGGACCCCCATGATCATGCACTCACCCTAATGCAGTTATGTTCCTTACAATGTGACTATTACACCCTATCTACTCTAAGTGCACAAGACCAGGTCAGTTTTGTTCATGACAATGTGACTGAACTACACCCTATTCTTTCTAACCCATTTTTTGGGGTTTCGACTTATAGTATTTATGAATGTCAATGCATATATACTTAAAAACAATGTCATTGTTTCACCCAATATGCTCTAAGTGTATAACATCAATTGCTTTTAGTTCAATTTCAATGTTTTCATACATATTCTATATGCTTGGGAATGTCAATATGTTCTATGTTGTGTAACTATTTCTCACACAAACTTGTAACTCAATATCACAGGGTTTCATAATTAGTAACTATTGATGAATTGCAATGAATTTGGATTGAAATGAAAGGAGTTTATTTTATGCCCTTCAGCGGATTGGAATTAACAATGTAGAGAATTGAAATTCATTGTAATTGAAATCAAGTGGGCCCATAGGTCATTGCAGTGAGAAATACATATAAGCAGTCCTATGATCCCATTATCAGACAACCATGCCTTGTTTTGGGAAATATTAAACATATACATCCCTCTATTTGTTGTTGCTGATGTCAATTTGAGTCTCAACCCAAATGTAGGCTACACTCCACTTTCTATTGGAAATAGTTGTTCAACACCGTTGCATGTAAGTTGCACTCAATTTAGAAATACAAATGCAAATCATGTAACGACAACTCAAAATGCAAAAGCAGGAAATGAGGACACATTTCCAGATGTTTATCTTGGCATGCTTGATTGAGGGTAGGAGGGACCATCCCTACAACTCTATGAATTATTGGCTACTTTTTTTATGTGTATTTTAGACTACAAGATATTGTTCAATTGTTGGTTGTTTAATTTTGTTGTTGGGGATTGTAATATCCTGATATTAACAACATAAATTTTCCCACCACGTCACCCTGCCACTTGTGCATCTAGCAATTTTGTTTTTTTAAAATTTCGAGCACCCCACCTATCATCCACTGATTTGTCTGACTTGTCAAAAATGGGCCCATTTTTCCCTCTACCTAAATGTGGAGCCCATCTGCCTCCTTAATCAACGAACAAAGCTACGTGCATTGTATTGGACGAACACATGGTTTCAACATCCTTTCCACCCTAAAAGAATAGTTTAGAGCATTAATCGCTCACTGCCTCCTTCGTTACCTCTACTGACCAACTTTCCTTACACATCCCTTTACAGTTACTCGGATAGACAAGCGCGTAATTCAGAGATCAAGGTTCATTCAATGCTCCAAATTCTCACATATCCTAGTCATTGACATTCCTTTTGTTTGCATTTATTCAAGAGTGTTTGTTTGGTTACGCACCCATACTGGTTCGGCTATGCATTGGAGAGGTTTCATTTCACCAATGAATTTTTTAGTATTAAACCATGTTGCATACACTGATAATTTTTAAAGTATAATGAAACAAAGTTTAATACTTAAATTCTCTTTTGAAAAAGAAGTCTCTTCAATGCTAGAACCTCCAATGCCACTACAAATTTTTGTTCTATAATATGTAAATGTTGTTGCCAACATTATGCACATTCCTATATTATGTATTTGATATCAAATGGATATGTTTATTTGTTTATTAAATGGATATGTATATGGGCCTACTTAGCAATATGATGTCCATGTTGGCAGTGTAGTGCAATTGTTTGTTAATGTAAGTTTGCTTGATTATACTAGAAATTTGTTTATGGTGATTGCTTGATTGGGCTGAAATTTACAACACACTTCACATAACTATTGCATGTATACAACATTATGTATTAATGGACACAAACAATATCACTTCAATCCACATATAGTCATGTACACAACATTGGCAACATCATTTACATGATATAGAATGTATGAAGTGCAACAACCTCTTATGTATAATATAATGGATTTGGTGATGGGATAGTTTGTCTCTTTGTTGTTCTCATGCTATTGGATATATGAAAATATTGGCGGTGATGTAATGCAAGTGGTGATACTTAAGGGGAGTGTTGCTTATACTAATTTTATATTTTGGCTGCATGTTTTAATGCTACAGGTCATTAATAAGCAATGTGGCTTGTATGTTTGTGGTATCATATGTGCTTTGAATATTTTATGACATGTAAGACTGCGAATAAATATTTGTGTATGGGATAAATATAAACTAATTATAATACAATTTTGATGGTACAGTGATTCAAGTACACTTGTTAAATTGTATGTTTGTGGTATCGCATGGGATTTCAGTTATGATGTAATCTTTTTTGCTAAGGTTTGTAGTGGACGTTGAATTTTTTTTATCTTAAATAGTCATGGTGTGATGGTTATATGTCACTGATAAATCTTTTATTAAAGTATACCAAACATCCTAGATTGAAACCTTAATGTGTGTGTGTGTGTGTTTGAATTATGATGTAATATTTTTAACAAGTATTCAACCATGTTGCCATCAATTTAACGACGGTAATGAAACTGAGTTTTACACCAAAAAGGTTTTGCAATAATTGAACCATGTTGCATCTTCAACTATTACTGGTTTCCTATAATGCTATTGGACCTATTATTCAGTTATTCATTGCACAATAATGCACTCTGCAATTTGCTTTTTATATTTGATTGTTATTACAAAATATGGAAAGGGTTTGACTAGTTCTCTTTTGGAGGGTTTTCTACCATGCAATTCTATTCGTGTGTTCTTCATTGCACAATCATTCATTGTGCACATTTGAATTTCACAATTGATTAGTGTAGATACATATATATGTATGTACATATTTATGTACATAGATTAGTGCATGTACATACATAGTGCATGTCCATATGTATGTACAGGCACTAATATATGCACATACATATGTACATTCATATATATATATGTGCACATTAACTTTGAACAATCATATAAGTTTAATTTCGAAGGTATTATGCCATGCACTTGTATTATTATGTTCATTGCACAATCATTCATTGTGCAAATTTGTATTTCACAAATATTTAGTGCACATATGTATATCTATATGTACATATCTATCAGTAAATGTATTTACATATGTATGTGGACACATATGTACATATTGCATATATATATATATGTGCATACTTTTGTACATATATGCATATTCATACACATATGCATATACATATGTATATGTATGTACATATATACATATATGTATAATTATGCATAAATATAAAAGTACATATATGCATATACATATTAAAAGCATAAGTGGTAGGGTCATGTGGTGGGAAATTGAATGAAGACAAATTTTGGCTAACCATGAGAGGAAAGAAAAGTAAAAAAGTAAACCCATTAAAGTCAGAGTGATGCTAGAATAGAACCATATTTTTCCTTGAAAAAGTGATTGTGTTTAAGAACACAAAATTTGGAAGTGTTCATAAAAACCCTAAATGCCATAGACTTCATCAAGCACATTGTGGATGCACCAAGAAAGCAAGAGAACCTTCAAACTATGAAAATCCACAAAATCTAATCAAAATCATCGAGACAAAAAACATAACCTTGAACTTAGGGAAGACAACACACCCATTACAAATCAAATAAATAGTACCCAAAAAAAAAAAAACTATCAGGAGATGATGGTAGAGCCTTAGTGAGGTTAAAAACCTCACCTCTATAGTAGGGATTTTCCTGATGATGTTTCTTGTTGCACTCTCCTATATCTTGCTTGCTGCAAGAACAAATGAAAGGAGGGATCAATCAAAGACATGTAGTAGTGTTTAACTTAATACACAAAGAACAGTAGAAAAAGAATATACCTTTCAATTGCAACTCACCATCAATGAAGCTTAGAAGGAACAATGGACTGAGCCAAACATATATTGAATTTGCACATCGATCAAGCAAAGTGAACAAGATACAAAATGGAAAAGTGTCAGCTAAATATACCATAATCTCTATGATATATATATAATATAATGTATATATATATATATGTATGTATGCATACATACATACATATATATGTATGTATATATGTATGTATGCATATATATGTATAAACATATATATATATATATATACAAGAGTTTAAAGAAGAAAATGAAGAGCAATTTAAGATTGGATTAGACAAAAACATCCTTTATAAGAGAAAGGCATTGCTAGGCATACATACATACATATGTATGTATGTATATATGTATGTATGCATATATATGTATAAACACACACACATACATACA
The DNA here is from genome assembly GCA_007258455.2 of Sequoia sempervirens. Lineage (NCBI taxonomy): Eukaryota > Viridiplantae > Streptophyta > Pinopsida > Cupressales > Cupressaceae > Sequoia > Sequoia sempervirens. The sequence goes on from VDFB02000015.1 coordinate 424,583,701, forward strand.
TACATACATACATACATACATACATACATATATATATATATACATTATATTATAATACAAGAGTTTAAAGAAGAAAATGAAGAGCAATTTAAGATTGGATTAGAAAAAAACATCCTTTATAAGAGAAAGGCATTGCTAGGCATACATACATACATATATATGTATAAACATACATACATACATACATACATACATACATATATATATATACATTATATTATAATACAAGAGTTTAAAGAAGAAATGAAGAGCAATTTAAGATTGGATTAGACAAAAACATCCTTTATAAGAGAAAGGCATTGCTAGGCATTAAGAATTGAACATTTACATCACATACAACATATTTCAATTCTCTAGCATAAAAAATATAAATGGAAAACCCAATTTAAACAATATGAGGTAGAAACCCCAGATATCCATTTGTAAAATAGTAAAAGCAAATTTCAAAGTTAAAGTTTGTGCAAAATAGGAACACCATGGACCAATCGGTGCATGACAGGTGCCGGTGTGGTGGAATTTTTTTTTAAAAAAAATTGGCAGATGCACAAGTGGTAGGGTCATGTGGTGGGAAATTATGTTCAATGTTTTTGGTCCACCAAGCACTCCATGTGGACCTCCAAACATAGGGTGTATAGGATCACCTTAATATACAATGATAAAATAGTTTTCATCCATAAAGTCAACAAGAGTAGTCGAATCATTGTACCGTCAAAAAATGTATTATAATTGGTTTATATTTGTCCCAAACACAACTAGTTATTCGTGGTCTTACATGTCCTAGAATATTCAAAGCACATCTGATACCACAAACATACGAGCCACATTGCTTGTTAATGGCTCGTAGCATTAAAACATACATACATATATGCATACATATATGTATACATATATATACACATATTTCTTGTTAATGGCTTGTAGCATTAAAACATGCATCCAAAATATAAAATTAGTACAACCCACACTCCCCTTAAATATCACCACTTGCATTACATAATTACCAATATTTTCATAGATACAATGTCACAAAAACAACTAAGAGCCAAGAATGTCCCACCACCAAATCCAATCGAACCCACTCCCTATCCCACTTTGCATAGCATACAAGAGATTGGCATGCAAAGGCATAAAGAATTAATAGTAGTAGAATACATGTAACTTTATAGTGTGATGTCGATGTTGCTTATGTTCTTGCTTCCACTACCTCCATGTAGATATGAATATGGAAGTGAGATGTGGTAAATGGAAATTGGAAAAGATTGAGAAATGAATTTTTGAATTTGTATCTCTCTTTATATGTTCAATGCTAATTTGGTATGGATTCTTTAATTTGTGTCTTCCTTTTTGAAATTTGAAAACTTGTTTTGATGCCTTCAATTGCAGAGATTGTATGTATTTATGGCATGCAATCCTTGTTTAATTCTCGAGCGATTATGGTGGCATTAACACATTGGTTTTTGGTGGTTGCATGTGGCAAACGAGGAGAAGGCAACTATAGCCGTGTACTGCAATTTGACTAATGGGACACATTTGAGCGATTGATTTTCCATGAGTGTTGTGTTGTTGGGAAAGTGGGACATATATATATATATATGTATATATGCATACATATATACATACATATATATATACACATGTGTACATATATATATGTATACCTATATATATATGTATATATATATAATATTATAAGCAAAGGAATATGAAAAGAAAATTGCAGAGTTAAAGTTTGTGCAATGACGAACAAACGAGTAGAAGTGCATTGCAAAAAACCCACTAACTGGAACCAATCTAACCCTTTCCATATTTTGTAGTGACAATCAAATATATATACATATAAAATTATATATATATATACATATACGAATACATACATACATACATATATATATGTATATATAATTACATACATAAGAACAAAATAATATAATTGCATGACAAAATATCTTCAAAATAAAAACAAGTGAAACCATTTTCATATTTGGGAGTAACAAACAAATATGAAAGGAAAATTGCAGAGTTAAAGTTTGTGCAATGACGAACACACGAGTACAAGTGCATTGCAGAAAGCCCACTAATTGGGAACCGGTCTAACCCTTTCCATATTTGGGAGTAACAAACAAATATGAAAGGAAAATTGCAGAGTTGAAGTTTGTGCAATGACGAACACACGAGTACAAGTGCATTGCAGAAAACCCACTAACTGGGAACCAGTCTAACCCTTTCCATATTTCGTAGTGACAATCACATATATATACATATACAATTACATATACAATTATATATATATATATATATATATATATATATATATATATATATATATATATATATATATATATATATATATATATATATATATATATATATACAATATACAAATACATACATACATATATATATATACAATTACATACATAAGAACATAATAATATAATTGCATGGCCGAATATCTTTGAAATGAAAACAAGTGAATGACCATTTTCATATTTGGGAATAACAAACAAATATGAAAGGAAAATTGTAGAGTTAAAGTTTATGCATTGTTGAACACATGAATACAAGTGCAAGGCAGAAAAACCTCTAATTGTGAACCAGTGAAACCCTTTCCATGTTTGGTAGTAACAATCAAATAAAAAAAACATTTGGTAGATAGGACTATTGTGCATGGAAGCACAAAATAATACAATTGCATGGAAAAATATATTTGAAATGAAAACTAGTGATACCATTTTCATATTTCAGAATAACATGAGAATATTATAAGAAAATTACAGAGTTAAAGTTTGTGCAATGAGGAACACACAAATGCAAGTGTATGGAAGAAACCCTCGAAATGATAAACATTAAAACTCTATGAATATTAAAACTAGTGTAACAATTTCCATATTTTGGAATAACAAAAAAATATAAAAAGAAAATTGCAAAGTTAATCTTTGTGCAATGACGAACACATGAATACAAGAGCATGGTAGAAAACCAATCAAACCCTTTTCATATTTTATCAAACAAGTCTAATAGTAATGTAAAACCATTTAAACCCAAGTTATCATAGAAGGAAGTCAAAACAGTGGAACCCATTTCATATTTCCTATAAGGAAGCAAATATGAAAAGTACAATGCAGAGTAAACATTGCTCAATCAAGAATAGAAGATTAGGAGTGCATGGACGAGTATAGAGGAAACAAAAACTAGTGAAACCCTCTCCACATTTCCTAGTATTAATCTTTTTCAAAGAAAAAATTTTGCAATGAAATTTTGTTCAAAAAATAAGTGCATGGTAGAATACCATCATATTGTAAGACACTAGTACAGGTTGAGTGAGATTAGAAACCTCACCTGAAAGAGAAAGGGAGCTCTTGAGAGTGAAAAGATGAACAAAGAAGTGTGGAGATCTGAACCAATATGGGTGAGTAACCAAATGAACACTTGAGAATAAACACAAACAAAAGGAATGAGAATGAGTGGGATATGCGAGGATTTGGAGCATTGAATGAACCTTGATCTCTGATTTGTGCACCCGATAGTCTGAGTAAATGCAGAGGGATGCGTAAGGAAGGTGGGTCAGTGGAGGTAACGAAGGAGGCAGTGAGCGATTAATGCTCTTAACTGTTTGTTTAGGGTGGCAAAGCTGTCAAAGCCACACATCCATCTGATCCAATGCACATAGATTTGTTTGCTGATTAAGGAGGTGGATGGGCTTCACTTTCAGGTGGAGGGAAAAATGGGCCCATTTTCAACATGTCAAACGAATCGGTGCATGACAGGTGGCGGGGTGTTCGAAATTTTAAAAGAAATTATTGTGGTCGATGCACAAGTGGTAGGGTGACGTGGTGTTGTAATTTTTATTTTTTTTGGTCCATGTGGATTGCCACATGGACCCCCAAAATTTACTTTCCTTAGTTTGGGCCCCTCTCCCTTAGTTGATCCAAATTAGTTTGGTTCTTGTCACATCCTTGACTTGCGAAATCCATGTTGGATAGTGTAGGTGAAAAAAATAATAAAATAAGGAAAGAAGCAAGTGGGAGAGAGAGTACTGATTTAATAGGGCATGGAACCCCTACTATTTCCCTCGATCATTCACCTGAAGGGACACACCAATAAAAAATGTAAGGAGGATAGTGAAATAAATGTGGGAGACAAACACTACTAAATGAGAATGGTGTAGTGGGAAAGAAGGGTCGTGTAATTAATAGGTATGGCATCCCTTATTTTGGTAGCGAAGAATTCAAGCTATGTGGAAAAGAGGCACTTGATAGATATTAAAAACCACCATGATCTCCCCTTCTCAAGCCATTCGCTTGAAATTTTTGGAGGAGAAATGAGTAGAAGAGGCTGAAGGAGGAGAAAATGTGAGCAACAAAGAGTGGAATGTGTGAGGAAGGAATGTAGAAAATGATAAGGGAAAGAGAGGGTAGTGAGGAAAGTAAACGCAGTGGGATGATAATAGTTCACTCCATTAAGTTTCCATGAGCTCTGTTTCAGAAAAAAATGGTAGAAAGGAGGAAGAAAATGCACAGGGGGAATGGTATTTCCAGTATGTGAGCAACAGAAGTGGAAAGGAAGATGAAGCCACTGGAGAGAATGCAAGGCATGGGTATGCACGAAGACAGAGGTTCTATCCTCTCCTTTTAAATCCCGTCCAAATTTTTTTTCAGAAGGAGCCAAATTGTGTGGGAGAAAAGGCAGGGAGAAGGTGGAGCAAAATATATCAAAGACAAAAAAAATATCTATTGAAAAGGCTTTAAAAACTTTCGAGCAAAAGTTATTGGCAAGTGTGAATCCATATTCGGCATCTATTTCCCATATTGCCCCTGCCAGTGTTGATGTAAGATTTCTTTGAAGAGGCTATGAATATCCTGCGATGTGTAGAATAGAGGCATTTTGGTGGAGAGAGAGAGGGAAAATAGTGCAAGGAAGGAAAGGACAATTAGATGCAGGGGAGAAGAAGTCAACTAAGGATTTGGTAAGTGGGATGGGTGTATGGAGCTAAGGCATGACTTTATCAAAGAATATAATTATATTTAACTTGAAGAACCTGAGTAAGGCATAGGAGATGGGAAAGAAGCCAGGACGAGAGGAGGATGGGCAAGAGTTCTAGTTCACTAAAATAGGACCAGGGACAACCACCCATCGATTATAGATGAGTTATTTCTTTTTGTGTTTAGTATTTTCTCACTATTTTCTCCTTAATGTTTTTGGATGAAATGTGATATTTTATTTTATCATAAGATTTGCTATTGTGCAAATAATTATAAATATTATTAATGAAAAATAATTGATGTTTCCAATATTTATAAGCTTAAGATTTATACCATAAATGTATGAGATCCAAACTAGTGAAATCATCATTCTTACACCTAGAACTATTAATATATTTATATATGTGGTTTTTCTTCTATGAAATACTAGATAAATTCTTTCATTTCTCGAGTATGTTCAACATATAATTAACATTGTGCTAAATGTTTAAGCTCCTTGTCTAACCATAGATATTGTCATTATAAGGGATCTTTGAGAATTTGTGTTAGCTGAAATATGTAGTTCATTGAGTACTTAGTTGAATTGTGTGATTTAAAGTCATTTCACTCAAGAAGGCATATACATACTTTTGTTTGTTGCATTTTTTTTAAGATGATAATGAGAATTCCATTATAATGCACCAAAACATATGGTTTATCAATATTAGTAAAATGAGAAAATAATTCATGAAAATGATAAAATTAATCTTGATCAATCCATTTGGATTTTGGGATGGACGAATTATGTTATTAAATATGTACAAATTATAACTCAATCAATAAACTTCTTATATTGGTTATAAAATTATCTCGATATACCTGATAGTGTTGTGGTTTATTTTTAACTATAAAATTATGTTCCTTAAACTTTAATGTTGCATGCGGTGAATATAAATATAAAGGTCTCGTCTTACTCACTTTGGCCTCATATATGATCCTTAACATGATTGATAATAAAGGATTAAGGCCCATATTTAATCAATAGACTGTACAAACAAAATACTAAACTAATATTCATGCATGCAAGACACATTGGATATCCTCATCATGATAGGAACATGAGTTTAAATATCATCACCCTTTTTGTATGGATATAGATAATTACATTGTCAGGGTTTGACAACCTACAAATTGTAGAAGCTCTAGAAGTCAAAATATATTTAATCTTCTTATTAATGGAACCTCGAGTTGTCTCTAGTGATATTAAGTAAGTAAGTGACTATAAGCTATGACACTGACTTGTAAGCACAATATTGCTCCAAACCTAGATAAAATTGTATGCTAGCACCTATATATATATATATATATATATATATGACCTATTGCCTTCGAGATCTATTAGGCATGTGATAGATGTAAAAGTGTTACTAATCATATTACCGAGTGTGCATTGACATATGATAATCATTCCATTATTGTGTCATTAGTCGTCGTAAGTATGATACCATCATTGATCATGATTAAGCAAGTTTATAACTAACGTGTTCTATATTTCAAGGTTCAAAATTATATTGTGTGACCATTTGAGAAATTCTATTGCAAAATAAATATGTGTAATAAGGTCCTTTAATGTCGTTTTATTCCCCCAGATTAATATAATAACAAGACATGTTATATGGCTCTAGGATGGCACTTGGGTATTGAGGTAAAGGCCTTATATGATAACAATCATTTATATTGGGCATTGATAACATTAGTATTGTATACCCTTGGAAAATATGTTTAGGGTATAAATAACTAGTCTAATTGTTTGTTTAACCTAATGGGTTTGTGTGAGTTGAGGTAATTTTATGTGGAGTAATAATCTTAGCCCCTAAGTTGATAAGACAAACCTTGGGATGTTCAAATGGGTTTATGAATAATGCCGAATATTCTTTGATTAAAGGCATTGTTATCTTTAAGGGAAATGTTATTGTATGGTTTTCCAAATGGTGAACTGACCTATAACTCTTAACAACTATCAACTATTATTATATGAAGGGAAACAAAACCTTGGTTAGTGGAACTTGTGTGTAGGTCCTACAAGAGACCTTGTAAGGAGAACTACGTGTGAGTTTGACCTGTTTAGAATCAGGAATGAAGGCGGTCCTTGGGCAAAGGATGCCTTTGTGACCTCAAGTCTGTAGGGGGAGGGGTTAGGGGGATAAATCTGGGGTTGGGGTTATTCCTACATGGTTTAATCTTTCCTCCTCCATAAGCTTCAATTTGAGGCTAAAATGGGTACCCAATGGGTATGATCAGGTTAAGGAAATTTAATAACTTATATTCAATACATAATAGGCTTCTATTAAGCTAAATGAAGCAAGGGATTTAACTACTTTATAATGGGTATTTGATTATATGCATATGTTGGGTAAATCCCATCTCGTGTTGGTTCTATGTATCTCTATGTGTCTATGTAATTCAACTCCATTTCTAGAGGTCTTTATGTTGGAAACAAGCAACACTTAGAGGGGGGTGAATTAGTGTTGTGCAAAAAATAAATTTATTATTCTGATCTTTAACTCACTTAAGCATTCAAAAAAATATTTATGCATGAATAGAAAGCAAACAATCACAACACCATAACACCAATGTTTTTTAGGTGGAAACCCTGTTAGGGGAAAAACCACGGTGGATGGACAATCCACAATATAATCTAAGTATACCCAGAAGAAAGATTACAAAATGGGAATGCACTTGCATTCAGGCACACTTCCTACAACTCACTGCTCAAAATAGAAAGGCACACTACCTTACAATGATTTGAATTATATTCAAGAGAATGAATTGAGAGGTTAGCATCTACAAATACTTGAATACAGTTCTGTTTAAGCTCTGTAGTTGATCTTCTATCCTTCTGACCGATTCTGCACTTCTTCCCTGCTCTGCAAAAACTCACACTACAAAATATTTAATGCGCAAGTGAAACTGTGCATAATTGATCAGTCACTCTTATGAAGATCACAACACATATCAGTACACCTTCCTTACACACAAAAATGATGTAACTGATCACTTATATATATTTGCAACAAAGGATTTAGTCGCAACAAGTCAACTTCAATAAAACTTAGAAATATTCACAACTATCGGCTTGGATCATAAATAATATTTAATGCACATCCACAATGGTCATCCAAAGCTTAGCTTGGACCCAAAACAAAATGATCAAACACTAAAATATTCTTATAAACATTCCTCGAATATCCGCAACATGATATATCAACTGAGTCGGCCACAAAATACTGATGAACAAAAAGATATCAACCAGATCACCAAACTTACACGTAACTTGGTATGAGGCACTAATATTTCCAGATAACACAAGAAATACATTAATAAACCTTCCATGAGATCCACAACAAAAAATAATAACTAAAAATATGCATGTGAATCGACGATCACAAAACTGTCGGATGCTCTGTTCTTTTGGACTATCCTCAATCTGTCTGTCGGTAGGAGTGAATGATGACATGCGGATCCAATTACCGACTAGGGTTGCCATCAATGACAACACCTAAAAATATTTGCAGTGTCTCTTGCCAACAATCTCCCCCTTTGGGATTGATGGCAACACTTAGTGAAAAATGACTAAGTGTCGGATCAGTACCACCAAGAACTACACTACCACTTCAAAACTTCAAAAAGAAACTTTTAGCCTTAGCTTAGAAATGAAACTCCCCCTAAGATGAATAAACATTTTTCACTGTACAACTCTCCCCCTTTGACATCAATGGAAAAAATTTAGGGAACCAAAAAGATAACAAAATTTCAAAACTGTACAGGCATGATTTGGCAACTTACATAAATTGGAAAATATCTACAAAATCTCTCTTCAACACGCTCAAATTTGTGTCCCAAACCTTTTTGAAACTCTCTAGAATTGTTATGTGACCACAAAGTAAATAAGACAGTTTTTGTAGTTTCAATATTTACTGGGTCACCAGCTACCATAGCATCTTTGGCCTCTTTAATGCATTTACCATTATTTCAATCTTTGGAGCAATTAGTCCTCCGAGTTCACATGCTCTTCCTATAATCCTCTCATTTTCATGCTTCAAGCTTCTTATTTTGTCAAGCAGAGATATTACCTGACCTTCTTGCTCACCAAAATTTCTGACTAATGGATCAAAAGCATCAGAAATGGTGGCCAACTGTTTTTTAATATCCTTCACCTTCTTCTCATTGGCTTCAGTGAATTTAGACAGAACTAAACATGACTTATATACTTTTTCACCTTTAGATAGAACATCTTGAACATTTCTCATACATGTGGCTAACAAAGTTTTATCTTTTGCAATCAGTTATTTCAATCCACCAAATCTCTTTTCCTTAAACTCCATCTGCACTTTAATCATAGTTGATTTTTCAAAAGATTTAAAGTGAGTACTTATAGAATTTATGAGCTTGTTTAGCTCACCAGAAGAGGAACTAGATGGATCCTTGACATGAGTAGGCATTAATTTTTGTAGAACTCGAGATGCAAGACTTAGTAATTCACTATCCTCTATGTGAGATTGTAAAATCTTCTCACTGGCCTTAGCTCATGCAATTGATGTGACCTTCATCGTTTGAATTGGGGACAAAGTGGATAGATTGATTGAGCCTTTAGCCAATTCAGGGTCAAATTCTTCCTGTTCCATCAAAGATTTCTTCATTGCCTCGACAATGTCTCTTGCCTCCACTTTGATTTCCTTAACTTGAACCTTTTCTTCTTCAACCTTGGGTTCTTTAGAGATTGTTTCTGGATTGCCTTAAGGCACTTCAACTTCTTCATTTTTCACCTCCTTCTCCTCAGCTAACACCATCTTAGGAACTTCAGTTTCCATAGGTATTTCTGTATTTTCCACATCAGGAGAAATCTGAAAAATCCTCAGCATCTGCATTCACTTCCTCATTTTCTGGAACATTTTCAATATTCACTTCTTCAACATTAATCTTATTCTTTGACATAAACGCTTCTAGTATTTTCTTTGTTTCATTGACAACAATATTAGTTTCACCAATCATTAGCTTATTCACCCTTGTTTTGCTTTTGAACTCCTTGGAATTTTCTAGGAGTGAATTCATCTCCTCAATTGACATCTTCGGACATAGGTCCACAATAATTCTCTTTCTCAAATTCTCTTCTTTTGTTCTGGAACTTAATCTTCTCGATTCCAAAACTTCATACAGACTCTCTGATAAACCAGATATAATTTCAATAAGAGCTTTATTGAAAATATTCATATGTTTAATTATGGCTTCTTCAAGAATTATTTGACCGGATTTATCAAACATTTCGTACCATTCACAGAGGGGCTTGAGATTTCCATCTTTGACAACAACATTCTCAACTTCCTCAACTGACATAGCTGGTATGTCAGTTTTTGCCTTCTTCTTTGCTTTTTCCTCTTCACTAGAGGATTTTCCCTTGGTTATCTTTGTAGCTTGAGTCCTGGTAGCCTTCATCTCTATCACATATTCATCTGTATCAATCTCCTCACTTTTTGAGACACCTTCATATATTCTTGTGCTTTTATTCTTCTTCTTTTTATCGGAAGCGTTGGCTTGAGTTGGCTTGGCTACAAGAGTGAACAGGGATGGGGAACTCTTGGTAGATCTAGTGCGGGAAAAAGATACTCCCAGACTATTAGACTTGGTTTTTGCTGACTCTTTTATTGCTTTAGCCTCATCTCTCTTCCTTCTTGCTTATCTCAAAGCTTCTACAGGTAAGCCCATGCTTTCTACGAAGATTTATACTTCTTTCCTTACTCTTTTGACTATCTTAGGCTTCTGTAAATGATCATGGACTTGCATGCTCTTTTCTGCATAGGTTCCAAACCTTTCTTTTGTTGGATCCAGGGGCATACTCAACAAGTGTTCTGCATACATCTTCAAAAATTTTTCCTCTACTTCATATCCCATGGGCATGATCCATATTGTTCTGGGATCAACAACTTCCATATGGCATTGATCAATGTCTACCATGAAGCAGATTGTGTCTTTGTACTTTTCCACAATTGAGGTAGGAATTCTTTCTTTGGCATGCATCATATTCTAAAAATTTTTGAATTATCCCCAGAGAGCAACATTCCTGGTATGATGATCACCACTTCCAAACAATATATTTCTTATTTTCACAGCTACAGGTTGATCATTTTTCCAATGAACTCTTCCAACACCCGAAATCTCATTCATGAAGTAGAAGAAAAAACACAATAGAAGATTACCATATTTAAAAGTGTTCTTCTTGTCCTTCTTGATCTTCCCTAGATTCTCCATTAACTGACTTCTGAGCAACTCACACAAGTCATAATTTCCATTCTGTTTTATCATCTCATAAGCTGCATAGATGGTCGTACCTGATACTAAATTATCCTAGCTAGAGTGGTAGATCTTGTAACCAATGACCATTGATACGAATTTTACATCCACTTTAGAAATATCTTCTACTGTCATTGCCCTTCTGTCCCATTGAGCACCTGTTGCCTCAGTAACCTTCTCATTTTTCATGGATTTCAAGACTAGAAGTCTACTGGTGGAATTTAGACCGTGATTGTGGATATATCCTCTTTTGTTCAACCACATGAATTCGACATGAACATGGCTTAAAATATATCACAGCCATTCATTTTCCTCAAATATGGGAAATTTTACAAACTGTGTGAACTTCTTTTCGACTAGGGTTTTAAATTCTAGATTCACAGTAAAATCCTCTCCAATTATGTGATTGGAATATAGATTCATCATTTGAGAGCTTCCTAATTCTTCAATATTGGCATGTATATAAGCCCTAATATCTTCAGTGTGCAATACTCCGTATGGTACAAATGAAAATGCACCTAGGGGCTCGGTTTCGACTGACTTATAAGGATGCCATTTGAACTTAGGACATGGTATGTCCTTGACGTTGACTACTAGAGGAGTGGACATGATTGCAAATTCACAAATTCACAGGCTTTTCGATAAATACCTTTTTGTTGGATCAAAGTTTGATTGCAAAACCTTATTCATGCTTGAATCACTCCACAACTCAAAAAAGTTCACTCCAGAGCTCTCCAAACTACTTTCCTCCAAAATGAAAAGTGACAAATGAAGGATAGAAATGAATTTTTATTGTTCACTCAACTAACCCTTTTTTTTCGCAATAAATGCCTTTACCCTAACTCATTTGGATACCCTATTTCCATGTACTAAAATAGATGATTCTTCTATGGATCTCCAAAACTTTACAATACTGCCTTCACTTGGTTGAACAACATCTGAAAAGTATCAATCCACTTACTGGACTTGTCCACATTCCAGTATCAGTTGCCAGCAGGGGGTTAAAATATTTTCCTGACAACTCCCCCTAGGCCAAAGGCCTAAAAATAATTCCCAAAGGGATTACCAGAAGCAGATTCTGGTGCTGGAGTATTTGCTTCAACAGAGGGATTCTTCTTCACCCATTTCTTCTGCATTTTCCTTCTAATCACATCAGTAGTGACTTTACCTTTTCCCTTAACATCCTATTGTAGGTTTTGTCTTACTAGACCTCTTCTATTCCAATAAAATCTAGCAGTGTGGCCAAATTTGTTGCAGTTGTAACACACAACACTTCTCTGTCTAGGCCAATTATTCCATTGATTTTGTCTTGATTTGCATTGGTTAGCAATATGCCCAAATCTATTGCATGCATAACATCTGACATCTCTATGAAAGTTATTCATTACAACTTTGCATTCACTTGACTTATGAGCATACTTATAGCAATTAAAGCACTAACCTGAGAATGATGGTCCACTTGTGTTCATCTTGCTTCTACACTGAGAAGCCATATGACTGAATTTGTTGCAAGAAAAATAGTAGCCATTGAATCTTTGAGAATTTGGTTGTCTTACCGGATTCCTTCTAGCTCCATTCATCTGATTTCCTTGCTTGAATCTCCCTTGTCCAGATTTCCTTTGTCCAGATCCGAAACTTTCTCCTTCTTCTTATCCAAGACCTCGTCTGTCACCATTAGTCCTTTGTCCTTTAATGAGTTCATCAAGTTTGGTCGAGCTTGCTTTGAATTTTTCCTTGTACTCATTTGCAACAGTAAGATCATTTATGAGATCATCAAGCTATTTTTCAAGCTCTTCCTCATTGTTTTTAGACTGCTCCAGTTCATTATCCAATCGGCTGCATTGTTCAGATTTTTCTTTCAAGGATTGTGCAAGCTTTTCTTCATTCTTCTTTCTATCTTCAATCTCCTTGGTCATTTTCATCATGATAGATTCCATCTCACGCTTTAGGGCAGCATTTCCTCTAGAAAAATTTTCAAATGCTTATGTTTTTTCCTTCAAGGCATGACTAAGTTGTTCATCTTCCATGCTTCTATTCTTCTGCTTAAGCTGATCACTCAATTCCTTTTTTTTTTTTCTCCCTTGATTCATTGATTTTGTCTTTCAAAGACTGAATGAATTTTTCTGCACTCTCAAGATTTTCTTGCAATTCTTGGTTCTCAGACTTTGACTGGTCAAGATCATCTAGGGCCACCATAAGTTGTTGTTGAATACTGCTTGTATCCATTGAAAAAAATCTTCCAAGATCTCCCCAAGCTGTTAAACTTCTTTCGAGGAACTAGCTTTGATACCAATTGTTGGAAACAAGCAACACTGAGAGGGGGGGGTTGAGTCAATGTTGTGCAAAAATCAAATTTATTATTTTGATCTTTAACTCACTTAAGCATTGAACAAAATATTTATGCATGAACAGAAAGAAAACAATCACAACACCATAACACTAGGATTTTTTACATGGAAACCCTGTTAGGGGAAAAACCATGGTGGATGGCCAATCCACAATATAATATGAGTGTACCCAAAAGAAAGACTACAAAATGGGAATGCACTTGCATTCAGGCACACTGCCTACAGCTCACTGATCAAAATAGAAAGGCACACTGCCTAATAATGATTTGGATTAGATCCAAGAGAATGGACTAAGAGGTTAGCATCTACAAATGCTTGATTATAGTTTTGATTAAGCTCTCTAGTCGATCTTTTGTCCTTTTGACTAATTCTACACTTCTGCTTTGCTTTGTACAAACTCACACTACAAAATCTTTAATGCACAGGGGAAGCTGTGCATAATCGATCAATCACTCTTTTGATGGTCACAACACATATCGAAACACCTTCCATACACACAAAAATGATGTAATTGATCACTTATATATATCCGCAACAAAGGATTTAATCGCAACAAGTCAGCTTCAATAAAACTTCAAAATATTCATAACTGTCGGCTTAGATCATAACTAATATTTAATGCACATCCAGAACGGTCATCCACAAAATACTGATGAACAGAAAGATATCAACCAGATCACCAAACTTACATGTAACTTGGTATGAGGCACTAAGATTTCCGGATAACACAAGAAATACATTAATAAACCTTCCATGAGATCCACAACACAAAATAATAACCATAAATCTACATGTGAATCGACGATCACAAAACTTTTGGATGCTTTGTTCTTCCAGACTGTCCTCAATCTATCTACTGGTAGGAGTGAATGATGACATGTAGATCCAATTACCGACTAGGGTTACCATCAATGAAAACACCTGAAAATATTTGCAGTGTCTATTTCCAACACTTTATGTATAGGCCCATGTATCTATTGATTTTGTTTGTGATTCATGTTATGTATGAACCTCCCAAGAGTGAACCTCCGAGATATTTGAGCAGTGACAGATAGTCATTGGATCGTGACAATGACCGATGTTTGGGCTACTACTAGGGATTACTTAGTATTCACTTTGTCCACGTAGGTGAAGGTAGCAGGCTACCCTGGTTATGATATGCCCGTAATGGTTGCACGAGTAGGGACCCATCTATGCAAGTATTGGTAATCTGGTGCTAATCACGTATTGAGAGGGTTCACTGGCTGTCACTAATAAGCACAAAAGTGACCGATGCAAAGTGTTACTCGGGATTGTGAAGAAGATAGCTGACAATACCACTAAGGTCATAGGTATATGTCGGTGGCCTATAGGTGATTAAAGTCAGAATCCACCGAGTTTGGTAGGTTCACTACTTTGGGAAACCCTTGGGATGGTGGAAAAACCTGCGATGTAGTATGGTATGCACAAAATCCCCTCCTAATTGTCAGAATGTATTCTTAGCCTTGTGGGGTTGAGGACGAACCCGCGGTGTAGTATGGGATGCACCAAATCCTCTTCCCATTTGTCCAATGGTGTAGAAGATCGAAGGAAAGGATAGGACCCTTGGTGTAGTGCACAATGCATCGATATTCTTTCTATCCGGGATGCATTGTGGGCATGTGTTAGCCTTCGTGATGTGTTAAGTAGTCATTGTGGATTTGATGTATATTGGAGTTCATCATTGTGTATGTGAAGTATGATGGAGCTTGTCACTATGTATTTGTGATCTATGTGATCCAGTCACTGATGTAGTTGTGATCTGTGTATGATCCAGTCACCATTGTACTTGTGATCTATGGATGATCCAAACACTATTGTACTTGAGATGTGTATGAGCTAGTTAGCTTGTGTATATGGAGGTATGATCATGATATCCATTATGTATGATCTTCGAGATTATGGTATGAATGAGCTATTATGAATATTGTGAATGTTGTACACTAATGTTTGGTATGGAACCAACACTTGATGGCAAGTTATTATCAAAATTTATTATCACTATATTATAATTAACTAAGTGATATCTTATCCTTAATGGATAAGACATGGGTTAAAGGTGAGATCATAGATCTCATACAAGAGGTGATATTGAACTCCCTCTATCATTGTGGGGTGAACTACGAAGCCTTTGATGTCCCGATTTTGCAACTTAACATTGTGTCTATCCAGAATTCTATTGGGCTCCACTAGTACCACTCCTAGATCCTCTACCTGTAAATAACGCCAATCAAGTATATGAGACGCATCTTGGTGGTATGGTTTTAAAAAAGAAACATGAAACACATTATGAAGTCGAGCTAGAGCAGGGGGTAGAGAAAGTATGTATGTGACCGGGTTGATCACCTACAATACATCAAATGGAACCAAGTATCTCGGGGTCAGCTTGGATGAATTCTCAAAGGTAATAGAGCTCTTATATTGATTGACTCTGAAAAAGACCTTATCTCTAACTGTAAAGTGTCTAAATGTTCTATTTTTTTCAGCATAGCTCTTTTTCCTATCTGCTACTTCCTTCAGTCTGCTCTTCCATTTCTCTTAGCATTTTAGGGCCCACTATGATCCTATCTTCCAATCTGTTCCAACTAATGGGAGTACGAAACTTATGCCCATATAGAGCCTTGAAAGGTGCCATTCCAAGTGATGCATGATGGGAGTTATTATAAGCAAATTCTACCAATGGTAGGTATTCTTCCCATTTATACTACTAATCCATACAATACATCCGAAGGAGATCTTCTACAACTTGATTTAATCTCTTAGTTTGACCATCAGTCTAAGGGTGATAGGCTGAACTAAAGTTAAGCTTATTTCACAATGTTGCATTCAAGGTTTTCCAAAACCTAGATGTCATTGGTGTATCTTGATCAAACATAATGGTCTCTAGCACATCGTGTAAACATAAGATCTCCTAGAAAAATTTCTTGGCAAAGGTCAATGATCCATCCATAAGGTTCCTTATAATAAAATGTGCCACGTCAATCATCTTTTTGACTACTACCAGAATGAAATCATGCCTATTCTTGCTTAGAGGTAACCCTTGTACAAAGTCCATACTGATCACTTTCCATTTATACTTAGGTATATCATGGGGACAAAGAAGCCATGTTGGATGCACGTGCTCAACCTTAACTCTTTGAAATTCCAAGCATTTGGCTACATATTCTGCTACATCCTACCTAAGTTTCAGCCAAAAGTACAAAACCTTAAGTTCTACAATCATCTTTGTAACTCTAGGGTGTCCTGAATATGGTGCATTGTGGACCTCATCTAGGACCAACTTCCTAAGCTCTCTAGAATCTAGGATATACAATTTTCTCTAGTATCTCAAGATAGCGCTTGGTCCAAACTTGTACCCATCAAATCGATGGTCTGATTGATTCTCTTCGAGGGCCTTTTTCACCTTCTCATAATGCATATCACCTTGCAAGTGTTGCATCACCTGTTGTTTCAGGTTGAATCTCATAGAGGTCATAGCTGCTAGATGTCTTTGTCTACTAAGAGCATCTGCCACTCGATTTTCTTTTCCTTTTATATACTCAATCCAAAATTCATACTCGCTAAGGAATTCTAGCCATCTTCTCTATCATGCATTAAGGTTAGGCTGAGTGAAAATGTATCTCAATCCTAGGTGATCTATTTTGAGCTCAAATGGCTTTCCCAAAAGATAATGTCTCCACATTTGTGGCGTGTGCACTATAGCCGCTAATTCCAAGTCATGTGGTGCATAGTTTACTTCATGATATTTAAGCTTCCAACACTCATATGCCACCACTTGACCTTCTTGCATTAACACTACTCCTACTTCATCTCCTAAGGAATTTGTGATCACTGGAAATTGACCATTAGGATCTGGAATAACAAGTACCAGAGCTACAGTGAGATTTTCCTTAAGGATTTCGAAAGCCTTATCACACTTCTCAGTCCACTTGAACCTCTTTTCGTTCTTTTGAAGAGATGTTATTGGGGCTGCTATTGTAGAAAACCCTTGCACAAATTTCCTATAATATCCTACAAGACCCATAAAACTTCACACTCTAACACATTCCGAGGTGTTGGCCATTCCACTATTGCCTTTATCTCTTTAGGATCCATAGAAACTCCTTTTGTTGAGATGATGTGGCCTAAGTAATGCACGCTATCCTGGTAGAACGAGCACTTTGATAATTTTCCAAAAAGTTTCTTTTCCCTTAGTCATTGCAAGACTATCCTCAAGTGGCAATTATGCTCCTCAATGGTCTTGGAATAAACCAAAATGTCATCAATGGAAATTAGGATAAAATCATCCAAATAGTCTCAAAACACATTGTTCATAAGGTTCATGAAAGCTGCAGGTGCGTTTGTCAACCCAAAGGGTACCACGATGAACTTGTAATGCCCATACTGAGTTCAAAAAGCTATTTTTAGAATATCCCCCTCCTTTATTCTCAACTGGTGGTAGCCATACCTGAGATCTATTTTGGAGAATACTATCAATCCCTTCATTTGATCAAATAATTCAGAAATCCTCGGAAGAGGGTAGCGATTCTTGATTTTCACCTTGTTCAACATTAGATAATCTATGTACAAATGCAAGGTTACATCCTTTTTTTTCAAAAAGATGACTGGTGCTCCCCAAGGTGACACATTAGGTCTAATAAGACCTTTACGTAACAACTCATGTAACTAGACTTTCAATTCAAAGAGCTCTGTGGTGGTCATCCTATACGGGGCCTTAGATTGTGGCTTGGATCCAAGCACTAAGTCAATGCAGAAGTCAAATTCCTAGTTCAAAGGCATCTCAGTGAGATCTTCGGGAAACACATCATAGAATTCCATAAGGATTGGATAATCATCAAGGTATGGTTTCTCTTAATCAAGTTCACTAACATGCACAACATATATGACACAAACCTTCCACTAAGCTCGCTTAAGATGCATAGCCGATATTTGTCTAAGTTCCAAGGGTTGTTGTACCCCACGCACCTCAGTCAAGTTTTCATAGTCATCTATACATCTCACCACCTTAGCCTCACAATTCACCATAGCCTTATGCCTAGTCAACCGGTTGATTCCTAAGATTACATCATAGGATCTTAATGGTGTGACATAAAGGTTAACTTGGGTCATGAAGGTGGCAAGTCCAACTCGCTGCAAAAGAGACATGAGTCTACTACCCACTTTGCTCGATTCCCATACTAAACAGACCATGAATTCTTCGAATAACTAGGTCGAATGGGTAGCTTTGAAATAATTCTAGGGTCTATGAAACATTCAATAGCTCCAGTATCTCTCAAAATGGAAACAGTTTGGCCATAGAGCTTACCCATCAACTGTATTGGAGAAGCCTGGTACTCCGCTTGCCGTTGTCCACCACTGCATGGATCTTGTGTTGTAGGGTCTGCTATTGGTTTCCTTCCTTCCATGACCTTAGCTTCTAAGGGTAGTTTATAGAGGCATAATGATCTCCCCCACTAGTGTAATATCTGTCACATGGTCCTCTTCGTGTTCCAAACTTATCTTCTTTTATGTGTCCCTAGGTGTTGTTTTAAGCATCATTACCCTTGTTAGCCATTTTATTCCTTCCACCTTGGTTTCATTCTTCCTTTTTCGGAGGGTCTCCTTCCATTTTTAAGCTTCTGATCTAATGGGACTTGCTTCCTTTCTATCCATCACCCTTTTGAAATATTTTTTTAATGAACCGGGGCTTAATGTCTGATCCTTTTCGAAGATTAGACAATTGTTGCAACTTTTGTTCTTACTTTATAGCCTTTTCAAAAGCTTCTACCATAGTAGGAGGATTTTGGAGATCCACTTAAGCTCCAATGTGGGGTCTCAGTCCCTATATAAAATTTTGGATCCAAAAATGCTCATTGGCTTGATATTGGGGCACATATTTGAGTAGGTTAGTAAATTTCTCCTAGTACTACACTACTATCAAGCCTCCCTAGGTCAGGTTCTAAAATTCAGTCATTTTCTTGTTGAAGAAAAGTTGTGGTAGCCACCTCTTTCTAAAAGATTCAAGGAAAAATTCCCAAGTAATCCCTTCTAAAGGGAGTCTTCCTCTAGCTTTCTCGTTATCATACCAAGTAGCTGCTTCCCCAAACAATTGGTACGCAACTCAAACAACCTTGGTTTGATCTAACAGGTTATGAAGATTAAAGTATTTTTGCATCTCTATGATCTAGGTCTCAACCCCATCTCTAATAGCCTTTCCATTGAACATCAGTAGTGCTACCATCTTAAGATCCATTCCTAGTTCTTCCTCAATTCGACCTCGATTACAATCCCCTTCTCCTTGGTTGGGTATATCATTCCTGAGATTTTGATCTTCTCACACTCCTCAGACCTCTTGTTCCAAATGGTCCATTCAGGATTCTTGTTAGTTCAAGAGTTCCAAAATTTGATTCAACCTCTTACTTGGCCCATTTTCATGTCCGCTACCGCCCGCATCTTGTCTGGTGGTCACCATGGTGACTCACACTCGACCTGCATCACAGTCACATTTAGCATTCAAGAACAAGGTTTTATTCTTAAGATATTGCATATAATGAATATAACAATCAAGCTAAGAAGGAAGAGAGAAGAAAAGAAAAAATACATGTTATCACACAAGACAAACTTCCAAGCTTCATGCCTTGCTCAACAAAATTATCTTTATTTGTATTAAGTTGGATTTACATTGATCCTTATTTACAAGGATTTTTTTTTGCTCTAAGCAATTTCCTCATCATTAGATGGAGTAAATTCCTCAGGATCCTCATCTAAGTCTACATCTTCCCTCTTGGGTGAGGCAAGACATTTGCATAGGAAATCCTTCTCCTCTTTGATCATTAGTGGTGCATTAGGCCCACATCCTACTAGCCAATCTCTAAAAGAAGAGGGTTTCTTGATCTTAGGAGTTCTTTTAGCCTCCTCTATCTTTTTGCCTCTCTCCAAATTGAGACAGGTGAGGGCATGTGCTAAATTTTCTTCATCAGGTATCTCGGGTTGGTGTTATGCCTTGCATAACCACCCTATTTTATTCTGGAACAAAATGGGTCCCTCTTTGTTTTTTTTTTTTTTTTTCTTTGGCCTTTGGTTTTCTGCTTTGGGCATTTTCTTAGTCTTGTCGGATTCGGAACCGGGACCAATATCGAGCTTGGATTTTCATCCAAGTTTTGGTCTTGCTCCATTCCCGGTTCCGGTTCTAATAGTTCCTTGGTCTTGCCTTTTTTCTCTATCGGATCCGGGTCCGGAGCTAAATTTGAACTTTCAACTCTTTCGATGTTTTTGGTTTGGGTTCCATCCCGAGTCCGGCTCCGCTTCTCTCTCTTTTTTGTTGGTCTTTTTTGTGTCCTGTGCCTTAGGTGTTTTCTTTTCAGCCTTAGGCATTCTTCTTTTGTTTTGGCGGGCCTGGAACCGGGACAGAAACCGAAATTGGAATTCCTTCCAAGTTCTGTTTTCTATTCCTTCCCCGGTCCCTGTTCCGCCTTTTTTGTTTTTCTGCCTCGCACGTCTTTTCGTTTTGTTCCGGCGGACTTGGAACCGGAATTGGAACCAAACCCTGAAACTTTCATAATTTTCAGGTTTGGGTTCCATTCTGATCCCGGTTCCGCGTGTTTTGTTCTTTCACTTTTGTTTTTGTTGTTTTGTCGTGGGGTTTTCCCTCCCATTCCTCTTTCTCTTCCTTGTCCTTTTTTGTGTCTTTTTTTGGGTGTCGTCGAAGGCGGGTTCAGAACGGAATCCGAACTTGAAACTTGAAAAAGTTTTTGGTTCGAGTTTGGTTCTGGTCTCGGTTCCACCTTGTTTGGTTTTTTTGCCTCGGGTCCGATTGTTTCGTCGCGGCGTGTTTTTCTTCCTTTCCCCTTTCCTTTTTCATTTTTTTGTCGTCTCTTTCTATATTGTCGGAGGCGGGATCGAGATGGAACCCGAAACTAAAACTTTGAAGAAGTTTCAATCTTGGATTTAGTTCCGCCCCCGCCCCCATTGTGTTTCGCCCAGGATCGATTTTTGCTCCAATCTCGCCTACGTTTGCTTCCGTCTTTGTCCCTCGCGTTTGGTTTCTTTTGCGGACGCGGAGCCGGGATGGGGTCTGAACTGGGAAATGATGGTTGTTCCCATGGCTTGTTCCCATCCAGAGTCCAGTCCCAGTTCTGATTTCTTTTTGGTCCCGCTCTCGCCAGTTTTAAAAGGTAGGTATGTTCCCGGTTCGAATTTGGTTCCGCCTCCGCTGGAAGTAAGTCTATTCTTGCGAAGTGTACTAAAATGAGAAAAGTATGATGGGTAAGATTGAAGGTAATATTTTTATGGTTTAGAGGACTAACAAAGACCTTGTTTTGTAGGATTAAATTCTATACATGATGATACTTCTCAAGGAATCTCGTTGAAAGATGAAGGCTTCACTGTAACGTCTCGCCGACCAATCAAGTTCTTCTTGACTGAAATGAGTTCATTGCCGAAATAGGGCGGCTTCGCTATGAGGTCCTTCGACTTGATAGGGTCCCTCCGACATGTTTTATCCCTTTGGTGTAATGGAATGCGCTTGATGAAAGGTCTTACCGACCCAGGGATGTCTCGGGGACGGGGCGTGAGTTTGGGGTAAGGTCTTCCCGACATGAAGGATTCTCCCGAGATGGAATGTGCTCGCCAAAAAAAAGAGAGGCTCGATGGGAGGTCTTGCCGACCGTCTTATGTTACGCCGATCAAGCAGCTCGATGAACAATGGTGCCCGGATATGGCGGCAAGTCCGATGCTGCTTCCAGAGGACGGTCAATGCACGAATAGATCTGGAGCAGGAAGAGGGCTGAAGGAAGAAGAAGGAAGTTGTGAGTCATAATGCCAGCTGGTGTCTACTGACAAGAGTAGCTCGGCATTAATGGTGATATTTTAGGGCATTTAAAGCGGCTCCGCTGGAGTTCAAAGATGGACACAGAGGTGTAGGAGTTAATGCTATAAGCTGCAAAAGATCTGAGATCATCTCCGAGATAATCTTTCACCAACATGGACAACAGGAATTCGTATTTAATGTAGAACCAACTTTATTCAATAGATCTGAACGCCGACCCTCTTGCAACCGGCAGATATTTTGTAAACCCTAAAAAAAGGGAAACAACGCATTCTTTTGGGTACACTCTGTATATATGGCATTCTTGCCTCTTTGTAAAGGGTTAGAAGTGAGAAAAAAAAGTTAGCAGAAATAGAAAAGGAATAGAGTAGACAGTTCTATATAGATTTAAAAGAGTAGGGATTTTATGAAGGATAGAGGAGATAAAACTACAGCCTATTTCTTAGTAAAGGGAGCTTCTTTTGTCTTCTTAGTTAGGAGTTAGATTCAACATAGGAAGTAATGTATCTTTCTAGTTTTCTTAGTGTAGATGGAAGCAGTCTGAAGACACATGTTTTCTGTACACTGGTGATTGTGCCAGATTTGTAAATGTTGCTTATCTGTCTCACCAACAGTAGAAGCAACCATATTCGAATCTACTCCATATTGTGTTCCAGAATGGTATTTATCTTGAGTTAATCATTTGATTTTGAAAGCTCTCAAGGAATTAAATCTTATTTTGTGTTTTGCTTAAATGGTAATTTATAATCAGTTGTTGAAATTAGCAGTGTGAATGAATGCAACTGTGTGTTAATCACAAGTTAATTTTGTTATTTAGTTTTAGTTAGCAATTCCTTGAGAGGTAACAAGTCTGGTTAAGTTAGATGAATTATCATTCTTTTCAGTACCAAAACCTTGATCTATCTTTTTATGTTTCTTTAAAAACCCCAGTTAAAGTAGGTTTAAATTCATGCTTGATCTTAAAACAATCCATAAACCCAACACCAACAGGCCCCTTGAATATTATAGTTCACATCAACCACTGAGTGAAATCAACACAATTGAGAACCAATTACAAAGACCTTGGGAGCTAAGACATCCATGTGTTGTCTTTCTCTTTTAGGAGAAACAGAGTAGCAATATTCTGTTTAACTGTTGCTGTGCCATTTTCATCGACAACAGTTGGTCTTCGGGTTTGGGACTCTCCTTAATAACCATTTACTTTTTTGTAGCCCTATTGGTTTTCCCTTTCTTTCTTCCCAACTTGGACCTTCCCATTTCCTACAACCAATTCAAATTGGTTATTTTCTACATAACTTAAATCTAGTTATGGGTCCACTATTTCCTAGTTCAACCTTTGTGGGCTCATAGGCCTAGAGTTGAACCTTGAGCTTTGATACCAAATGTAATAGCCCAACTAGATTTAACTCAAAATAAATAAATATTGACATCATGAATATCAATTTAAATGACATGAATTCCATAGCTAATTCCATTTAGCAATTTCATGTCATAAATAAATTAAATATCAAATAAATAAGTATATTCACTTCCATATGTCAATAGTTACATACATGTTTGACTAGGCATTCAACTCCTCAAATTCAATTCCGATTATATAGTTTCTTACAATAAATCATTTGTCCCTTTACAACAATGATACATTACAAAATAGAATTCTGATATGATTCCTTCAAGTTAGCTTTCCTCCACTAGTGGATGGGAACGTGGTTGGGGTGCTTTTCCACCCAACTGTGAAGTAATGCTTCCCTAAAATTCTTCAACCATTCGAAGAATACCCGACCCTACACGGAACACTTAGCAAGAGATACAGTTTGCAAGGTGGAATCTGTGCGTACCTAACTACATGCATTTCTATCTATTTTTTAGAATATGCAAGTTTCATGTTAAGTAAATTCAATATAATAGAGAGAGGGTAAATAACACAGTCTATTTCGTATACATATATTTGTATATATATACATATATGCATATATATGCATATATATATATATATAATGACTACAAAGTTTGGCAAAGCTCATGCCATATGAAATACAACTTTGGTTAGATTTGGAAAAGAAAATCTACTCTCTCTAGCACCCATTCCAGAAAATAAAGCTTATCATATCAAGAGGTATTCCTCCCTTTTGACCATCCATTAGAAACATTATATCATTCTACAGTCTACCAATCATTCTTGTATCATTCCCAAATAAAAAATCAAACAATACTCATTCATACTTGGTATATATATTCATCTAATATCATATGTATTTGCAACTCAATACTATTCTAGATTTACTGTTTGATTCCATTTGCACAACCTTTATACTTTCTTAATAATTAAAGTAAATCAAGATGAAACAAAAGGTATACCGCATGTATGTGAGCATGTATAAGAGAATCTTTATGCATGGTCACATATATGCCTAGAAATGAATACTTCATGAATATGTGTATACATTCTAAAATTTAAATGAAAAATCTCTTTTACACAAGTATACTTTCATATTCAAGAAGAAATATAATATCAACTCATTCAGATGTTTTATTCAATAACAATATCATCTATTTTCCCATTCAGATGATTAATTGAAATAATAATATCATCTATTTCCTAGTCTCAAATACATTGAGACCAACAATTTCTTTCACAATCATGGATTCATATAAAAGCAGGTTGATGAATTTAAACAAAAAAACATCACCCATTAACAGAGTACAAGAATTTTTATTCTATTACAAAACTGAGAATTGATACTTATTTTCATGTTCAAAACAATCGAAGAAATCACATGTAAGCCCCACCCATTGATCCAACTCTTCCAGAGGATATGATATGCATGTTATCAACTCTTGATAACATAACATCGTATGCCTCTGGGTTGTTGACTTTGGCCGATATCATTCAAGCCATAGGTTTTACCCATTACAGTATTTTATCACATCCAAATTTATGAAAAAAGTAACATACACAGTCGATACTTATGTTCCAAATTTAACAGAGGTTGGAGTAGATATTATTAAGGGACAAAGCTCATATATATATATATATACTCATATACTCTACCATGCAATTCAATAATGGTTACCACCACCACGGCTTGAGAAGGCCATCACAGCTTCATCAAATGTTTTTACCATCGACCATTCAATGATCAATCTCGCCACCACATATAGTGGAAAGTGAGACTCATTTTAAAGAGCGGTTGTTGTTACATTTGGCCTCTATGTTATGAGGCATTCTTTGCCACCCTAACCTAGCGCTAGGTGGTAGATAAAAGAAATATAGTGAGAATCCATTAAATAAAATGAGATCAGGGTTATCCTTTCGACTTGTCACCTATGGCGATAAACACATATAAGCTGTTCATAGAGAAATACATCTAGTTCAGGCGATAAGTCGAGACCCATTTTGGATAACTATATGTGCGCTAGAATTCGCATTGTGGGTGAGGAGTCTGAACCCAAACACTGGGTCGATCATTCATTTTAGGATAGTATAGATCTTCAAAATCTTGACCCTCATGGGCTACACATGAGATCGACATAGTCGATCTCTCAGACAGCAAAACCCCAAAACATACATTCACAATAAACACATATTGGTGTAAAATAATTGAAGATCAAATGATAACATATGGAAAAATGCAAAATTAAATTACCTTGAACGATTTTGTTTTGAAGATTTTTCCTTCCACCAAATTGCTTTGCTTTTTCCCTTCTAACTCATCGATTTTTCTCCTCTCTATTTCTTTTTCTTCCTTTCTTGCTTTTTCTTCCCCATTCCCCAAATCAAATCATCCCTGCTATTTTGGGTACAATATGGAGATTTAATTTTTGCAATCCTCGTTGTGTTAGTTGGCCACTCACTCCTCTACATGAGGGAGTCAGCCTCTTTGAATTTGGTGGGAGTTACATGTATTTTGAAATTCTCCCATGATTCTCAAATATCATTTTACATTTTTTTGTACATGTATTTATATATGTATATATATATTTTTCACACACACACACATATATATAAATATATGTATATATTTATACCAATAATTTCATGCATTAACCAGAGATTACATACATATACAAAATCTCATGTATATTCGAATCACATTTCAAATTTATTCAAAAGAATGAACTTAGGATATGATTTTTTGTACAAGACAAATTGGATTTTCCTATTCAATTTTTTTTGTTGAATATAAATTGCGAAACAGACAAAATGAGATAAGAACGCACAACTTGTTCTTTCCATTAGTCATAATTTTCACACCAAGTATGAATGCAATTTTTCAACTGTTCAAACATATGTAGATGCCAAATTCTATTGTGGTGTGTGATATTCTAGATTCCATCCTTTCTTACCATGGCCATCCAACTAAGCATGCCTACCTCAATCAAGTTCTCATCCTTCAACTTGTTTCCTGTGCACATATTCTTACACTTGTCCACTTATCAATAACCTTCAACCGATAATCTCATAGAATTATTTCTTAAATCAAAAAATTACATATTATTCATTTTCAATTTTATCATTGCATTCTATCAAATAAAATGCTAAATTCTATTTTTCCAATTATTTCAATTTCCTCAAATTTTAAAATGTAGAAATGAAATTGAGATATGACATCCTTCCCCTCTTAAAAGAGACATCGTCCTGATGTCTAATCAAACAAAATTGGTTTGCATATGTTTTTCATTCACCTTGTTTTCAAATCAAACATCATAACATACCAATTCCAAAATATCAAACATAAATATATAGATAATCACAACTCATATTGTTTTCAAGCGAAAACATCATAGCATAACAATCCAAAATTTAGGCATCAATACCAAAAATGATCATCAATAGTCTATCTAGGAAAACACATAAGGGGAGGAGCATTCTATTTGTTTTGCATTCTCCCATGTACCATTGTCCTCATGATAATGGTCCCATTGGACCTTATACTGAACAATGTGCCTATTTTGTAACTTGGCATTGCATCTATCCAAAATTCTATTGGGCTCCACTAGCACCACTCCTGGATCCTCCACTTGTAAAGAACGTCAATCAAGTATATGAGACGCATCTGGGTGGTATGGTTTTAATAAAGAAACATGAAACAAATTATGAAGTCGAGCTAGAGCAGGGGCTAGAGCAATTCTATATGTGACCAGGTTGATCAATTCCAATACATCAAATGGACCCATGTATCTCGGGGCCAGCTTGGATGACTTCCCAAAGGTAATAGAGCTCTTATGTGGATTGACTCTCAGAAAGACCTTATCTTCAACTGTAAAGTGTCTAAAGGTTCTATTTCTATCGACATAGCTCTTTTTCCTATCTGCTACTTCCTTCAGTCTGTTCTTGATAGGCCTCATCTACTCTTCCATTTCTTTCACCATTTCAGGACCCACTATAATCCTGTCTTTCAATTTGTCCCAACTGATGGGAGTACAACATTTTTTCCCATATAGAGCCTCAAAAGGTGCCCTTCCAAGAGATTCATGATGGGATTTATTATAAGAAATTTTTACCAATGGTAGCTATTCTTCCCATTTATACTACTGATCCATATAATACATCTAAATGAGATCTTCTAAAACCTTATTTCCTCTCTCAGTTTGACAATCGGTTAGAGGGTGATAGGCTGAACTAAAGTCTATCTTAGTTCCCAATGTTGAATTCAAGTTTGTCCAAAACCTAGATTTCATTCATGTATCTCGATCAAATATAATGGTCTTTGGCACTCTGTGTAAATGGAAGATCTGGAAAAATTTCTTGGCCAAGGTCAACAATCCATCTGTAAGGTTCCCTGGAATAAAATGTGCCACCTCAGTCAACTTGTCGACTACTACTAGAATGACATCATGCATGTTCTTGCTTAGAGGTAATCCTTGTACAAATTCCATACTAATCACTTGCCATTTGTACTTAGATATATCATGGGGATAAAGAAGTCCTACTGGATGCACATGCTTAGCCTTGACTCGCTGAAACTCCAAGCATCTGGCTACATATTCTGCTATGTCTTTCCTGAGTTTTGGACAAAAGTACAAAACCAAGTCAGTTCTGCAATCATCTTTGTAACTCCAGGGTGTCTTGAATATGGTGCATTATGGACCTCATCTAGGACTTGTTGAATAGGACAACTGAGAGGGGGGTTGAATCAGTTGTCACATAATTGAAATTTTAATTCAATCACTGGAACTAATTCTTAATACTACTTAAATGATTAATCATCAAATACCAATGCAGAAACTTAAATCCAACACATAAACACAATGACACAAAATTTATGTGGAAAACCCAATAAGGGAAAAACCATGGTGAGGATTAACTCACACTATAGAGAATATCAAAATTGATTACAAAAGGCTCACTACCTAAAATAAGGCTCACTGCCAAAACAAGGACTCATTGTCCAGAATAAGGACTCAATGTCCAATAAGGCTAACAACTTGGAGGGCTCACTGTTGATAGGCCAACACTGGGGAAAAAAATAAGAAAGATTTAATTCTTTATAATGAATTTCAGTTTGGTCTATACGTGTCAATCTGGGAGCATAAGCTTGCAAGAGGTGTCATGGCTATATGCCAATCGAAGGGGTGAGAGTCGTGAGCTGAGTGGGGATGAAATGCAGCTAGGAAATAAACCTATTGCATATTGAAATAATGCTGGTGACAGGAACTGTCACTTCCTGGCAACAACAATAACAACAATAGAAATTAAACTCACAATTTTCAAAGAAAACTAATTTAGAAATTATAAAGCAATATAAAGCATGAATATTTAATCTAGAAAATAATCTCATGAGAAATAAACAACATACCACACTTGCAAATAGAATAGAAATGATATTTACTAAAGAACATAAAGAAACAAACATCTAATCTAACGTAAATCACCAGACATCCTGAGAAGTGGATCCTGCCTCCTCAGTATGCCTAGTGAGGGAGCACGAACAAACTTCTACACTGTCTTGATCAAAATAATATTATTTTATTCATTCTGAAATATTACAAAGTCTACATACATAAAATCTGCTACAAAAATATTTTTACGCCAAAGTCTCCTACAATAATCTGCCACCTCCATCCCATCTATGACATTGCCTTTATATAATGAAAAGACATATAAAAAATTATATTCACATTGCACAATATTATTCATATGTTATTCTCCTCCAATTATATTTTTTTATAGTCCTATTTTGTGCATTTGCTCCTATTTTTCCAACCCTATTTTGTAGCATTTGATTCTATTCTCTTGCCACGTCTTTTGGAATTATTTGTGGCTTATGGGTTGGAACAAATCTAGCCACAAGTATAGGAGTTTATGGTTCCATAAAAATAGTTGATTGTTTAGCATACATGCATCACAAATTTATTAGTTACAACAACAAATAATTTCATACCATATGAGTATGAAAATAAATTATTTGCTGTTATAAAAAAATAGCTAATTTTTAGTACACAACAAATAATTACATCAAAACAGATTAATGGTGGAAATTACTTGTTGTCAAGTAAATTTGTGACCAATAGGAATTTTGTTCTCTCCACCTAAATGCTGCAAATTATTTTCTCAATATAATGGAAGCGAATATTAGTAAATACAATCTAATATTTGTTTTCATATATTTTATCTAAAAACTATATTATATATCACTTATTTATATTTAACCATATGCAACATAAAATGGTAAAATGGTATGGAATGAAATAAAAATGGAATATTGGAATGGGATTGAAGGCAATGAAAATGGCTAAAATGTGACATAAAAAGAGACATGAATAGCTCCCATCAACTACCACAGAGATACAAAGAAGAAAAACAAGGCTTGTTACAAAGAGACTACAATCCCAATGCAACAAAGGATTCCACCACAATCACCCGTAGACATGCATGAATGATGGAGTTCACCTTCTGCTCACTACATTCAGAAACTTAGCATTAAGCTTCGCATTGATCTACCTCACTCACATCACACACACACACTAAATACAATCAATGTTGCATCTAACTACACTTTGTCTTTTCTCTTATCACTCTTCTTCTTTGCTCTTGTATATTTCTTCACCATTAACTCATCTTGTATTTATACCATCTTCAAATTTGAAACATATTCAAAGTCAGCCATTCAAGTTCAAGTTCAAATTCAAATTAGGTAGGTGCCAAACATCCTAGGGTGGAATTAGAATGAGGGCAACCCAAACACATGCTTCAAGGGACCCAAAAAGATCCAACATGCTTCATCAACCTCGAAAGTAGTATTTCACACAAGGTCAGCCAAACCAGTGTAAAACACATATAACCATTAAGCACGAATCTTCCAAATGCCGAAACTATCTTCAATATGATCAAGGAAACTCAACTCTAGAACTGCAAGTCATAAGACTTCATCAAAGAGAAATCCAGACCAAAAAAATTTCTCCCGAACCTCAACCAGAAACATAGAAAACCACAATTCACAACTGGTGAACACAACTTGCACTATACAATGAATCAACAACCAAATATCTGAATATAATATCTTCTAACAACCATGAGAAACATGTCTGAATTGCACAAACATAGGAGCAAATCTAGGCCAAAACCTAGAGCAACTACTAAATAATTGCAACATATCTTCATCACAATTTTCTCAATTTCCTCGACATATACAACCAACAACAACTACTTGATAACTAGTTGACTAGTTGACATCAATGAAAACACCTTTAATCTTTCCATTCTTGCAACAATCTCCCCATTTTTCATTGATGGCAACACATGATGTGAAAAACAATCAAAGACAACATACTAGCTCTAAATACACTTTTTTGTTTCTCCCCTTTAGTAAATAATCTCTTATACGCTTCCTTTCCTTTTTCACATGCTTCTTCTCCCCCTTTGAAGTCAATGGCAAAGGTAGAAGAATATTTACATTTATTTCTCCTTTGATATGAACAACAAAATACTTACAATGACAACACTTGATACTACCTGCTCCCCCTAAGAGGTAGCCACCAAAACAACAGTCCAAAAGAAAGATAGATCCATAGATCCACCAAATTTATGCATCTCCATATACATCTAGTTCAAGAAAGGAGGGGCAATAACCCCTAACTTCTCCTGGAGATACTCAAAACTATCTTTTGGAAGAGCCTTCATGAAAATATCAACAATCTAATCCTTCATTGAAACATACTTTACTTCATTCTCCATGACCTTCCCTCTCAATAAATGATACTTGATAGATATATGCTTCCTCCTCGAGTGCATCACCAAATTCTTTGAAATGTTAATTGCACTTGTATTATCATAGAAAATAGAAATGGGATCATCATATACCACTATGATGTCTTTCAATGTCTGTTTCATCCATAGAACTTGTGTACAACAAGACGCAACAACAATATACTCAGCTTCAACAGTAGACGAGGATACTGAATCTTTCTTTTGACCTGACCTTTCCACCAATCTGCATCCAAGAAAGAATGCACCACCACTTATACTCTTTCTATCATCTACACATATAACCCAATCTGCATCTATATAGGCACTAAGTGTAAAGAATGGATGTTTAGGATACCATAATCCATAATCCAGAGTACCATTCAAATATATGAATATTGTTTTAGCAACAACATGTGTTTCCTTAGGATCTTCTTGAAATCTAGCCACAAGATAGATAACATGCATAATATACGATCTAGTAGCAGTCAAATATAATAGTCCACCAATCATATATCTATACTTGCTCTAATCAACCTTAGGTGAATTATCATCTTTACCTAGTTTGTATCTAGTCACCATAGGAGTACTTACCAATTTGGAACCATCCATTCTAAACTTCTTCAACATCTCTCTCACATACTTCAACTATGAAATGAAAATTCCTTTCTCTGTTTGATTAATCTATAGACCCAAAAAGGAATTCATCTCTCTAAACATAGACATTTCAAATTATTTTTGCATCTCTTCCACAAACATCTTGCACATATTTTCATTTTCTCCAAAGATAATATCATCAACATACACAACTACAATCAATATTTTATCATTTTCAATCTTAAAGTAAAAATTACTATCTATCGTACCTTTGTTAAAACTTTTCTAAATCAAATACCTGTCTAACCTCGCATACCAAGCTCTAGGAGCTTGCTTTTCAATCCATATAAAGCTTTATTCAATTTGCACACCATATTCAATTGATCTGTCAACTGAAATCCTTCTGGTTGTTCCATGTAGACTTATTCTTCTAGCTCACCATTCATAAATGTTGAATTGACATCCCTCTAATAGACCTTAAAGTCTTTATGAGAAAAAAATTCCAAGAACATCTTTATAGCTTCCATTCTTGCTACCAGAGCAAAAGTTTCCTAAAAATCTATGCCTTATGAAAGGGAAATAATGCAGCCATACAATAACATTTCCCACATAACCCAAATCTGAAAACATGCAAGTAAATACACAATATCAACATGCAAGAGAATAGACAACATACCCATGAAAGATGGCACAAGATATACCCTAGGAAAACCCTCAAGAGGGAAAAACCTAACCTCCAGAAGCATCCACACTCCATGTATTATTCAGCAATGAAAACCTATTACAATACATCTTCATAGACTCCATGAACACTTCTAAAGCATAAGCTATTCATGCATTCCATGTGACCAAGCATGAATCCACACATCCCATTCCATGCTTCAAACCCTCACACATGCACAAGCTCAACCTGCTAACCTACAACAAACTCTCCAACCCTAGACAACTACCCTTGTGGTTGTTTTTATAGAAGCAAGCTCCAACAAAACCACCAAGTGGTATTACATAAATTATGTGCCCAAAATCATGTGACCCCTCATTTAATATTGGGTACCTTATTACATTTTATTATCCCCCAATATTAAATAATTACATTTTACAATTAAGTCCCAATGTTACATACAACATAAACTGGCCCCAACATTATAACTCCTAGTGATGCACGTCCATCTAAGTACCCCTAGGTGCACCATACACATAATAATAAATTAAATATTATGAGCATTACGTAAGGTGTACAACACCTAATTCCTAACAATCTCCCACTTGTTGTATACATTGCATAAGGGGGTAACAAGTAAGTTCAAACATCAAGATAATAAACTCCATAGGAAACATGTGCCATCCTGAAATCCAAGTCCTCCATTTGCTCCATCAAGATACCTGTAACAAGACCCAAGGTGACCACCATCTCATCCATGAATGCTCTCATCCTCCACCATGCCAATGCACTAAGATAAAAACATATCCAAAGAGATGTCACACTAGCTGTCACAAAGAAGCATAATCCTACCTCAAACTGATATCTCATAACACAAACACTCAATCCAAAGGTAATGAATATGCACTAGTAGCTGTCAAGAATGAATCACCATAGCTGAAATGACACCCACAAAAAATTCCAACACATCCAACTATCCATACCTCCAAGGTATACATAACATAGTAAACTCATGCCATCACATATCCACCCATAAACTGCAATAACAAACTCCATGTGCAAAATTGTCAAAGAGTGACATACACATCCAGGAGCTCCCACTGCATGGGCAATGTCCAGATGAATGCAAACCTTGAATTAGCAAATTCAATGTGTCACTTCATTAACATTCTAGAAACAAGGTACCATCACAAGTGATCAAGGCATACCAAGTCTACTAATAGCATCACATAGAATATGTAAACATGTAGTACCAAGGAACATCCACAATGATATTGAAAACCTGCAAACCAAACACCTGTAGCATGTCCTCCTACACACACCAATAAATACCAACTGTGTCAAGTATGATCTCCTCCACAACACCCCATAACAAAATACATAACACCCAACCATCCAATCACCAAGATCAAACATAACATACATATCATGTAACTAATCATGGACATAAGCATCTCAAAACAAGAAGATCAAACTCAATGTAACCATTCCCAAACCAAGGAAATCAGCCCAATAAACCATATCCTAAACCCAACATGTACAAGGAGATAAACATGCCAACACTACTCAAACAAACCCTCTAGAAACCAAATATCCATGGCTCAAGATCCATATCCATGGGAAGACAAGGAATAAACATACAAAATATAAAAGAAAAATGAGCATTACGTTTCAAGTGAGCCGCTGAGTATACCAAGAGTGGGGAATGAGAATGCTCCTTTAGGATATCCAAGTCATCATGACTCAAACAAGAACACTCTCCTCATCGATCCATGTTGGACTCACATCCAACCAAGGTGTAGGCTCCTCAGACTTCCTGCTGAAATCTCATCAAGAGTAGCCATATCAACAACATGTCTCTAACCACAAGAGAACTCTAATCCTCACCTAAGTCTCCATATATCCATGAGTACTTGTAACCAATCAATCCATGCTAAACTCCAAGAAAATGAAAGTACTCAATACAAAGAGAACCAACCAAGATAAAAAATCATAGCTCCAGCTGCAAAATCATGAACATAAACATGACACCTTGATCTCACATCTTCTCAAAAGAAGATCACATGCTCAAATCATCATTACATGTACCATGCCACAAATCTAAACCATTAATCAAGAGTATACCATGACATAATAACAAAAAATCCTACAACTAAGGATCACCTATCAAAACCAACATGTCATAAATAATACCTCAACATCTCCAACACCTAATGTCAATGAACTCTCATTGTAGAAGACATAATCCAAGAGCTCCTCCATGACACCAATCGACCCCTACTGAAGACAACCATCTATAATCAACAATGGATCCACATCATTGCCAAATGCTTCGACTGAACAGTGATACTGAGCAATCCCATGGCATCATGATGCACCCAACCAAAACCACATCAATATCATAAGCTCACACCAAACCTATGAATCCAAGCTCTGAATGAAAACATGATAACCATCCTCTAAAGCAAGAAGATACACTGCCAAAACATCAGGAATCTATCCAACGCCACCAATACATCACTATCACAAGCTCCCACTAAATCATGTAACCAAGCTATCCATGACAAAGTGATAAACCATCATGCTACAAGTCCCAAACCTGACTATCTAGGTACTATAAACCATCCATCCTCTTATCTCAAAGCACAAATACCAATATATAAATGACCACAGATAAGGCCAAGTAACAAACTTTGCATAAACACTGAATCAAACCTGGTGGATAAAGATAGTCCACAACTGAGCCATCTCACTATAAGAAAATGGGTAGCTAATGCACAACCTACATAACTCATAGATCTAATCATTGAAACATGCAAACTCATCATCACATTAGTAAACCACAAACTGGGATATCAAAGAGAATAATCATGTAGACCAAACATGTCCACACCCAAGTACCATAGTCAAGGAACCAAAAAAGCATCTAAGAGATAAGCAACAATCTCCTAACATCAAACCATATCACCACCAAAACACCACATACATGATTATGATATTCCAATGTATCAAATGTACCTTCATATCCATGACACCAAATGTAATGCCCAAAATTTCACACTAAATACAATTAAGGACAAAACACAAATTTCAAATTTCGACCACAAACACTAACATAATTCCCAAAGATTGCTTCCAACACATGTACTTCATGAAATCCTAGCAAACATTAGACCAATAATTTATAAGGACCTCAG
The DNA here is from genome assembly GCA_007258455.2 of Sequoia sempervirens. Taxonomy (NCBI): domain Eukaryota; kingdom Viridiplantae; phylum Streptophyta; class Pinopsida; order Cupressales; family Cupressaceae; genus Sequoia; species Sequoia sempervirens. The sequence continues at coordinate 424,619,824 of VDFB02000015.1, forward strand.
CCATCAACACCATTGAGTTGATAAACATGGTCGAGTTTCAAATGGAGATATGAAATCCACATCACCAAGGTAGGTTGGATTAGATCTACTAACTCATCAACAAATACCGACTTAATTCAAGTCGCAAGTTATGCAAATAAAATATATATCAATATTACCTTTAAATATTTAATAAGAGGACAAGCCTAGGGGGGTGGACCTAATTCCTCGGGGGCTCGTCTCTAACGTCCTTGCCTACGTATATAATTCACAGAGGAATCGTAGTTTAACCTTTGAGTTTCTTCAACTCATTTGACTCACCCACATGGGGTATATCCACTAGGGTTCAACAGATGACTTCAACCTCATTCACACTCACAACACAATTACACTGAATTATACTAAGGTTCAATCCTCCATTCAAGGGTATCATGTGTTCCATATAAAATGTGTACTATAAAATTGGGTACGCAACCCTTTCTAGGGTCCATTACCCCAGACAGTTTCACAAACGGTTGCCACCCACTTAGGTGAAGCCGGGGGTCAAATACTTAAATAAGGATACACTAGTGGAAAATGGAGCATAGACATAAATACTTATATTGGCACACACAATGCCACAAGGTAACAAACCAATAACTAAATCTTAAGTATTGCTAGTACAACACAAAAATTACCCAAAGGTTTTAAACAAAACATCTAGAACAAACTAAATCCCACTTTCATTAAATATGATTATTCAATCGACCAGATATTCATTTCATCACTCTAATAATCTAAAAATTACTCTTAGTTTTTACAAACTAAACTTTTGCATCATTCAAGAAAACATAACTGAAATATAAGGTTGTATCACATAATTAAAGTTCCATCCACAAGAATACTTAAGTCAACCTTACACCACAAATTTATCCACACATTACTATGGTTTCATGAGAAAAGAATTATCAACAATGAATGCACACCCCAACTCTCTCTTAGTAATTCCATTTGATAACAATAATACAAGTGGAACATAGGTTGTAGAGATGCAAAGGCTATTTATGGTTAATCTATTGGGACTCCTATCACTATAAGGTGAAGTGATATAAAAGAGCCAAAGATGGATCTCTCCTATCACTACACCTTCGATGAGTAACTTATTATAATTTACCAATTTTTATAGATTTGATTTAATGTTACACACTCTACATGACAAAACCATCATCTAGATGTACTCTATTTTGATACAATACAAATACAAAATTCACTCTTATATCACTAGTTAACATAGTAACACAACTTATTTATAATTAATGATAACTATAATTGTATACATTACTAGCAAGATAATGTTGATTATATAGAAAGGAGTAGATAGTCCCAATAGAACAACATATTGCTTTTAATAAAAGGAATCCTTAATATATGATTTGTATCATTACAAGAATTAATACTATATATATATATATCATTGGAACACTTATCCCTAGTAGCGAATACAACCAAAAATTCACCACACATTAAGGTTATAACACCAAACTTAGATTTATCAATAGTCCCCATGAAATAAAAATAAATAAAAACTGCTCAAACTATAGATTTACAATCCAATTCTTTATAATGTTTGATACATGTTATCTAGCATAACTATTCAATACCCTCTATTAATAAGTATAATTAAATATAGATTACTAATCTTTATCATACCATAAAATTCTAATTTAAATTCTATTAAGTGATAACTTAAGACATCTAGAGATAAAGATTACACGATTTGCAACGAAAATACAATTGTTAACTTGTATAATTTATAATGAGTATAAAACCAATGATCCTTAAATATAGTACTTAATTAATACCTAGTGGTTAACTCATCAAGTGATATCTAACTCCAACTTTAAGTGAATAAATACTATATGATACCCGAGGATCAATAATTAGAGTATTAATTAAGTACTAAATTGATATGTTAAATATTGTTAATTAATCAAGATATAAATACTTCACTTTACCAGTGCTAACAACTCAAATTCATATTCTAGACAAAAGTTGTTAACATTGAGTATGCGTTAGTATTACTTGTTTAAGTCTATATTTTTACTTGAAAATACAGAAAATTACAGGTCAAAAGTCACACTCTACGTGAGTATGATTTATATTACTCAAAATAAGCTAAACCAAATGATTATATAAGAATATCCCACTTCTACATCGTCCATGTATTTCAAGGGGACGTGGCCTTAGTCTATCTTAATCAAACCAGTAGCTATGGAAGTTCTATTCAACATGAGATTGGCCAAGGACATGCACTTAGTCTGCCACATATATTGTTTACCAAGATAATAATGATATACAAAAATCAGGGAATAAATTTGAATAGATTCAGATACATCAATGATATACCAAGGGAAGAGTGACATATATTATAGAATGCCTCATTGTCTGAATAGGAAAGAACAATTATTGCAAGGTATGGACAAAATCGATATGTTGAAGAGGCTTAGGATATTCAAGTAGATGTATTTGGCGTGTAGACCTAAATTCCATGTTGAAATGCCCAACTAAAATCAAGAGTTAAGAAATTCCTTTTTTCTTTAAATGGCCTATATAAAGGTGTTGGATTACTTATAGTTGTGAAGGATATTGTAATGCCCATCAAATCAGCCATATATAGGAAAGCAGGAAAGGCGACAGAGACAACCATTATGACAGATAAATGCATTTTATCAAATGTTATGGTTTCTGCAACTCTAAAAGCCATTTATGCAAAATGAGTGAGTGTAGATAATATAGTCGTAAATGCTCTGTAGACATATATGCAAAATGCGGAAGCACGAACAAGGCACGTGAACTATTTGACTAGATGCCTCAAGAAATGTGTCTCATGGAAAGCAATGATTGTAGGGTATGCACAAATTGGATTTATTAAAGAGCTCTTATAAAGGTTCAAGCAAGTGCAATCAACAAGTGAAAAAAAATAGAGCTCCACAACCTTTCCTAGCATCCTCTCTGCCTGCCTCAAATTGGGAGCTTTGGAACAAGGCATGGATGACCATCATAGTAGAAATGTGGATGCAAGGACAAGGCATGTGACCAACTTGATAAAGTTCCTAAGGAAATGTGATCTAATGGAATGTAATGATTGCAAGATATGCACCAAAAATATTTGTTGAGAGGTCCCTTTTTTAATTCTTTGAAATTTTCAAGCAAAGCAAATGAAAAGTATGGAGTGAAACCTCCTCATCTTTTTTTTTCCTGCATCTAGCCTACCTATGCCAACTGGGCGCTTGGGGTAGGATTTAGTTATTAATCAGAAGGCAAGAAAATCCATTGTTGATGGATATTAAGGTAGTGTTTTCCTTGGCAGACATAAACGCCAAAGAGTGAAAGCATAGATAAGTACGAGAACTGTTTAACATAATGCCTCAGAGAGATGTGAAGCACAGACAAAGCACCTGAACTATTGACATAATACCCCAGAGAAACTGTGGTCTGTTCTCATGGAGTGCGATAATTTCAGGATATGCACAAAATAAATTTTTTGAAAGGCTTGCGAACTCTTATGCAAATGCAATTGGCAGCCTTTGAAACACTTAAGAAAATGCAATTGGCAAGTGAAATGCAAAACCCAAAACTTTTTCTAGTTGGTCCTATATACTATCACTCTTGAGTCATATTTCAAGTTTACTAAATGGATTCCAGATTTATTAACTTAAATTTTATTTTGTTGCACTTATTTTAGATTGCCAAGAAGGTAAACATAATATAACATATATAACTGTCCTGCAAGGTGGGATTTATTAAAAAATACCAGTCCCTCACTAACACTTCTGTGGAGAGGGAAAAGATTCACAATAATGAACAATTGACATAATTGACAGGAAAAAATAAACCTGGAAATATCTTCTCCTTGCACGGGGCACCCTCTAGCTCTGCGCATGCTTGACTTTGTTTGCCTGTGTGCACGCCTCCATGGCTGCAACTTAAACTTGGAATGGGTGAATCACATCACAACCACCAATTTTAATTTGAAGACTTCCTCCCCAATTCAGTGCAGGCCAAATCCTTTCTCCCCATTATTGATCAATCATTCCACTTAAATTATTATTATTATTATTTTTCCTCTATACATAGGAACTCTTCCCGATAGCCCTTCAACCTCCTGATTCAAATACCCATCTTACTCCTACTTTTGTTCCTTTCTTCCGAGGTAGCACCCCTGAGGCACTTAACAATGCCTGGATTAAAGTAAGTCTATGCAGATTTGGAAAACAATCCTTGTAATTTAGAAAACAAAACAAAAGGCACTTCGTGATCTCCCTAGTTGAGTTTCCCAAAGAAAATCTCTGAGAAGATTGAACAACTCCAAATCTCTGGTGCTAGACTCCTCTTGATTCTTCTGTACACTGTTCCCCTCCAACAATTGGAGTCATTGACCGATAAAAGCTCCTCCTTTACTCACTATCCCTTTCCCATTAAATTCAATGTACTATAGGTAATCAATGCACATTCCTTGTACAACAGCGCCATTACAGTTTGGAAAGCAACCCAACCACATAATCCCCATCTTGGGCAGCGAATCGTTACAGCCATCAACTCCTACCATAAAGCTTGCATATTTTTTTACTTGTTTTAGAAGTTTTTACAGACACCCCTGCCATCCTTTTGAGTATGCATAGCAAAGGTGGTGTAAAGAGGTGGTCCAACATTTATTTCTTCTTGTACTACCTTTTCATATTCACCAATTGACTAAAGTTTTTTGCAACATCCAATGTTTCCCCTTTCTTCAATTTGACTATTTAATTTTGTGCTCCCCCCACTTTGAAAGTTATTCCATACCTCGTGTATTCATGTATACTTATAATGTCATCTATTACTAATAATAAAAACTATATAAGGAAGTATATATATATATAATATATATCAATTGTATTGACTACAATAACTCCTTGATGTATTGACTAGCCAACCATATAATAATAATTTTTTTTTATATTAACAAGGTTGAATATATATTTACATTATAATGTTATTATATTGATAAGACTGAAAACTAAACAATTGTATTGTCATGACATTGACATATTTGCACCAAATAAATAAAAACATTGACAAAGTTGAACACCATGATTACATCATCATTATTAAGGTTGACCGTATGAAAATATGTTGTCATATTACCACAAATATTTTGAACATATAAAATATATTGTCATCAAATTAACAAGTATGATTATATATAATAAAGAATCACTAAAATGTGGTAAGTCCTATAAAGCTTAAGCAAAACAGTCAAATATAACATATTAAGTTGAATGTGCCAAGGCTAAAAGGTTTTGATAACAATGTATTAACGTTCTAAAGAGAGATCATCAATGAGGTTAAATATTTCATCTAGGCGGGTAAGAGTAGCTTCATAATACCAACTAGAGCTAGCAAATGACAACACATTATCACTTTATCTATCACTTTTAATTTACCTAACCATTAATTAATAGAATGCACATAAGAGAATATAATAAAATGAATCACAAATAGGGCGGGGCCTTACACCATAACCATAGCCATCATTACACTTGCACTCAACTATCACCCATACAAGACTCCAAGTATAAAACTATGTCTAACCATGTCCTCAAAATTGAAGACAACCTATGTACCTGTCACCATCAAAGTCCCAACTCTGAAAATCACTATTAAACATGTACCTAGAAGCACCAAAATGATAATCAGCTATAGCATCATAAGTATCATATAAAAACATGTACTCCCTCAAAATTTTACCTTTAGACTCTTCTGGATGCACACACAATCACACCTCGAATCTCAGGAACCTACAAGCAATCTGTGTGCAAGTGTTTTTCTATCTAAATATGCAAAACTAAACTAGAAATACAAAATGAAGATACACAAGAACACATCAATGATTAGCCTAAGTTAAGCACAAAATAAAGATAAAAATTAAAATGGTTATACCTTTGTGTTGATCTTCTTGGTTGGCCCTTGATATAGCTGGAAATATGTACTCCTTGGATGGAAATATTGATGAGAAATGGATGCAAGGTGGGATGAGATCTAGACTAAGTATGCCATAATAATGGAAATGGAGGTAAGTATGCAAAATGGCTTAAATGCAAAGAAGTGCTTGGTTATTACTTGAATGCCACAAGAGCATAAGTTTGATACAAAATGCATAAGGTCCCTTAATGAATGAAAATGGGGGGTATTTATAGAAGACATTGAATTCTCAAGATTGAACCACCATGGCCAAGATAGAGGGTTGTGGTGAGTTGAGGACTTACAAGCCCTCACATCTTGCCATGTGGAGGATGAAGTGTCCAAGGACATGATGAGATGGAAGAAAGTACAAGTGAAATGGAAGGACAAATGATGTGGAAGAAGGACAAGTACTTTGAAAGTACTTTGGGAGAGGAGAAGATTTCCTCAAAAAGGAACTTGTTCCCACATGAGAAGAAAGTGACACATGAAGAATTTTAGTATTCCTCAAAAATCTCCATGGGGAAGAAGAAAGCAGTTGGAGAAATAAATATGAATTAATTAAAATTTCACATAATTGGGAATAATCTTGTGGATAAGACAAGGTTCCCAAAAACTAGGATTTTGACACATGCGAGTGATGTGACAAGTCAAAGGTTCTAGAAGACTTTGGCACATGTGAGTGATGTGACAAATCAAAGGTTATAGATCTTGCATGGGAATAAGGAGAGTCTTGGAAGGATAAATATGAATTAAAAATTCACATGGGGAAGAGAGGAGTCTTGGATGAATAAATGTAAATTAAAAATTTACATGGGGAAGAGGGTCAATGCCAAATGTGGAAAATGTGAAGGTTGACAAAAAATATATGCTAAATGTAGCAAGGGGATTAGATTAAGGTTGTGAAAATACATGATTAATAAAATTAATGAGAGATTAGAAACAAGTGGGAGATTATGGAGGATATGACATTAATCATGATTAAGGTGTGCACATCCTAATCCTGGATTAATTACATTAATCTAGATTAGAAGAGGGTTATGGAGGATATGACAAGGAGAGAGAAAAATGAAGAATTTAAAATTGATTTTATTCAAAAAGGTCAAATGACTAAATTAAATAAATTGACATGTTTATTTAATTTAGAGAGGAAAAGGTGTAAGGTAAAGTATTTAATTGTTAAATTAAATACTTTAGGGACTTTAGATAGAGAGGTGAAATATTAATTAAATAAATTATTTAATTAATATTGACAAAATAGATGAATAAAGTAGATGAGTTTGACCATGTGGGAGTGGTCAAATTTAGATGTCTACATTTTTCCCCTCTTCGAAATATTGTTAGAATAACAATGTTTTGAACAAAAGAAAATGTAGATGATTCTATAGATGAAGCGATTAGAAAATGATGCCCCAGAATGGGAGGAGATGCATGAGCTTCCCAAATGGAGGGAAATGAAGGGGGATGTCCCAATCTTGCGAGTGAATGATCATGATGGATGAATGGAGAAAATGGTAGGGTATGCCCCCTCAAGAGGGCGGTAGGGGAAGAAAAAGGGGCTCCAGGTGATTTCTCAATAGGAAGAGACCGAAGGCATAGTTGGATAGAGCTCGAAAAACTTGGAAGGTTTGGCTTTTGAACGAAGTCAATGGGCAAATGGTTTGCAAATGACGGCCCCAAAAAGTTAGAGGATTAGTTGAATTAAAAGAATTTTAAATAAAAGGGAAAAAATACCCTTCACTTAAAAAAGGTTTAAAAGAGAGGGAAAAGTTAAATAATGTAATTTGAGAAATTACTACTCGTGATTTGCATAATGGTAGTTGATTGAGAGAGAGAGAAGAGGAAAGGAAGGAGACGAGGAGACATGATGTCAGAGTACTATGGCTCAGACATTATCCACCGGGGGACGAGGTACGATGGTTTTTCCATGAGCATGTAGTTCCAAGCCAGGTTAGAGTCAAAACCCCTTTTGTGATTTTAAGCATTTTGTATGCATTTTTTAATGTTTAGGCTTATTTGAAAATCTAGGTTTTGTTTTTGGGTTAGTTTAGAAAAATGTGTTGGGGGCAAAATTTTGATTTCGCCAAGTGGGTAGGAAAAACCACATGTTAGAGGCATGCAAAAAGGGGGGTGGATTTTCCCAACAAGAGGGTAAATGCACCCCGAAAAACAAAAAGAAATGCCCAAGGAGGGTAGGGGGAGAATAGGGGGAGGTGGGATTGCCTCAGGTCAGGAAAAACCCAAAAAAAAGAGGAAAAGGGGGACATTGGGGCAACCTCGCCCAAGGAGGGGTGACCTAGCCCGGGTGAGTTCACCCATCCCGGGGCGGGTCCGCCCCAGGTCAGGGCAGGTTCTCCCAGCCTAGGGCGGGTCTGCCCCAGGCCCAGGCGGGCTCGTCCCAAGCTCGGGGCGGGCTCGCCCCGAACTAGGGTAGGTCCACCTCGGGCTGGGGGATGGTATGCCTGCTGAGCCGGGGTAGACTGGCCCTGATCTGAGGCGGGTTTTCCTGCTGATCCAGGGCGGGTCCGCCCGTCGAGCCATGGTAGGTCTGCACCGAGCCGGGTAGGTTCACCCGTCAGTTAGGGCAGATTCACCCAAAGTAAGGGGGGATCACGCAAGGGGGGAAAGAGAGAAAAGATTGGAAAAAAAAGGGCAAAAGATAGGCCAAGAGAAGGGGAGGAAAAATTGATATCTCGAGGTGGGGAGAGGGAAAAGAGAAAGAAATGAAAAAAGATAAGCAGACTGACATGTGGGACCATATGGATGTAGAGTTTTGATTTACTGTAGACACACGAGAGGCACTCAAAGGTGTTGGCGGCGACGATGACGACCATGACCAGAGTGGATCACCTTGCTTTGGAGCAGGCAGGATTGCTTCACCTATTAGGCTACCCAATGATTAGAGTGCATCGGGCTATGCTGACAGTGTTGATATAGTGATGGAGTTCAGAGACATCGACGTTCCATATTCTGGCAGGGGAGATGACAGTGCCACTAGAGGATGTATGACTCATTCTGAGGCTACCCATAGTAGGCCGCCTAGTGAGTGAGACAACCTCATCAGGGGCAGAGCTGGATGAGACCATGCATGAGCTATTGGGATGAGATGAATTGCCTATATAGAGGCAGTAGTTGGATGTAGATCGATGCCTATGATGGGGGTTCGATCGCTACCATTGTACCTATGCGGGCTAATCAGTGGATTACTGCTGCCAGATCGGAGTAGGTGCTTCAACAGCCTACATTATATGGAGGTTATTCGACACATTGTCGAGGTGAGAGAGGGGCAATTTTCATGGGGTACATTCATATTGGCACATCTTTACAAATACATGCACATCATTTGTTACCGACAGGTGCTTAGTGTGACACGTGGCGTTGTTGCAGGTATGGGCCTGGGAACACATCAGTGTCACTAGGCCAGGAGTGCTGAGGGCAGGACAGGCGGATGAGACAACACTCGTAGCTTTGTGGTATGATCAGGAGGAGGGCTAGGTTTTGCACCATGGGGGCCAGGGGGATGTAGACAAATGAAGGAGGACCTTGGATGACCTATAGGAGGATCACATAGTGTGGTGGACGTACATGTTTCAGTGATTTATGAGATGGAGGGAGGATGAGGGGAGACAACAAGACTACTTCATGACCAGATGCTTCTTAGTTGGGAGGGAGCCCCGTATAGTGGAGGCGCATAAGCCAGACAGAGTGGCTAGACAGTTTGGGATTATATAGGATATTCTGCAGGGTCTAGACCTATTTCGATGGATCAACCGAGAGTGGCCATGGGGAGACCTGATTTCACCAAGGTTTGCTAGAGGGCACTAGGAGACATTACATCTGGTGCCCTACTTGGGGAGGGTCGTTGGGGAGATAGATGCAGGGGTGATAGGGCGATACACCCGGTGGCAGAGAAATCACCTACCTTGACGAATTACTCTAGACGAGCCAATTATGGAGGCCCTAGGATTTGGATCAAAGGATGAGCGACGATTGGCCAGTCAGAGGAGAGGGAGGAGGGGACAATAGAGGAGTTGAAAAGAGGTAGCTGGGGTAGTAGGGAAGGAGGAGGATGTAGGAGTGGCAGGATAGGAGGATGGAGGACAGAGTGAGGTCGGGGTTGTGGGACAGCCGAAGAGGGCAGGCAGGAGGAGGAGATTATGGAGAAGAGCCCAGGTGGTTCTCGAGCAGGAGAGAGAGAGGCATGACATGGAGATGAGGGATGAGCCTGAGGTGGAGGTGATAGTTGGGGGATAGTAGATGAGGGCAGGGAGGAGAGGACAGGAAAGGAGGGTTCAGGCAAAGATTGGAGCCGAGTAGGAGCTCGATGAGCCAGAGATGGAGAGAGATGAGCTTGAGGGGGAGGTGAGGTTTGTAGGTCGATAGATGAGGGTGGGGAGGAGGGAACAACCGAGGAGAGTTTGGGTGGCGAGTGGGGCTAAGAAGGAGTGTGAGCCATAGGAGGATGCTATGGATGTGGAAGTTCTCGTGGTGGAGCCATTGGCGATGGTACCAGGTGTACCAACTGAGGACCCTATCGTATTGTTGAGGGTAGCCTAGGTGAGGCTACAAATGATAGAGCAGAGGCTGAGGGTTGTAGAGGCTGAGTTGCGAAGAGTTTAGGTAGAGGGACAAATGGATTATGGTTTCATTGTTCATCACTTGACCTCACAGGTACAGGACATGGAAAGGGAGAGAGATGATCTATGAGTAGAGGTGCAGGGAGTACATGGTGAGCTAGCCAGGGTTGCCTGGGATCGAGACAAACTACAGGAAATGATGACTATAACACAGGCTAGGGGACAGGAGGAGACTAGAGGGGCAACAAATCAAGTCCGAGTAGAGGGTCGGTAGCAGGCCGAGAGGGAGATGGAGGAGTTGAGGGTACAGGTGATAGGGCTACTAAAGGAGAGGACTAAGCTCTAGGATAGGGTGTCTATGACAGATACAACACTTGGGGATATGAGGGCGAGGGCGGAGGCATTAGAGGCCTAGTTAGAGATTGTGCAAAGAGAGAGGAACACAGTGCATGCAGAGGTGTAGGCCCTTTGGGGTGAGATAGACAGAGCACAGACACATGTATAGGTGATGCAGGAGGAGAGAGATGTTGCACAAAGATAGATGCAAACCCTATAGGGGGAGAGGGATGTAGCAATGGCTTGGGCAGAGATTGCGGAGATAGATGTGGCACAAGATCGGGCAAAGGTAGCACAGGGTGAGGGGGTGAGACAGAGCTAGAGATGTAGAGATTGCAGGCACAGATACAGGAGGAGAGGTATAGAGCCACATAGCAGGTGTCACGGCTGGGAGCAGAGAGAGATCAACTGAGGTTGGAACATGATGCATGGACATAGGAGAGGGGAGTCATTAGCAAAGTTTGAGATAGATATAGACATGAGTGCAATTCCGCTAGATATTAGGCAATGGAGAGTTCTGAGTATATGAGGGAGGCGACCTACTGGATGATTGCTTATCAACATCTAGTTCTAGATCTGACACAACGCTGTTTCATTTTTTCTGACAGGCTCCTCAGATGCCCGCACCATCCCAGTCACTAGGGACATGGACCCAAGGATATAGTGAGTCATAGGGGAACCTCCCTCGTAGAGGATTGGTGCCCGACTCTCTATAGAGGTCAGACGTGGGCAGCTCTTTTGGTAGATGACAGGATACCAGATTTTGATAGGTGCAGGGTGGATAGTACAGAGTATTTAATTTAGACCCTAGTACTGGTACTTTTGTGATAATAATGTATATGATGGATATGTATTTTGATGATATTGATGGACATTATTATGGACTATGTGATGTATATTTGATTTTGATATTTATATGATATGCGACAAACCTTATTGACACCATGTTATGTATATGATGGATGATTCTATTGATGCATATGTGTATGTGTATAAATTTATGATGGGTGATCATGATGATGTAATACATGTACATATTTATGATGTTATATGTTGATGCGTATATGGATGCAACTAACGCATGCAATGTAGGATGTGATGTATGTTGTATGATTTTTTCTAGGATGGATATTGTCCTAACAATTTGTGATGCAGGTGGTGATACAACTAATATGGAAATGTATGGATATAAAAATGAATCTAAGATGGTTAGAATAACCAAACATGATGAATCTAAACATCTTAATATGAAATGATAATGCAATGAACGTATAATGCAACATGTAGCAAACTTAAGTGTCAATAAGGACTTGCATGGGAATGTGGGTAAATGGTGTGAAATTGCACCTGTCAAAAACCATTGATATCCTGAGAAGAACGGGAGAGATAAGGTAAATATTTGTACAACCAAAATCATAGGTTAATGGATAGGGATGAATGCAACAAAATTGATTATGAAATGCAATCCTAATTTAATTTTCCATCTTCAAAGCACTAATTTTTGCTATAGCATAAGACACAAGGTGTCAGGGTATATAAAACCAACGCAAGTTAGCATCTAATGCATAAAACAAACACAACAAACAAGGTTATCCCAACACCCTAAAGTGACAAAGACTTTGGTCAAACCAGGCATTGGAATAACCACAAGCACAAAGGGATGTACCAACATAACACAAGATCTTAGAGATCCTAGTGGGTACTACATGGGACAACCCAACAGATAGCAACAATAAATGATCGAGATATGCCCCTATGTTAACCCATCAAAACACACCATAATATGATAGATTATGGCGACCTTGACTAGTTGTAATAGGGAGCTCAAACAATAAACACAATCCAAAAGCATTAAAAGATCACAATCAAGTTCAAACATCCTTTGCCATAGGATTGAGAGGATGGATGGGGTTGATGAGCCCTGTTAGGAAGGATGCATCCTATTGAGACCGATGATGGATACTAAACTAAGATGATCCATGTGACGCAAGATTTTTGACACTAATAAGATCTTTTGATACTAGAGGATCCCGTTTGTGAAGAACCGGCTAGATAAGGGCATACTTGACAACATGACACAAGAGACATGACAAAAGGCTGACACATGACCGACACACTCTAATGACCTAGGGGCTCGGGAGCTGATCAAAGATTAGCCTTGCCTACGTGAAAGTGTAGAGCTCTTGTAGTTCAAGAAAATACCATGGATAAAAGCAGAAAGAGGACCAATGGAGACCAATGATCTAAGACACGACTGACAAATGCCCTGGGGGAGGATCAAATGATCAACCTTGCCTACGTGAAAGCAAAGGGGCAACCGAGTTCGGAAAAGAACAAACAATGATTGACCATGGATAAGAGTGAAAAGGGACCAATGGAGACAGATGATTGAGGACCGAAGCGGGATGGTAAAAAATGTCCCGGGGTGGATCAAATGATCAGCCTTGCCTACGTGAAAGCGTAGGGGCAACGTACTTCAACTAAGACCAAAGGGACCGATGGGAACTAGATGAAACCGACATGATGAAGGACCCTAGATAATGAGGGTAAATTGACATAAGCTCATAATAGGATAAAATCTTAGGATGACTGATAGTGGATAGTCTTCCAATGCTCAATCAAAACATACCAAGTGGCCAAAGACGGGTTGTAGATGAGGTGATAAGGATAGGGTGGATGGAGACATGCAATAACTAGGACACAAGGTAGATAATGATTAAGCTCTCTATGGATGATGCCTGTTACCAAGTTTTCACCACCCGTACTTATCCAAGGCACCACCAGGGGTGGTTTTCACCATAGGGCGAATTTATTTCTCTTTACTGTTTTTGGATTTTTTTTTATTTTTGATTTTTTTTGTATTTTTCTGATTGTGGCAGGATAGGAGGACCCAACTGATTTAGGTATAAAACCTCTTCAAGTGCATGATGTTGATAGGCTCTTCAAGAGGCTCCCCTTCAGGTGTGGCAAGGCGGTAGGCCCCTGATCCATATTTGGTTGTAATAACATAAGGACCCAACCAATTAGGTTCAAACTTCCCCTTCTTGTCTCGATCCTGTTGGGTTTGCTGATTCTCTTTAAGGATTAGATCTCCAATATTAAATTGTCGGGGACATACTTTCTTGTTGTAAATTCTCTTGAGACGATTGTGATATGTCTGAAGATGATTGTATGCTTTGATCCTCTTTTCATCTAGGAGCTCCAATTGAGCGAGGCGAGCAACCCGTGAGTCTTCTTTAGTAATGAGGTTCTTCAAAGATATTCTCAGGGATGGGATCTCAACTTCAATCGGAAAGATGGCTTCAACACCATAAACTAAGGAATACAGAGTGGTGCCAGTGGGAATGCAAATGGATGTACGGTAAGCCCAAAGGGTGGGGTGGATGTGGAGGTACCAGTCTTGGCCAGTACTATTGACAACCTTCTTTAATATTTTAACCAAAGTTTTGTTAGTGGCTTCATCCTGTCCATTACCTTGGGGGTAATAGGGCATGGACCACTGTGGTTGGATATGGAAGGTGTTACATAGCTCTTTTACAACCTAGTTTTTGAATGGTTTACCATTGTCGAAAATGATGGTGGAGGGGATGTTGTATCTACAAATAATATGGTAGAGGATGAATTTGGATATCTGAGTACTTGTTATCTGGGAGAGTGGTATGTCTTCCACCCACTTAGTGAAGTACTCAGTGGTAGTGATAATGAAGGTGTGGCCATCGAAGGATGGAGGGTATATCTTGCTGACTAAATCGAAACCCCACTGAGAAAATGGCCATGGTGCTATGATGGGTTGCAGATCTTGAGCAGGAGCATGTATCAGGTCCGCATGTTGCTAGCAAGGTAAGGATTTCTTCACGAAGTCACAAGAGTTGTGCTCTAATGTAGGCCAATAATAACTAGCCCTGAGAATCTTCTTAGCTAAGGCCATGCCGTTGAAGTGGGCCTCGCAAACACCGCTATGTACTTTTGTTAATGCAGTGTAAGCTTCGGCTTCGTCCAGACACCGAAGAAGAGTTCCATCATATCCGTGATGGTAAAGAGTATCGCCTACAATGGTGTATTGAGTTGTACGTTGGATGAATGATTTGCGTTGATTATGAGTAAGGTCAGTGGGTAGGATGTTGTCGTGAAGATAAGCATAGATCTCATGATACCATGGGGATACATGACCTATGATTTCACACACCATCTCACTCTTAGGGACGTCGTATGTAGGGATTAAAATTTGTTCAACCAAGAATTCACACTTTGTCCAATCCTTGGGCATGTCAAGTAAGGAACCAATTGTGGCCATCACATCAACAACTTTGTTCTATATTTTGGGGATCTGGTCAAATTGAATAGAGGTGAAAAACTTCTTAAAATCATCGACCATGCGTTTATATGGTAACTTCTCATCCTTTGTTAAAAAATCATCATTGACTTGCTTGATGATTAATTGTGAATTGTCGAAGACCCTTAAGTGAGTGATATTCCATTTGATTGCGATTCTAAGGCCAGTGAGAAGAGATTCATACTCTGTTATATTGTTTGTGCATGGAAAGGCTAGTCTGAATGACTTTGGGATATAATCACCTTGGGGGGTGACAAACAAGATGCCTACCCCCAATCCGTTATGTGTGTATGACCCATCAAAGTATAGTGTCCATGTGGTTTTTTCTATTGTAAAGACTTGCTCATCAGGAAATTCTGTTACCAAAGGATGTGCATCAACCAGGGGAGCATCAACTAACTGATCTGCTATTATTTGTCCCTTAGTAGCTTTGCAGTCCACATATTCTATGTCAAATTCTCTTAGAAACATGACCCATTTAGCCATTCAGCCAGTCAAAGTTGTTCTAGATAGCAAATACTTAAGCGGGTCAACTTTTTATATTAACTTGACTGGATGGCTGAGCATATAATGTCTAAGATTTTGTGAGTAGAAAACTACAGCAAGGTAGGCCTTCTCTATTGAAGAATAGTTGAGCTCATAGCCAACTAAGGTTTGACTGATATAGTAGATTGCTCGTTCTTTGGATGACTCATCATGTTGTGCTAGCAGTGCCCCTAGTGCTACTGAGGTAGCTGAGATGTACAATAAGAGAGGCTTCCCTAGAATTGGGGGCATAAGGATGGGAAGATGAGCCAAATAATCCTTAATCTTGTCAAAACCTTGCTGACACATAGGATCCCACTTGAAGGAACTATTCTTTTTTAGGATGTGGGTGAATGGTTGACACTTGTCAGCTAACTATGCTATGAACCTTCTGATGGACTGTAGCTTACCATGGAGACTTCTTAACTGTTTCAGGTTGTGATGTGGAGGCATATCCATAATTGCTTTGACCTTGGTCGGATCCAATTCTATACCTCTCCTGGAGATAATGAAGCCCAACAACTTTCCTGACGTAACCCTGAACACACACTTTTTCAGATTGAGGTGCAACTTGTAGTGCTCTAAATGCTCAAAGATTTTCCTTAGGACTGTAGGGCGTTTTGCTCTGGTTCTTTATTTTCCTAATAGATCATCAACATAGTCTTCCATGATGATGTGGATAAGATCATGAAAGATGATGGTCATTGCACGTTGGAAGGTTTCCCCTGCGTTCTTAAGACCGAAGGGCATAACATTATAACAGAATGTACCCCAAGGTGTGGTAAAGGATATCTTATGTTGATCTTCAGGTGCAATCTTGATCTGATTGTATCTAGAAAACTCATCCATGAGAGATAGCATCTCGTGGGCAGCAGTTAAATCAACTAGCATATCTATGTTCCGAAAAGGGAAGTCATCTTTAGGAAAAGCCTTATTGAGGTCACGGAAGTTGGTACATATTCTGACATCCCCATTGGGTTTGGATACTGCCACAATGTTGGAGATCCATTCACAGTAATCAATGGGTCTTATAAATTTGGCTTCCAACAACTTCTCCAATTCTTTCTTGACCAATAGAGCAATTTGTGGGTGCATTTTGCGAAGCTTCTGCTTAACCTGTTTTGTATCAGGACACACATCTAGATGGTGTACTACCAGGGCAGGGTCTAACCCAGGCATGTCTGAATATGCCCATGCAAAATTGAACTTGCTTTCCTTAAGAAGCTTGGAGATGATAGATACTCTTCTTTTGATAATGCCTTGGCTACATAGGTCATTTTGGGATTCTCTTTAGTGCCTAAATTGATTTCTTGTGTTTCCTCTATTAGGATGGATGATCACTCAGACCATTGTGTTCGCACAAGGGGAAGAAGAACGTCCCCATCTTCCGGTGCCTCAGTGAGGTTTTCATTGTCAGATATGCCCTTTGTTTTGAATTTTTCTGAGTCAAGAAGTGCCTCAAGGAGGTTTTCACTAGGTGACCCTTTTGGATTTTTCTTTTTCTTATTTTTGTGACTAGGGCATTCATCTTCCCCCAATCCCATGAGGTGTACATAGGTATCGATTCAGGTAAGTGAGTTAGTAGGTGTGCTTTCACGTAGGTCCCAATCTATGAGTTCAAGATGGTGAAGGGAAAGGTTGATGGTGCAAATGGATAGACATTCGAACATGGAGGAGAGGTCTATGTGATCTACCTCATCGTACGCGTGTATGATACACTCTTCTTCTGGTATATCTTCCAAAAGACCATCTCTTGCACTGATGTTGTTAAAAGTACTAGTCAATGTTGCAGGACCCTTTTTCTTTTTTTCATAGCCTAAGCCTGAATTCTTTGGACATATGAAAGTGGCAATCGGCTACTTTCTTCCTAGCTCTTCTGGACCAAGACCTCCCCCTTGATAATTGTGTTTCTCAGCGTACTTAGAGGGCCAAGGATATATCTCTTGAAAATATTCCTTTAAAGGGGGAGTAGGTTCAGGTTCTTCACAATATATCCATTGACTTATATCATCTTCAAGCGTATATTGTGGTAACATGGGAGATACATAAGTGTTGGTTCCCACATTTTTGGAGCTCAAAGTGACTGTCTTTTGTTCTTCCTTCGATGCAAACTTGGAGAGTTGACCATATGTGTGTGGTGAGGGTGGCATAGTTGCCACGTTCAATGCAGTATGCATCTCATACTCACCACATCCCTTGTCAATGATCTGAACCTTGGTGATAGTGGAATCAGAGGTAGAAGATGGAGCGAATGAGGTGGTGGGTGATGGATTAGATGATGGATTGGATGAGGATGCTAGCGGTGGTCCCATTTCTACTCCTGGACAATAATGGGAATGAGGGAAAGAAGCTTCAAGTGAATGACAGTATTCAAATGGTTGGGATCAACTTGTATCATAACTTCCATTCCATTAAACAGGAACTTCAAGCATTGATGATAGGTAGATGAGATAGCTTGCATGGCGTGGATCCATGGTCGGCTGAGAAGAAGATTGTAGGGGAGGTCCAGATCAAGGACATGATGAGTGGTGTATTGTAAAACTGGGCCAACTTGAATTGGAAGCTCAATAACCCCTTTAAATCTCTTTCTGCATTATCATAAGCCTTGATAGTGATGATTTGTTTGCTTAAATCAATGTGGGTATATCCTACCTGCTTTATGAATTTTAATGTATAGATATTGAGAGCAGATCCATTATCTATCAAGACCCTCTTTACTTTATGTTAGGTGATGAGAACTTCTATATGGAGGGGTCGATTGTGATTGGAATTGATGGTAGGCATGTCGTTTTGACTGAAACCTAGTTGGTAGGTTGATGAAAGGTGTCCCACCAAAGCTTGGAACTATGTAGGGTCGATGTCATTAGGGACACGAGTATCCTATAAAGATTTTGTCAAGATTTCCTGATATATAGGAGAAGACTTTAGAAAATCTAGGATAGATATTTGCATTGCGGTCTTTCCTAGATGGTCAAGGATGTTATATTGAGAGCTCATAGGAGGTGATGGGGCTGACGATGAGGCTCCAGGGATGGTAATGCGAGTGTGGTGAGTGGTAACAACACATTGAGGCTCCTTTCTTGTAACATGTATCATAGATACACGCGGTTCCCCTTGCCCAATATGTGTGACGAGAGTCTCATAGTTAAGCGGGACATTCTTGTAGGTGATATTATTAGTGTTGTTATCCTAGTTGTTATTGTTACTAGATCTAGGATTTGCATTGGACGTGCTAGGCCCTTGGTTATGCTTTGGAAAAGCATTTTGATATATTTGTAACTAAGCATTGGATGACGAGGCCTCGTTGACATCCACATGGATATCTCCTCAATCTATAAGATCTTGGATGTATGTTTTCATAATCTGGCACTTATTTAAGGTATGCCCTTTAATCTTGTGAAACTCACAATACTCATTCTCTTTAAACCAGGCTGGTTTAGGCTTGGATTCATCGGGTGGCTTGGTCACAGGATATGTAATTGGGTAATAGAACTGCAACAAACTGTGGAAGACGATGCTCAAGGGTTCTCCTAATTGAGTGTATTGATGTTTACCATTCCCTTGATTGGATTGTTGAGGGGGTCGAGGTGCCCCCTGTGACATGGATATGGCATTGGGCATGGATGGTTGTTGCCTCTGGGAGGTATTGGCTACTTGAACATGTTTAGTATCAGCGATGCCATCATTGACTACATTCTTGTTCTTATTCTAGTAATGAGATTTGTCACTGAATGACTTATTCCTATCTGAGTTGTATAGTTTAATTTGCCCTTTAGCGACAAGCGCTCTCTCAATGATGGGGCCCTTTTCAATAACTTCTATGAAGGTAGTGACACAATGAAGATTAAGAACATGTGCCAGTTCGGTATGGGCATTAGCCACAAAAAGGGTGACCATTTCTTTCTCGCTGGGAGGGGATTTCATACGACTAGCTACAACACGCAACCTTTGTAGGTATTTAGCAAAATTTTCTCCATCACGTTGTTTCTCCTTCAAGAGGTCTAGAGTGTCAATGTCTTTCTCCAAATTAATGGAGAATTGTTTGAAAAACTATTTGGAAAGATCAACGAATGAAGAAATTGTCCCCTTCTTGAGACCCATGAACCAATCTAAGGCCGGTCCTCCTAAGCTTCTAGGGAACAGACGCAAGAGATAATTGTCATTATGTTGGACATCTTGACATTGTGCATAGAACTCCTGCAGATGGGCCTTTGGATCTTTAGTTCCTATATACTTGTCAAAATTTGGCATCTCGAAATGTTTTGGGAAGGCGATAAGAAAAATTGAAGAATCAAACGGATATGGGAAAATTTCCTCAAACTTGAAGGATTTCTTGGATGTACCTGCTTGTAGGTCTTTCAATGTAGCTTTGAGTTCCTCTAGATCTTTATTAACGGGTGGGGTTGGATTGGATGGATTAAGCGGATATTGCTAATGTGATGCATATGGATCATATGTAGGTTGATACTGATTAGCGTAAGTAGGTTGGGGATCAACATAAGGTTGATAGGATGATGATGGATTTTGGTAATAAGAGGCAGAGGGTGCCTGTTGTTGAGATGGCTGCTGCTGGTAGTATGAAGTGGATGGGGTATTTTGTGGAGCTTGGTAGTACGTGGAGGCCTCTTGTTGATAAGATGACTGTTGCTGATAATAAGATGTAGGTTGAGCACCCTGTTGATGAGGTGGTGGTTGTTGCACGTAGGACGTAGATGAGACACCTTGTTTAGATATAGGCTGCTATTGAGCATAATAAGGATTGGTTTGGTAATTATATGTGACATTGGGTTGTGGTGTGACATGTGGAGGCTGTTGTGGATTAGACTGTTGCTGGTATGGATTGGTGTGTGATTGTAGGGGGTTTGTGTAAGGATGTGGTTGTGTCCACGGTGGATTGTGAGCAGTTACATGGATGTTCAGATTAGCATAAGCAGTGTATGTGCTGGATGGATGGTAGAGATATTGCGCGAGAGGATTATGCTATGTTTGTGTGGGAATGCGTTTGATTGTTGATAAGGAGGGTGAGATGAGATGTGTTGTTGTTGTGGAATTACTACAGAGGCACCATGAGGTGGTTGTTGAGGGTGTGATGTAGTTTGCGTTGCTTGATGAGGAGGTTGTATATGAGTGACAATATGTTGCTGTGGGTTTGGAACATTTTGTTACGGCATGTTCTGTTGCAAAATTGAAAATTTTTGTTATGGGGGTTGCTATTGTATGGGGACAGAAATGGCAGCGGTATGTTGTGGTGTTGTTTGCGAGGGGATAGTTGCATGTTGTGGTGGTGCTTGCAAAGCAATGGATTGAGGAGGATTATTACCTTGAGGGGGCAATAGGAGATTTCCTATGGGAATAGGTCCTGGTGGTGGCATCAATGCGAGAAAGGGATTTCCCCCAATGTTGATGGGTGGTTGACTATGATACTGAGGTGGGAGTGGTGGAGCAAACAAGATTCTTTGTGGCATGCCATAGGTATAGGGATCATAAGGATTAGATGGTGTTGTAGGGGCAACAGATGGAATGGAATGATAATTGGCAACTTGATGTATCACATCATTTCCAAACTCAGGTTGATACCAGTTATGTACGGGTGTACCCTCGGGAACATAGGAATTTTTGGGAACATTCTGCAGGTCTTGATGCACTGGAGGGAGTTGGGTGTTGGTGTACTGTGACATGTCAAATCCAGATGGTGGTTTTACTCCGTTCATGAGTAGAGTGGCAAGAATATTATCCCCACGTTCATCAAGGAGGAGATCTTTCATCTGAACGTTAGTGGGATTGATTAGGTATTCATCAACAGTGACTTCAGGCTAATTGATCATGTTCTCATCACCGGGTGGTGAAGTATTTTGACCGTTGGTGTTAGATTGTGATGAAGCACCGTTATGAGGGTCTTGAGGGATGTTCACACCATTGTTAGGATCCTGAGAGGCATTTGCACCATTTTTGGGATCTTGGAAGATGTTTTCCCCGTTGTTAGGGTCTTTAGGAATGTTCAACTAGGAACTTTGACCTTGTTGTTGTGCCATTTGTTTCTTGATTTGTGATCTAGTCTGTACAGGCATGAAAATGCAAAATGACTAGGTGGATTTTAATGCAATGATGGTTGGAAGATTGATTGGATTGGATAAAGGATTGATTGATAAGATGATGAGATCAGATGATTGTCTAAGGATTGATTGGATGATTGGATTGGATTGAGATTGGATTATTGGATAAGGATTAATTGATAAAATGATTGCTAGAATTAGATAATAGATTAGGATCATTTGATGAAACGACTGACAAGATTAGATGATGGATGATATAAGGGATTCTAAACCTAGTTTCGAAATCACCCTAGGTGACTTAAGGTGCTAGTTGATCAGATTGAAGGAAAGATAGAGGATCATGACACCGAATCCACCTCACGATAGAAGTGGATTGATTGGGCCGAGGATGATGACTTACAACATCGAATCCACCTCACGATAGAAGTGGATTGATTGGGCCAAACACAAAGACTGATGTGTAGGATAACGATTGGATTCAGACACCTAGGTCAATTAGGATAATAACCTTTAAAACAAGGTTTAGAGTATTTGGATTGAGAGAATGATGATGAATGATGCAACTTAGAGATACCCTAAGAGTGCCTATATGATGACTAGATGACCTTTGGAAAGTGTAAATGATGAATTACGAGTGAACAGAAGGGGATGAAAGTGTTTAGATCATAGCAAACGACAAGGTTTTAGGTCCCCAATGGATTGAATGATGAAACAAGTTCCCTAAATGATGAAATAGGTTCCCTAAAAAATGAAACAGGTTCCCCAAATGATGAAACAGGTTCCCCAAATGATGAAATGGGTTCCATGAATGATGAAACGGGCACTCAGAATAGGAAATGAATGCTTGGAATAGGAAAATGGGTGCTCGAAATAGGCAAACGAGTGCTAAGAACTAGCAAACGGGTGCCTAGAATGACCAAAAGGGAGGTGAAAATGGTTGTTTGGAGGGAAGGTACGCCCCTTTAGAGGGCAAGTATGCCCCTCTAGAGGGCAGGTTCGCTTGTTTGGAAAAAAGTGAAAATTTTGGCCAAAAATAGGTTGACAACAAGCTTATGCAGAGGGAAGGTATGCCCCTTTAGAGGGCAGGTACGCCCCTCTATAGGGAACTTGGACTTGACTTAGGAAAAAATAGCTATGGCAAGGACCAAAAAAAAAAAGCAATAAGGCTGACTTGACAAAATTCACTGGTTTTACACAAAAAAACAATTCAAATAGCACAATCCTACGATTAGTGTTAAAGGTATGGTTAACACAGTCCTTTATCTAGGATAAACAAGGTGTCTAGGGAGTCCTCAATAGACTCTCGGTACATGAGGCACAAACTATGAACGCCAACCCATCACAAGCATGAGTCGGGAACCCCAATGAGATACTGAAGGGCTCATACCAACTCTTCATGTCTATCTAGGTATCACCCTAGCTTCGATGCTCTGCCAAATACGATGTGACTGGATTGGGGTACAACTTTGGCTCTTCCCCCTTTATATACCCTGTCAGTATGCGTGGTTGGAATCGTTCCTTGGGGTGATGAAATCCCCAAGCAGGTCCCACTAAGAAGAGAATGATAACCATTTTCGGCTACTCCTCAGGCTCATACGAAGTGTAAGGGGAAATCTTGAACGGTATAACACCCCCTTAGGTAACACAAAAGACTTAGGTAAGCTACGATTTATCTTCACCCAGGATCGCCAAATGGCACAAGGGGATTGGATATGCCAATAGTTTACCTACAAACACAACAAACAATGTTTTGACTCCCCTACTTAGGCTATGTGCCTAGATTGTAAAGAAAATGACAAAGTAACCAACTAATTAGCAATCAGATCCTTCCGCCTTGCAAAAAATATGTTAGAAGTTTATATTTTGGTCTTTAATAAGCGTTTGGAGCTGCACAAACATTAGAAAAACTCACACAAACACCCACAAGACAGGTTAGGGTCAGTACTAATAAAAAAAATCAAAAATAGAATTTAAAAATGAATGTTACCCCCTGTTTTCACCTTGAAAAATTATTTGTCTAGGGCAGGTTCACCCCTCTGCAAAAGAAAGTCAGAAATAGAGACTTAAAACTAAAAACAGAATGTTGTTTTACCTATCTAGAGGGCAGGTTCGCTCCTTTGGGAGGGTAGGTACGCCCCTCTACAACAAAAATTCAGAAAACAGAGGCTAAAATTAAAAATAGAATGTTGTTTTACATGTGTGGAGGGCAGGTTCACCCCTCTGGGAGGGTAGGTACGCCCCTCTATAGAAAAAAGTTAGAAAATAGAGGCTAAAACTAAAAAAAATTGTTGTTTTACCTGTCTAGAGGGCAGGTTCGCCCCTCTGAGAGGGTGGGTACACCCCTCTACAACAAAAAGTCAAAAAATAGAGGCTAAAACTAAAAAAAAAATGTTGTTTTACCTATCTGGAGGGTAGGTTTTCCCCTTTGGGAGGGTAGGTACACCCCTTTGCAACAAAAAGTCAAAAAACAGAGGCTAAAACTAAAAATAGAATATTGTTTTACCTGTTTGGAGGGCAGGTTCACTCCCTGGGAGGGAAGGTACGCCCCTTTAGAGAGAAGGTTCGTCCCTCTATGTCCTTAACCTTCAAAAAGTCAAAATAATAGCAAACATGAAACTAAAAAGGACCTGTCTGTGGGTCCCACCGGGCGTGCCAAAAATGTGTGCAAGTTTTTTTCTATCTAAATATGCAAAACTAAATTAGAAATGCAAAATGAAGAAACACAAGACCACCTCAATGATTAGCCTAAGTTAAGCACAAAAGAAAGATAAAAATGAAAATGGTTATACCTTTGTGTTGATCTTCTTGGTTGGCCCTTGATATAGTTGGAAATATGTGCTCCTTAGATGGCAATATTGATGAGAAATGGATGCAAAATGAGATGAGATCTAGACTAAGTATTCCATGATAATGGAAATGGAGGTAAGTACGCAAAATGGCTTAAATACAAAGAACTGCTTGGTTATTGCTTGAATGTCACAAGAGCATAAGTTTGATACAAAATGCGCAAGGTCCCTTAATGAATGAAAATGGGGGGTATTTATAGAAAAAATTGAATTCTTTAGAGAATTCAATGGTCAAGATTGAGCCACTATGGCCAAGATAGAGGGTTGTGGTGAGTTGAGGACTTACAAGCCCTCGCATCTTGCCATGTGTAAGATGAAGTGTCCAAGGATATGGTGAGATGGAGGAAGGTACAAATAAGGTGGAAGAAGTACAAATGATGTGGAAGAAAGACAAGTACTTTGAAAGTACTTTGGGAGAGGAGAAAATTTCCTCAAAAAGGAACTTCTTGTTCCCACATGAGAGGAAAGCAACACATGAAGAATTTTAGTATTCCTCAAAAATATCCATCGGGAAGAAGAAAGTAGTTGGAGAAATAAATGTGAATTAAAAATTCACATGATTAGGAATAATCTTGTGGATAAGACAAGGCTCCCAAAAATTATGATTTTGACACATGTGAGTGATGTGAAAAGTCAAAGGTTCTTGATCTTGCATGGGAATAAGGATAGTCTTGGAATGATAAATGTGAATTAAAAATTCACATAGGGAAGAGAGGAGTCTTGGATGAATAAATGTGAATTAAAAATTCACATGTGGAAAATGTGAAGGTTGACCAAAAAGATATGTTAAATGCAGCAAAGTGATTAGATTAAGGTTGTGCAAATACATGATTAAGAAAATTAATGAAAGATTAGGATCAAGTGGGAGATTATGGAGGATGACATTAATCATGATTAAGGTGTGCACATCCTAATCCTACATTAATCTAGATTAGAAGAGGGTTATGGAGGATGTGACAAGGAGAGAGAAAAAAGAAGAATTTAAAATTGATTTTATTCAAAAAGGTCAAATGAATAAATTAAATAAATTGACATGTTTATTTAATTTAGAGAGGAAAAGATGTAAGGTAGGGACTTTAGGCAGAGAGGTGAAATATTAATTAAATAAATCATTTAATTAATATTGACAAAATAGATGAATATAGTAGATAAGTTTTACCATATGGAAGTGGTCAAATTTGGATGTCTACATTTTGCCTCTCTTCAAAATATTGTTAGAATAATAGTGTTTCGAAGAAAAGAAAATGCAGATGACTCTATAGAGGAGGTGACTAGAAAATGATGCCCCAACATGGGAGGAGATGCATGAGCTGCCCAAATGGAGGGAAATGAAGGCGGATGCCCCAATCTTGCGAGGGAATGATCATGACAGAGGAATGGGGAAAATGGTAGGGTATGCCCCCTCGAGAGGGCAGTAGGGCAAGAAAAAAGGGCCCTGAGAGACTTCTCAATAGGAAGAAACAGAAGGCACTGTTGGTTAGAGGTCAAAAAACCAAGCAGGTTTGGCTTTTGAACGGAGTCAAACTGGCACACGGTTTGCAAATGGCGGCCCCTGAAAGTTAGAGGATTAGTTGAATTAAAAGAATTTTAAATAAAAGGGAAAAAAGACCCTTCACTTAAAAAAGGTTAAAATGGGAGGGAAAAGTTATATAAGGTAAAGTGAGAAATTACCACTCCTCATTTGCATAGTGGCAATTGAGGGAGAGAGAGAGAAGAGGAGAGGAAGGAGACAAGGAGACAGGATGTCAGAGGACTATGACTCAGACATTGTCCACTAGGGGGACGAGGTACAACGGTTTTTCCACGAGTGCAGGGTTTCACTCCAAGTTAGACTTAAATCCCCCTTTGTGATTTTAAGCATTTTGTATATATTTTTTTAATGTTTAGGCTTATTTGAAATTTGGGTTTTGTTTTTGGGTTAGTTTAGAAAAATGGGTCGGGGGCGAAATTTTGATTTTGCTAAGTGAGTAGGAAAAACCACCTATTAGAGGCATGGGAAAAAGGGGGTTAGATTTGTCCAACAAGAGGGTAAATGCACCCTAGAAAAAAAAAAAATGTCTGAAAAGGGAAGGGGGAGAAAAGGGGCAGGTGGGCTTGCCCTGAATCAGGCAAAACCTAGAAAAAGGAGGAAAAGGGGGACATTGGGGTGACCCCACCCAGGAAATGGGTGACCCTGCCCAAGTGGGCGACCTCGCTTGGGCGAGGTCATCCATCTCAGGGCGGGTTCACCCATCCTAGGGTGAGTCCACCTCAGGTCGGGGCGGGTCTGCCCCAAGCCCGGGTGGGCTCGCCTCGAGCTGGGGTGGGTATGCCTCCAAGCTAGGGCAGGCTCGCCTCAATTCAGGGTGGGTCAGCCCCGGGTCAAGGCAGGGTCGCCCGTCAGTCAGGGTGGATTTTCCCAAAGCAAGGGGGGATCACCCGGGGGGAGGGGGGAAAAAGAGAGAAAAGACTGGAAAAAAAGGGCAAAAGACGAGCCAAGAGAAGGGGAGAGGAAAAATTGATATCTCAGGGTTGGGAGAGAGAAATGAGAAAGAAATGAAAAAATATAAGTGGACTGACATGTGGGGCTGTATGGATGCAGAGGTTTGACTCACCGTGGACACACGAGAGGCACTCAGAGGTGTTGGCGGCGATGACGATGACCATGACTGGAGCAGATCACCATGCTTTGGAGCAGGTAGGATTGCTTCACCTATTAGGCTACTCGACAATTAGAGCACATCGGGCTATGCTGATAGTGTTGATAGAGCGATGGAGCTTAGAGACATTGACGTTCCATCTTCCGACGGGGGAGATGACAGTGACACTGGAGGATGTATGGTGCATTCTAAGGTTGCCCATAGTAGGCCACCTAGTGAGTGAGATAACCTCATCAGGGGTAGAGTTGCATGAGATTGTGTGGGAGCTATTGGGACGAGATGACTTGCCTATATAGAGGTAACAGTTGGACGTAGATTGATGCCTAGTAGTGGGGGTTTGATCGCTACCATTGTACCTATTCAAGATTATTAGTGGATTAGTGCTGTCGGACCAGAGTAGGTGCTTCTACAACCTACATTATATGGAGGTGATTCGATACATTTTCGAGGTGAGGGGAAATTTTCATGGGGTACATGCGTACTGACACATTTTTACAAAGACATGCACATCATCTATTATGGATAGGTGCTTAGCATGACACATGTGACACTGTTGTAGGTATGGGCCTGCGAACACATCAGTTTCGCCAGGCCAAGAGTGGTGAAGGTAGGACTGGTGGATGAGACAAAACCCATAGCTTAGTGGTATGATCAGGAGGGTTGGGTTTTGCATCATGGGGGCTAGGGGGATGTAGACAGATGGAGGAGGACCTTGGACGACTTATAGGAGGATCACATAGTGTGGCAGCCGTACATGTTTCAATGATTTATGAGATGGAGGGAGGATGAGGGGAGACAATGAGACTACTTCATGACCATATGCTTCTTAGTTGGGAGGGAGTTCTCTATAATGGAGGTGCATAGGCCAGACAGAGTGGCCAGACAATTTGGGATTGTACAAGATATTCTGCAAGGTCCAAACCTATTTCGACGGATCAGCCGAGAGTGGGCATGGGGAGACTTGATTTTGCTGAGGTTTTCCAGAGGGCACTGGGAGACATTACATCTAGTGCCCTACCCGGGGAGGGTCGTATGGGAGATAAATGAAGGGGTGACAGGGCGATATGCTTAGTGGTAGAGAAATCACCTACCTCGACGGATTACTCTAGAGGAGATGATTGTGGAGGCCCTAGGATTTGGATCAGAGGATGAGTGACAATTGGCCAGTTAGAGGAGAGGGAGGAGGGGATAGTAGATGAGAGGATAGGAGGCAGCTGGGGTTGCAGGGCAGTAGGAGGATGCGGGTGTAGTAGGATAGCAGGATGGAGGACAGGGTGAGGTAGAGGCTGTGGGACAGTCGGAGAGGGAAGGTAGGAGGAGGAGATGATGGAGGAGAGCTCAGGTGGTGCTTGAGTAGGAGAGAGAGAAGCGTGGCATGGAGATGAGGGATGAGCTTGAGGTGGAGGCAGGAGCTGGGGGACAGTAGATGAGGGCAGGGAGGAGAGGACATCGGAGGATGGTTCAGGTAGAGATTGGAGCCGAGTAGGATCCCGATGAGCCAGAGATGGAGAGAGATGAACTTGAGGGGGAGGTGAGGTTTGTAGGATGACAGATGAGGGTGGGGAGGAGGGGACAACCGAGGAGAGTTTCGGTGGTGAGCGGGGCTGAGGAGGAGCATGAGCCACTTGAGGATGCTATGGATGTGGATGTTCTCGTGGTGGAGCCATTGGCAATGGTACCAGGTGTACCAGCTAAGGACCCTATTGTATTGTTGAGGGGGGCCTAGGCGAGGCTACAGATGATAGAGCAAAGGTTGAGTTGTGTAGAGTTCAGGAAGAGGGACATAGGGATTGTGGTTTCATTGTTGATCACCTGACCTCATAGGTACAAGATGTGGAGAGGGAGAGAGATGATCTACGAGCAGAGGTGCAAGGAGTACGTGGTGAGCTGGCCAAGGTTTCCTAGGATCAGGACAAACTACAGGTAGCAATGACTATAGCATAGGCTAGAGGAGAGCAGGAGCCCGGAGGGGCAGCAGATCAGGTCCCAATAGAGGGTCGGCAACAGGCTAAGAGGGAGATGGAGGAGTTGAGGGTACAGGTGACAAGGTTGTTGAGGGAGAGGATTGAACCTCAAAATAGAGTGTCTCTAACAGAGACAACACTTGGGGATACGAGGGCGAGGGCAGAGGTAGTAGAGGCCCAGTTAGAGATTGTGTAGAGAGAGAGGGACATGGTGCATGTAGAGGTGCAGGCCCTTTGGGGTGAGAGAGACAGAGCACAAACATAGGTACAGGTGATGTAGGAGGAGAGGGATGTTGCACAGAGATAGATGCAAACCCTATAGGGGGAGAGGGATGCAACAGTGGCTTAGATAGAGATCGTAGAGAGAGATGTGGCACAGGGTTGGGCACAGGCAACATAGGGTGAGGGGGGCGAGATAGGGCTAGAGTTGCAGAGATTGGAGGCACAAATATAGTTTATGCATGCATAGATACAAGCTATGCAGGCACAAATGCAAGAGGAGAGGGATAGGGCCATAGAGTAGGTGTCACAGATGGGAGCAGAGAGAGATCAGCTGAGGTTGGCACAAGATGCATGGACACAGGAGAGGGGAGTCATTAGCATAGATCGAGATATATATAGACATGAGCGTAATGCTGCCAGATATCAGGCTATGGAGAGTTATGAGTATATGAGGGAGGTGACCTACTAGATGATCGCTTATCAACTTGCGGTTTCAGATCCGACACAGTGTACATTTCATTTTGTCCGATAGGATCCTCAGATGCCCGCTCCATCCCAATCACTAGGGACATGGACCCAAGGATATAGTGAGCCACAGGGGACCGTTCCTCATAGAGGGCCAGTGCCCGACTCTCCATAGAGGTCGAACGCAGACAACTCTTTTGGTAGATGACAGGATACCAGATTTTGATAGGTGCAAGGTGGACAGTATAGAGTATTTGATTTAGAGCCTAGTACTAGTACTTTTGTGATTATAATGTATATGATGGATATGTATTTTGATGATATTGATGGAAATTATTGTGGACTATGTGATGGATATTTGATTTTGATATTTATATGATATGTGACAACCCTTATTGACACCATGTTATGTATATGATGAATGATTCTATTGATGCATATGTGTATGTGTATAATTTTATGATAGGTGATCATGATGATGTATTACATGTACGTGTTTATGATGTTATATGTTGATGCGTATATGGATGAAACTAACGTGTGTAATGCAGGATGTGATGTATGTTGTATGATTTTGAAGTTTGTTCTTTTTGTTTAAATTGACAGAATTTTCAATGAAAATATATATATATATTTTTTTTAAAGATCGAAGGCTAGGTAGTCAATGGCCCGCTGACTGGACCTGTTAGCTAGAGCCAGCAGCTTGCTGGTGTTGTGTTGTTGTAGGCACATAAACTGCAGTCTATGCGACTATAGTCGCACCGGTTGCAAAGAGTATCAGGGGGGACCCCCCAATTTCTATATATATATTATTTTTATTTTTATTTTAAAAATTCTAACCTGAATTTTTTTGATTTTGCAAGTTTTTCAATATTTTAAAAAAAATTCCCACCACATATATATATATATATATTTTATGTGGATTTTATATAATGAAAGGATTTTTATTTTCCTAATATTTTTCTGTACATGCCAAATTACGAAAAATTGGGCCTTTCACTAAAAAAAAAATTAGATTTTTTAATTTTGATTTTTCTCCACTCCCCAAATCTACAAACAACCCATCATAACAACAAACCTGAAACCCTTAGATCTGCAATAAACTACCTACAAAAACCTCATATCTTGCCATTTTGTTTTATTCTCTCATGCAACCTAGGGTTATCCAATCCACAACCAATGCTTTGATACCACTTGAAAGGGAAATAATGCAGCCATACAATAACATTTCCCACATAGCCCAAATATGAAAACATGCAAGTAAATACTTAATATCAACATGCATGAGAATAGACAACATACCCATGGAATATGACACAAGATATACCTTGGAAAAACCCTCAAGAGGGAAAAACCTAGCCTCTAAAAGCATCCACACTCCATGTATTATTCAGCAATGAAAATCCATTACAGTACATCTTAAGAGACTCCATCAACACTTCTCAAGCACAAGCTATCCATGCATTCCATGTGACCAAGCATGAATCCACACATCCCATGCCATGCTTCAAACCCTCACACATGCACAAGGTCAACCTGCTAACCTGCAGAAAACTCTCCAACCCTAGACAACTACCCTTGTGGTTGCTTTTACAGAAGCAAGCTCCCACAAAACCACCAAGTGGTATTACATAAACCATGTGCCCAAAACCATGAACTTAAAAAATCATGTGACCCCTCATTTAATATTGGGTACTTTATTATATTTTATTATTCCCTAATATTAAATAATTACATTTTACAATTAAGTCCCAATGTTACATACAACATAAAGTGGCCCCAACATTATAACTCCTAGTGATGTACATCCATCTAGGTACCCCTAGGTGCACCACACACATAATAATAAATTAAACATTATGAGCATTATGCAAGGTGTACAACACCTGATTCCTAACACCTTCTACTTATGAGTAACCCTTACACACAAGCCTTGCTTTGTTTCTAACCACTTCTCCATTCTCATTCAACTTATTTTTTGAATACTTGCTTTGATCCAATGATGTTTTTGTCTTCCGGTCTTGGGACCAATTCCCAAGTTTGATTCTTCTCAATCTACATAAGTTTTTTCATTGCTTCCTTCCAATGTTCATCTTTACATGCTTCACTTATAGTTTTCGGTTCAATCTAAAAAAAGTAAACAAAGATTCACTTTAGCAGTAGCTAGATACTTCTAGTTAATACACCTTTTGTCTTGTCTCCAATAATTTGACTTTCTGAATGATTCTTCTGCACATATCTAGGTGTCTTAGGGGACATTATCAAAACATCTTCTTCTCTTTTGTTTTGTTCATCCTACTTCTCTTACTCATCTTTTTCCTGTTCTTCCACAATTTCTTCTATTCTTACAAAATCATGTTCATTAGATACACATCCATCAATTTCAATGAAATTATTCATTGTGTTGACATCAACCTTGAAATTTGAACTCTCTACAATATTTCTTAGTCTTTTATTGAAGCATTTGTATTCCTTGCTTTAGTAGAATATCCAAGGAAAATTCCTTCATCACTTCTTGCATCAAACTTTCCCAAAGTTTCTTCATCTCTTTTGATATAACATTTGCTTCTGAATACCTTAAAATGTTTAACAATAGGAATTCTTCCATGCCATAGCTCATAGGGTGTCTTTGTACTGTTTTCTCTTGCTTGAGCTCAATTGAATACATAAACAACAGTATGAATAACTTCTTTGTAGTAGACTTTCATTAAACCAGCCTCAATAATCATTGATTTGGTAGC
Source organism: Sequoia sempervirens (assembly GCA_007258455.2). Lineage (NCBI taxonomy): Eukaryota > Viridiplantae > Streptophyta > Pinopsida > Cupressales > Cupressaceae > Sequoia > Sequoia sempervirens. The sequence goes on from VDFB02000015.1 coordinate 424,652,483, forward strand.
CTCTTGAATTGTTCTATTTTTCCTTTCAACAACTCCATTTTTTTGAGGAGTTCTCAGAGCAGATAAATTTCTCTTTATTCCATGCACTTCACAAAACATATTAAACTCATGGGAGGTGAATTTTCCACCTTTATCAGACCTTAAGCATTTTATCTTTAAGTTCACTTCATTTTCAACCATAGCTTTGAATTCCTTGAATCTATCTAATGCATTTGATTTCTCTCTAAAAAATATAACCCATGTATATCTAGAATAATCATCAATTAAAAGAATAAAGTACCTTTCACTAATTAGACTTCTCACTCTTGCACGACCATAGAGATCTGTATGAACTAAATCTAGTTGTCTCGTAGTAGACTGTTCCTTTGATTTGTAATAATTTCTTGCTTGCTTTCCAAACTGACAATTCCTGCAAATAGCATTAACAGGCTTTGTAATTCTCAGTAAATCTCTCATGACCTGAAAAGCACTAATCCTTGCCAAGTTATCAAAATTCTTGTGACACATTCTCCTATGCCATAACCAACTATCATTAATATAGGTCATAAAGCATCGTCCATCAACACCCTTAAGTTGATAGATATTCCCTTCAGATTTCTTTTTTGTAGCAATCAATATTCCAGATCCTTTTTGATCTCACATCTCTAATCCTTAAACACAAGATCATATCCTTTTTTTCATATTTAACCAACACTCAACAAATTAAGCCTTAAACCCTTAACATAGTAGGCATCATCAATATGATGCTTGCAATCAAAACTTACTTAACCTATCCCTCAGATTTTAAAACCAATATCATCTCCAAACATAACCAAGCCTCCATCATATTTTTCAAGCTTAACAAACTTACTTTTATCACTAGTAATGTGATGTGAACAACCACTATCAACTACCCAATAATTTTTCTCTTGTTTAGCATGTAGGGAAGAGATAAACATACCTTCATTTTCTCCTTCTCTGGAGGGCTTTCCTTTACCTATTTTTTAGAATTAGCAGAAGTAGGTTCATCCTTAATCACCAAGAATAAGAATTCATTATCATTAGGATCTTCATATTTTGAATCCTCGTCAAATATACTAGCATTCTCATTCACATAATAAGCTTTGTTAATATTATTTCCTTTCTTTTCTTTCTCATATATTTGTTTATTCCTTTTAGCTCTTTCTAGACACTTTGTAGCATAATGACCTATTTCTCCACAACTAAAGCATTGAAAGGATAACTTACCTTCATACTTACCAGAGCCTTTCCTCATCCTTCTTACAAAGTTAGTTTCTATTTCATCAAAATTTTCTTCATCTGAATCTTCAGCTTTTGTAGTCTTAAAAACAATCTCTGATTTGCATCCATTTCTTAGGCTCAGCTTCCTCATCTCATAAGATATCAAAAATCCTAACAAAAAATCCTTAGTATAGGTCTTATAATCTATAGTATGCTCAATAGCACTCACCTTCTCATTGTAAGCATCAAGAATAGTTCTTAGAATCTTCTTTACAATCCTAGTTTCATCTATAGTAGCACCAAGTCCTCACATTCCGACCACTATCTCATCAAATCTTTGTACATAAGCTTTAACATTCTCATCTTCAGGTATATGTAGAAGATAAAACTGTGTCTCCAAATTCTGTGGTTTTTCCTCTTTAACTCTTTCATCATCATCATGCACTCTTTCTAAAGCATCCCATACTTCCTTAGCAATCTTCAAATTTTGAACCTTATTCAACTCAAAATGCACCAAACTATTCTTCAAGATGTACTTCATCTTATTGTTTGCTCCATGTGCTTTAATCTTATTAGGCATACTTGTACCATTAGCAAGAGGAGTGTAAGGATTCTTGTAAGCTTTCTCCACATCATATCCACAATACTCAAGATATTCTTCCATCAATACTTTCTAGATACCATAATTAGTTCCATCGAACCTCAGATAATCATAAACCATTTTTCCAGCCATCCGACCTTCCTCAAGCAGTTAAAATCTTTACCAAGGAACCAATCTCTGATAACAATTGTTGAATATGATAACTAAGAGGGGGGGTGAATTAGTTGTCATTGAATTAAAATTTTAATTCAATCACCATAACTAATTCTTAATACTGCTTAAATGATTAATCATCAAATACTAATGCATAAATTTAAATCCAACACATAAACACAATGAAACCAAATTTATGTGGAAAACCCAATAAGGGAAAAACCATGGTGAGGATTAACTCACACTATAAAGAATCTCAAAATTGATTACAAAAGGCTCACTTCCTGAAATAAGGCTCACTACCAAAACAAGGACTCACTGTCCAGAACAAGGACTCACTATCTAACAGGGCTAACAACTCTGAGGGCTCACTGCCATAGAGATACAAAGAAGACTTGTTACATAGAGACTACAATCCCAATGCAACAAAGGATTCCACCACAATCACCTGTAGACATGCATGAATAATGGAGTTCACCTTCTACTCACTACATCTAAAAAATCAACATTAAGCTTCACATTGATCTACCACACTCACATCACACACACTCATTGAATAAAATCAATGTCGCATCTAACTGCACTTTCTCTTTTCTCTTATCACTCTTCTTTGCTCTTGTATATTTCTTCACCATTAACTCATCTTGTATTTATACCATCTTCAACTTTGAAACATATCCAAATTCGTCCATCCAAGTTCAAATTCAAATTAGGTTTGGCCAAACATCCTAGGGTGGAAATAGAATGAGGGCAACTAAAACACATGCTTCAAGGGACCCAAAAAGATCCAACATGCTTCATCAACCTCGAAAGTAGTATTTCACACAAGGTTGACCAAACTAGAGTAAAACACATAGAACCATTAAGAACGAATCTTCCAAATGTTAAAACTATCTCCAATATGATCAAGGCAACTCAACTCTAGAACCACAAGTCATAAGACTTTGAGAAATTCAGACCAACAACATTTCTATCGGACCTCAACCAGAAACACAAAAAACCACAATTCACAACTGGTGAACACAACTTGCACTGTACAACAAATCAACAACCAAAAATTTGAACCATGAACAACCATGAACAACATGTCTAAACCACACAAATATAGGAGAAAATTGAAACCAAAATCCAGAGCAACTACTGAATACCTGCAACATATCTTCATTACAATTTTTTCAATATCCTCGACATATACAACCAACAAAAACTAGTTGATAACCAATTGAAATCAATGACAACACCTTCAATCTATCCATTCTTGCAACAGGACCAAATTCCTAAGCTCTCCAAAATCTTTCTTTGGCATCTCAAGATACCACTTGGTTCAAACTCATACCCATCAAATTGATGGTCTGACTGATTCTCTTCAAGGGCCTTTTGCACCTTCTCATAAAGATCATAACCTTGCAAGTGTTGCATCACCTATTGTTTGAGGTTGAATCTCATAGAGGTCATAGTCGCCAGATGTCTTCATCTACTAAGAGCATCTACCGCTCAATTTTATTTTCCTTTTATGTACTTAATCCCAAAGTCATACTCGCTAAGGAATTCTAGCCATCTCCTTTATCGTGCATTAAGGTTAGGCTGAATAAAAATGTATCTCAATCCTAGGTGATCTATTTTGAGCTCAAATAGCTTTCCCAAAAGATAATGTCTCCACATTTGTAGGGCATGCACTATAGTTGCTAATTCCAAGTCATGTGGCACATAGTTTACTTTATGTTGTTTCAGCTTCCTACACTCATATGCTACCACTTTCCCTTCTTGAATTAATACTGCTCCTACTCTATCTCCTGAGGCATCCATGATCACCAAAACTTGGGCATTAGGATCTGGAATAACAAGTACCAGAGTTGCAGTGAGCTTTTCCTTAAGGAGATGGAAAGCCTGATCACACTTCTCAGTCCACTTGAAACTCTTTCCTTTCTTTTGAAGAGATGTTATTGGGGCTGCTATTTTAGAAAACCCTTGTACAAATTTCCTATAATATCCTATAAGACCCATAAAACTTCACACTTCTGACACATTCTAAGGTGTTGGCCATTCCACTATTTCCTTTATCTTTTCAAGATCCATAGGCAATCCTTCTATTGAAATGATGTGGCCTAGGTAATGCACCATGTCCTGGTAGAACGAGCACTTGGATAACTTTCCAAAAAGTTTATTTTCCCTTAGTCATTTTTGGACTATCCTCAAGTGTTGATTTTGCTCCCCAATGGTCTTGGAATAAACCAAAATGTCATCAATGAAAACTAGGATGAAATCATCCAAACAAACTTGGAACACACTACTCATAAGGTTCATGAAAGTTGCAGGTGTGCTGGTCAACCCAAAGGGTACCATGATGAACTCACATAATTCCCATATCGAGTTCGAAAAGCTATTTTTGAAATATCTTTCTCCTTTATTCTCAACTGATGGTAGCTAGACCTAAGATCTATTTTGGAGAATACTGTCACTCCCTTCATTTGATCAAATAATTCATTGATCCTCGAAAGAGGGTACGATTCTTGATGGTCACCTTGTTCAACATTCAATAATCTATGTATAGACGGAAGGTCCCATCCTTTTTTTTCACAAAGATGTCTGGTACTCCCCGAGGTGACACACTAGGTCTAATAAGACCTTTATGTAACAACTCCTATAGCTGGGCTTTCAATTCATAGAGCTTTGTGGTGCACTAGTATATAAACCACAATAAACTACTAAAAAAACTACTAAAAATTGCTTATAAATGACTAAACTTGGTCATGTTACCATTAGTAGTTTATTGCTAGTCATTTATAATGTGACTAGATTGATGACTAAACCATTTTTAGTCATTTATTGGTTGTTTTGATTGATCAATTTGGTAGTATATTTAGTCGTTGATTTAGTCATTGATTGTTGAAATTTGGTCACTTATTTAGTCAAAAAAAATTCACTGATATATTTAGTCATTGATTTAGTCATCGATTGTTGTAATCTAGTCACTTATTTAGTCATTTTTTTTCACTGATATATTTTACTGGTCACTTATGTAGTTGTTGATTTGGTCATTGATTATTGTAATTTGGTCACTTATTTAGTCATTTTTTTATTCATTGATTTATTTAGTCATTGATTATTGTTAACTGGTCACTTATTTAGTCATTTTTATTCACTGCTTTCACTAGTCATATATCTAGTCATATTTATTCACTGTTGATTGATTTATGTCAATTGGTAGTATATTTAGTCTATTTAATTATTAATTGATGTCAATTAGTAGTATATTTAGTCATTTTAATTGACTGATATTTGAGGATTTAAGCGTAAACATAGAAATACACATCAATCATTAATTGCACACAATAAGACAAACATTGAGAAGGAAAAGTCGGCGAACTTTATCAATAAAAGAAAGGTGTTCTACTTACAACTTAGAAATAGAGTATTACAATTGTTATTTTCAATCACAAGATTGAAAATCTGAGTTACAATATTGCACATAAATAACTACAAGAAATAAACTTCTCCAAAAAACTTCTGCAATGATGAAAACGCATACTTGAAGCCCTTCAATGTGAGCACATGCCCCTTTCATCTCTTAAAACTTCTACAATGTGGGAAATCTTCCTAGAGCAAGCTATAACGTGTAGAATCCAAGGAGAGTGTTGAGTGTGTCCCATATATGAAGCTCTATCCTTCAATGCAGTCAACAATAACCCAACTAGAATCTTTCCTCTTTTATATGCAATGCACCATTTGATATGAGCAACAGGGTGTTGGATTTTCTGTGATGAATGAAGTTGTGCCTGAATACAAACAAAAAAATTGCTATTGGTCTCAATTCAGAAATAATAAAATTGCATCATATATTGCAAGTTTACAAAAGTAAGTCCAAACATAGTAGAAAGATAAATCAATTAAAAAATTGTAGCCTTGTCAACAAATGCCTTAAATAGAGTGTTCAACATAGGCCTGAAATATGCATATTGAACCCTTTATTTTAGAACCTTGATCAAAATTTAAGAAAGGTGATACACTCAAATTATAGAATGAAGTTGACATTATAGAATGAAGGCTATCAACACTAACTAGACTGCAACAAGATTATCAATAGAAATTTCTTGGAAACCAAGCCCAAGAATGCCATCAGACTTGGACAACAAAAATGTCAACCTTGGTTCATGTGTTGTCTCAGTAAATACTTGCACCATGAAAGAATCCATTTATACATAAATTCCAAATTAATTTTGTGTGATGAGAAATAATCTTTGATATCCAACTGGGAAGCCTTAACATTCAAAAATTACTAACCTGATGTTTCACAACAAGTTTTCCAACTATGGCATCATCATTACTTAAGAAACCGGATATCGATCCACTGCCATATTGGATCTCACAGGATTCTCCTTCACAAACAACAAATGATATATATTATTTTTTTAGCAACTTCCTTAATATCCCATGTAATTAACTAAACTAAGTGAGGTTGAGGGTTTGAAGTAGAGTACCATCTTCTTGGTATGTGCTTGACTTTGATCATGAATTGTATGTCGAATGAAAGTAACAAGCTAGTTGCACTGTAAAATAATTGTTAATCATTGTTAGAAAAATAGCCACAAAATCCTCTTTAATTAAAATAATCCCTCTAGATATTTCAAGACAAGATATTTCAGTTAATTTCTAAGACAACTAATCCAAACAACCATCAATCTATTTATGTACTGTATATATTTTCCCAGAATTCAAAATTTGAATGTGATGAAACTAACCATAATTACCAAAGATTTGACACCAAAATGTAGTACAAAATGAATTGTTTGATAGCAAATGTGTTTTGATAAACCAGATATACCCTTGATATATTGATTTAAATAACAAGGAAAGATCAAACTGGAGACAACAAGATAACATTCATTAATTCACTTCAACAAACAATTGAAACTAGAATTCGACCACCAATTATAATTTCAGTCTATTGATCTTCAAAAAGATTTTACAACATGTTTCAAAATTTTATCCTAACTAATATGTCAAAAAGTGTCTTCTTAGTTACCGACTTTTAACATAAATCAAAAAGTCTTAATTATTGTTGTTTACATAGGATTACATAAAAGCAATGAAAGAGGAAAAATGAAGATAAATGATTAGATGTCAAAGTCCAGAGCACTCAAAAGATACAGATGTTTGTTACTCATCATAAGGTACCCATGATCATTCGGATCTGGCAATGCCCTCTCTCCATGATTGTATCTACAAGGCTTGGTACTTCACTACAAGGCCTATTCTTCTAGGGGAGCTAGATATGCCTACTCCCATTGGTACACTATCTAATCATGAGGCCATTTGTACTCCTAGTTTTTTTGTGTGTTGGCCAAGTGACTCTTCCATTTTCTATCCAATAACCCTTTTCTATCAATGATGAATTTTGAGTATCCAACATCTAGTACAATTATTCCATCCAAGGTTAAATTGAGGCTATGAATATTTATTTCACCATCCTTCTATAAATTAGTGAGACAGTTGGGAACAATTTTACTAAACTCATCTATCCAATCCTTGGAGCCTTTCAGTTGTTCATCATCCCTTAGTATCTTAGGCATGAACCACTGTTTTAGTGTGTGAAATTAATTCATTCTTGCCTTGATCTTTTACTCTTCTGCAGATATGTATTGAAATTCATTTGTGACCATTCAGACCATTTGCTCAGTAGGATTTAAAGCTATGGGGGCCTCAACACTCCTTTGTAAAATTTTGCACAAATTTGTTAAGGTGTGATGTACGGGTTTCCATTTCTTGAATAAGGGGTCCAATATAGGTACATGGGCCTTTATATGATCAACTACTTGTGACAAGGAGACAAAACATTCATACACATTTTCCAATTTTTCTAGAATTAGTTTAACCCTATGCTCCAAGATCTATTCCAATACCCTAAGCGTTTCTCTCTTTTCTCTTTCCATTGTTCCTTCGTTAGTCTTTTTCAACTTCTCAATTTCTTGTTTTAGCACATTTATTTGTTTAACAGTGATTGCAACTGTTAGCTCTAAAAAATGCAGGTTTGAACCATGAAAGGTTGCCAAGCTTTCACAACGTTTTAGGGTAACAGAACAAGGTTTGAAACAATTAAACCTTCTACTCTCCAGGTGCTGTTAGACCTAGGCGGGTATGCCTATAACAAATGAAGTAGACTTGACTATTGATCTTCCCTTCATGCCATGATTTGTCCATGATGGCACATTGAAATGGACAAAACAAAAAAAAATTGGTATATATTGTATACCACCAATCAAAATTAAACCCTAATATGCTCAGTTAACAGATGTAAAAAGTATGAATGAAACTAAATGATGGAAACAGCGAGACCAGTACCTTATATAATATACAGAGTCAAAGAAAATCTTAAACAACTGACTTCTTTCTGGATTCATTCAAATTGTTTGGCATTTTTTGTTTATAACCAATATAAACATGCAAGATTATGATTATTAAGTTCTTACTGATCTAGATGAAATTCCCTGATTACTGTGATTAATTAAAAAGATTTAATCCTTCCTTGAAAGAACCTGTCAACCAATCACACAGATACGCAAAATACGTACTGATAAACTAGACATAAGCTTGTTATGTTGAGTTAAACAACCAAGTAACATCAATCTTAGAGACAACTTAGATAATTCTTTCAATAAGCACAACACAACAATTGACACCAGAATACGCCAGCAATTCAGATGATTTTCATTGATATCTCCATGGCTTCAAAACATACAGCATAGTCTCAATCCTGTGAAACATGGTGTTCCACCGTATTCTCTATTCTCTATCCTATTCTACCTATATCCCCCATATTGTTTTCAAAATGGATATTTATACATTAAGAATGTGAAAGGACACATCCTTTCGGAAATAGAAAATACATATTATAAAACAAAAGATAGAGAATAGCTAGGCTCTATTTATCCATAAGTGAGTCTTGTTGAGGTGGTCCAAATAATCCCGGTGCTCATACGTGTCCGCATCTCCAACAACATTCCGGACCGTAACTTCCATTTTGACCATTTCCTCATTTTGCTTACTCACTTCTTCCAATGTTGTATCCTCTGCAAAAGCTATCTTCATGATTTCACTCAGCATTGACTCACATTCATTTTTCCATCCGGTGGCCTCTTTCAAATCCCCATTATCATCATAAAATGGAATTACAATTTTCTTAGCAGCTGCAATTAACCCCTGTTCATCCCCTTGCAATTCATCATAGAAATTTCGATGGCGATTGATTATATGATTTGCAACTTCAAGTGCAGAACTACTAGCTTCATCACTTTGAGCCAACTCATGAAAATTCTCCATGATTCGTCCATCCATCCTTGTGTGCTTCTTCAATGCAGCAAGAGTATGAGGGTATTTTCCCCACAATTTATTCAACCAGGATGTCAAATGATCCTGCCTCTTCTTGACAATTGCAACAATAGCATCATGCTTTCCTTGAGAATAAGCACTTGACCCTATCCAGTGGTCTTTTGCCTGAGAACTTTCTCCTTGAGTGATCATTTTGGTTGTTCCCATTGAAACACCAACCAAATCTTTGACTCTATCATTTTCTCTTAGCAATTTCTCATTATTTACTTTATACATTTCTCTTTCTTTTATCAACAACTGAATTTGTGCTTTATTCAACTTTGCAATATTTACCCCAATATCTGTAGTAGCTACAGGATCAGCTTCTCCAGCTTTTAGAGTCAAAACATGGAAAAATGCCTTCTCTGTATCAAGTACCATTGATTTCCTGTGGGGTGGGTACAAAGCCCATATCGACATTGATCACTCATCAGTATTATACTTGGAGCCCGTATACACTTTTGTCACCTTTTCCTTATCAAGCTTATGAGCAACATTACTGCCCTTCAAGAAACTATCAAAGACTAGTGCAGAATTCAAATCAAGACCAGGAAATATCATGACACCAGCATCCTCCAACATTTTTCTCCCCACTTTAGGAGTCATATTTTCCATCTCATCATCCACACATCTTCTCAATTGAGCCAGCAATTGCTCCTCATTTCCAGAAGTGATATCATCAACATTCTCTCTTATCTCCTTCCCCTTCTGCTTGTACAAGAATGCTTTGAACTCAGGGGAATGTATAAACTCATCATCAGAAACAAATGATCTGTACTCCATGTGCCTAGCATCAACATCACCACTTTCAACACTCTGTTCTCTGACTGGGAAAACATACTGCTGAGTCCTCATCCGAGATACCTTTTCTGTTCTACCCTATGGCACATTAGCTCTTGGTGCTCCTTCATCTCCAGAAGACAATAACTCAGTATCTTGTAGCCCTTGGTTATACCTTTCAACTACCATTTCTGCTTCATCTTCATCCAGATTTTTGATCATATCATCAAAAGGATAGGGTACATGCTGATACCCTCCAAAATTAATCCTTTCCTTGGCTGAATTGATATAACCCTCAGGGTCAAATTTTTTCCTAGCTGGTCCTCTTTTCATGTTATAGTGCAACAATCTGTCAAGAATTGAATTATATCCCTCTTTAGCCAACACAGTGAAATCTCCAAAACATAAAGTACTAGGCATAAAAGCCTGCTTCCCAAAAGAACTAAAATGCATCACACTACTGTAATCCATTTGTCTGACAATTTCCATGTATGCAACCCTGTTTGGAACTGTCCTTGGAAAAATGAAAGGGGCATCTTCAAATCCATACACTCTGATTACTGTAGCTCCCTCTAAACAATACCAGTCTCCCCAATTATGGTCAATTGGCCCGTTGAAGTCTTTAGGCCACAAGAATCTTTTGATCTCATCAGTCAATGAATAGTTACAAGGATAATGATACAATCTATATAATTTCTTTACAAAATATTCCTCAAAATGAATAAAACTAGAACCAACAAACCTGCTATCCCAAATGGCAGTCCACAACTAAACAGGCAATGCTTCACCCTCCTTACCAATCTGAGAAATTCTCATTTTCAGAGGCCACACCCCTAGCTCTTGTCCGAAGTATAGCACTAAGTGCATCAACAATGAATAGTTTCTGAGGTAAACAATGGAAGCTCCACCCTTTATAGCCATCAATCTTGAGTCAAGCTCCTTAGAAATATATGAAGCATAATCAAATAGCCTGGAGTTGTGATATTGAATGTCTGCTGCAATAACCATTGGCACCATTGACATGAATTCAGGGGCATCCATCCCCAACACCTGACACACTGAAAAATATGTATATTTCATATAGGGTTCAAACAAATCTACATGATAGGGAGGCCCCTCACTATCTTCCAGAGGTTCTGGCTTATTACCCTGTTTAACCCTATGAATTGGTAACCTCCAACCCTTGTAACTTGTATCCATTCTGGAAAATTCCTTCTGCAACTCTTCACAATTGATTTCCTCATCGCAAAACCCTTCCAATTTGAAAACCTCACCAATTCCTTCTTTTGACACATGTATCTGTGGTTTTCTAGAAGGATCACATATTGCTTTATGCTTTGGATCATAATGATCAGCAAGCAATTTTACCAATTCAATATTAACAAACACATTAGGGCACACCAATTTCCCTACATTCAACTTCCATGGATTACAGATTGGCTCAAAACGATTCTTCCTATGATAGTGGAAATTGAAAAGCTCATACCCTCTTATAGTAGTCCAGACATCACCTATGAACTTGCATTTGTCATCCAACTTGTCAACTTCTGCCCTAAGCTGTGCGGACCTTCAAGCTTTAGGCCCTGAACCAGGTAGTTAATCAATGAGGTCTTGGTTTAGTTTCCTTTCAGTGTCTTCATGCTTTGTATCAGTCCTTTGTTTCTTTCCCTTTGACTGACTACTCTCACCGGGCTTTCTACCCTTACTCTTTCCAGAACCAAAAGACTCCATTTTCAAACTTACAGAATCAAAATGTGAAAAACAGAGAAACAATTACTTACAGTATTCTACTTGAGCTCCTCAGACTGAAAAAAATGTCTCGGTTCTCTATTCAGCATGCCAATTCACCAGCAATCAATTCGGAAATGAGGAATTGATTAAAAAATTACTGTTTTATCCCATCGTGCCATTAATGAAGCACGAATGAAACCACCTTTGAAACTGGCACTGTCGCATCAAATGTCCTTTCGATGAGAAAAATTCAAATCTGGGGTGAAATCCCTTTTCAACGTTTATTTCATCATTCGCCAAGACACGTTGTGGTCTTATCAACACCTGGAATCAACTTGATGACTAATGCTTCTACTTTTCATGTTGCTGTGACAATTCAAAGTCGGGGAAACATCTCATAGATATCATGGAACAATACCGATATGTATTCTTCAAAGCATTTTCCAATCGCTGAGAGATTAATGTTCTTCACACCGACTAAAATCCTTTATCTTTATGTTCTTCGCTATAACCTGCAGATGTCGGGGAAACCTCTCGTAGACTTCATCTTGTTTCACCAAAAGTCTTTATTTACATTGGGTCGCCAAGACAAATTTGTACTCTTGCCGATGCAATCTTCATTTCACCCGCTTCACTGTGACTTTCAAAGTTGGGGAGATGTTATGCAGATATCTTTGCATCTTACCGATATGTACTTTTCAATGTATTTTCATTCGCTAAGACAAAATCACCCTTTCACCAATGAATTCTCATTTCGGTGTGTCCACCAAGTTCTCTCACCGAAGAAATAAACCCAAGCAATGAAACAATACTCTCGGCAAGATAGTGAACCCTCGGGAAGACACATACTGACACCAAATGTCTTACCGAAATCACTCCCCAAATTACTTCTGTTCGGCAAAACTCACCCTGAACTATCTGTTGGTATAATATCCATACTTCGGTGAAACTTATGCTGAAAAGTTCTTCTCCCAACAATGCATATCTCCATCAACATAAGATTTGAATCGGCAAGATTCCATAGCTTCTCACTGATAACTTTGAAATACCTTTGAACTTAGTTCGGCCAAACAATGGCCCCTACGCCTAAACCTTCCCTGATGCACATAAGTCTTACCAAGACATTTGTTTGCAAATCAATCGTTAAAACAAAATGATTTTGTTATGAGTTCATACCAATACCAATTAGTCTGGCCGAAACAACCCCTTTATGCATTAGTCGGTATGACATATTGTCTTCGCTTTGACATTACACCGATGCCCCAACATATGCCAATATACTTTTTTCTAGATGCCTGTCGACAAGAAAAATTAGTTCGCCGAAACATTTTCCCAAACACCTTTATCTTGAGCGACAAACTTCCACATGCACCGGTCGGCGAAACACACTGTATTCGCTATAACTTCACTCCGACAATGACTCCCCTTTGCCAAAATGATTCCTTTTGTTGCTGAATCAAGCAAATTGTCCTGCCGATAGTCTACAACAAACACATATTAGTGAAAAATCAGGTCAGGGAGACTTTTACAATGTCTTGCCGATTCGGGTCTTTTAATGAAAAATGAAAGACTTGATGGATCAAATGGATTTTATGACAAAAAATAAGCAAGACAATACAAAGAGGGACTTTCATGCTTATGATGAGGACTCAATGTTGGAATTCTTGAATGCAATAGACTATAAAAATTTCAAAATTTTACAATTCTAATAGTGGCTCCGTCTGGGGATGAATGATAGTGAGATCATTACAAGGATTTAGATTTCTGGGTGAGTAGACCAAACTCAAAGTGATGGAACATGTGAGCAGGTTGGAACACACAGCAATAGCAATGAATGAGACCCTACACTACTGTACATGGAAGAATTTATTTCAAAAGAAGGAAAATCAGGATTGTCCATGTACATGCAATTCCTATTCCTTTTATTTCCTAAACTACTGTGCATGGAAAAGAATTTCAAAGAGGATCATCAAGAATTGTCCATGCACTGGCAACCCTTAATCCTTTGTGTTACTTCAGGAGAAAAAATGCTTCAGAAATTTCCCATGTACAGGCAATTCCTGATTTTCACCAGCCATATTCTGCAAACAGTACAAGTCTTCACCCTTCTTTCCAACCACCACAAAAGGCCCCTGCCATAGGGCTTCAAACTTCCCATGTTTTCCCTTTTCCTGGCACCTTGCATTCCACATCAGTACCAGATCACTTTCTCCAAATTTCCTACCCTTGGATTTTTTGTTAAATAAATATTTCATCTGTGTTTGCAACTTTATGTTTTTATTTTGAGCCACTCTCCTTATTTCATCCAATTCAGCTAGCTGCTCCATTCTCTCCTCCATGGGTTCAGGAATATCCAAATCTTCCTGAAGAACAAACTTGTAAACTGGTAACAAGTTCTGCAAGGGCATCTTGGCCTGTGTTCCATACACTAACTCAAATGGGGACTTCCCAATAGCCTTCTTCACCGTAATTCTATCAGCCCATATAGCCAATCTTAATTTTGAATCCCAAGCCTTCTTATTTTGACCTAACATTCTTCTTATAATCTTCAGAAGACTCTTGTTGCTAGATTCTGCTTGTCCATTAGCCTATGGATGATAAGGGGCTGCATATGAAATAGTAATACCATATGTGCTACAGAAGCCTCTGAATTCATCTGATCTAAAACACATTCCATTGTCAGTAATCAACCTCAATGGCGTACCAAATCTGGTAATGATATTATCCATCAAGAACTGTGTCACCACCTTACTGGTAGCTTGTTTAGTTGGGATAGCCTCTACCCACTTGGTGAAATAATCAGTGGCCACCAATATCCACCTATGTCCACCACTTGATTTTTCTTGTATTTCTCGGATGAAATCAATTCCCCATTGATGAAAAGGGGCATCAACCTACAAAGGTCTTAATGGCAAAGCTCCCTGATACTTCAATTTTCCAGAGAACTTCTGGCAAGCTTCACATTTTCTCACATATGCAAAAGAGTCATTAAAAATCTTAGGCCAATAATAACCTGCCCTGAGAATTTAATGAGCAGTTGTTTTTGCTGAGTAATGCCCTCCACAAACTCCTTCGTGCATTTCACTCAAAACATGTTTAGATTGAAATTCATCCAGACACAACAATAATACACCATCCCTATTTTTCCAAAATAAATCTCCATCGATAAAAACATATTTAGATGCTTGCAACTTCAGCGTTCTTCTCTGGGTGTCACTCATTCCCTCTGGACACTTCATGTATTTAAGATAATACATGATATTTGTATACCATTGAGTATGCTCAATGCTTGCAATTACATCCTCTTCTTCTATATTGCAAATCTGATTTGCTTCAATATTTACCTCTGCCATTAGTTTTGCTAAACCCTGACCTCTGACTAATTTAGTAATTTGAATCTCCAAGTCAAATTCTTGAATTTTGTTGATCCACTTGCATCTTTTACCTGTTACTTCAGATTGTGTCAGGATATCCTTGACAGCTGCATGAGGAACATATGCAACTACCTTTGCTCCAACAAGATATGGCCTGAAAGGTTTTACAACTTTCACCAGTGCAAATGCTTGCTTTTCCATTATATCATACTTTAGTTCAGAACCCTGTAATGACTTACTAAAAAAAGATATTGGCTGTTCATGACCATCTTCATTCTTCTGTAGCATGACAGCTGCAACAGTATGCATTGAGGCAAATGAAAAGATCTAGAAAGGTTTTGAAAAGTCAAGCGACTTAAGAATGGGAGCCTCCTTGATGGCTCGTTTTATAGACACAAAAGCTTCCAAATCTTCTGCAGTCCATTCTATCTTTTGTCCTTTCTTTAATGTTTTTGATATTGGTTTGACAATCTCAGCAAAGTTAGAAACAAACCTTCTAACAAAGTTAATCTGTCCAAAAAATGACTGTATCCCCTTAACAGTTTTAGGGACAGGGATTTTTTCAATAGCCTCCACCCTTTCAGGGTCTATCCTAATCCCTTCCTTTGAAACAATATGCCCCAAAAGCTTACCCTCCGTGATAGCAAAATTACATTTCTTGGGGTTTAAGCTAATACCATATTCAAGGGCTCTTATAAATACCTTTTCCAAATGATGAACATGATCCTTAGCCTTCTTAGAATAAGCAGTGAGATCGTCCTAATACACCACCATGAGAACATTGATCAAATCAACAAAAGCCACATCCATGGCTCTTTGAAAAGTCGCCCCTGCATTAGTGAGACCAAATGGCATCCTCAGATAAACATATGTTCCCCAAGGGGTTGTGAATGCAATTTTGTATTTTTCAGACTCTTTAACTTTAACCTGATTATATCCTGAAAATCCGTCCATCATGGACAACAATTCGCAGCCTGTTACCTTGTGCAATATGGCCTCCATATTAGGCAAAGGATAATTATCTTTAAGGGATGCTATGTTTAGATTTCTAAAATCTACACACAATCTGATGTCTCCATTTTTCTTTTTGACAGGGACTAGATTTGACACCCATGTTGAATGTTTGATTGGCTTAATGATTCCACCATCTCTGAGCTTCGCCAATTCCTCTTGCATTTTAGGTTCTAGAGTAGGATTTATCAGCCTTTTCTTTTGTCTGAATGGTTTAGCATCTGGCTTCAATGGTATTTCATGCTGAAACAAATCTTCTCTATATGCTTTCGGATCTTCATAAGACCAAGCAAATACATGTTTATACTTTCTCAACAATTCAATCAGCATTTTTCTAATCACAGGACTGATCTTTCTACCTATGTACACCTTTTTTGGTGCCATCTCAGTTCCCAAATTAATTTCTTCAATATCATCCCTTCCAACTAGTGTCTGCTTCATTAAAGACCGATCACTTCTATCATATACCCTCTCTAATGCCACCAAACCTTTAGGAATCTTATTTTTTTTAAGCTACAAAATCTCTTTTCTGAATACTGTCTCTTTTCCATCAACTTCTTCAACAAAGGCATTGAAGTCGATCTCTTGAGCCTCATATTGGTCTATATAGTGAAGGAATTTTAAAAGATCAGTGTCATCATTAAAGACTTGCCAGCTATACACATTATCAGGCACAGCAGGCCTTGTCTTAAATTCAATTTGGGACACTCCAACCAATGTAACATCATCTCTCTTCAACGCTATATTAGCTAGAAAATCTGCCATTATATTCTTTGATCTATCTACCCACTCAATCGAGAAAGCATCAAACAACTCTATTGTATCCCATACAACATTTATATATTGCTTTAGTCTTTTATTTTTTGTTGTATACTTTGCCTTAATTTGCGAGACAACTAACTCTGAATCTCCTAGAATAGCCAGTAGCTTTATTTTATGCTTCACTGCTATATTTAATCCAGTTAACAGAGCTTCGTACTCTGCCACATTATTCGTGCATTCAAAAGTTAACTAGAATGAATACTTAAATGTATTACCTTCAGGCGAAACAAATACTATCCCAGGTCCATTGCCTTCTTGGCTGCAGGCTCCATCGAAATACATCTTCCACACACCATTGTGGTTCCTTGTAGCATGCTTCTCAATAGGATCACTATTAGTCAATTCTGGCTGTGCTGGTTCTATTTTGAAACTCCCAAGATCAACATCACAAAAGCAATTGATTTGGTCTTGTGGCACACAATCAATAAGTTGATTCATCCTTGGCTCCCTGTACAGTTTCACTTCTTGGCCATTTACAGGAATGGTTGCATAAGAAAGATCGAACTGGACATTTCCACCAATAGTCGCCGTCCATTGCCTTGATAAAAGCATACTGAATTGAGGAGGGGTATCTATAACTATTATATCAATATTGTAAGCTACTTGAGGGTAGGAAACTAACTTGACTTCTACATCTTTCATTATACCAACCACAGGAACAGGTTGGTTATCCATTGCGTAACACTTTCCTTCATATGTATCCACCCACATGCCTAGTTGTTTCATCACTCCTACTAGCATAATATTCATGGCGGCACCAGAATCTATCATACAATTCCTCAATAATTTATTATTTATGAGTAATGTGATAAAGAAAGGATCAACCTGTGGCGGACTTGTCAATACATTACTCAAGCAGATTTCTGGGATGCTTACTTTATCTTGCTTATTTTTTGCAACCATTTTATTTTCAGTACTTACATGTTTTTCACTTTCATTTGTTATTAATTGCACTGCACTGTCCCTGTACTCCTTAATTTTCATCATTTCTAGAAGTGGGACAGAATCTTTACTTGAGACAAGGCTTGAGTAAAATCAAAAGAAGAACCTTCTGCCTTAATTACTTTTGTTCTGATGTTTCTCCTTTGTTCACTTCTTTTTCTCCTCTTCCTGACTGATCGGTTTTTTGAATTTCTCTATGTAGCTCTTTGACTGCATCCTTTTGGATAGGATTCTGTTTGTTTTCCTCATGTTGTTTGTTTTCAGTTTTCTTTGAAACACCTTGTACAACTTTCTGATCTTTCATAAAGATACCCCTAGGGACACCTTCCTTCTCATTTACTGTCCTGTTCCTCAACTAGTATTTATTCTTGGCTTCTTCTACTACAACAACAGTCAATTTTTCTATCTCTTCTTCAGTAAGTCTCCTCACATTATTGTGAGCAAGCACCTCAACAGATTGTGGTTCTACATAATCATCCTCAGAGTCAGAAAAAACATGCTGCTCAGCGATATGTACATTGTACCTTCATTCTGCAACATCATACTCATAACCTCCCTCCTCTGAAGATGAGTACCTCTCCTCAACATGGTGAGAAGCATTTGAAGTCAAGTAGATCGTATGATCTTCTCCATCATCTCCAATTAGCAATCCTTCTTCTTGCATTCTCTGGGCTACAACACAATATTCAGGGGAATGTGGCTTATCACAAGCCTCACAAAAATAATTGTTATTCACCATATATGTTCCCTTCTTCTTCAATGGATCAGGAGTTTCTTTGCTTCCAGGCCTATTTGTAACAGGTTTTCCATCCTTCCAATTTGTGTTATAGGGCATGTCATGCAACCTCGGCCTTGGCCTTTCATTTCTATATGTGTTCTCCTGCTTATATTGATGATTATTGTTTTGTTGAGGAACTCTAAAGTTATCTCTCTTATTCATCATCCCAGCAACCTTTCTATTATTCGCAATTGTTAATGCTATCTTTTGTGCTTCAGCTAAGTCCCTTGGGAACCTGTTTCTCAGCTCATACCCTGTTTTAGGGTCAAATGCATTCAGGTAAACACTTAATGCCACAGAGTCTATTAACTTTGATCTGGGAGGTATTCTATTTTGCAGTTTATTGAATCTTCTGTTAAAATCAAAGATTGAATCATTCCGACCTTTCTAAATTCGCATTAATTCATTGAGAGCAGTGTCTGGTGCACTTAGATTCCCAAATTGTTCAAGGAATTGATCATGAAATATCTAAAGAGAATAAATAGAAGCTGTTGCTAGGCTATTGAACCAATCCCTAGCTTCCTCAATAAGAGACATCATAAATAATCTCATATGCAAATCTTCATAAGGTACATCCAAATCGTGAATGAAAGCATTGAAATTCCTTAAGTGATCCTCAACAGTGATTGCATTACTTCCTGTAAATTTGGGTACTAAACCTCTCCAACTGCTGTCTATGGGATAAGGGTATAATTGAAACCCTGCTAGATCAAATTGTCTAATCATAGTTGTATATTGATAAGGAGGATTAGGTGGGTGTTGATATTGGTACATAGGATTATTGTACTGCATATTTTGTTGTGGCACATGACGCTGACCAGGAGGTGGATAATTATTTGGATGTTGTGTGGGAACATAAGGTGTACGATTTGGCTATCTATATTGATTCCCAATTTGATGGTGAGGAATCCTTGGTGGTTCAGAATGCCCAGCACCATGATTACCCTGTTTATGGGGTGGTACATATTTTGGGGGAAAACCAGATGTGTGAGGAATATTCTGAGCCTTTTATAGTTTGAATTCTCTCATTGCTTGAATCATTTGGGCCTTTTCCTGCTCTTCCCGCTCCTTTCTCTGAGATTCATACCGTGCCCTGACTTCCTCATAACTTAAAGATTCAAAATCTTCTTGTTGAATTTCCTGATTAGCAAGTCCACTCTGGTTACCTTCCATTTTTTGGTCATATTCATATTGAATTCTAAGTCCTTCAGCTTCGAGTCCAGCCTCAAACTCAGCCTGTTTTCTAGCTTCAAATTCAACATTTTTCTGAGGGTTGTAAAAAGGATTTCTCTGATCTTCTGGGGTACAGGGCTCTTCAGATGAATTATCTTTCCATGTGTCAAAACAATTCTCACCAAAAGGTATCGATGATTTATCTTTGTTTGTTAAGCACATGTCCTCACTTTTCCCTTTACCCTTGTCAACCTTATCATTTTTATGCGTCCACTTACTATTAATAGGAGGAGCTCCAGAATGACCTACCCTAAATTGAGATCTTCTTCCATTCATATTGCAATGTTTAATCAGAGTCGCCACTCACTTTCTTGAAAGTGAGAAAAAGATTGTTACTTGGTATTTCCAGCGGACTCTGTATATAGGACTTCTAACTCTATGATTAAGGCGCAGATTCTTTGTTATCCCCAGCGGAGTTGCCAATTTGTTAGCTCTCAAAAATGCAGGTTTGAACCATGAAAGTTTGCCAAGCTTTCACAACATTTTAGGGTAACAGAACAAGGTTTGAAACAATTAAACCTTCTACTCTCCAGGTGCTGCTAGACCTAGGCGGGTATGCCTATAACAAATCAAGCAGACTTGACTATTGATCTTCCCTTCATGCCATGATTTGTCCACGATGGCACATTGAAATGAAAAAAACAAAACAAATTTGGTATATATTGTATACCACCAATCAAAATTAAACCCTAATATGCTCAGTTAACAGATGTAAAAAGTATGAATGAAACTAAATGATGGAAATAGTGAGACCAGTGCGTTATATAATATACGGAGTCAAAGAAAATCTAAAACAACTGACTTCTTTCTAGATTCATTCAAATTGTTTGGCATTTTTTTGTTTATGAACAGTATAAACATGCAAGATTATGATTATTAAGTTCTTCTTACCGATCTAGATGAAATTCCCTGATTACTGTGATTAATTAAAAGGATTTAATCCTTCCTTGAAAGAAACTATCAACCAATCACACAGATATGGAAAATACGTATTGATAAACCAGACATAAGCTTGTTATGTTGATTTAAACAACCAAGTAACATCAATCTTAGAGACAACTTAGATAATTCTTTCAATAAGCACAACACTACAATTGACACCAGAATACTCCAGCAATTCAGATGATTTTCATTGATATCTCCATGGCTTCAAAACATACAGCATAGTCTCAACCCTGTGAAACATGGTGTTCCACCATATTCTCTATTCTCTATCCTATTCTAACTATATCCCCTATATTGTTTTCAAAATGGATATTTATACATTAAGAATGTGAAAGGATGCATCCTTTCGGAAATAGAAAATACATATTATAAAACAAAAGATAGAGAATAGCTAGGCTCTATTTAGCCATAAGTGAGTCTTGTTGAGGTGGTCCAAATAATCCTGGTGCTCATACGTGTCTGCATCTCCAACAACATTCTGGACCGTAAATTCCATTTTGACCATTTCCTCATTTTGCTTACTCACTTCTTCCAATGTTGTATCCTTTGCAGAAGCTATCTTCATGATTTCACTCAGCATTGACTCACATTCATTTTTCCATCTGGTGGCCTCTTTCAAATCCCCATTATCATCATAAAATGGAATTACAATTTTCTCAGCAGCTGCAATTAACCCCTGTTCATCCCCTTGCAATTCATCATAGAAATTTTGATGGCGATTGATTATATGATTTGCAGCTTCAAGTGCAGAACTGCTAGCTTCATCACTTTGAGCCAACTCATGAAATTTCTCCATGATTCATCCATCCATCCTTGTGTGCTCCTTCAATGCAGCAAGAGTATGAGAGTATTTTCCCCATAATTTATTCAACCAGGATGTCAAATGATCCTGCCTCTTCTTGACAAATGCAACAATAGTATCATGCTTTCCTTGAGAATAAGCACTTGACCCTACCTAGTGGTCTTTTGCCTGAGAACTTTCTCCTTGAGTGATCATTTTGGTTGTTCCCATTGAAACACCAACCAAATCTTTGAGTCTATCATTTTCTCTCAGCAATTTCTCATTATTTACTTTATACATTTCTCTTTCTTTTATCAACATCTGAATTTGTGCTCTATTCAACTTTGCAATATTTACCCCAATATCTGTAGTAGCTACAGGATCAGCTTCTCCAGCTTTTAGAGTCAAAACATGGCCAAATGCCTTCTCTGTATCAAGTACCACTAATTTCATGTGGGGTGGGTACAAAGCCCATATCAACATTGATCCCTCGTCAGTATTATACTTGGAGCACGTATACACTTTTGTCACCTTTTCCTTATCAATCTTATGAGCAGCATTACTGCCCTTCAAGAAACTATCAAAGACCAGTGCAAAATTAAAATCAAGACCAAGAAATATCATGACACCAGCATCCTCCAACATTTTTCTCCCCACTTCAGGAGTCATATTTTCCATCTCATCATCCACACATCTTCTCAATTGAGCCAACAATTGCTCCTCATTTCTAGAAGTGATATCATCAACATTCTCTCTTATCTCCTTCCCCTTCTGCTTGTACAAGAATGCTTTGAACTCAGGGGAATGTATAAACTCATCATCAGAAACAAATGATCTGTACTCCATGTGCCTAGCATCAACATCACCACTTTCAACACTCTGTTCTCTGACTGGGCAAACATACTACAAAGTCCTCATCCAGGATACCTTTTTTGTTCTACCCTGTGGCACATTAGCTTTTGGTGCTCCTTTATCTCCAGAAGACAATAACTCAGTATCTTGTAGCCCTTGGTTATACCTTTCAACTACCATTTATGCTTCATCTTCATCCAGATTTTTGATCATATCATCAAAAGGATAGGGTACATGCTGATACCCTCCAAAATTAATCCTTTCCTTGGCTGAATTGATATAACCCTCAGGGTCAAATTTTTTCCTAGTTGGTCCTCTTTTCATGTTATGGTGCAACAATCTGTCAAGAATTGAATTATATCCCTCTTTAGCCAACACAGTGAAATCTCCAAAACATAAAGTACTAGGCATAAAAGCCTGCTTCCCAAAAGAACTGAAATGCATCACACTACTGCAATCCATTTGTCTGACAATTTCCAAGTGTGCAACCCTGTTTGGAACTATCCTTGGAAAAATGAAAGGGGCATCTTCAAATCCATACACTCTGATTACTGTAGCTCCCTCTAAACAATACCAGTCTCCCCAATTATGGTCAATTGGCCCATTGAAGTCTTTAGGCCGCAGGAATCTTTTGATCTCATCAGTCAATGAATAGTTACAAGGATAATGATACAATCTATACAATGTCTTTACAAAATATTCCTAAAAATGAATAAAACTAGAACCAACAAACCTGCTATCCCAAATGGCAGTCCACAACTAAACAGGCAATGCTTCAGCCTCCTTACCAATTTGAGAAATTCTCATTTCCGGAGGCCACACCCCTAGCTCTTGTCCGAAGTATAGCACTAAGTGCATCAACAATGAATAGTTTCTGAGGTGAACAATGGAAGCTCCACCCTTTATAGCCATCAATCCTGAGTCAAGCTCCTTAGAAATATATGAAGCATAATCAAATAGCCTGGAGTTGTGATATTGAATGTCTGCTGCAAGAACCATTGGCACCATTGACATGAATTCAGGGGAATCCATCCCCAACACCTGACACACTGAAAAATATGTATATTTCATATAGGGTTCAAACAAATCTACATGATAGGGAGGCCCCTCACTATCTTCCAGAGGTTCTGGCTTGTTACCCGGTTTAACCCTATGAATTGGTAACCTCCAACCCTTGTAACTTGTATCCATTCTGGAAAATTCCTTCTGCAACTCTTCACAATTTATTTGCTCATCATAAAACCCTTCCAATTTGAAAACCTCACCAATTCCTTCTTTTGACACATGTATCTGTGGTTTTCTAGAAGGATCACATATTGCTTTATGCTTTGGATCATAATGATCAGCAAGCAATTTTACCAATTCAGTATTAACAAACACATTAGGGCACACCAATTTCCCTACATTCAACTTCCATGGATTACAAACTGGCTCAAAATGATTCTTCCTATGATAGTGGAAATTGAAAAGCTCATACCCTCTTACAGCAGTCCAGACATCACCTATGAACTTGCATTTGTCATCTAGCTTGTCAACTTCTGCCCTAAGTTGTGCGGACCTTCTAGCTTTAGGCCCTAAACTAGGTAGTTGATCAATGATGTCTTTGTTTAGTTTCCTTTCAGTGTCTTCATGCTCTGTATCAATCCTTTTTTTCTTTCCCTTTGACTGACTACTCTCACCAGGCTTTCTACCCTTACTCTTTCCAAAATCAGAAGACTCCATTTTGAAACTTACAAAATCAAAATGTGAAAAATAGAGAAGCAATTACTTACAGTATTCTACTTGAGCTCCTCAGACTGAAAAAAAAATGTCTCGGTTCTCTGTTCAGCATGCCAATTCACCAACAATAAATTGGGAAATGAGGAATTGATTAAAACATTATTGTTTTATCCCATTGGGCCATTAATGAAGCATGAATGAAACCACCTTTGAAACTGGCACTGTCGCATCAAATGTCCTTTCGATGAGAAAAATTCAAATCTGGGGTGAAATCCCTTTTCAATGTTTATTTCATCATTCGCCAAGACACTCTGTGGTCTTATCGACACCTGGAATCAACTTGATGACTAATGCTTCTGCTTTTCATGTCACTGTGACAATTCAAAGTTGGGGAAACATCTCATAGATATCATGGAACAATACCGATATGTATTCTTCAAAGCATTTTCCAATTGCTGAGAGATTAATGTTCTTCACACCGACTGAAATCCTTTATCTTTATGTTCTTCGCTATAACCTGCAGATGTCGGGGAAACATCTCGTAGACTTCATCTTGTTTCACCGAAAGTCTCTATTTACATTGGGTCGCCAAGACAAATTTCTACTCTTGCCGATGCAATCTTCATTTCACCCGCTTCATTGTGACTTTCAAAGTTGGGGAGACGTTATGTAGATATCTTTGCATCTTACCGTTATGTACTTTTCAATGTATTTTCATTCGCTAAGACAAAATCACCCTTTCACCGATGAATTCTCATTTCGGCATGTCCACCAAGTTCTCTCACCGATGAAATAAACCCAAGCAATGAAACAATACTCTCGGCAAGACAGTGAACCCTCGGGAAGACACATACCAACACCAAATGTCTTACTGAAATCACTCCCCAAATTACTCTTGTTTGGCAAAACTCACCCCGAACTATCTATCGGTATAATATTCATACTTCGGTGAAACTTATGCCGAAAAGTTCTCCTAGCAATGCATATCTCCATCGGCATAAGATTTGAATCGGCAAGATTCCATAGCTTCTCACCGATAGCTTTGAAATACCTTTGAACTTAGTTCGGCCAAACAATGGCCCCTTCGCCTAGACCTTCCCCGATGCACATAAGTCTTACCGAGACATCAGTTTGCAAATCAATAAGTAAAACAAAATGATTTCGTTATGAGTTCATACCGATACCAATTAGTCTGGCCGAATCAACCCCTTTATGCATTAGTCAGTATGACATATTGTCTTCGCCCTGACATTACACCGATGCCACAACATATGCCGATATACTTTTTTCTGGATGCCTGTTGGCAAGAAAAATTAGTTCGCCGAAACATTTTCCCAAACACCTTTATCTTGAGCGATAAACTTCCTCATGCACCACTCGGCGAAACACACTGTATTCGCTATAACTTCACTCCGACAATGAATCCCCTTTGCCGAAATGATTCCTTTTGTCGCCGAAACAAGCAAATTGTCCTGCCGATAGTCTACAACAAACACATATTAGTGAAAAATCAGGTCGGGGAGACTTTTACAATGTCTTGCCGATTCAGGTCTTTTAATGAAAAATGAAAGACTTGATGGATCAAATGGATTTTATGACAAAAAATAAGCAATACAATACAAAGAGGGACTTTCATGCTTATGATGAGGACTCAATGCTGGAATTCTTGAATGGAATAGACTATAAAAATTTCAAAATTTTACAGTTCTAACAACACCTGTATCAGTTTGGATGGCAAGGGGATGGTATACTGTTAACTCTATGCTTTGGGAAGGACTTGCTCCATTCAACTGCTCTTTCAATTTCACATTTTCTATGAATAACCTATTAACTTCATCATTTAGATCATTTTGTGCTTTCTCATATTTTTCCAATCTAAGCTCCATAGATTTAACCACATCCCTAGTAAAAATTCTTGAGTGCATTGTCATAGTACTTGCATCCAATGTTGATGTGTCTTGAAGTTCCTTTTCCATGGCACTCCCTCTCATTTCTTTTACAACATCAAGCAATCTTGGTTTTTCTATTTTTTTTGCTTTTTCCAAAAGGCTAGGGTTTCAAGTCTTGGATTGTAACTTGTGTCACTCATTCCCTCATCTGAATTGAATTCAAAAACCAACGTGGAATATTCTTGGCTTCTTAGTTGATCTAGTAATAATATCTTTTATAGCTCCATCCTAGGAATAATTAGTATATTGCTTTCTAAGACCAATTTTCTTGCTTCTTTGGGGCTAACAGTAATTTCATTAATCTTGAGTTCTTCAAAAGTCTGGGCAACAATCAGGTCATGTTGTGACTCCTTAGTGCCCATTTTATTAATTTGGAGTCTCTCCTCAAATTCTTTCATTTTCATCTCAAGCCAAATATCCTTAATCTTGAGAGTTTGAATAAATTCATCATCTTCAATAAATCTAAGGGTAGCAATCACCCTTTCATCATCATGCACTTCTTGATCGTTAGGACCATGTACATCCACTCTTTCTTCTAGTTTGTGAGCATAAATTGCAAGCTTAGGTGGTGGCTAATCATCTTCATCATCTTTAAAATTCAAAAGTACATCGGCTACCTCTTTAGTATCCCCTACTCCTTCACTTATTTCATATGCCACTAAGGGGGTCACTCCATGTGTTTTTTTCCTTTTAGGACTTGGTTACTCAGGGGATGCTTCTCATTATATTATGGAAGTGTTTGGTAGGGGATTTGTGATTACAATACCACTTGGTTTGATGGGTAGTTTGGAGGGTTTTGAATACTGACCCTCAGGTTTCTTTTCTGGCTCAACATATAATCTTTCAAAGTTGTCAATTATTGTGTTCATCCTTTTTAGAGGATCATTTTCTTCAACATAGAATCCTTGGAATCTAGTGTCCCTTTTCTTCTTCTCCTCCTCAATCCTCTTTATGATTTCCCACTTCCTCTTCCTCTGAAAAACTTCATCAAGTGTAAAGCAATTTCTTATTACATCTTCTTCATAATCCATTACATGGGTAATCCTAGCTTTAGTGAGAAGTGTCTTCTTTATAAAATTAATATGCCCTTTAGGATCAAAGACCCTTTCTCCTCGTGAATTCAATGAATACCTAATCTTCAAATAGTTCTATAGTTCTTCAAGAGTGTCAGACCCTACAGATAGCTCCTTACATTCAGTTAGGTCAGGGAGGAATGTCCCCTTTTTTGTCTTTTCATAACATCCTAATCCATCCATAACATTTTCCACATAAATTCTAAAAATAAAATTTGAATAGAAACAGATTTAGGTAAAACATGTGGGGCTCGAGGACACCCATAGATCCTTATTGTTGTTTGGTCTACAAAGAAGAACCAGTCACTGAAATTGTGAGTGTGTCCCTGCTCTGACGTCAATGCTAAAGGTCTTAATACTTGCATGATTTTATTAGGAAATCTTGGTGAAATATGAAACAGGAATTCTTTTAGTCCATCTGTTTCTATTTTGGTACAATATTAAATGACATAGCAGAGAGTATTTCCTAAAAGTGATGGGAGCTAAGTTCTCTCTTACTTGCAAAAATCCCTCATGTATCCCTTTCTCAACTTCGACATCAAATTCATACTCAATGTTGACTTTAGGATTTGTATCTTCATTTCCATCATCATGAGATAGGTTGGCATCCTCTCTTCAACATCTATTCCAAGCACTTGGCACAAAGAAAAATAATTTCTTTTGAAATATACTTAGAATTCTTCTATAAAAAATGACTCAATTTGAGAGGGGGAGATATGTATCCTCCTATTGTTTACACCCATGTTCATGTGTAAAGGAAGTTCATTACTCTTGTAGGTTTTTCTTAATCTCCTATAATCCTCCTCACTTTTTTCCAAGTCGATCTTAGTGATAGCTTGCTTGTTTAACATAAAACACTCTATAATTGCTTCTTTAGTCAGCACCACTAATAATGAACCATCTGGCATTCTTAAGTCCTTGTAGCTAGGTGATAATATTGTGCCAATACTTTAATAAACTCAACATCTATGAAGACATTTGGGACTGTAAATTTAGCCAAATCTAAGGTCCAAGGATTCGAAACTGGAATCTTGTCATCCCTTTTTTCATAGAAGTACCAAAATAGATCCCACCCTGAGATAAGGGTAATTGGGTCTCTACATCCATGGGATTTATCTCTAAACACCTTTTTGAATCTTTTGTTTATAGAATTAGGTAACACATCTAAAATGGATTGTTGCAGGGACCTCTTATCTCTTTTAGAAACTGTGGAATCTTCCTTTTTACTTGCAAGTTGACTTCTTTTGGGTGGCATCATGAAGAATTGACTCTTACTTGATTTCTTTAAGTGTCTACTTGTAGAAGTAAATTCAATTATTATACACTTGCTACATAGGGTTTTTGTGAACTTACTCGGCAAAATAATAGCTGTAGAGTCTTCCCACTTGAAATTCCTTGCCTCCGATATGCTGAGCTATGTGAATGATTGCCAAAATGTTATTGAGTCCCAAGTAATATTTGCTGCAGAGCTCGGTCACCTCACTATTAATACAATTTGTGCAAAATATTTTAGAATCTGCATATTTTGAGTTTGAATACAAGCCTTTGATCTTGGGAAATCGAATGATGTAATCATTAAATGCTTTGATGACTTGTATGGTAGTATTTCTCTATCATTTCAAGACTATTGTGGGGTAGTGTTAGTAGTACCGCCACCCCGCATACACCCCTTTGGTCTCCTATGGGATGATAGGTTAATTCTAGTGCTTGAGTGACTATTCACCACCGTATCGCTCTATCATATCAAGACCATTGAAGGGTACGGTATGGTAGGCTTAGCAGTACCACCACCCCGTGCACACCCCTTTAGAGTCCCGCAAGATAGTGGGTTAATTCTAGCGGTTGAGTGATTGTTAATCATCATACCGCAATGTCAGTGTTTACCCCTTGTGGAGCTACAATTTACTTTAGTTGTTAACATGTTCTCACCGCCACCCCACGGTATTCATATTTGGTCGCTGCGATATTGCGGTAAGCATTTGTACATTAACCTATATGTCTTGCCATCCCGCGTATACCTCTATTGACTACTGCGGTAGTGGGGTATTGGATTTTATTATGAATGTAGTATTTTAAATATCATTTTATTGAAAAAGATTGAACAATTTTCTAATTTTGTAGTCTCTCAGTTTTAGTTTTTAGTGTTAGTTAGACCTAAGAGATCATTTTTTTGTTTGTAATGAGGAGGCTTAGCTCACCTAAATTTTTTTTAGTATTAAGTATAGAGGAAACAACATATATACAAATTACATTCTGAGAGTTACTTCAAAGACATAGACCCTAGGTTACCCCCTATTACAGTATGTGAACAATCTATTCCTTTTTACACCATATTAGCAATGTTATCCCATTTACATCAACATATTAGGTAATACCTATACAAAATCCCTAGACAAGTATATAGCAGTAACCATTACAAGTATATAGACAAGTATATCATAGTAACATTAACAAAGTATACAAAAATGACAACCCTTGTTGCCCAACTGTATGAGTTACCCAGTCCTTCTAGCACACCTGTAGCCATTGTACTTCTTTGCATTCTTTAGCAATACCAATGCCTCTACTACTGTCTATTCCTCTTCAAAGGTTCCTTGTATCTTATCCGAGTTCACCTAATGTTAAGATATCTATATGTATTATTAAATCACAGATGCTCATTATATGTTTACATCTAGAAAACATATAGGACAAACAAGAAATTATATTCTAACTAAACAAAATTAATTTTAATTTTTCAACCAAAGTAAGAAAACTAAGAAGAATGATTTAACTTAATTTTAAATATACTTCAAATCAGCAGTGAACATCTCAGGTTTTGTATACAATGTACCAGTAGAATAATGATGATTACATTAATAAATGTATCAGTAAAACAATAGTGAATAAGCATGCCTATACTCAGATATTTATTACATTCCATAATATATTACACCATACATATAACAAAATTTTAGGTGACAAGCTAACCTCTTAAGGTAACAAAACATCATCATAATCATCTGCATTGCCAACAAAATTAGAATCTTGATCATTTGCGTCTGCATCTTCTTGTTTTTCTTCCTCATACTCATCTATGATATTCAATGCATTCTCTCTCCCAATCTCTTCATTGGTAATCAAAATGTCTTCTTCAAACACTCCATCATCGTCTTCATCCACTTCTTCGAATGTTTCTTGTAAAATAACATATTGCCCATCAGACAATATATCAACAACTTCCATGAATTTTCATTTTGAATGAGACTCTATTTGAATGACATACAACCATCCTAGGCTTCTTACATCGTCAATTAGAAATGATTGGTTAATTTGAAGAGGGAAACATACGTCTCATCCATCTTTGATAAAAAATTGTCTTATATTTGCACATACAAATCCATACTCATCAAATTGTACTGCAAATGGTCAGATCCACTTACATTTTAATAATATAGGACTATTTTCACCATAGTCCACTAGAATAATTTCTTGGATGAATCCAACATAAAATTTCTTCTCAATTTCGTGAAGAAATTCAGCACTAACAACACAATCATAATTTGTCTTTCCTTTGTCTTTTTCTTCCACTCTTAAATACTACCATAGGCCCACATTCCATTGAAATGTGTAGCCCATAAATGTGGAGATTGTGAAAGCTCACTTTCCTCCATTGATATATCTTGACCTTCTTCTTTTGCATCACTGATTGCATTAGCAATCCATTCTTCAAATTTTAGAAAAGAATCACCTCCAATCAAATCAGCATGACTCTGTGCTTTTGAGGTCAATGTTGCATCCAAGCTTGATTGTCTTCTTCATATTTTCTACATAGAATATTAACATACAAATAGTAAGATTAATAATATAAATGTGTAAATGCAATTGAGTAAATAAATTATAGTGTAAATTTTTTTTACCTGCACCACTTATCAAACAAAGATGTGTTTTGAAGAATATAGGCATGTATCACACTTATTTCTTGATGTGATAGCTTGAAGCGACATCCATTTCCTTCTAATACTTCACCTACAACTATCTCTTCTTCATCATCATCCCATACACACCGATTGATATTTTTAAAATCCTTCATATATTATGTGCAAAATCCCATGGCCTCTTGAATTGAATATCCCTCAAACATGTTGCCTTCCAATTTTCCCCTAGTATGATTTTTTTTTTTGAAAACCTTCATATATCGTTCTACAGGATACATCCATCTTGCTCTTATTGGGCCACAATGCTTTAGTTCATATTGTAGATGTATCAAAATATGCATAGAAATGTAAAAAATTGTTGGTGGAAATTCCCGTTCCAATAGAAATAGGATTTCAACAACCTCCTCCCTCTATCAAAGTTCGAAGGATATAATACATGTAAACTCATTCTTTTTAATATTAGGCCTAACCTTATAACTGCCAATCTTGTCCCCTTTTCCAAACTTAATATATTTACCACAATAGGTAAAATATTCTCCATTATAACATGATAGTCATGGGTCTTGAGGCATTTTAGGCCATTAATGTTAGTTTGGCTTCTAATACTACTACTTACATATCTAGTGGGAAAGTGAGTTTGAGACATCAATTGTAAGAATTGTGCACATTGTTCCTTTGTCCAGACATAAGGAACACTAGGTTTTCTATTATTTTCATCATCATATTTTTCAACCCAAATATTTCAACGAATCTTTAGTTGTCGAAAGTCTTCACGTGATGAAATAGTATCAAAAGCACCAAAAAGAGTTTCTATAATAGCATATGCTATATTTTTCTCAATATGCATAAAGTCAACATTATGCCTAATGGCTATATCCTTAAAGTATGGAAACTTATAGAATATACACAACCTTTTTGCAGGGCTTTCATTACATGGATCATATCTACTACCAACAATCCCATCATTTTCAATAAATGACATTATTTTTTGTCCATTCTCAACAATGTAATCACCTATTATTAGAAATGGTGCTTCAAAATTCTCTTCTTGACCATTAAACCATGTTTTTTGTTGACGATATGGATGATCCATTTTAAGGTAAGCATGATGTCCACAATAAATACACTTATGCAAACTTCTTGAGTGCCTCACAAAATCCTTAAAGTTGCAAGTAGGACATCCATGGTATCCATGAACATTGAGACTAGATAATGTGCCATATGTAGGAAGATCATGAATCATAAACAATAAGGAAGCTCTTAAAGTGAATTTTATTGAAAAACCGTCCCTTAAAGATTGAATTGCTTCAATTCCTATCCAAAATTCCATTAGCTCATCATATAATGGCTCTAGATAAGCATCAATTGTATCTAAAGTCACACTTTTCTTTCTTGGTATAATCAATGATAACATTAAGAAAAATAGTTTAGTTGCTAGCCATGGAGGAAAGTTATAATTTATTAAAAACACTAGCCAAGTTGACCATTTAGTACTTTGATATGAGAATGGGTTCACTCCATCTAGAGCCAAACCCAACCTTATATTACGAGGATCTTGAGAAAAATCAGACCATCTGTTATCAGATTCCATCCATGTCTTAGAATCAGACACATGTTGTTTTCCATCAGTGCTCTTATTTTGGGCATGCCATTGCATAAGTTCAACAATGTCTCTGCACCTATACATTCAAAGTAATCATGGGATTACTGGAAAGTGGTGAAGAACCTTTCTAGGAACCACAACTGATTTCAACCCTTGCCTATACCTTGCTTAATGACATTTCAGAAATTCACTCACTTGCAAGATTCTTGTGAAATAATACACAACATTCACACATGTGTGGATGTTTTCATACCCTAAGCCTAGCTTAGTTATTTCCTTTCTACATTAACTTTGTTTTGTTGGAAATGTGGAGTCAGGTGGTAACAAAGAACCTAATAACGCCAATAACTAATCTACACTCTCATTTTTCCAACCAAACACCACT
Source organism: Sequoia sempervirens (assembly GCA_007258455.2). Taxonomy (NCBI): domain Eukaryota; kingdom Viridiplantae; phylum Streptophyta; class Pinopsida; order Cupressales; family Cupressaceae; genus Sequoia; species Sequoia sempervirens. The sequence continues at coordinate 424,685,718 of VDFB02000015.1, forward strand.
TGCAAGTTAAGAATTTGAAGGATTTTTGTCAAACAGCTTAACCTGCAATTAGCATACATAGGATTTGAAGCATCCTCCATCAACTTAGCACAATCATCGTTTAGATCCTCATTCAAAATTCTATCAACTTCAAACCCTTTGTCTAACCTTGCTACCTCTTCATCTATGTTTGGTGCCACTTCATCTATGTATGTTGTCACTTCATCTCTCACACTCTTCCATTTTATCATATCTTCATAATAATTGACATTCCAAGGGCTTATACCACTATGCCCATATCTTATCATATGTTTTTAAATCAAAAAAAAATTACACCTTTCCACCAAGACAGTCATTACATAGACATGGATATTTTTCCATGTCCCTCTCATCGGCTATTATCTCATCAAATGCATGATATTGATTCATAGTCAACCTTTGATGTTGATCCATCTGTAATGTTCTACACATAGCAACAAAAATTTGTAGACTAGAAGACAAAAATTTTGTTTTTTTTTAATTGAAAGACATTTCCATAGCAATAGAGTTATAGAGAGCAAATAAAATAGAGACTTTAACTAATGAATTGTAAAAAATAGATTTTTGTAGTTTATATTCAAATTGCTGATTACATTGCATTGCACATATTTCAAACTCAAAGCATTACTTCGCATTGCATAAGTAATAACTAGATGCTAATAGATGACAAAATTTCAATTACAATATAGTTTTTACAAAGTCAACCTAAGCAGTTATGCAATTACTTCACATTGCATAACTAATAACTAGGAACAACTGCTAATTGCATTTGCTTGTCATGGCATTCCATGAGACCACATTTCTTTGAGGCAATTTTTCAAAAAATTCACTTCCTTGTCTATGCTACCACATTTTTCATACATGTCTACCAAAGCATTTTATCAAACAGTTCACTTCCTTGTTGCTATGGCTAAAAGCATAAAACAAGTCTTTTGAACAAGCTATGGACGCTTGGAAAAATTCTATCAAAGTATAATAGTAAGTAGTAGCATAGAGAAGGCAGTGAACTGGTTGAAAAAATGCCTCAAAGAAATGTGGTCTCATGGTGATGGAACGCCATGACAATCCATAACAATTGCTTGTCATGGAATTCATGGAATTCCATCACCATGAGACCACATTTCTTTGAGGAATTTTTTCCAAAGTTTATTGCCTTGCCTATGCTACTACATTTTTCATACATGTCTACCAAAGCATTTTATCAAACAGCCTTTGCTGCATTGCTGCTATGGCTAAAATTCTAAAATAGGTGATTTCAAGAAAGCTATGGATTCTTGGAAAAAATCTATCAAAGCATAATAATAAGCAACAAGCTATGGTCTCATGGTTTTTTTTTGGCACGAAAATTAGCGTGATTTTATTTGCATGTTTTTGTAGGTTTTAAATGCATTTTTTTGGCAATTTTGTTGTTTGAAATGGGGAAAAATCTCTATGGTTAGTTTTGTGCACTGTTTAATTGTAGGATTCTTATAGTCAATGAAAAATGTAGTGTTCATGAAGGAATGGAAAATATGCATAGAGCCTTTGAAATATACCCGTATTGTGCAATGGCATTGAATCATTAAGTAAACCGTTTTTTCTTCACAGGGCAGCATTTTCTTGTGGAACAAATGACTGAGACAACTCTTGTTTCAACTGACCACCCTCTCATGAAATCTCATTCATATTATAATCTTACATGATTTTATCATAGTGAAGGTGATTATGACACAACTGGCCACTACATAGGATTTTGTGGATAGGTTCAATTGAAGTTGGCAAATCTTAAGAGTTCTCTCTCAAATTTTGAAAAGGTTCTGGAGGTCCACCCTGAGAATTGTGAGAGCTTAAAATTTGTAGGCCATATATATGCTCAGAAAGGGCAGGCAGAGAAGGCTTTGAAAATTTTAAGAAAGGAAACTCACATAGATCCACATGATGCCCATGAATTTATCAAGATGTTTGAGTTATTAATATCGTCAGACCCTAGTGCAGCCTTAGATTCTCTTAAGACACCAAAGTCTCTTTTGAAGAAGAGTAGAGAAGAAGTACCCATTCAATTGTTAAACAACATTGGGGTTCTTCATTTTGAGTGTGATGAACTATAGTTGGCTCAACACAATGTTATAGAGGAATTAGGAAATGGCATTTGGGTTGAATTCATAAATAAAATCCCTAGTTCCATTTTTGTAGTTTTTCCTATGCGCTTTAAGGATATGGAATTATTCCATCAACTAGAAGAAGGTGGTCTTTCACTTGAGTTACCATGGGATAAATTCACAACACTTTTTAATCTTGCTAGGTTGTTTGAACATCTATATTATACTAAAAATGAAAATATTTTATACAGGCTAATATTGTTCAAGTTTCCTGATTATGTGGATGCATATCTATGTCTTGCAGTCATGGCTCAGGCTTGGAATGAGATCCAACTAAGCCTAGAATTGATTGGGGATGTACTTAAGGTGGATTAAAAACTCATCAAATCCTTTATGTATGCTTGGCAACATGGAACTAAAAACAGATGATTGGCTTAAAGTAAATGAAACAATTAAAGTAGCACGCCAACTTGTCTTGGTTGATGAAGCAAAATGAAAATTTGATGAAGAGTGAAGGATTCAGATGGAAAGGAGAAAGAAAGAGGAAGAACTTCTGTGGGTGATGTAACAAGAGGACCAATTTGAATGTGTGAAGGAATTATGGAAGAGTAAGCATAAGGACATGGATGATGAGGATGATGATGATGGTCAGTCTGAGAAGAAACAAAAGAAGGAAAAGAAGAAAAAGAAGGATAAGGACCACAAGGCTTATGATTCTTATATGGAGGAACCTAATGTTTCCATGGAAGATGAGGCAAATTATATGAGTGATAAGACACAAGATGTAAAAAATTCCCAAGATCTTCTTGTAGCTATAGGTCTAGAAGACTCTAATGATGGCAAGACAAATTCTCCAATTACAACAAAATCACGAAGGAGACATGCATACTCTAATTCTAAAGATGATGAACCATTGCAGAAATAGAGTCTGAGAGAAGATGATCCATATGATGATGATGTGTAGGCTTCTTGAGCTTTAACCAAACCTAACTCCTATTTTCCAAGAGAAAAATCCCCAAAGCCCATGGGAAATGAATGATTCCAAGAGAAGATGATTCATACAATGACGATGGATAAGCTACCTCAAAATTTTAGTCAATCAAATATGCTTTGTCCCTTCCAAATCCATTTGACATAGTTACATTAGATCTTATCAAAAACCTCAAATGAATCATTTGTATGATCTTTTCATTTTTCCTCTTTCTTGTTTTTTATGGGCAACCTATTTTAGTCTTTATTTTAGAACATTTTTTGTGTCCTTCAATGTATTAAGCTTTATATTTCTATCACATTCTAGATTAAAAGTACCTATAATTGAAAATAGATTAATTCATCTATTTTTATTTTATAGTCCCAAATAGGTGGATTAAATTATTTTGTTGTTAAACAAATCTTGTACAATGTAATGTCCCCTTTCGAAATGAAACCAAGTTGAAAATCAAATGCTCATCGTTCATTTCCCATGGGTCTTGGGGATTTTTCTCTTGGAAAATAGGAGTATAATAATAACTCAAGAGGATATTAATGTCATAAAAGGGGCCGCTTAAGTGTTGGCACAAAGACCAGGAAATGTTTATGCTGCAAATGGGGCAGCCATTGTGCTAGCTGAAAGGGGTCAATTTGATATTGCAAAGGAAATTTTACACAGGTAAAAGAAGTTGCTACAGGAAACATCTTTGTTCAAATGCTTGATGTGTGGGTAAATCTAGCACATGTTTACTTTGCACAAGGACATTTTGCGCTTGCAGTGAAAATGTTTATTCTACAAATGGGGCAACCATTGTGCTAGCTGAAGGGGGTCAATTTTATATTGCAAAGGAAATTTTTACATAGGTACAAGAAGCTGTTGTGGGAAACATCTTTGTTCAGATGCTTGATGTGTGGGTAAATCTACCACAAGTTTACTTTGCACAAGGACAATTTTTGCTTGCAGTGAAAATGTATCAAAATTGTTTGGAGAAATTATATTTTGGCACTGACACCCAAATTTTATTATATTTAGCTCGAACACATTATGAAGAAAAATAGTGGCAAGATTGTAAAAGAACATTATTAAGAGTAATAGATTGTAACTGTTGTAAGTTTCCAATTAGAAAGCTATAGATTTTGTGTTTAATGTAATGAGGGTTTCAAATTACCTCTGAATTTGCTGCAGATGGCATCCCCAAATCCAACTTCATTGCATACTTCAAATAATTTGTAGCAAACACCGAAGTCCTTTCCCACATTTTCAGAATTCTCCAGGTCCTCTCCAAACAATCTTTATCGCCCATGCAAGTGTTGAAACTCAAAACACCTAGTGTAGTTCGTGCACCTAGTTGTTGTAACTCAAAACCACGCGCCTCAGTGCCAAGCTAACCAGATGCACAGAACGAATGAAGCCAAGTCTGGAATGAATGCGAATAAATGTGAATTCATGAATCATGCCAATACATTATGCCAATAATTGGCCAAAATATTTTTTAAATTTTTTTCTAATTTGTATTTGGTGACTAAATATTTTTTTAGTCAACGACCAAATTAGCCATTTATTTACTCATTTATAGCTAAGTTGCAAAAAATTAGTAGAATTTAGTCATTTTTAGTTGTTGTGAAGTGAAAATTTTTAGTTACCTAGTCAATTATTTGTCTATTTCTACTAGTGTTGGTCATCCTATATGAGGCCTTAGACTGTGGCTCGGCTCCAGGCACTAAGTCAATGGAGAAGTCAAATTCTTGCTTCGGAGGCATCTCGATGAGATCTTTGGGAAGCACATCACAAAATTCCCTAAGGATTGAATAATCATCAAGGTATGGTTTCTCTTTGTCAGGTTCACTGACATGCACAACATATGTGACACAACCCTTCCACTGATCTCTCTTAAGCTGCATAGCTAAGATCTGTCTAAGTTTTAGGGGTTACTATACCCCATGTACCTCAACCGGGTTTCCATAATCATCTATACATCTCACCACCTTTTCCTCACAATTCACCATAGCCTTAAGCTCAGTCAACCAGATGATTCCTAAAATTACATCATAAGATCCTAATGGTGTAACATAAAGGTTAACTTGGGTCATGAAGGTGGGAAGCTCTAACTCATTGCAAAAGAGACATGAGTCTACTACCTGCTCTGCTCAATTCCCATATTGAACATACCGTGAATTCTTCATATAACTAGGTCAAATGAATAGCTTTCAAATCATTCTAGGGTCTATGAAACATTCAGTAGCTCCAGTATCTATCAAAATGGAAATGGTTCATCCATAGAGCTTACCCATCAACCATATGGGAGAAGCCTCATACTTTGCTTGCTTGTTGTCCATCGTTGCATGGATCTTGTGTTGCGGGGTCAATTTTTGGTTTCCTTCCTTCCGTGACCTTGGCTTTAGAGGGAAGTTAGAGGCATAATGATCTCCCCCACAAGTGTAATACCCATCAAGTAGTCCTCTTCGGGTTCCAGAATTATCTTCTTTTATGTGTCCCTAGGTGTTGTTGTAGGCATCATTACCCTTGTTATCCCTTTTATTCCTTCTTCCTTGGTTGCCTTCTTCCTTTTCCAGGGGGTCAACTTCCCTTTTCAAGCTTATGATATGATGGGACTTGCTTTCTTTTTGTCTATCACCCTTTTGAAATCCTTTTTTTTCTGAACTGAGGCTTAGTGTCTAATCCTTTTCAAATATTAGACAACTGTTGTAACTTCTATTCTTGCTTTATAGCCTTTTCAAAAGCTTCCTCCATAGTAGGAGGAATGTGGAGATCCACTTCAACACCATTGTGGGGTCTCAATCCCAATATAAACTTTCAGATCTATAAATGCTAATCGACTTGATATCGGGGCACATACTTGAGTAGGTTAGTAAACTTCTCTTGGTACTACACTATTGTCAAACCTCCCTAGGTTAGGTTTTGAAATTTAGTCATTTTCTTGTCAAAGAAAAGCTATGGTAGCCACCTCTTTCTAAAAGATTCAAGGGAAAATTCCCAAGTAATCCCTTCTAGAGGGAGTCTTCCTTCGACTTTCTTGTTATCCCACCAAGTAGCTACTTCCCCAGACATTGGTATGTAGCCTAGATAGCCTTGGTCTGATCTGTCAAGTTACAAATACCAAAGTATTTTTTCATCTCTATGATCTGTCAGGTTACAAATACCAAAGTATTTTCTTGTCATAGTAGGAGGATTGTGGAGATCCACTTTAGCACCATTGTGGGGTCTCAATCCCAATATAAAATTTTAGATCTAGAAATGCTCATCGGCTTAATACTAGGGCACATAATTGAGCAGGTTAGTAAACTTCTCTCGATACTGCACTATTGTCAAACCTCCCTAGGTTAGGTTTCGAAATTCAGTCATTTTCTTGTCAAAGAGAAGCTATGGTAGCCACCTCTTTCTAAAATATTCAAGGAAAAATTAGCAAGTAATCCCTTCTAGAGGAAGTCTTCCTTTGGCTTTCTCATTATCCCACCAAGTAGCTACTTCCCTAGACATTGGTATGTAGCCCAGACAGCCTTGGTCTGATCTGTCAGGTTACAAAGACCAAAGTATTTTTCCATCTCTATGATCTAGGCCTCAACCCCATCTCCGATAGCCTTGTCATTTAACTTTGGTGGTGCTACCTTCTTAAGATCCTTTCCTAGTTCTTCCTCAATCTAGCCTCGATTATGATCCCCTTCTCCTTGGTCGGGTATGTCATTCTTGAGATTTTGATCTTCCCACACTCCTCGAACCTCCTATTCCAAATGGTCCATTCGAGATTCTTGTCAGTTTAAGAGTTCCAAAATTTGATCCAACCTCTTACTTGGCCCATTGTCTTGTCCACTACCACCCACATCTTGTCTGGAGGTCACCATGGTGAATCACATTTGACCTATGTCATAGTCATGTTTAGCATTGAAGAACAAGATTTTATGCTTAAACTATTGCAGATAATGCATATAACAAGCAAGCTAAGAAGGAATAGAAAAGAAAAAAAAGATACACGTTATCACACAAGAAAAACTTCCAAGCTTCATGCCTTGCTCAACAAAATTCTCTTTTATTTGTATTAAGTTGGATTTACATTGATCCTTATTTGCAAAGTTTTTTTTTTCTCTAAGCAGTTCCCTCATCATCAGATGGAGGACATTCCTCAGGATCCTCATTCGAGACTACATCTTCCCTCTTGGGTGAGGTAGGATGTGCATGTAGGCATTCCTCCTCCTCATTCATTAGTGGCACATTGGCCCACATCCTACTGGTCAATCTCTAAAAGCAAAGGGTTTCTTAATCTTAGGAGTTTGTTTAGCCTCCTCTATCTTTTTGCCTCTCTCCAACTTAAGATGGGTGAGGGCATGTGGTAAAGTTTCTTCATCAGGAATCTCAGGCTATTCTTCAGGTTTGGGACTCTCCTCAATAACAATTTACTTTTTTGTAGCCCTATTGGTTTTCCCTTTCTTTCTTCCCAACTTGGACCTTCCCATTTCCTACAACCAATTCAAATTGGGTAACTTAAATCTAGTTATGGGTCCACTATTTACTAGTTCAACCTTCATGGGCTCATAGGCCTAGAGCTGAACCTTGAGCTCTAATACCAAATGTAACTGCCAATATTGTTTATGCATATTTTGGGTTGTGTCAATCTATCTTCCTCCATTCTTGATAAAATTGAAGATCTATCAAATGAACAAAACAATTGAAAATTTACACCTTTTGGACAGGGATCATTTCACACTCATATACTCAACCATGCAATTCAATAATGGTTACTAGTTTCATGGCTTGAGAAGGCCATCACAAATTCATCAAAGAGTTTTACGATCGAGCATTCAATGATCGATCTCGCCACCACGTATAGTGGAAAGTGAGACTCATTTTAAAGAGCGGTTGTTTCTTCACTCGGCCTCTATGTTATGAGGCATTCTTCGCCACCCTAACCTAGCATTAGGTGGTAGATAAAAGAAATACATTGAGAATCCATTAAATAAAATGAGATCAAGGTTAGCCTTTTGGCTTGTCGCCTCTAGCGATAAACACATACAAGTTGTTCATAGAGAAATACATCTGGGTTGGTTGATAGGCTGACCCATATTGGATAACTATATGTGTGCTAAAAATCGCATTGTGGGTGAGGAATTTGACCCCAAACACTGGGTCAATCATTCATTTTAGGATAATACAAAGCTTCAAAAGCTTGTCCCTCATGGGCTTCACATGAGATCAACATAGTCGATCTCTCAGACAACAAAACCCCAAAACATACATGCACAATAAACACATATTGGTGTAAAATAATTGGAGATCAAATGATAACATATGGAAAAACAAAAAATTGAATTACCTCCAACAATTTTGGCTTGAAGATTTTTCGTTCCACCGAATTGCTCTGCTTTTTCCCTTCTAACTCATCGATTTTTCTCCTCTGCTGCTTTTTCTTCCTTTTTGGATTTTTCTTCCCCATTCCCCAAATTGAATCATCCCTACTATTTTGGGTACGATATGGAGATTTACTTTTTACAGTCCTCATTGTGTTAGTTGGCCGCCCCCTCCTCTACATGAGGGAGTTGGCCTCTCTGAATTTGGTGGGAGTTACATGTATTTTGAATTTCTCCCATGATTTTAAAATATGATTTTACATCTTCTTTGTACATGTATTTATATATGTATATATTTTTTACATATATATATAAATATATGTATATATTTATACTAATAATTTCATGCATTAACTAGAGATTAAATACATATACAAAATCTCTTGTATACTTGAATCACATTTCAAATTTATTCAAAAGAGTGAACATAGGATATCATTTTTTTCTACAAGACAAATTGGATTTTCCTATTCAATTTTTTTGTTGAATATAAATTGTGAAACAAATAAAATGAGATAAGAATGCACAATTTTTTCTTTCCATGAGTCATAATTTTCACACCAAGTATGAATGCAAATTTTCAACTTTTCAAACATATGCAAATGTCACATTTTATTGTGGTGTGTGATATTCCATATTACATCCTTGCTTACCATGGTCATCCGACTAAGCGTTCCTACCTCAATCATGTTCTCATCCTTCAACTTGTTTCTTGCACACATATTCTTACACTTGTCAACTTATCAGTAACCTTGAATCGATAATCTCATAGAATAATTTCTTAAATTAGAAAATTTTATATTATTCATTTTTAATTTCATCATTGCATTCTATCAAATAAAATGCTAAATTCTATTTTTCCAATTATTTCAATTTCCTCAAATTTTAAAATTGAGAAATGAAATTGAGATATCATAGATGGTTGTTCTTTGCATAGGCTTACCAAGGCCATACCAATGTCTTGAGTATACAAGAACTTATGTATGCTTAAATGTATTTCCTCACATGAGCCTTTAAGGTTATCTCATACATATTAATGCATACATAGAGCTATGAATTACAATTGCATAAGAAATATTTTTGATGTCCCTAAAAAATCTCCATAGATTTAGGGAATTGTTGTAGGATCAACTTAGTGGATATTGGTAAAGGAATACTTATAGGATTATCTCCGTGAATGTTGAAATACTATTTTTTCCACTTCAAAATAAAAAGATAGATAAGTAAAGAGGCAGGGAGAGAGGGAGGGAGAGAGAGAGATATGAAGTGGTAAGGTGGGAGGGAGAGAGGGAGGCAGAGAAAGAAGGAAGGAGGGAAATAAGGAGTGGTAGGGTTAGAGGGATAGAGGGGAGGAGAGAAAGAGGGAAGGAGGGAGATAGGGAGTGGTAGGGTGGGAGGGATAGGTATAGAGAGAGTTGGGGAGAGATGGAGGGAGGGGTAGGTGGAGAGAGGGAGGGAGAGAGAGGGGGAATAAGGGAGATAGGAAGTTATAGGGTTGGAGGGATAGAGGGAGGGAGAGAAAGAGGGAAGGAGGTAGATAGGTAGTGGTACGGTGGGAGGGATAGAGGGAGGGAGAGAAGGAGGGAACGAGGGAGATAAGGATTGATAGGTTCGGAGGGATAGGTATAGAGAGAGTTAGGGAGGGAGGGATGGAGGGGTAAGTAGAGAGAGGTTGTGTGTGTGTGAGGGAGAGAAGGAGGGAGATAAGAAGTGGTAGGGTGGGAGGGATAGAGGGAAGGAGATAAAGAGGGAAGGATGGGGATAGAGAGAGGTAGGGTAGGAGAGGTATGCATAGAGAGAGTTAAGGAGGGAGTGAGGGGTAGGTCTGATTTTTCCTTTTCCTTATCATCTATTTCCAATTTTATTTATTCAATGGAATTCTTAAGTTCAAGAATCTTTGACTTCATTTGTTCAATTCCACGTATAGCATCATCTCTCACTTTTTTTGCTTCTCTCACTTATAGCATCATTTCCATTTGCCCATTACACATAGTGAACATGCTCTAATTTCGGGTTCTTCTATCCCTCCCACTCTACCACTCCCTATATCCATCCTTGCCTATCTCTCTTCCTCCCTCTCTCCCCCACACAAAGACACAACTTCTCTCCACCTATCCCTCCCTCTCTCCCTAACTCTCTCTATACCTATCTCTCTTACCCTACCTCTCTATATCTCCCTCCTTCCCTCTTTCTCTCCCTCCCTCTATGATCTCCACCCTACCACTCCCTATATCCTTCCATCCCTCTCTCCCCCTCCCTCTCTCCCTCACACATGCACACAATCTCTCTCCACCTACTCCTGCCTCCCTCCCTAACTCTCTCTATACCTACCTCTCCTTCCTTACCTCTCTCTATCACCACCCTTCCCTCTTTCTCTCCCTCCACCTACCCCTCCCACCCTACCACTTCCTATCTCCATCCTTCCCCATCTCTCTCGCTCCCTCTCTCCCTCAAACACACTCAAAACCTCTCTCAACCTACCTCTCCCTCCCTCCCTCCCTCCCTCCCTCCCCAACTCTCTCTATACCTATCCCTCTCACCCTACCACTCCCTATCTCCCTCCTTCCCTCTTTTTTACCTATACTATTCCTACTCATGGGAACCTATATCTTTGATATATAATGGGGCATAGTGTTTTATTTCCATATATAATTTTTATTTATTTATTCCTCATATTACCCGCTAAGGTTGATTTCAACCTTGTGTGTGTAGGAATGTCTTTATGTTTATTTTTTTTGATGGTAGGTGGAGAGAGGTTGTGTGTGTGTGAGGGAGAGAGGGTGAAGGAGAGAGATATGGAGTGGTAAGGTTCGAGGGATAGATGTACATATAGAGAGAGGGTGAGAGGTATGTATAGAGAGAGTGATAGAGAGGGAAGGGGAGGGATAATATGAGGGGTAGGTGGAGAGAGGTTGTGTGTGTGAGAGAGAAAAAGAGAGGGAGAGAGAGAGAGAGGTGGAAAGAGAGATGGGGAAAGAGGGACAAAGGGAGGGAGAGGAAGCTTATGAGGGATAGTGAGAGAGGAGAGATAGAGAGAAGTATAGAGGGATGGTGGGAGGGAAAGGTCTAGCGAAGTAGCATGGGAGGAATAAAGGGAGAGAGAGGGAATGAGGGTGACATGGAGAGGTAGGTAGAGAGAGGTAAGGTTGAATGAATAGAGGGAGAGGTAGGTAGAGAGATGGGAAATAGGAAAGTATAGAGGGAAAGGGAGAGATAAGTAGATATAGGGGGAATTTGGGAAGGAGGGAGAGGTAGGTAGAAAGAGAGGTGGATTGGGATGGGCTTGGATTTGCTTAAAGGGATGATCATTACTCTTCTTTGTAGATGTCTTCTTTCAAGTAGTATCTTTCCTATTTGTTCTATATCCACTACCACATTAAACGAATTCCCTCCTACAACAACCTCCAATACAGTTATTGTCAAGGCTTCTTTAAATTTTACAATTTGTAAAACACCTTGGACTTTTGATCTATAAAAATGCTTTACATGATCATTATAGGTAAGTTGAACATTTCCTAATTGAGCCTTGAGGTGCTTGATATTAGCCTTCAACTTTTTTACTGCCTTAGATTCTTGCAAACACTTATTTTCTAATGTCTCCATGTACCCTTCTTCATGAGCAACACCTTCCATTGTTGTCATTATTTTCTCAACTTCATGTCTTTTAGATTGCAACTCTCTCTAAACAACATTAAGCTCCTTTTCTTTTGATGATAAAATCTTCTTATCTTTTAATTCCTTTTCTGTGTGGTTAATTGGAGAATTATACCTTATTGTCATTTGAGTTACAAAATTATGATAAATTTAGTACTCTTTGTAACAAAAATGACAATTAGGGCCAATAAAAATTAATTAAAAAATATTTGAAAAAAAAAAGTATTCTAAGCTCAAAAAATTCAATATCATGTAGAGAGAGGTAGGGTAGGTGAGGTAGGTATAGGGAGAGTTGGGGAGAGAGGGAGGGGTAGGTGGAGAGGGGTGTTGTGTGGTGTGAAGGAGAGAGGGGGAAGGAGGGAGATAGGAAGTGGTAAGGAGATATGGTGAGAGAGGAAGGTTAGGAGGGATAGTGAGAGAGAAGAGATAGAGAGAAGTATAGAGGGATGGAGGGAGGGAGAGGTATAGTGAGGTAGGATGGGAGGGATAAAGGGAGAGACAGGAAATGAGGGAGACATAGAGAGGTAGGTAGAGAGAGGTAAGGTTGAAGGAATAGAGGGAGAAGAAGGTAGAGAGAGTGAGGTGAGATAGGGAAAGGAGAGAGGGAAGGGGAGAGAGAAGTAGATAAGGGGGAAGTTGGGAAGGAGGGAGAGGTAGGTAGAAAGAGAGGTCGGATGGGATGGATTAAGGGAAAGGTAGGTAGAGAGGGAGAGGGTCAGTGGAATGAAAATTAATTCGTAAAGGGTTTTACAAGTTTAATATGTTTGTTTAAAGGTAAAATGATAGGCAATAAAATTTACAACTATAAAAAAAATTATAGGGATGGTTAGTATCAAATTCCAAACTTGGGTATTTGGTTGTGACATATAAACAAGTTACCATCCACATTAGTCAATTAATTAGTGACTCTCTTTTCACTAAGATATTAATTGTTTCTATATCCATACCATTTCCCATTTATCCTCACTTTTGATGAGAATGTCTTAGTGTAACAATATATTCATAAGTGCCATTTATTATTGTCTTTAGTTCATGTCCTAATCCCTATCCATCTTCATTGTACCTTGTTGCACTCTAATTCCCTATCCATGCAATCTAATTTTGTCTATCTAATTATTCATCACTCCTTACAATCCAAAATTGCAAGAAAATCATAATCCATGCAATCCAGTTATGCAATCTACATGAAATCATCCAATAAAATTTGTGGTCTTGTTCCTAGACTTGTTGCAAGCATTGATCCAACACTAGTTTCCATCACCAATATGTATCCTTCCCAATCCTTGTGTTGTTTCAAATATGTATTGTTCTTATATCAACAACACCTATTCATCATGATTAGGATGTATCCTTCCCAATTCTTGCATTTTTTTGCCTGATATAACCTTCTGACATCAACAAAACTCCATCCATCATCAATCAATCCATCACTAAATATATTTTAAAACCTTTATTTTAAGTTTGATAGAAAAATATCTAGACGCATAGTCAAAGATGAGTTTGTACAAATTAGAATTGTGAAAATTCCAATTATTTGATTAATTAGTTGAGTTTCTCAAAATGGAAAATGTAATATAATATTGAAATTCAATGAAAAAATTGATTGTTCTTCATTGTCATCTTCTTCATTTCCAACTACACATTTGAATACCTCATTTGATAAATTTAGGTTGACAAATCTTCTACTTCTCTCTGCCAATAAAAGTTCTAAAACCATGCAACTTATTTCTTGGGCTCCAATATCCCTTTATATTATTTTTTTTGTGAGGAGATTCTTATAAGATTTTATGTTTGAATCATCTGGGTTTACAATATTTTTAAGACACATTAACATCTAGTGGTATGTTTTAGAGCTATTTTCTTCTTGGGTTATTCTAAGACACAAGGAATATTATTTATTGAGATCTTTTCTCTTGTATCTATGTTTATATTTTATTTTGAAGTGGAAAAAATAAATTTTCATACAACATTATCATATGGAGATTTAGATTACAAAATTATGATAAATTTAGTAAACTTTATAACAAAAATGATAATTAGGGCCAATAAAAATTAATTAAAAAAATTGAAAAAAAAGTATTTCTAAGATCATAAAATTCAATATCCTCTAGAGAGATGTAGGGTAGGTGAGGTAGGTATAGGGAGAGTTGGGGAGATATGGAGGGGTAGGTGGAGAGAGGTGTTGTGTGTGTGAGAGGGAGAGAGGGGGAAGGAGGGAGATAGGAAGTGGTAAGGAGATATGGTGAGAGAGGAAAGTTAGGAGGGATAGTGAGAGAGAAGAGATAAAGAGAAGTATAGAGGGATGGGGGGAGGGAGAGGTATAGTGAGGTAGGATGGGAGGGATAAATGAAGAGAGAGGAAATGAGGGAGACATAGAGAGGTAGGTAGAGAGAGGTAAGGTTGGAGGAATAGAGGGATAAGTAGGTAGAGAGAGTGAGGGGAGATAGGGAAAGGAGAGAGGGAAGGGGAGAGAGAAGTAGATAGAGGGGGGAAGTTGGGAAGGAGGGAGAGGTAGGTAGAAAGAGAGGTGGGGTAGGATGGATTAAGGGAAAGGTAGGTAGAGAGGGAGAGGGTCAGTGGAATGAAAATGACTTTGTAAAGGGTTTTACAAGTTTAATATTTTTTTTTAAAGGTAAAATGATAGGCAATAAAATTTACAACTGTAAAAAAAATTTATAGGGATGGTTAGTATCAAATTCCAAATTTGGATATTTGGTTGTGGCATATAAACAAGTTACCATCCACATTATTCAATTAATTAGTGATTCTCTTTTTACTAAGATATTATTGTTTCTATATCCATACCATCTACCATTTATCCCCACTTCTATAATAATGTCTTAGTGCAACAATATATTCATAAGTGACATATATTCTTGTCTTTATCTCATGGCCTAATCCCTATCCATCTTCATTGTACCTTGTTGCAATCTAATTCCCTATCCATGCAATCTAATTTTGTCTTTCTAATTATTCATCACTCCTTACAATAAAAAATTGCAAGAAAATTATAATCCATGCAATCCAGTTATGCAATCTACATGAAATCATCCAATAAAATTTGTGGTCTTGTTCTGAGACTTGTTGCACGCATTGATCCAATACTAGTTACCATCACCAATATGTACCCTTCCAATCCTTGTGTTGTTTCAAATATGTATTGTTCTTATATCAAAAACACCCATTCATCATCATTAGGATGTATCCTTCCTAATTCTTGCATTTTTTTGCCCGATATAACCTTCTAACATGACAAAACTCCATCCATCATCAATCAATCCATCACCAAATATATTTTAAAACCTTTATTTTAAGTTTGATAGAAAAATCTCTAGAAGCATAGTCAAAGATGAGTTTGTACAAATTAGAATTGTGAGAAGTCCAATTATTTGATTAATTACTTGAGTTTCTCAAAATGGAAAATGTAATATAATATTGAAAGTCAATGAAAGAATTGATTGTTCTTCATTGTCATCTTTTTCATTTCCAACTATACATTTGAATACCTCATTTGATAAATTTAGGTTGAAAAATATTCTACTTCTCTTTGCTAATGAAAGTTCTAAAAGCATGAAACTAATTTCTTGGGCTCCAATATCCCTTTATATTATTGTTTTTGTGAGGAGCTTCTTATAAGATTTTATGGTTGAATCATCTAGGTTTACAATATGTTTAAGACACATTAATATCTAGTGGTATGTTTTGGAGCTATTTTTTTCTTGGGGAATGTACAAGATCATGGGGGTCCAAAAAGTGGCAATGAGGAAAAAAACACATTTTTAACTCGCCGAAATCGTGAAAAAAAATGTTGACTTTTTGTATGGGTCGGGTACAATATCTGTTTCGGTTTGGTAATACCAAACCAAAATGGATATCCATTTCTTGAAATAAATTTTCATCAATTTATGCAAACAAAATGGATATCCGTTTCAAACCAGATATCCATTTCAAATGGATATCCGTTTTGGAAAATCGGTACCCATTCTTGAAAAACAAAACGGATATATCCATTTGAAACAGATATATGTTTTGAAGACCTAAAAAACCCTCTTTAGTAAAATGGGCATAACTTTTGTGTTTCTTATCAAAATTTTGATTTTTTACAGGTGTTGGAAAGGTCATTGAGAGCTCTATGCAATGGAATAGGTAGTGTTTCTATATTGTACACAAAAATTAATTGTAATCATTTTAACTTCACATTTCATTTTTGAAACATCAAATGCTTACTACTTTCACATGTAAAGTCTCTTTTTCATGAATTTTTTTGTAACACTCATCTCAAAATACTTGAAACATTAGAAAAAGTAATCAATAATAAAATATTTATATTTTTTGTAGTAAGAAGACGAACAAATCTTCATAAATCATCATATCTCTCTATCCCTTTCTCTACCTCTCTATATTTCACTATGTCTACCCTTAAGCTTTGGGCCTATCCCTCCACTTGTTTCTCCCTCCCTCCCTATCTCTCTTTTTACCTCTTTAAACCTCTCCCTATCAATTTATTGAACTCTAGACTTAACTTTATACTTCTCCATCCCTCCCTCCTTCCTTCTCTCTTTGTCCCTCTTTATACCTATATATATCTCTCTCTCTTGTGTCCCTCCCACTCCCTCTCCCTCTCTCAATCCCTCTCCATCTCCCTCTCTCTCCCTTTGAAGTCTCCCTCCCTCTTAAGTGTCTCTCCTTATTAAGTCTCTCTCTCTTAGGTCTCTCCCACTCCCTCTCTCCCTCTTAGGTCTCTCTCTCTCTCAGTTCTCTCCCACTCCCTCTCTCCCTCTTATGTCTCTCTCTCTCTCAAGTCTCTCCCACTCCCTCTCTCCCTCTTAGGTCTCTCTCTCTCTCTCTCTCACACACACACACACTCACTCTCCATCTCCCTCTCAAGTCTCTCTGTCCCTTTCTCTACCTCTTTATATTTCACTATGTTTCCCCTTAAGCTTTGGACCTATACCTCCACTTGTTTCTCCCTCTCTCTCTTTTTACCTCTTTATACCTCTCCTTATCAATATATTGAACCCTATACTTAACTATATACTTCTCCATCCCTCCCTCCTTCCTTATCTCTTTGTCCCTCTTTAGACCTATCTTTCTCACTCTCGCTCTCTTTGAGCTCTAGACCTATCTCTCTACCTCTCTCTCCATCCTTCCTTCTCTCTCTTTTTCCTTCTTTATCTCTCTCTTTCATTCCCTCTCTCTCTATCAAGTCCCTCCCACTCCCTCTCCCCCTCTCTCTCCCTCTCTCTCTTCCTCTCCCCCTCTCCTCTCTCTCTCTCTCTCTCTCTCTCTCTCTCTCTCTCTCTCTCTCTCTCTCTCTCTCTCTCTCTCTCTCTCTCTCTCCTCCCTCCCTCTTAGGTCTCTTTGGTCTCTCTCTCTCTCACACACACACACACACTCCATCTCCCTCTTAGGTATCTCTCTCACAATCTCAAGTCTCTCTCCCTCTCCCTCTCTCCCTCTCTCTCTCTCTCTCACACACACACACAAACACTATCCATATCCCCCTCAGGTATCTATCTCTCCAACTCTCTCTCTCTCTCCATCTCAAGTCTCTCTCCCTCTCCCTCCCTCTATCTCCCTTTCTCCCTCTCAGTTATCTCTATCTCTCTCTCAGATCCCTCCCACTCCCTCTCTATCACTCCCTCTTACTCTCTCTCTCCCTCTCTCTCCCTCCCTCTCTCTCCCTCCCTTTTATATCTCTCTCTGAAGTCTCTCTCTCACACACACACTCCATCTCCCTCTCAAGTCTCTCTCTCTCCCACTCTCCTCTCTCCATCCCTCTCTCCCTCTCAAGTCTCTCTCTGGTCCCTCCCACTCCCTCTCCATCTCCCTCTCTCCCTCTCTCTCCCCCTCCCTTTGAAGTCTCTCTCTCTTAAGTGTCTCTCTCAGGTCTCTCCCACTCTCTCTCTCTCTCCCTCTAGTCTCTCTCTCTTGGTCCTCCTACTCTTCTCGCCTCTCCCTCTCTCTCCCTCTCTTCCTCCTTTGAGTCTCTCTCTCCCTCTTAGTCTCTCTCTCTATTAGGTGTCTTCTCTCAAGACTCTCCTATTCTCTCTCAATAATACACACACTCCATCTCCCTCTTATGTATCTCTCTCTCTCTCTCCCTCTCACTCCCTCTCACTCCCTCTCTCCCTCTCAAGTCTCTCTCTTTCCCTCTCACCCTCTCAAGTCCCTCCCACTCCCTCTCCTTCTCTCTCTCTCCCTCTCCCTCTCCCTCTCCCTCTCCCTCTCCCTCTCCCTCTCTCTAAAGTCTATCTCCCTCTTAGATCTCTCTCTCAAGTCTCTCTCTCTCACACACACACTCACACTATCCATATCCCTCTCAGGTATCTCTCTCTCTCCCACTCTATGTCTCCATCAAAAGTCTCTATCCCTCTCCCTCCATTTATCTCCCTCTCTCCCTCTCAAGTCTCTCTCTCCCTCCCTCTCTCCCTCTCGCCTTCTCAAGTCTCTCTCTCTCCCTCTCTCTCTGTCTTTGTCTCTCCCTCTTTCTCTATCCCAGGTCCCTCCCACTCCCTCTCCCTCTCTAGAGATGGAGAGATAGAGTGGGAGAGAGAGATACTTGAGAGGGAGATGGAGAGTGTGTGTGTGTGAGTGAGAGGGAGGGACCTGAGAGAGAGTGGGAGAGAGAGACACTTGACATGCATATAGAGAGTGTGAGTGTGTGTGTGAGAGAGAGAGAGAGAGACTTGAGAGGGAGAGATGGATGGAGATAGGAGAGAGAGTGGGATAGATAGAGAGATACTTTAGAGGAAGATGGATTGTGTGTGTGTGTGAGAGAGAGAGATCTAAGAGGGAGAGAGACTTCAAAGGGAGGGAGAGAGAGGGAGAGAGGGATATGGAGAGTGAGAGGGAGAGGGAGAGGGAGAGATAGAGAGGGAGAGGGAGTGGAAGGGACCTCTGTGTGTGTGTGAGAGAGAGAGAGAGACCTAAGAGGGAGATAGACTTAAGAGGGAGAGAGACTTTAGAGGGAGAGAGGGAGATGGAAAGTGAGAGGGAAATGGAGAGGGAGAGAGAGAGAGAATTGAGAGGGAGAGAGGGATGGAGAGAGGAGAGAGAGAGAAAGTGGGAGAGAGAGACCTGAGAGGGAGATGGAGTGTGAGAGGGAGATGGAGAGGGAGAGATAGAGAGGGAGAGGGAGTGGTAGGGACTAGAGAGAGAGATAAGAGGGAGGGAGAATTCAAAGGGAGGGAGGGAGAGAGAGAGGGAGTGGGGGAGATGGAGAGGGAGAGGGAGTGGAAGGGACCTAAGAGAGAGAGGTCTAAAGAGGGATAAAGAGAGAAGGAAGGAGGGAGGGAGGGAGAAGTAGTTAGTTAAGTGTAGAGTTCAATAGATTGCTAGGGAGAGGTCTAAATAGGTAAAAAGAGAGGGAGGGAGGAATGGAGAAACAAGTGGAGGGATAGGTCCAAATCTTAAGGGGAGATAGTGAAATATAGAGAGGTAGAGAAAGGGACAAAGAGATATGATGATTTATGAAGATTTTTTCATCTCCTTACTACAAAAATATAAATATTTCATTATTAATTACTTTTTCTAATATTTCAAGTATTTTGAGATGCTCGTGTTACAAAAAAAATCATGAAAAAGAGACTTATATGTGGAAGTAGTGAGCATTTGATGTTTTAAAAATGAAATATAAAGTTCAAATGATTACAATTATTTTTCTATGTACAATATATAAACACTACCTAGTCCATTGCGTAGAGCTCTCAATCACCTTTCCAATGCCTATAAAAAATAAATTTTTTGATAAGAAATAAAAAAGTTGTGCCCATTTTACTAAAGAGAGTTTTTTAGGTCTTCAAAATGGATATCCATTTCAAATGGATATCCATTTTGTTTTTCTCAAATGTATATCCATTTTTTTAAATGGGTTCCTGCTTTCCAAAACGGATATCCATTTTAATAAATAAAATGGATATCTATTTTTTTGACAAAATTTGTAGCCTTGGGATTTCCCTCAAGTTTGGCTTGGTTTTTGGCTTGGGATTGCCAAACCTAGAAGGTCAACCCAAAAAACATGTTTTGAAAATTTCCTTAGTTTTCTGAAGTTCACCCTTGTGGTTGACGACTTTTTTTTAATCTGAATTTCAAGAAACGAAAAGGGTTTATAGAAAAAATTGTCATCTTTCCACCAATATATAGTTATGCCTTATTTTGAATTTAATAAATAATTATTATTGATTTTCTACATACATTACGACTAAAGTCCTGATTCATAAGCTGATTGAAAAAATTCTATAACTTTCAAACTACTTGACATTTTTTCGAACCTACAAGATATGTCACATTCTATGCTTCACATACTAAAGGATTAAAAAAAAATTGAATTTCATACAGTTTTGACCAAGTTATGGTGGTCAGACACACACGTTTTAATAATTCTAAAATGTTCAAAATAAAAAAATCATAACTAATTATTTACATGGAAAAAAATTAAAAAAAAAAATCCAACACATCTGGGCATGTGTCCTCTACTTATATTGAAAGATTTTTAAAAAAAATATTTTTTTTTTCTTGTACTTAGTGTGGTCAGACATACACCTACTTCTTATCTTTTTGCTGAAAATTTAGTACCACTACATTGAAATTTTATTTTTTCACAAAACAGATTTACTTTTTTCCAAAAAAGGACTAGTAGCCTAGAAACCACATTCAATTTAGTACAACTTTTATTCTTACATATTTTTCAGATTATGTTAATAACCTATTCAAATTTTTATGTCAAGTTGCCTAACTCTAATTTTTTGAATTTTCATCGCCACTTAGAGGCCTAGTTTGGACCCCTATGATCCTACATTGACCCCTTGGGTTATTCTAAGACAGAAGGAATATTATTTATTGAGATATTTTCTCTTGTATCTATGTTTATATTTTATTTTCAAGTGGAAAAAATAAGTTTTCATACAACATTATCATATGGAGATTTAGATGAACAAATCCATATTGTTCAACCTAAATAATTTTAGGTAAGGGGTATAGAATATTTTGATTGTAAACTAAAATGGTATTTATCAACAAATCTAGCTTGATTCTTTATCAACAAATCCTTAAGAACTAATTTCAATCATCCTTTTACCTAATCTCCAACCTAGTTTTATTATGTAGTGTGAAATTGACCCATGTGTTATTCAAATTCAAAGAGGTTTGTCATTTTTCCTTACCAACTTGAAGTATTGAATATCTTACATTGTATTATATGGTTCTGTATAAGGTAGAATGCTAATTTATTTTTACACATCTATAAAAAAGGAAGATTAGTCTAGTTCTCACTTACTAATTGCACCATCATTCAAGGAGAATAGTTTAGAATTCACTGCCATCATTCAAGCATCGACGAGATCTCATGAGGCTTCATGTTCAAAACTTTAGTGATGCATCCTTGCATAATGAGAAAACGTGGGTTGTTGACATTGAGCAATTTCCCTATCTCCCTCCTTCCCTCTTTCTCTCCCTCCCTCTATCTCTCCCGCCTTGATGGAACTTCAAAATTTTGCTCCTTATGTTTCATTCATGCCCTACCTTATGTCACTAGTCTTCCATGGTGTTGGAAACTTCTAAGGGTTGGGATTTTAGCCTTATTTTCATGTAAAACCCTTGTATTTTTCTTATGCCTTGGTTGGGATCTATTTCGCTGTTACTTTTTGAAGGGTTTTAAGACATCTTATGTCTTATCGTTCTGTTTAGGCTGGGTCGCTTTGGTCTCAAATATTGTATTTCCTCCACGGGGTTTTATTTTCCTAAGTCTTGGTTGGCCCTAGGTTTCATTGTTTAAAAACAACTTATGTCGTTGTTTACCATCTACCTAGTGATGTCTCCTTGTCCTTTTAATAAATGTTTTATTTTACAAAGGGATCAATTTTGTGCTACCGTTGATCAATTTCCTTCAAATATCAACGGTTTCCTGCCATCATGTGATCGGGAATTGTAGGATCTTTGTTGATCGCGATATCACGGGCGAGTGCCATGTGCCCTTTCTGAAGGATGAAATTTACGCGACCATTGATGTGCTACCATTTGATCTCAGCCATTCCCCACCATCCCACAATGACCCCACCACAGTGCTTCAGTTGATCGCGATATCGCGGGTGGGCGCCACGTGTCTTATCTGATGAAGCCGAAGGAATAAAGGAAATATTGTGGTACATTAATCCGACCTTAAATACATTAAAAGGTGGGTTACTAAAGTGTTTTTAAGGTGCACATGTTTTAAATCGAAGGATTTGTTATAATCTAGGTGAAAAAGTTGCTCGATGGATAATGATAAGGTTGGCGACTATGTTGAAGGAACAAGATCATTGATGCTCAAGATCTACAGTTGCCCGCCATCTCGTGATCTGAAGCTGCAAGATCTTTACTGATTGTGATATCGCGAGCAACCGCTATGTGGAATTCCTTTGTAGTGTATGGTATGATGGGCCCCTTATTTGCCATGTTGGCGATTGTGTCAGCTTGTTTTGAAGACGACTGTTCGATGTTTTGATTCAACTGAAGGATTGACAACTTGAATTTAAGTCTACATCAAATATGGTTGGAGCCTTTTGTGCAGCACGTGGGTGAGCTTTAATGGTGGATGAGACGCTTACTGGCATAATTTGATCAATTAATCAAATGGTGTGGTTGCAATGGTTTCCAGTTTTGCTTTAATGGCATTTTCGGCGCAGGTTTCTTCTGGTCTTTTATTGCTGCATCAACTTTTCCAAGTGTGCAAATTGGATAGTGACATGTGTACTTTCTGGCCCGATGCTTGTTTGCTCCTTCATTTTCTATAAGAAGGATTTCAAGTCCAGAAGTACAGGGGGTAGCAAGTTAGATAATTTTTGTCGAGTCTAGGTGAAGTTGCAAAGCAACTTGTAAAGTCTGATGGTTTTCGAGAGAAATGCAATTTAGGTTTTGAGTCATTCTATAACAAGTTTTGAGTTCATGGGGGTTTAATGTTGTATAACAGTACTAGCATTTGAGTTGAAATGAAAAATTCAAACTCATGTCTCTCCATTGTACATGCATATCTAAACTTTTAATAAAATAACTAAGGGTTGTTTTATCCATCTCACTGTTGTGGTGTGTATAATTATATTTTAGCTTTAATTCAAGGAATTAATTAAAATGCTTGAATGGGATTTTAGGCAGATATGTTTTGTATAAGGATTTGATAAGTAGTATTGAGTTAGAATACATATTGATGAGATTACAAGGTAATTTTGTCAAGGATCTCATATGTTATGTGTTAAATTTGTCATATACCTTTAAATGCTTATGAATTTGACTCCTACCCAATGGATATATGGCACTGTCCTAAGTTGTAATTATCCATATGATTCAGTATCTGTTTGTCTTTACCTAGAGCTTGCTACAAATTATAAATCAATGACTATCTTATACTATGGATTGTGTTTAGTTATCTCATGCTCCAGGTAGTTGATATTATTGATGAACAACTGATTCTATTCGATATTATCCTATCATGTTGAGCTATTAAGTGAGATTATCTGCTATTGTTAATGTTGTTTATAATAATGGTGTAGAGCTTGTAAAAACATTAAGGGATCACCCTCCCGGGTCTTGCAGAGCTTGAAGTGTAGGAGGCTTCTTAAAGTCCTCATCAGTTGGTCCAGGTCTTTCGAGCTTCCCTTGATTGGAATTGGCAATTCCATAGGTAGATTAGAAGACAAACTTTGTTACATTGTAAAAAAGGAACCAACAAAATGGCGACTCTACTAGGGAGTTAATTTTAATATTTCTTGTCAGTGTGTCGATTGTCCATTTTGCATAGAGTTGTCATATTATTTCTGTGATTTGAAGGTTGAGCCTAAAATTTTGTGTTAGGTCTTTCCACTTTTTCTATTTTCATAAGCGTTAAGTGTTATATTGTAAAGCACTTTTGTGTGTCGACAGTACGAGGTTCCAAAGGTTTCCATTCTCTACTATGCGCCTTTAGGTATTTGGTATTCCCAAGCTAATTGGGTGGCGACTCTGAAGTCTCTGCACTAGTGTGCATTTTATTGTAAAAGGTTTATTATAAGTGGAAAAAACTTGTGGACTAGTACGAAGAATGAAGAACACCAGGTCATTCATGAAGAATCACCCGGAACAAAAATTGGAAGGTGAACTTCCCAAAATGAAGAAGAAGGACTGGATAAAGAAAAGACCAGGATCTAGTAATGTTGCTCCTGCATCATAGGACCCTGTACACCAAGGTACATGTAAGCTTTTACACCCTATCCCTAAAAATATTGAAGAGGTGTCTAGAAGTTCAGATTTAGATAGTTGTGGATTTTTTGATGCATTATTTAATACACCGGTTCAAGAGGATGTGACATGTCAAAGTAAAGGGCTTGTATTGTCAAATATGCTAAAAAGAGAAGAGGCAGGAGTAGAAGTCAAAGCCATCATAGAGAATGCACTAGTGATGTGCCTCCTCCTCCTACTGAAAATGATGTAAACCCTTTATTGTTTGAACATGTACTGGAAGAGGTCAATTTAATAGATCTAGATGATACATCAAGTTCTGATGTGACTTTTCTTGACCCTGACAATGTTTTTGGAGACATTAATTCTTTGAGGCGAGAAATCCAAAAGCAAGCTAAGCTGAGGAGGAAAAGAGAAAAAGAAAGAGAAGTAGAGTTGAGGAATGTTGTGATTGAAAGGGATAGGTTGATGAGACAGTTGGCAACAATGAAGCTCTTGAACCAAGAAGAAACTAAACCAAGTGTTGAGGGTCCGGTTGTATAGAAGATTGCTAATAAGGAAACAAAACCTGTGTCTAAAGAAAACCCAGTAGGCCACATTGATGTCCAACCCAAACTTGTTGACCCAAAACCATCAAATCATGTTAAGTCTCAACTGAGTAAGCTTGTCTTGGATAAGGGAAAGAAAAAGGTCAAGGGGATTAAAATAAATGAGAAAGTGACTCCCCATTCCACTCAACAAGATTGCCAGCCACATGTGTCATTTCAAACAGAGTTTGCCTTAGAAAAGGCTAAGAAGGAGAGTGAGGCTCTGGCAAAAGAGTTGGAGAGAACAGAGATTGAGGCTGCAAATGCAAAAATGAAGAGAAAAATACATTTCCTAAAGATGTCAAACATGGATGAAGCTACACAAGTTGCAACCTCATCAAGTCACCAAGATGTTTTAAAGGACAGTCCTAAAACTAATCCAGACCCCACCATAAATAATTCTAGCTTGAAGACTCATGCAAATAGGTCTATAAATCCAAATCAGGATGGTTCTAGAGTACAAGATTTAGGGTCTGGTGTTGATCCTCAGAGGAATGAAGGATTATTTCAACGACAAACTATACAGTTGGAAAGGTATAGGCCATTATTCTTTGATGGTATCCCTGGTTATCCAAATCCCATCCCTGTTGACTTGAGAGAAAAGATGAATAAGTTTGCTGGCAATAATTTTGTAATAGTAGAGGAACACTTGAAAGCTTTTATGGATATGCTAAATGATTATGAGGTAGAACATGAAGATGTTGTAATGAAATTGTTTGTACAATCTTTGGTAGAAGATGCGAAGGATTGGTATAGAGGTCTACCTAATGCTAGTATTGGTTCATAGGATGAGTTTGAAAAGTGTTTCAAGGAGCAGTATGGTGATAAAACTAATGCTAGTTTTATGTTAAATGAATTTAATAACATCAAGAATTCATTGAATGACCCTGTGACAGAGTTTAATTTAAGATTTCAGAAAGCAATGTATAAATTGTTTCAGGTTTTGAGGCTTGATGAAAATGTTTGTTTAACTACATATTTCAATGCTTTTAATGCGAAGATGGCATATCTCTTCAGAGATAAGGACCCTCAGACTATGATGGATGCATTTAGAGTGGCTATAAATATTGAGAGTAACAGAAGAGCTTCTGGGAAGTATGGTAGGAGGGAAGAACCTACACTTTTAAAAAATCCTAAGAATAAGACTGAGAAGATTTCGGCTGCAAAGCCTAAGGATGATGAAAAGTGGGAAAAGGTTTACAATACTCTGAAAGACATAAAGCAAACTGTTGCTAAGCAAGAGAAGGGTATAGGAAATGAAAGGAAACCTTATAATAAAAATGATAGGCCACTTAGATTACAAAATTATCCTTATAATACAAATTGGAAAGATGGAAAACCAATCTTGCCTAGTCGAAAGTCTAAAAATGATTAGCATACGCCAGACCCCTTGTAGAAACATTCAATGAATCTAGTAGCAGATAGACCATGGTGTGAAGTGTGTGAATATCCACATGATCAAAA
The DNA here is from genome assembly GCA_007258455.2 of Sequoia sempervirens. Taxonomy (NCBI): domain Eukaryota; kingdom Viridiplantae; phylum Streptophyta; class Pinopsida; order Cupressales; family Cupressaceae; genus Sequoia; species Sequoia sempervirens. The sequence goes on from VDFB02000015.1 coordinate 424,712,038, forward strand.
TTATTGTGGTGTTGCTCAGTTGCTTATTGCTGAGGAAGTGGAAGAGGATGTTCATGATCAAACATCAGAATATGAGCAGGATGATGTAGATGTTTGTATGGCTAGATCATACATTAATGAGGTAGAATGTTCCTCTGATGATGAAATACAGGAAGCTGATGTGGACAATCAGAGGTAGAGAAGTGAGATGTATCATCAACAGGTCTTTTCTAATGAGGAAGGTGATTTTGATCATAATGCTTGCAATATGGAGCAGGCTGAAGATTTAGTGTCCTTAAGGAGACCATCAGAAGAAGAAATTGCAAGATTGACTGAAGCAATGGCTGCTCAAATGAGAAGTTCACTTCAATTGAGAAATAGAACTGTGGGTGGTGAGCAGGGTACACCTGCTGGCTTGTTTATTATAGAACAAAAGGATAAAAACAGAGGTGTTAAGGTTGACAACAAAAAGGATGTTGTAAAAGCCAAAGAAGTTAAGAGTGATAAAGTTTGGGCTAAAAAGAATGAAACCCCAAAGCCTCGAGAAGATGTGACTTCGTCACTAGTGAAGACCAAGGTGATTACAAAGGTAACTGAACCTGTTGCAGAGGATAAGAAGCAAAAGAAGCTAGGAGGAATTAATTAGCCAGAGAGAAAAGAAAATGATGAAGGTATGATGTCTAATTTGCCTAAATATACACCTATAGATATGTTTCATCTGCTTTCACAGGTTAAAGTAATTGTACCTTTGTTAGAAATGATGAGAATCAATGAACACAAAGAAAATACAATAGCCTTGATCACAAATGTTGCTGGTAATAAGACTAAGCAAGGAAGTGGTAAAGAAGTGAAGGATAAAGAGAAAGAAAAGGAAGTGGAGGGAATTGTGTCACAAATTCCTCCTGTATATTTAGGAAATCTATTAACATGTGCCTTGAAAATATAACCCCTTTTTTCTTAAGTATGGATATAAATGGGAAAACTTTAAGGAACTGTATGATAGATTCAGGGGCATCAAATAATGTTATGCCAGTCAAAATAATGGAGGCAATGGGCTTGATAGTAGATACTGCTCAAGGTAAATGTTATGCTATGGATTCAAGAGAAGTGCCAGTTATTGGAACTATCAAAGCATTGCCTTATAAATTGACTCAGTACCCTGACAAGGATTTAGTCACGACTGTATTTGTTGCAGACATCCCACCTCATTTTGGAATGATTTTGTCAAGAAAATGGAGTGCGTCAATGGGGGGTAACATGCAATGTGATTTGTCATTTGCTACTTTCTCCATTGATGGTAAGGATGTCAAAGTTGAAAGGGAATCAAAAGTACCTCATATGATTGAGCATGGCCTGATTGAAAATATGACATGTTTTATTGACAGTGGTATAGATGAGTTCAGGGTTGAGGAATTTTCTAGCAATAGTGATAAGCCTACTACATTGATTAATACAGAAATAAAACAATTTTCAGAATTTGATGACTTATGGACTATGTATTTTGATGGTGCAAGTTCAAAGGAAGGCTCTGGTGCAGGTGTCTTGTTACGATCACCAAGTGGAAAGACATTCAGGTTCTCTTTCACTCTATTATTTGAATGCACAAATAATGTGGCAGAGTATGAAGCCTTGTTATTGGGGTTGAGATTGGCTAAAAAAAATGGGATCAAGAAGCTCATGGAAATTGGGGATTCTGAGCTTGTGGTCTCCCAAGTTAGATCCAAATATGTATCAAAGAATAAGAGGTTGAAACAGTATATGAATGATATTTGGGATGAATTGGAGAGCTTTGATGCATTTGGCATAGGATGGATGGAGAGAGGTCAAAATAAGGTGGCAGATTTATTAGCTAATATTGCAGTAAAACTAGATGATATCTCTTATGCTAGAATTTCAAAGGTTGAGGTGAAAACCAGGCCATCTGTTCCTGATAACATAAAAAAATTGGCAAGTTTTTTATAATGATGATGATATATTAAGATTTTTGAATTGTGTGGGTGAATATGAAAATCAAGAAATTGACTTTGGAGCTTTTGTTGAAAATATTGATGGTAAGGATACTATATTTGGAAATGAGGTCATTTAGTTAAAGAAAAACACAATTACCAAGGGTCTAGTTGTACTAGAAAGAGTGTTTGATAATCAAGACAAGACAAGGGCTAATCATACTGTTTCCCATCCTGATGACTTGGAAGAGATAAATCTTGGAACATAAGCATTCCCGAAGAAGGTGTATATTGGAAAGAAAATGTCACCAAAGGTGAGAAGGATGCTAATTGACTTGTTAAGGAAGTTTAGACATGTGTTTGAATGGTCCTATGATGATCTTAAGGCATACAAGGAGGATCTTTTCCAACATGAGATTCCTTTGCGCGATGATGCCAAGCCAATCAGACAAAAGCAAAGGCCTATTAATCCCACTTTAGCCCCCAAAATGCAAGAAGAATTAATGAAACTAAGGGATGCAGGAATCATCAAGCCGATCAAACATTCATCCTGGGTGTCAAACTTGGTATCAATAAGGAAGAAAAATGGAGACATCAGGTTATGTGTAGATTTCAGAAATTTGAATGTGTCTTCATTAAAAGACAACTATCCATTACCCAATATGGAAGCCATGTTGCAAAGGGTGATAGGTTGTGAATTAATGTCTATGATGGATGGTTTTTCTAGTTATAACCAGCTTATGGTCAAAGAGTCTGAGTAGTTTAAGAAAACTTTCACCACACCATGGGGAACATATGTTTATGTAAGAATGTCATTTGGTCTAACAAATGCAGGGGCTACTTTTTAGAGAGCCATGGATGTGGCATTCTCATATTTCATTAATTTATTTTTGGTGATTTACCAAGATGACTTGACAACATATTCTAAAAAGGAAGAGGATCATTGTGAGCATCTGGAGAAGATATTCATTAGAGCTTTGGAGTATGGTATTTCTTTGAATCCAAAGAAATGTGTGTTTGGAGTACTAGAGGGAAAATTATTGGGACATATTGTTTCCAAGGATGGAGTAAAAATTGATCCAGAGAGAGTAACTGCAATTGATAAAGTTCCACAACCCCGAAATGTCAAAGGAATACAATCTTTCTTTGGACAAATAAACTTCTTAAGGAGGTTTGTGACAAATTTTGCTGAGATAGTTCGCCCTATTTCCAAAATGCTCAAGAAAGGAGCCAAGGTTGAATGGGATGAGGAGTCTATGTAGGCTTTCCGAGCCATTAAGCAAGAAATAAAGGAGGCTCCTATGTTAAGAACCCCTGATTTTTCCAAACCTTTATAGATTTTTTCATTTGCTTCTTTCCACACGATTGTAGTTGTGTTGTTACAAAAGAATGCCAAAGGTTTTGAACAGCCTGTAGCCTTTTTCAGCAAATCTTTACAAGCTGTAGAACTTAAGTATGATATAAATGAAAAATAGGCATATGCACTGGTAAAAGCAGTAAAGGCTTTTAGGCCTTATTTGATGGGAGCTCCTGTAATTGCCTATGTGCCTAGTGTTGTTGTTAAGAACATCTTCACACAACAAGAAGTGTCAGGAAGAAGGTGTAGATGGATAAATAGGATTCAGGAATTCAATATTGAGGTTCAAATTACTAAACTAGTAAGAGGACAAGGATTGGCCAAGCTTATGGCCCAAAGTAATCTGGAAGCAAATCAGATAAATTTGCTAGAAGAGGAAAATAGATCACACATATGTGATATGGAGCATTCTGAATGGTATAAAGATGTGATATATTATTTGCAGAGAATGAAATGTCCTGACAATTTAAGTGAGAATGAGAAAAGGACATTGAAGTTACATGCTATCAAATATGTTATTGTAGATGGAAAGCTCTAGTGGAGAAATGGAGAAGGTCTCATGTTGAAGTGTGTTGACCAAGATCAAGTAAAAGGACTTTTGAGTGAGATGCATGGTGGAGTTTGTGGAGGAAATTATATGGCTAAAACAACTGTACATAAGATAAAGAGGGCTAGATTTTGGTGGCCTACAGTTTTTAAGGATGCCCACCAACTAGTGAAGACATGTGATGCTTGTCAGCATTTCTCTGGTAAGTTAAAGTTTTCTGGTAACTTGCCTCTAAAACCAGTTATAGTACAAGCTCCATTCCAATGGTGGGGTATTGATTTTGTAGGAGAGATAGCATGTAAATATAGTGGAGGCCATTCATGGATATTGGTGGCTAATGATTATTTTACCAAGTAGGTGGAAGCAATTCCAACAAAGAAAGCCACTAGTAAAGTAGTAATCGACTTCCTGATGAGCAACATATTGACTAGAATTGGGTGTCCAGAAAGGATTGTATCAGATAATGCAATGTGTTTTAAATCTAAGGAATACATAGAATTTTGTGAGAAGCATGCCATCCAAATTTCTTATTCATCACCATACCACCCACAGGGAAATGGACAAGCAGAATCAAGCAATAAAAGCTTGATGAAGATTATTAAGAGAATCCTGGATCAGAGTAAAAGGGCTTGGGATTCTAAGCTAAGATTAGCAGTCTAGGCAGATAGGGTAACTATGAAGAAGGCAATAGGTTGTGCCCCATTTGACTTGGTTTATGGGATAAATGCCAGGTTGCCCCAAAATAACTTAATGAAAATGTATAAGTTTGTCCAGATGTATGATAATGAAATTGATGATGAGATGCAATTGAGAGTGGAAGATCTTATAGAATTAGATGAAACTAGGAGGGAAGCTCAAAAGAGAAATGCAAAGTTGCAGTTGCAAGTAAAGAATTTGTATGAAAAGAGGGCAACTACAAGGAGTTTCAAAGATGGATATTTGGTTTTAATGTGGAATGCCAGCCTGGAAGATAAAGGGAAACATGGGAAATTTGATGTAATCTGGTTGGGTCCATTTTTTATTAATATTAAGTGGGGTGAAGATTCCTACTTCCTCCAAGATATGACAAGGGATATTCTTGAACTTCCAGTTCATGGACAGTTCTTGAAGTTATACTTCACTTGAAGTATTCTTTTCCATGAACAATAGTTTAGGTTTGTATTTTTTGCATATATTTTGTACATAAGTTGGGTTGTTTTGTCTGAACAATCCCTTTTTGGTCGTCTCTGCATATTGGTCTGCTCCACCTGAGATTCTGAATTCTCACTTCATTCCAGTGGAATAAATGTCCCCAATTGGAGCCATTGATGGAACTCAAAATTTTGCTCCTTATGTTTCATTCATGCCCTACCTTATGTCACTAGTCTTCCATGGTGTTGGAAATTTCTGAGGGTTGGGGTTTTAGCCTTATTTTCATGCAAAACCCTTGTATTTTTCTTATGCCTTGGTTGGGATCTATTTCGTTGTTACTTTTTGAAGGGTTTTAAGACATCTTATGTCTTATTGTTCCATCTAAGTTGGGTCCCTTTGGTCTCAAATATTTTATTTCCTCCGCGGGGTTTTATTTTCCTAAGTCTTGGTTGGCCCCAGGTTTCATTGTTTAAAAACAACTTATGTCGATGTTTACCATCTGCCTAGTGATGTCCCCTTGTCCTTTTAATAAATGTTTTATTTTGTAGAGGGATAAAGTTTGTGCTACCGTTGATCAATTGCCTTCAGATATCAACAGTTGCCCGCCATCGCGTGATTGGGAATTGCAGGATCTTTGTTGATTGCGATATCACGGGCGGGTGCCACGTGCCCTTTATGAAGGATGAAATTTATGTGACCGTTGATGTGTTGTTGTTTGATCTCAGTCGTTCCCCACCATCCCGCAATGACCCCACCATAGTGCTTTGGTTGATTTCGATATCGCGGGCGGGCACCACGTGTCTCATCCGATGAAGCCGAAGGAATAAAGGAAATACTGTGGTACATTAATCTGGCCTTAAATACATTAAAAGCGGGTTACTAAAGTATTTTTAAGGTGCACATGTTTTAAATCGACGGATATGTTATAATCTAGGTGGGAAAGTTGCTCAATGGATAATGATAAGGCTGGCGACTTTGTTGAAGGAATGAGATCATTAATGCTCAAGATCTACGGTTGCTCGCCATCGCGTGATCCGAACTTGCAGGATCTTTACTGATTGTGATATTGTGGGTAACTGCCACATGGACTTCCTTCACAATGTATGGTATGATGGGCCCCTTATTTTCCATGTTGGCAATTGTGTTAGCTTGTTTTGAAGACAATCGTTCGATGATTTGATTCAACTGAAGGATCAACGACTCGAATTTAAGTTTGTGTTAAATATGGTTGGAGCCATTCGTGCATTGCATGGGTGAGATTTAATGGCGGATGAGGCGCTTACTAGAATGATTTGATCAGTAAATCAGATGTTGCGGTTACAACGGTTTCCAATTTTGCTTTAATGGCATTTTTAGTGCAAGTTTCTTGTGGTCTTTTATTGCTGCATCAACTTTTCCAGGTGTGCCAATTGGTTGGTGACATGTGTACTTTCTGGCCCGATGCTTGTTTGCTCCTTCATTTTCTATAAGAAGGATTTCAAGGCTAGAAGTATGAGGGGTAGCAAGTTAGATAATTTTTGTTGAGTCTAGGTGAAGTTGCAGAGCAACTTGTAAAGTCTGATGGTTTTCGAGAGAAATGCAATTTAGGTTTTGAGTCATTTTGTAATAGGTTTTGAGTTCATGGGGGTTTAATGTTGTATAACAGTACTAACATTTGAGTTGAAATGAAAAATTCAAGCTCATGTATGTCCATTGTACATGCATATCTAAACTTTGAATAAAATAACTAAGGGTTGTTTTATCCATCTCACTGTTGTGGTGTGTATGATTCTATTTTAGCTTTAATTCAAGGAATTAATTAAAATGCTTGAATGGGATTGTAGGCAGATATGTTTTGTATAAGGATTTGATAAGTAGTATTGAGTTAGAATACATATTGATGAGATTACAAGGTAATGTCATCAAGGATATCATATGTTATGTGTTATATCTGTCATATACCTTTAAATGCTTATGAATTTGACTCCTACCCAATGGATATATGGCACTGGCCTAAGTTGTAATTACCCATATGATTCAGTATCAGTTTGTCTTTGCCTAGAGCTTGCTAAAAATTGCAAATCAATGACTATCTTATACTATGGATTGTGTTTAGTTATCTCGTGCTCTAGGTAGTTGATATTATCGATGAACAATCGATTCTATTCGATATTATCCTATCATGTTGAGCTATTAAGTGAGGTTATCTGCTATTGTTAATGTTGTTTATAATAATGGTGCAGAGGTTGTAAAAACATTAAGGGATCACCCTCCCGGGTCTTGCAGAGCCCGAAGTGTAGGAGGCTTCTTAAAGTCCTCGTCGGTTGGTCCAGGTCCTTCGAGTTGCCCTTGATTGGAATTGGCAGTTCCATATAGGTAGATTAGAAGACAAACCTAGTTACATTATAAAAAAGGAACAAACACACCCTACCACTCCCTATCTACCTCCCTCCCTCTTTCTCTCCCTCCTCTATCCCTCCCACCCTACCACTTCCTATCTCCCTCCTCCCCCTCTCTCTCCCCCCTCTCTGCCTCAGACACAACCTCTCTCCACCTACCCATCCCTCCCTCCTGCCTTACTCTCTCTATACCCATCCATCCCAACCTACCACTCCCTATCTCCCTTCTTCCCTATTTCTCTCCCTCCCTCTATCCCTCCCACCCTACCACTCCCTATCTCCCTCCTGCCCTACCACTTCCTATCTCCCTCCTTCCCCCTCTCCATCCCTCCCTCTCTCCCTCTCTCACACACAACCTCTCTCCACCTACCCTTCCCTCCCTTCCTCCCTAACTATCTTTATACCTATCCCTCCCACCCTACCACTCCCTATCTCCCTATCCGTAGAGAAAGAGGGAAGGGGGGAGATAGAGGGAGGTAGGGTAGGATAGGTAGGTATATAGAGAGTTAGGCAGAGAGGGAGGGCTAGGTGGAAAGAGGTTGTGTGTGTGTTTGAGGGAGGGAGGGGGAGAGAGAGAGAGAGAGAGAGAGAGAGAGAGTGGTAGGGTGGGAGGGATAGAGGGAGGGAGAGAAAGAGGGGAGAAGGGAGATATGGAGTGGTAGGGTGCGAGGGATAGATGGAGGGAGAGAAATAGACAAGGAGGGAGATAAAGAGAGGTAAGGTAGGCGAGGAAGGTATAGAGAGATTTAGGGAGAGAGGGAGGGGTAGGTGGAGAGAGGTTGTGAGTGTGTTAGTCAGGGAGAGAGGAGGAAGGAGGGAGATAGGGATTGGTAAGGTAGGAGGGATAGAGACCTACATTGGTGTAGGTGCACCTAGCAAATGAAGGATACAAGGGTGGTTAATTTGTCAAGTCTAGACCTGTGTTAAGGTCATTAGGCATTAGATATGGTATTTTTACACTAAATAAGGTCTATCAAGACCATTTACTATGTAATTGGGGGGTTTTGAGTCTTTGGTGTCAAGTAGGTAAAAAGTTGCAAAAAGTGTAAAAATGTTGTCATAGCAAAAATGGACAAAAATTGCAACATTTAGGAATGTGAAGGGTCTTGGAAGTTTAAAAAGTAGTTATAGGCATTGGGTAGTTGGAGTTTGAATTAAAATATGTATAAAAGCCTCTAGAAGGCTCGGGCTTGGTTGTTGAAAGATGTATTTAGAATTTAGATTCAATTACAACGTTATTTTCTGCAATTTTCATTATATTTTTGAACTTTTCCAGATCTGTACGACCTGTACAGTCTATGTTATTCTTTGAGGATTCTTGTATTATGTTGGGGCATGAATTATCTCTGTTTTGAATCAAGAATGGGAGTCTATCTCTGTGATTTGAGGGAGTTCACTTAAAATTTCTAAAACAACCTGTTAAAGGCCAGGGAAGGGTTTTAATTGAAGTTAAATGATTTTTTAGTCATTCCACCTACTGTAAAAGCCTATGCCTTGGTGGAATGACTTGTCACATGCTAGTTCAGTAGTTCTTTTGGTTTTGAAAGTAGAGGAGTCAAGTTGTTGGTTTTGGGATGATGCCCTAGGGTTGAACAATGTGATTTTCCTTGTGAAATTGAGGTATAAAGGTAGGGTTTTGTCAAAACAATAATGGAACTGACCAAGTAATGGATTTATGAGTTTTTGCAGGGTATATATGTGGTGTTGGATGCATTGGTTGATTCAGGAAAGCCTAGGTGATAGGAGATTGAATAAACCCTTGTGATTTGTATGTAAAATGAGGGTTTCATGGTGCAGCGTCCTAGATGTCTTGGATCTGAGAATTGGTGATGGAATTTGTTGTTTTGTATCATAATCAGTGACTTTCTAATGAGTTTGATTGAATAATAGGTGATTAGAAGGTACCCCCTTTGTAAAAGAGGGCTAATTGGTGGCCTAAAAGGCAGGGCAGCCTATTGATTCTCAATATTGTTGCAAAGAAACCTCTTGAGACCTCTTGGTGTGTGGTTTTGAGTTCTATGGTAAGTATTAAATGGTGTTTGGTTGGCCTCTGTATGGCCTTCTCTAAAAGATATCTCCAAGATTTTGTTTTTGAGGGCTATAAACCTTTTGATGAGTGATTGGGACAAGTTGAGAGATTAGTGTTGCAAGAGTTGGTTTCCTATTTGAGGCTGATCAGTTTGAGTTGGTCTGGGGTATCCACCACATAGGTTTCTATCATACATATAGAGAGAGGGTGGGAGACGGGTGCATAAAGAGAGAGAGCGAGGGAGGGAGGGATGGTGGGATAATGGGAGGGGTAGGTGGAGAGAGGTAGAGAGAGAGGGAGAAGTAATGTGGGACATGTAGGTATAAAGAGAGTGAGAGATAGAAGTAGAAAGGGAGGGGGAGCAAGGGGTAGGTGGAGAGAGGTTGTGTGGGATGGAGGGAGAGAGAGGGAAGGAGGGAGATAGGGAGAGGTAGGTAGAGAGAGGTGGTGTGTGTGAGAGAGAGATAGATGATGGGAGGGAGAGGTAGAGAGAGGGGTAAGTAGACTGAGGGAGATGTGGGGTGGGAGGGATGGAGGGAGGGAAAGAGAGGGAAGGAGAGTGAGAGATAAAGAGAGGGGTAGGTGGAAAGAGAGAGAGAGGACAAATAGGGACAAAGGGAGAGAGAGGAAGGTTAGGAGGGTTAATGAGAGAGGAGAGAAGTATAGAGGGATGGGGGAGGGAGAGGTCTAGCAAGGTAGCATGGGAGGGATAAAGGGAGAGAGAGGAAATGAGGGAGACATGGAGAGGTAGGTAGATAGAGGTAAGGCTGAAGGAATAGAGGGATAGGTAGGTAGAGAGAGTGAGGGGAGATATATCTATTATCATGAAGAATTTTTTATATAAAATGCACTAGAACTTTGGTACCTAGCCTTTAGGTTTTTAGGTTAACATGTTATTGTGAGAGAGATACAATCTAAAAGACATGAACTTGAGAAAATAAAGACAATAATGGAAGGTGTTGCTTATGAAGAAGGGCGCATGGATACATTAGAAAAAGAGTGTTTGCAAGAATTTGAGGCAGTTTAGAAGTTGAAGGCTGATATCAGGCACTTTGAGGCTCAAGTAGGAAATGTTCAATTTCTCTATAATGATCCTATAAAGCATTTTGATAGATCAAAAGTCAAAGGTGGTGTTACACAACTTATAAAAGTTTAAACTACATTAATGGTAAATCTTGAAGGCACCTTTCATTATATTTGTGATGTGTATATAAGAGAAAGGTTATAATTACATTAATACTGTTTTCTAAAATTGGAGGTTGGAAAACACTAGGTGTTATGAAACCTGTAGCCCACATACTGTTGTAAAAACCTCTATGCATAACCCAGTTAGTTAGTCACCCCTTAGGTCAATTAGGTCAATTTTATGTATCCCTCACTTACAACTCCTCCTCGAGCTCTCCACCCTTGAGCTTTGAACAAGCACAATGAAATGACTCACAACCCAGTGTGTTTTTCCATCTTACAATTATTTTGTGCATTTATTTTTCCATCATATGAGGAAATTGAAACACAATTTTACTCTAAATTACAGTTGTGGTAAATTATGAAGATGTTTTTCATTACATTCGTACTCTCTAAATAACAAAAAAAATTCCTTACAATCATACTATCTATGCATAATTAGAGGTTGGAAAACATAGGGTGTTATGATTATGCGTATTTGAATTATTATAAATTGTAATAATTTATTAAATACTACACCAATGAGTTCTATGATTACTCTATGTACCTACATGAAGATACTTTCTAGCAACAAAAAGTTCTTAAATACATAACAATATTATCACCTTACATTTGTATAAAATGTAGAGTTTATAACCTCAAAGATATTGACACAAGATTATTATAATGCATCTAAGAATGAAGCCAAAGTTATGCTAAATGCCAAATACATCAATCTCTTATTACATAAGCCACATTAGATCCCATAGAGTGTGAGTATATGAATACCACAAATTTTAGTTTCATGAATACAAAATTGATATATTTAGAATTTTTAATCTCACCAAATGGTTTGAAGATGGACCCAAAAAAGATAAAGTAAATGTTTGAATTGCCTTCACCAATTAATATTATAGAGGTAAGAAGTGCTTCAATAGATAGTGCAGCAATAAAACTTCTACGGAAAGCATTGAGCATCATATTAAATGGTACATTCCTTAAACCTAAATAAGAAACTTGGAATGTACACCACTCTTAGAAATTCTAACACAACCATAAGAATACGACATTAGAACTATTTATGGAACTTTCTTAGGTTTGGATTGCTTAAATACTTAATGTAAAGCAAACTGTTACTTAAAACCGTTACTTAAGTAATTGCCTAAAAATTGCTTACTGTGAACTGCAAACTATTACTTAGATGTATAGCTGGTTTCAAAATCGAACTTAAACCAGTACTAGAGAAGATGGTCAAGACCAGCAAGACCAGTGGCGTTGCTCCAGGAAGGATGAGAACTGCCATCTATATCAGCATGACTATTCCCTTCAGCAAGCTGGTGAGATTCTCCTCCAACCACAGCGTTGCAATCTGGGCATTTTGATTTTTGCATTGGACCCCCGCATTCCCCCACAACATAGAAATGGCCATTTGGGCATTTATGCCAGTGCCCTCTTCCTCCCACCTCCCTCATCATCACATTCACTACCTCTTCTAGCATTTGTCGTCCACTCTCCAGGTTTGTTTTGGTTTCTTCAGTTTTTGCATGACCAGGGGTTTGCTCCAGAATTATTTCGCAAATTGTCAGGCATGTTTTCCGCGTAATGAATGCTCGATAGACCAGGGCCAGCGAAATAATACGCGGGCAGTAGCAGATACGGCAAGCAAGGCTTCTTCGACAAAGTGGGCTTAACAAACATAGGATATCAAGCGTTCAGGTTTTTATACGCCACATCCAAAATAGCGTTGCCACTCTTATCATCACTTTCTCGCCTGATTTACAACGATCAGAAATCCTCGACATAAAATACCAGCTTCCACTCGTATTCAGTTCAATGCCCTCCCTACCTTTGTATATTAAAGCATTCGAATCCTCCGCTCTGCACGCCTCGTACTCGGATTTCGACATCACTCGAGCAATACCATTATTTTCATCTTCCATCGTGAATACTGCATCATAACCAAAAATACCCACATATTATAAGCTAAGAAAGTTCATAGACATCCGATCCCCATAATGGGTGATATGATCGGAACGTTCCCAAGCTATTGTACAGGTCCTTTAACAGAAATATATTTTCCCCTTGATATTGGACAGTGGTTGCCTAAAAAATCACAATCTTTACAACTATTCTAGGGTTAATCTACATACACAATGTGTCGCCAACAAGAATGTTTGAGCCATGACCCCAATCTCTGTCAAAATTCTGGTTGCTACAGATTTCCAGCTTACTGTGTGGTTACTCCCGAATACTCCCTCCAACATATGAGCCAGGGCCAGCAATCATGGAAGAAAAGCTGATGAAAAAGGCCGCCTGTTTCTTCTGTCACTATCACTGTGAAGCATGTATGACACGATAATGCTATTACATGTACGTTTACGTAGGATTCACTTGGCTATTCTTATTACAAAATGGCGTTTAAAAACTCTCGCTCTGTTTATAAAACTTTCAAAATGTCCGTCCGTTTCCGTCAGTTTACATCATCCCTCCCCTTACTTCCACTTGCGTTTTGGTGGGCCGCATAGGACATGCTGTTTTGTCGGGAGATTAGCTGCGTCCGACAAGTTTCGCGGTTAAAAAAACAGTGAACGGAAAATCGAACGGAGAGCCTGTTTTCAATCGTTCGCACGCCTTCTCGAAAAGGGTGAACCGTTGATTTAAAAAGGAAGCTTCCTAAAATATCTTATTCAGCAACTTGCAAGAAAAACTTGGATCTCGATCGGGGATCCAAGTAAAAAACTGAGACCATGATTATCAATGGATATAGAATCCAATCACGACAGACATCCTGATGTGAGCAACACATACCGACCCAAGAAGGTGAATGCAAGCCAATGTGCGTCAGTGCAAGTGGACAAACGTTTTCCTCAGATTTTTTCTGTTTATATTCAGTCTGGTTATGCTCTGCGGGCAAATAAAACATTTGGGTTCTTGAGACATTACCACTTTACTATAACATTCAACCCAGAATTTGCAGGTGGGTATGCATCTTTTTACACTAGTGATAGAATAGATTTTGATACTAGAATTGTTCAGTTTTCAAAGCAGGGCACATATTAAGAGTATTACTTTTTTGTATTAGAGAATGATTTGACTGAAATCCTGATTGAATTCTCTTACGCCTATGTGTGCCTCCCTAACATCTTGTAGTCGTGGAGGACCAATTTTCTGTGACGGGGAACGATAACAACTTATACAACATGGGTTCCCCTTGTCTGCAAGTGCAAGACAATGATTTCTGCTTAAGGAAAAGTTTGATTGCTTTTCCTTTAGTATCCCTTGAATATTGAGGATATTTGATTTTTGTTTCAGAGGATTTTACTGTAAAATCAATTGGACTGTCATGTATGTGTGTCTTACCGCGTTGCTGTATAAGTAGAGAATCGATTTTGTGTCCTGGGAAGGTCAACAATTTACAGAGTATGGATTTGATATTACCTAGAAGAAAATTGTTTTATCTCTAGTACATCATGTCCTCTTTAACATAGGGCATCTATAGTTCATTTCGCTTGTTTCTTACAACTGATTGATTTCCCTGCCCTGAGATGGACCGATGTCTGCTTGGATCTGGGAAGTGGTTCAATTAAATCTGTCATGATAAGAATGCACGGGACTTTCTGTTGCTCACATTACATCAACAAATTAATGCTTTCACCTTCACTCTATGATTTAGATGCCTCAGCTAGTTTCAGCTTTAGAACTGGGAATTTTGCGATCGAGTGCAAAGCAGCTAGGTGCTCCCAAGAAACCTGTAATCACACAGCTTAGATTTCTCTGTGCAATGTGCATTGAGTGCTGTGACAGAGTTGTAAAACTTCCTAATTCGCAAGTTGTAAGGAAGGATCGGCCGAGTCCAATTCTAACCTCAAGTTTCCTAAACGGTGACTTCCTAAGTTATTGAAACCTTTGGCAGCTGCTGGGGATAGTTTCCCAAGGCAGGAGATGCTTCTCATTCTTCCGGCAAATCTTCTTATATTTCCGAATGGTTTCATATTGTACCTCCATGTGACCAAATGTCTTAAAATTGTGTATAGTAGAAATCCGCTGTAGATTTTTATACTTTAGCGGCTTAGCCCACCAAACTGGTTTGATCCAGGGTTTCTGCACCTTTTGGCAGTCTGACTGCAATCCCTCTTTAACTGCAGCCTTATACATGGCTGTCCCTCTTCTGAACTCAGCTCATTGATTCAAATCAAAAGCTCAGCTTTTTCCTACACATTTCTTGAGTTAATGTTTGTCCTAAATTTATAAATTGAAACCTTTCAGAGGGAAGACTCTTCACAAGAAATTTTGTGAAAGGTAATGCTCCATATAATTACCAATTGACTTCAGTACCTTTCCTTCATTTAGATGATTCGAGCCACAATATATTGCAGAACTACTCATGACGACTGTGGCTTTACATATCTATTTATATTGGCTGATACATTATAATTTGTAGATAGTTTAAGAGGCAAGTTCCTGAACCTACGTCCAAACCTGTGTATCATGTTCTCAAGTATCCTCCTTAGTTAAAACTTATATATAATAAAGTTTTTTTGCAGGAGTTTAGAAAAGATCTATTTAAACAAGGCATACAATCATTCTTGTTTTCTTTGTTATTCGATACTCTTACATGGCTTGAATAATCTGTTGCAGATACTATGCGTTTCCTTCTTGCAACTCTAGGGCTATTAGTAGTAGCACAAAGAATTCTGAATGAAATTTACAAATATCGATCCAATAAGAGGTCTGAACATGACAAGTTGATGCCACGGATAGAGATGACAGAAGGTGGCGATGTTCAGAAGCTTGAGCGGTATGGGGAATATGTAGGTGAGTTCACACATCTTGGATTTTCAAGTTTGTAATCTAGATCCTACTGTCAAGTGGTTTTAGCTTGTCTGAGATCTTATCCTTTTTATTCTAAAAGTTCATACTAAAACATCTTAGTTTAGAAGATTTGTACACATCTGGCAGTTGCTTGGGTGTTCATAGTTAAAAGGAAGATTCCTTTTCAAGGTTCGTGTTTCAGAATGATTTCTTGTAGCCCGACTTCTGGGCCATAGGCTTGGCATTGAACACCTATCAGCATAGGTAGTAACAATCTTACATTAAACATCAAAACAGATTCTCAAATATATGTGTTTGGCTGAAAATTTGTATGTTCACTGTTATGTTGTTAACTAAAAATTGATCTAAGAAACCTTTTGCTGGACTTAGTTGCGACCGTAGAGATTCAATTGCAGTTTGCAAGCAACATTTGGAGGCATGAATAGCTCAGAAGATTGTAAACATTTTGCTGTGTTTGTGTAGAAGAATAGAGAGTAAAACTGAAGTTACTTGTACATGTTACAGTTCGGCAACTTGGTATTATGACACCTGATGGTGATTCCGGCCTTTCCAACCTTGCTGAAGAGTATTTGAGGGGAGATAAGAGCAATTCCGATGGGAGTCAAGAAAGAATCTTTTTGTATCTTTCTGAAATGTGCCCTGAAGCCGAGCTTGAATCTCTCTATACACAGATAATAGATGAGCTAGATAGTTGCATACTAAGTTACTTTGCATTTCATTGGGATCACTCTATGTTTATGATTGATCAGGTAATCACTTCCACAAGAACAACAATCCCCCTGTTTTATTTGAGTGCTTTAACGTTTATTTATCCCTACCAGGTTGAATAAACCATGAGGTTGTGGTATATATGCTTTTCATGATAGGTTTGTGGGTTTGTCTACGCTTGCTCATATATGCAAGGAACTGTTGTCAATTTTGTAGGTTCTACAGGTTGAATCTCGGGGGAAGAAGCTTCAACCTGCTGTGTTAAATGCTACCAGGTGAATTGTATACTAAAACTTGAATGCATTCAGTTGATATTTTGAATCCGTTTCTACTATTTTTTGATAGTCAGCTGCTTGTTACTATCCAATTATTTTCATGAATAATGGTTCAAAAGAACTCTCCTCCCACAAAATTGAATACTTGCCACTTATGAAATTTAGCTACATCTAAAATTCGGACTAAGTAATCAACCCCAGTATTGATTTGATTGAAGCACCAACTACCCCTACAATTAAGCCCACTTCGCTTACTACCACATATGCAACTCCCTAGCTCTTCCATTTTATGTATTTGGCATTTTCCATAGAACAACATTATGCCATATCATTTTTCCTGTTTCCATGCTTTTCTCCCAAGGTTACTAGCCATTTTTTTGAGCTAATATATATCAAACAAGCTGTAGGAGTGTAAAATCCACCCCTCGGGCACTACAATTTTTTTTTCAATTTACAACAACTACCTACATAACCAACTAAAAATATTCCAAGTATATTAGAGTGTTAATTTCAGAAGTTCTTCATTCATCCCAGTGACGATAAATCAACATCACCACTTATATGCTTACACTCAAAAGTGCTAAGCTCCTACGGCTAGGGTCATTCCTAGACCCAGACCTATTCCTCGAGGGTTCATGGTGACCCTGCCTACATATGACCTCATGGGAATCAGAGGCTTCATAGTTCGCCCCACCATGTCAGAGGGAGTTCAATCTCTCCTCTTTAACCCATGACTTATTCATTAAGCATAAGATATCACTTAGTTAATTATAATATAATGATAATAAATTTGATAATAACTTGCCATCAAGTGTTGGGTCCATACCAAACATTAGGACCATACAACAATCACAATATTCACAAAGAGTCATTCATACCATAATCTCAAAGATCATACATAATGGTTGTTATGAGCATACCTCCATATACACAAGGTGACTAGCTCATACACATCTCAAATACAACAGTGTCTGGATCATACACAGACCACAAGTACAACAGTGTTTGGATCATACACAGATCACTAGTACAATGGTGAGTAGCTCATATGTACATCACAAGTACAACAATGATTGTCTCATACGCATCACATTTACATTAGTGACTGGCTCCTGTATATATCGCAAATACATAGTGAAGGGCTCCAACATACATCACATGTACATAGTGGCAAGCTCCGACATACATCACATATACATAGTGACGAGCTCTAACATACATCACATCCACAATGATTGACTAACACATCACATTGGCTAACACACACATGACCATAATGCATCTCAAATAGAAAGAATATCGGTGCATTGCGCAGTACATCGTGGGTCCTATCCTTTCCACCAGTCTTTTGCACCATTTGACAAATGGGAAGAGGATTCGATGGATCCCATAGTACACCACAGGTCCATCCTCAACCCCACAAGGCTAAGTATACAGTCTAACAACTAGGAAGAGGATTCAATGCATCCCATACTACACTGCAAGTCCATCCACCATCCCAAGTTGTTTCCTCAAATAGTGAGCCTATCGAACCCTATGGATTCCGACTTCAACTACCAATAGGCCACCGACAACAAGTCTGTCCACCCAGGAAGAAGTAGCTCCCGACATATACCACCTTGTGACCTTAATGGTATTGTCAGCTATCTTCTTCACAATCTCGGGTAACACTTGGCATCGGTCACTTCTGTGCTTATCAGTGACAACCAGTCAACCTTCTCAATACATGGTTAGCCCCAGATTACCGTTACCTACACAAATGGGTCCCTACCTGTGCAACCGCTACGATCGTGTCATAACCAGGGTAGCTTGCTACCTTCACCTCCATGAACCAAGTGAATGCTGACTAATGCCTGTTACTGTTCAAATATCCTAGAGGTTCACTCTCGGGCTAGTCATACATAACATGAATAACAATTTCAATCCACAAATAAGAGCCTATACATAAACACATAGATATGGAGTTGAATTACACAGACACATAAGAGATACATGGAAACAACACAAGATGGACTTTACCCATCATATACGTATAATCAACTACCCATTAGAAAGTAATTAAATCCTTTCATTCTCTTTAATAGAAACCTATTATGTATTAAATATATAAGTTATTAAATTCCCTTAACTTGATCATACCCATTCAATACCCATTTTAGCTTCAAACTGAAGCTTACGAAGGAGGAAAGGTCAAACCATGTAGGAACAATCCGAACATCTGGGAATTTCCCCCCCTCACCCCCTTGACCCTCCCCACGTGGACTTGAGGTCATAGGGACATACTTCGCCCAAGGACCACCTATGTTTCCGCTTCCAAACAGATCAAAGTCACACGTAGTTCTCCTCACAAGGTCTCTCAAAGGACCTACACACAAGTTTCCCCATAATCAAGGTTTCATTAATATTTCTCTTCCATTATTAATGCTTATCCACAATTAAGAAAACATAAATAGGTATATAATTGACCCACCCATTATAATTCATAGATTAGCTCAAGAACATCCCAAGGTTCATTTTAACAAGTCTTAATCTTCATAGGGGCTAGGCTTATTACTCTACACCAAAACTACCTTGGTTCATACCAACCCGTAATTTCATTCACATAATAGATTCAATATTGAGGTTCCTATGCTCAAGGGGTCAATAGATATCTTTGATAGACATCCAAGAGTAATTATAAGCTTGTTTTACATTATAATCAATGCTCAAATCCTACTTAAGAAAGTTGGCATCACTATATTTATTAGACATTTATGTGATAACATAATCCTATTAATAATGTTACTAATAATAATCTTGATCTTCTAAATTTCTTTACCTTATGGTGCAACCCCATATGCTTGTGATAGTCTATTTAATAGACTAGATAGTTTACTTACAGTTATCATTAATCTAAATCTATCTTTAATGGTCATTAGTAAGGTTTCAAGAGATACTACATAGGATTTATCTCATAACACAATCTCAACAACATTGTCAACCTAAACAATTGTCACCCTCCACCTAGCCTGCAATCATATCCTGGTTTACTATAGCTATAATATCCCGCATTCACATACTAATTCCAATATCAAGGTTCTTGTATCTAAGAGATTAATAGACATCATGCAACCATTAAAGCATTTACCATGGAATCGATGGATTATCAGAAGTACTAAGTTTCAATATTAAAGATATGCTTGGTATAGTATGGTCGTAGTGTCACTAAATGAGGTCACTCTTGCTTACAATATTATGCTTCCCAGTGCCAAGGCTCATATGAATTATATATAATTTGTGGTTCATATTATAAGGTTATCTTGCAACTAAGCATTTGATCTAGGACTCTTTGTCATATTATTTCTTTTGAAGTTCAAACATAAAGTATCCAAATAATCAGCCCTTGATTATATTGATTTCTTAATTAAGAATACAAATATATATTCCAAAACATCCTATAAGTTCATTTCCATGACACAAAGGTTAGGTGGATTACTTAATAAGAAACTTTGTTTGTTTGTGCAAATCATACATATCACTGGACCAAGACGCTATGCCATAGTAGAAATGTAAACATGAGCCTCATTAAATCTCTATATAAGCTGCTAAAGCCACACTTCCTCCCTCTCATGAGATGTTACGAAACTACAAGGAACTTCGAGCCTATTTGAAATATAAGCTAAAAAGTAGAACTAATCATAATTTGATATCATTCAAGTGAGAGTTTGTGCCTAACTTCTTTATTAAATTATATGCATAAGTATTGTTAAGACTATGTTGATACAAGGTAACATTCACAATTACATCCAATTTGAATATATTTTTACATACCCTTGCAGGATGATGTTCAAATTTTAATTGAAAGTTTCCAACAAACCTACCAAGGCATTTCCTTACTGCCACATTGCGTCAACCATTTTGTCACATTTCACATCTCTTGTCTAGGCTTTCATAGTTTTGCATATAGATTACCCTAAGTTTATGGAGAGAGAAAAATAACCTAAACCAACTCTTCCAGCTACAAAAACATCCGAGGCATGCATAATATAAAAGGAAAATTCGCAGATAAGAATGTGAACCATCTAACAAATTTTTTTTTTTTAGGGAAATGAAGGCAAGCATAAGGCACATGAATTGCTTAACAAAAGCCTCAAGAAATGTAGATGCCAACACGAGCACTAATCCACCTACA
Source organism: Sequoia sempervirens (assembly GCA_007258455.2). NCBI lineage: Eukaryota > Viridiplantae > Streptophyta > Pinopsida > Cupressales > Cupressaceae > Sequoia > Sequoia sempervirens. Next base: position 424,732,556 of record VDFB02000015.1, read on the forward strand.
TTAATTATTCTCAGCTATAGAGTTCGATGGATAGAGTTGGACACTATTTTAGACAAGTTGTGACGAAGGAGTGCACTTAAAATATTTCTGAAGCAAGAAATAAAATATGCCTTCCTTTCGTCCAGCCTTCAAAACCCAATCTGTTAGTACACTGGACTTCTGTCGCTCCATAGCTGTAGCCTTCATGGAGACATCAATGTTGGGTTCTGGTTTGATCCCCTTTGACTGTGCTCAGCATCTGCTCGCCTCTATCCCCTAATTCGTAGGTCTAGACTCCAATTCCTTTCTACACCTCTCTCTGCACAAGTTTCTTGTTGGAAAACCGATTCTTTTCATGGATTTCTTCTTTATTTACACCTTATTGAGCTCCCATAACCTGTTTGGGCGCTCTAGTTGCTATACAGGCCTGGAGGATGCTGGCAACATTTTTGAAATTTAGCTCTTTCCTCTGTGTACCACCTCCTTCTGCTCACGTCCCTTTGTTCTCTCCTCAATGCAGGTGTCTCTTCACCTTTCTCTGCTCCTTGTTGCCTTTCTTCCCAGTTCCCATGTGATTCCTCCTACCACGCCCCGTCTTTCCCTCTGCATTTCTACAAGCATCTGACGAAATTCCAATGTCCTCAATGCTTTTATGGATGTCCACACGTCTGTAATCTCCCCTGCGCCATTTCTCCTTCCCTTTCTTCACTCTCTGCCTTCCAAACTAGACTTCTGTGTCGTTGCAAGAGATAAAGTCAAACAAGTCAGAGCATGCTGGTCGAACGCCTCAGCAAAAGATCCCCTCTTTGCCGCATCGTGTCTCACAAAATCCCAATATCCTCTGCATTTTTGACCAATCTGTGTGCGTATCCCCCATCACCTCCATTCACACCTTCTCCCCTTCCTCTCGCCTTACTCTGCTCTATACTCTTCCTGCGCAATTTCTTTCCTATGTCGTTTTCTGCATTTTAAAACCAAATAAGAAATTAGAGAGGTCGTGGGGTTTTAAGTCTGCCCTGCCATTTTTCCACCGCAAGAAATGGGTCACCATGCTCATTTAATGACACCCACAGCCACTCCTTGCCCTCTTAATTTCATTGTCTCCTGTTGTCCTTTCCAGTTTAATGCTTGCACAGCAAGACCATCTCATAGCCCATACCCCTCTTAAATTTGGAATTGATTACGTTAATTTTTTTTATTATTATTGTTATTTCTTTCGTCTATCTTATACTCTCCAATATCTACCTTGGACTTAATTGGCAGGGATGTGACAAGGAGACAACGTGTTGCACAAGTTTTAAAGAGTTTCAAGACAAAAAATGTATTTTCTCTATTTCATCCGTTGAAATCTATTGGCCACCATCCCAGTTTTCACAGTGAGACGAATGTAGTTGCGCCAGTGAAAGCCAATGATAGAAGCCCTGTGCTGCTTCTAATTGCGGGTGGGATGGGAGTTGGAAAGAGTGCGGAGGTTGAAGATATAATGGAAAGGTATTATTTGATTTTATTCTCTTATTTTATAATCACAATTCATGGGATTATTCAGTGTCCATTGTAGTTCAAACTTCAAAGTATTGCTCAATGCAAGTATCTAAGAAAGATCTATACTACAGAGTTCCAGTTAAATTCTCTTTAACATGCTCGATCTTTTGAAATAGATATATGTCTCTGAATTTGAGAGTTTCAAATTCTAATTTATGAAATTTTGTTTTGGCAGCTATTTCTGGTCAAATGCAGCAAATGATGGTGTAGTAGTAGACGTAGATACTTTCATGGAAACAAATGGTGGGCGTTATGATTTGATGGAAGCATCAGAACTGGTAAGCATCCTCTGTTTTTCCTGAATATGACAATTCAAGTTTCTTTCCTATTAAATAAAAAGAGTAACTGGAGAAAAATAAGAAAACAAGTTGTTCCAGATCAGAATGTAACCATTTTATATGTTTCCTAGGTGCATCACACATCAACCAATGTAGCAGAGGTTCTTGTGAACGCCTTGAATGCGGGTCGTGATGTAATATTTGATGGCACAATGTCCTGTGAACCATTAGTTCTTCAGACAATTTCCATGGCTCGAGATGTCCATCGTAGAAAATATCGGAAGCGTCCAGGCTATCAAAGAGCAGATGATGGTTCTGTACAAGAAAGATACTGGGAACCAGTTGAAGATACTGATCCTCCGAATGTTTTGAAAAAAAGAAAGAAGGCATTTGAAAATGTGAGGAAACCATACAGAATAGAGCTTGTTGGCGTCATCTGTGATGCACATCTTGCTGTAGTTCGTGGAGTGAGGTAGACCCTCACTTTTTAATTATCTTTGCTGAATGCTTAGATGCTTTCCTGTTTCATTTCTCATATTAATCTTAATTGCGTTCTCTCAGGAGAGCCATAATGACAAAACGACCTCTGAAGGTTAAAGAACAATTGGAATCGATCAAAAGATTTGCTGCCGCTCTTCCGCATTATTGTGAAGTGGTTGATCAAGTCAAGATATATAGTACAAATGATATTGGAAGCCCAGCAAAGGTAGTTGATAAAAATTATATTATAATCAAAATTAATTTGGTTCTGCTGTTCTTTTTATGCATTGAAATTCATGGAGAAATTATTTAATTGTAAAATCAGAAGCTGCACCAATTGGTAAACAATGTTTAGGTTCTACTTTATGTATCTAACAATTGGTACTTGTTCAGTTAATCAGAATGAAAGAGGGGAGCAGTACATTGCTTGTTGATCCTGAAAATATCAATACTGTGACTAAGTTAGCCTCTTTGAATGAGAATGCCAGATCCGTGTATGAATTGTACGGTTCACTGAATGACAGAGCTGAGCTAGACAATGCTATGAAAGAAGTCTTATCTAGTGAAAGAGCCTTGCGTCAGAAGGGGTTGTCGACTAAAATTCAACCTCTCCAGACTAGAGAGAAATTCAAGAGCCGCACATCCATCTACTCTGCTTCTGACTACAACCGACAGTCTTCATTTCACTCTTCAGATTTTAGTACCTAGAGAACAATAAAGAGGGTGTCGATCCAGATTCTTTCTGACTCAACTTATCAGAAGCCGCACATTCCTCTTTCCATTTGAGCATTGTAGATAGTTTTCTTATGACACAATTTTAAGTCAAGTGAATGATCGTGGAGGTATTTAATGGTGGATATATCGAATTAATTTCTTAGAGACAATGGATGGAACTGTCAAGATAAGTAGTGATTAAAATGTAAGCTTTTACATCTATGATTATGGGAGGAATCTCAAATATTTCACGTCAACGTTGAAGTTGATAAGACATAGTACTAAAGAATTCTAAAGAGGGCATGGTGTAATTACCGACGTTCGGTTACTATTTTTTTTTTTTTCACAATCAATATTAAACAATCAACATCTTTTAATTGAATTAGAAATGTCAATTTCATAGTTTTGTCAATCATAGGTCGTAGTAATAACTCTATTGCCACCACTCATATACTTATATTAGAATGTGGTAAGCTCTCAATGTCATCCCTAGACCTAAACTTAGACCTTAATAATTCATTCGTAATGTCTATGTCTATGCACCCCTTATGAAGAATCAAAAGCTCCATAATTTGTACACTAGTGATAGAGAAGTTACATCCTCACATCTAAGATGAGATCATTGACCTCACTTTTAAACCACTTCTATTTATTGAGCTTACTGTCACATCCCTGTAAACATTAGACTTAATTTGTGTTAATCGTCTGTCGACCCGATGTAATTTGGTCGAAGGTGAAACCTTAAATCTAAAAACTATGTTTGCACTCTTTACTTTGATGATCATAAGAACTTAACTATTAATATAATAGACTTAAATATTTTAAATGGCCATTTGAAACAACCATTAAATAATTTGATATTTATGAATTTAATGGTGTTATAAGTTATTTGATTTTGGCATGGATATATATACATGTGTTTATCGGACTAACCAGGTACTAACAATTTTGTGAAGAATATGGATGAGTTTTGCAGGTGCTTAGGGTACAACAATAGATGGACCTGGCAACCTATTCTGAGAAAGAACGTTAAACTCGGTAGTCTAGTTTGATGAGTTGGAAGTCAAGCCTCTCCAATTACTTCACCTCATCGAGAATTTACCTGCCATCCTTAGTAATGCTTGACCTGTGAAAGTTTCTTCGCCTTGACGATGAGTCAGTTCACCCACTTATTTCTGTATGGACGTATTTGAATTGAACCATTAGGTGAAGCCAAAGAGGATGAAAATAAAATAAATTAAAATAATAATAAATTATAAATAAGTAAAATAAGATTGATTAATTTAAATCCCTATCTATACACCATGCTCACTTCATGTCACACTTATACCCATTTACCAACACTATATTGCTTCACCATTTTAAAATCAAATATATAAATTAAAACATGAACAAATAAAAGCCAAACACTAAATAACACATTATGAATAATAGAAATAAGGGGTATGTGCAGGATCATCATGGAAAAAATAGGGCCTTAAGTGGCAAAAATTCAGAAAAATTAGAGTTAGGAAACTTGGCGTAAAAATTTGAATAAGTTATTTATATTATTTAAAAAATATGTAAGAATATAATTTGTAGAAAATTGAATGTAAGAATATAATTTGTAGAAAATTGAATGTAGTTTCTAAACTATTAGGTTTTTTTTTTTAAAAGAAAATATATTTGGTAATATTTGAAATTTCAATGTAGTAGTACTTAAATTTCAAGGAAAAAATAAGAAGTAGGTGTCTGTCTGACCACCCTAACCACAATAAAATGATAATATTTTCTTATAATATTTTAGATATAAGTAGAGGACTCATGTCACGATGTGATGCATATTTTTTTGTAATTTTTTTCCAAGTAAATAATTAATTATGATTTTTTTATTACAACTTTTAAAAAATATAAAAAATTGTACGTCTAACCACTTTAACTTGGTCAAAACTTAATGATTTTTTTTTTTTTAAAAAAATCCTATAGTATATGAAGCATAGAATGTGACGCATGTTTCAGATTCAAAAAATATGATACCATTTGAAAGCTATAGATGTTTTTCAATCAACCTATCAATCAGGACTTTAGTCGTATTTCATATAAAAAATGAATAATAATTATTTATTAAAATCAAAGTAAAGCTTAATTTATATTGGTGGAAAGCTGAGAATCTCCTTTAAAAACCCTTTTCGTTTCATTAATTTTGGGTAAGAAAAAAGTTGTCAGCCACAACCTACAAATACCCATTATATTGCCACTTTTTGGCCCATCATGATCCTGCACATACCCTAAGGAGTCATGATTTGTCTTGGAGGGGGGAAATTTTATTTTTGCACACTAGAGACAATTCACATTTATGAAGATAGGGGCACACCTCTGAGGGCACGACAACTCCTTAAAGATGGGTATGGCTTCCATGCTGGGGAGAGCCTTCCAGAATGTCCAACGCCTGGGAATAGTGGATAGGCTACTCACCACTAAATCCCACGAACCCCTCCCTTTTCAGAATAAGAATGCGCACGGGAGAAAAGGGTGAGGCAGGAAGAGGAGCAACAAAGGCATGAAGGGAGAAGCAGAGGAGTAGGAGAGCCAGACGTGCCAAGCGTTGAGTCTATTTGAGTTGCAGACACCTTACAGGTTCCTCTATTCTTGCTAAGTTTAGAAGATGTCCATGTTTCCTTTTTTTTTCTGCAACTATTTAGGGTTTGAAATCTCAAATTGTTAAGCTAACAATGGAATAATGTAATGTAATCTCCCTTCTTTGTTTTCTTTACAAAAATCATGCCATGGTTTAGAAAATTCCCTGAAGTTGTCAAACCATGAATGATAGCACTACACAAGCTTAATATACTCTATCAAATATAAATGTATCCATCTTCAGCTGTTAAGATTACATGATTTGAGTCTATTTGGAGATAAATTTTACAAAACTTTCTAAGACTGGGGAAATATTGCAGCTGACCCTTTAGGTCTGCCCAAAATAATACAACCAAGAACAAGTATTGGCTCTTGTAAACAAAGAAAACAATACACAATGTGAGAGAAAAATAATAAATAAATAATCTCTATGAGTACAAGTATGTTTGAATGTTTTGCAGCAGTTTACCATTTTAAATTTTAGATGCAACTATTAAATATCCATTGGGAATGTTGACCCTTTTACAATTACCCAACAACCTTATATCACAAATTTTTTTATTGTACAGTCATGAAAGTAATTAATCTTTAACATCAATATTGTCTTTGTTTTCTCCTTCTCACCAAGGGTTTGACATATCTCCCTTAATATTCAGAGCTGCCACCTTCACTTAATTAATTTTCTTAGAGCTGCTTACGGTGGGGGATAACTAGTCTTTGTATCCTTTCTATGACCCTTCGGCCTTGCTATAAGAAGAGAAAGAGTTTAATAAAATTATGTAGATTGCTATCTAACTCAAGAGGATTATGCTAGGGATAGTAAGTTAATAGTTATAACCAATAGGCTTAATATGTTACAAGTTAGGGGAAAGAGTGAAGCCAAGTACATGATAACTTGCGACCATCAAGCCATGATAGAATAATTAACGCTTTGGACATCTTGGAAGAACTTTACCAACCGTCGTAACAATTTAACACCTAGGCCAATAAGTTGAAAATGTTAAGAGTATTGTAGCCAAGTCCATGACTGATTTTTGTATGAAAAGATGATTAGAACATCATTAAAGGCAAAACTAAATAAGTAAACCTTGGATTGCAACCTTATTTTAACTAATCAACTCCTTAACTACTTTAGGATTCCCACCAAGTTGAGATTATTGCTACTTAAAAATACTGAGTAGGACCAAGCCAGAGAAGACCCAAGAGTGAACCTTTGGGTTATTTGAGCAATGACAAGCAATCACTAGACTGTGCCAATGACCGATGTCTAGGTTACTGCTATGGTCTAGCTAGCATTCACCTATTTCTTAGAGGTGAAGGTTGCAATAAGATACCCTATTATGATACGGCCGTAGTAGTTGCACGGGTAGGGACCATTCAGTGCGGGTAATGGTAATCTGGGGCCAACTGTTGTATTTAAGGGGTTCACTGGTTGTCATTGGTATGCACGAAAGTGACTGATGCCAAGTGTTACCCGGGATATGGTAGGTTCACCACTTGGGAATTCTCTAAGACCCTTGGGATGGAGGATGGACCCATGGTGTAGTATGGGATGCACTGAATACTCTACCTCGATGACCAATACCCATACCGCAATCCCACCTAGCATAGAAGACCAAGGAACAAATGGGACCCTTGGTGTAGTGCACAATGCACCATCATTCCTTTCCATGGGATGCTCTAGATGGTTAGTGGTGAGTCTCCCTCTTATCTATCTACTTATCTTGCCCTCCCCTTTGTACCGATCTCGTTGTGACGAGGTTGGACCCACAGTGTAGTATGGGATGCATCGAAGCCTCTTCACTGCCGAGCTTTAACCTTGTTAGTTATCATCTTGACCACAACCACAACAGTTGCAGGATTGTCCCAGAATAGCTTGTTGGGTCCACTTGGTTGGGGTGGACTGGGCAGTGGTTCACATATGCCAGGTAATCTAAATCATGAATCTTCCTTTGATAATTAGTTTATGGACTTCTTAACTATGTATTCATAATTAGTTTTGCTGCTAATGATTTATGGATATTGCAATGCTTATTTGTGAAAATGTATTGTATTAAAAAAAATTGCTCTCATGCATAGGTTTTTACATTGGTATCAGAGCACCCATGTTTAAACTCTAGACCTTGGCACCCCTATATTCCATGTTTAATAAAAATATTCTTGAATTTTTACAACCATGGGACGTGGAAGAAAAGGCCAGTGCAGAGCCCCCAGGAAAACCCAAGGGAAACCAAAACTATTACCTAAACTTGAAGAACCTAAGAAGACTGTACCTCTGAGTGAAATCGATACAATCTCAAACATAGAGACCTTGGCCTCCACCATTAAGCGAATGAATTTCAACCCGGGAAAAGATAAAGTAGGCCTCTCTCAAACTAAAGAATGAAGACCAAACCATCCGCTGTCAAAGATTTCCCCTGGGCGGGTGCATGAAGATGGGTAGCGAATTTTTGGCCACTTTTTGATTTTTTTTTTGAAAACTCATAACGCGAGTGTGTTATAATGCACTCGTGTTATGGATTGGTGTGTCAAGCCTGAGGCTCGGCCAAAACATCAGTATTTTGCGCTTGCGTTCTAGGAGGAGCTATTTTGTGAAAATCTTCATCAACGGTTGTTGTTTCATCGCCAGGATGCCGCCACGTCGACGAGGAGGTCTAAGAGGTAAGGATTGTTGTTTTTTGTTTTGAATTTGTTAGTTTTAGGTTGTATTTGATATTTATTTTTTGATTTTGTAGGAGATGCTAATCAACTTGCAAACCCTCCTCAAAATCCTCAACAAGCACAACAACAAGAAAAAAATCCTCAAAAACAAAATCCTCATGCTAATCAACCATAACAACAAGCTCCTCCACCAATCCCTTAACACCCTCCTGACACTCAACAAAATTTAATGAGTGAAATTGAGAACAATAAAAAACAAATTGAGGATTTAATCAGAAGGTTGAGTGATCCAAATGGTTCAACTGCAAAAAGAATGACCCTAGCAACTTCACTGAAAGAAATGTTAAACAATGTATATTCAGTTAAAAAACAATTAATTGGATGGTAAGATAGGAGGCAGTCGGCTAGGGCTTATTATGCGGATAAATTATCATATAAAGATGTAAAAGATTTAAAAATTACAAAAGGTGATTTGTGCTCATTATTCACTGACCCACGCACAAATGAAAATATTACCCTCAATGTGAAGATGTGTCCTATTCATTGGTGCCACCACCAATAGATTAAGAAATTTTTTTATGATAGGTGGTACATGGCTTTTGATTACCCACTGTGCAACAATTGTGAAGTCCCACAGTATCTCCTTAGGAAACTATACTGTGAGTTCATTTTGAACAAAATCCTAAATTATTTTGATATGAGGGACTTCCAGGGGAGAGGTGGGGGGTTAACTCAGGATAGACCCAATGCACAAGAGGATCCTATGCGGCAAGGGAGACGACCTCTCACTAGGTCGCCTCATGAGCACGTTGTTATCCCTTCCATCACGAAGGAGAGTGCCGACGTAGAGACTTTGCAAGCCATTAGCTCTTTGACCCAGAGTGCCATCCAACATGCCATCCCTATTCTACAGTGCCATCTAGGGGAGTCTTTGAGTGGTGGCCTTCAAACCCATTTGTTTCAATTTTGCAGGGCAACTTGTTCATATGACCCCACCGACACTTAGGAGGCTGCTACATAGGATCTGTCTACAGCTATGGAGATGGAGAGGGAAATTGGCATTTTGCATGAGGCATATGGCATTTATACTTAGGTAAAAGTTAGCATGTTCATTGAATTTAATTTATTAAATTTTGACTTTGAAATGCAATATTAACTAATTTAGTTTTATGATTTTAATATAATTGTAGGGTCTCAGTGTTGATATTGGATACACCGGCCCTACACCTACTTATTTCTCTATCGCATCTACTGTTGAGGTATGTAACTAGTAAACAATTATAAATTTATTACATGTTAATAGCATTGTTTGATGAATGGTATTTTAATATGTGATTTTCGATGTTGAATAGGCTAATATTGGAGGTTTCATGGGAACACCTCCCAATGCTAGTGGATTAGTCAAACTGCACGCAGGTAATAGATAAAAGAGTTTAACTAATGAATTGAACTTAATAGATTTGTGTAGTTTATATTCATATCATTCATTACGTTGCATTGCACATCTTTCAAACTCAAAGCATTACTTCACATTCCATAACTAATAACTAGATGTTGATAGATGAAAAAATTTCAACTACAATATAGTTGTTTAGAAAGTCAACATAAGCAGTGACGCAATTACTTCACATAGCATAAGTAATAAGTAGGAGTAGCTTCCAATTGCATTTGCTTGTCATGGCATTCCATGAGATCACTTTTATTGAGGCATCTTTTCAAACAGTTCATTGCCTTGCCTATGCTATGGATGCTTGGAAGGAATATATGAAAGAATAATAGTAAGCAATAACATAGACAAGGCAATGAGTTGTTTGAAAAATTTCCTCAAAGAAATGCGGTCTCATGGTGATGTCCATCACCATGAGACTCAATTTCTTTGAGGCACTTTTTCAAACAGCTCACCACCTTTTCTATGCTAAAACATTTTCCATAGATGTCTACCAAAGCATTTTATCAAACAGTTCATTTCCTCACTGCTATGGCTAAAAGCTTAAAAAAGGTGTTTTCCAACAAACTATGGATGCTTGGAAAAAATATATCAAAGCATAATAGTAAGCAATAGCATAGACAAGGCTGTTAGTAGTTTGAAAAAATGTCTCAAAGAAATGTGGTCTCATGGTGATGGAATGCCATTCCATCACCATGAGACCACATTTCTTTGAGGCATTTCTTCAAATAGCTCACCACCTTTTCTATGATACCACATTTTCCATACATGTGTACCAAATAATTTTATCAAACTACTCACTTCCTTATCAAACTACTCACTTCCTTGCTGCTATGGCTAAAAACATAAAATAGGTGATTTCCAACAAACTATAGATGCTTGGAAAAATTTCTATCAAAGCATAATAATAATCAATAATACCATAGAGAAGGCAATGAACTGTCTGAAAAAATGCTTGAAAGAAATGCAGTCTTATGGTGATGGAATGCCATGACGTGCATTTGTTTGTAATGGCATTCCATCACCATGAGACCCTATTTCTTTGAGACATTTTTTCAAACAGTTCACTACCTTCTATATGCCACCACATTTATCGTACATGTCTATGAAATCATTTTATCAAACGGTTCACTGGCTTGCTACTATGGTAAAAGCCTAAAAACGCGTGCTTTCGAACAAGATATGGATAGGGAAAATAGTAAGCATGATAGTCAAAAATATATAGTTTAATAAGTACTCAAAATTTTGTTCATCATCTCATACATTATAAGTTATGACGTGGATCACTATTGTAGTTTTTTTGATTGAATAATTTGTTGTTTTATTTTTAGATGTTGCAAGTGGAAAATTCTCTAAATGTGATGAGGGAAATGGAGATTGATGTTTCATGTACTATAGAATCCTCGATGGCTCTGACAGGGGAGGTATGAGGCAAATTACTAAATTTAAATTTAAATTCGTAGTTATAGGTGTTATTTAGTGAAAAATCAAACCATTATTGATTTGTAGTTTAATTTATATTTGGATGGTTTATATAGGGCTTCAGCACACCTCAACATGGGCATTTGAATATTTCCCTCCCGAAGAGTGATCATCAGTTGGTGGTAAGTGATTATTTTGTTAAATACATCATTTTTTATAATGTAATTTCTATATATTAATGTCTTTACTTCTTATTGTAACAAATAAGACTTGACCAAGAACTAAACCCTAGGAGGAGCACTCCTCGACCGTAGCATAAATGAGTGACAGACGTATCGCCATCCGATCGACAATCAAAGGGAAAGAGTTTATTTCAAGAGCATGGAGAGCAATGACTTCTAATTCTAGAGCCCTTTGTTTTATGCCTATATGGCATTTTTGTACATATTTTGTATTGGATATATTTGACATTATATGCCTATATGGCTATTTTTTACCTATATTTTATACTTATATCGACATATATTGATGTATGCCTACATGGCTATTTGGTTAATACAAATATTTTTTATCGATGGTGTTCATATTTGCATTATAAATCCATGATTCAGTAGATATGAGTTACGTGTATTCAAGTGTATACTTTACAACTTATGTGTATTCCAATGTATACTTTGCGACTATGTGTTTTCATGCGTATACCTTGTATTCATGCATATACTTTGTATTAATTTGTGTATACTATGTATTCGTGTGTATACTTCAAGGCTTACGTGTTTTTGAGTACTTGTGCTTCCCTTATTCACATGTACATACTTGACTTATTCACATGTATACTTATTAATTGGTTAGCCCTAGCATTGATCATTGTTTTCATTCATGGTTTGTCTGGAATATTAATTGATTGATGATAAACAAATTTATCTAAAAACAAAAAACACATTTTCAATTGGTATTCCATGAAATGATTCATAAAAAGATTCCAATATATTTAATCCATTGATTGGAAAAACTCAATTAAGCAAAGGATACATAATTTTCACAACACTTGAAAAACATAATATTCATAGTAGATGAAGTAGTTAACTTCTTGACACGTTATCATACAAACATTTATCTTGAATAGTCTTTAAACATTTTCACAACATAGTCCTCATAGTGTAGAATGAATTGTTATGTTCTTGATCCATCACCATATAAACATGTCGAAAGATTTATATGTAAACTTTTTGCAATATTATTTCTTGTATAGGAGATGGACTTAGGAGAAAACAAGTTATAATTTATAATACAAATAAGAAATGGACTCAACGGTGGAAACTTTATTTATCACACCAAATAATAAATGTACATGAGAGCATCACTTGTTTCCCTCAGACTCCAATTTTCAAGCATAGCAAATCATTTCAAATGAAAATGACAAAATGCTTCACAACCAAAATTGTTAATTGAGGAAAAATAAAATGTTTCAAAGTTCCACCATTGTATGCATTTACAATTGGTTGTATATTGTTGTAAGGGCAAGGAGGATAATCGAAAAACGTCTTGCGCTTGCTAGACTTGAGGATGATTGATGCAATGACAAGGAGGCCTTCAATCCACTTTCACCATACAAAGAACTTCCAACCAATTTTCCTCCCCCAAATCACTATCTTGGCTTGTTTTCAGTTTTTCACCTAGTCTCTCTAGCAGGTTAGCAAACCTACCTTTCTTGACATAATTTTTAAATTTTCTAAACAATCTCTCCAACCCTCATTCTTTTCAAACACCCTTTAACACATACTTTCACATGCCTCAAAATCCCATGAGACTCTTTTGAAACAAAACCCTCAACCTAGTGCTTCAACGTTGTCCTAAACGCCCAAATAGGTCTATTTAACAAACAAACACCCTCTCAATCACTCTTCCAATTGCAAAACACCATTGGGAAACATTTACTAGTCTGCAAATCCACAAAATCCACAAAATCCACAATTATTAAGGCGTGATTGGCCCTCTAACCCCACTATCCTCTAAACCCTCACTTTTCTCAAATTTCACCAGGGTTTAATGAAAATCCCATATCTAAACCTCATACAACCTCAAAACCTCTTCCAACACTCTTCATTCTACCTACACAAACTTAATTAACCACCAAATTATGTTTCCCCCTAACTTTACCCACTTTTACTCCCTCAAACCTCTCTTTTTCATTCAAAACCCCTCTTTTCCCAACTAGGGCATCATGTCTTAACATACGTTTGACCTCTCCTATCCTTGCAGACCTTTGGAACACATCAAAATCTACAATCTCACCCTATTTCCAACCTATTCTAACTTATTCTCAAATAATTTCTTCTTTTCACCTCTTCTAGCCTTGTTTTTAAGGCCTAAATTTTGAATTTTCAACAGGGGCAATGCTAGTAATCTCTTCCAATGCCTTTACCAATGCTATTTTCTTATTCATACTCCCTATTCTACTTACATTAGGCCTATTCCACTGAGAAATAGCCTGAAAAATAGGTGGAATGGCATATTTCAACATATTACACTCAAACCCTTGTATGAGCAAGTTCAGGCCAGTTTTAGAAATCTACTTCTAAGTTTCTTGGAACTTAATAGAATTCCACAAGAATGGATTCAAATCAAAGCTAAAACCATTTCACAACAGATTCAGATCATCTTAGAGCAAACTCCTATTGTACGGATCAAGCCATCACAAGGGATCAAGTCGGTTGAATGTAGTTCAAAGAAATTCCACGTGTTTGGGTGCGAAAAAGGACCATGCCTAGCATAAACGTATCTATCAGGACACGTTGGAAAAAAATTTTTGGTCACACGAATTGCAAAATGAAAGTTGCACCATTTTGCAACTTTACACTGCTTGCATTTGACATTTTTTCCATTAAATGAAAATTGGACACCACATGAAAACGACTCTGAGATAATAAAAACCGAGAGAGATTATTGTAGAGGGGCCCAACGCAATCCCATAGGCTCAAACGAAGAGTTCGTAAGTGTCATGGTTTCTGAGTAATAGACTGTCAAAGATTGCTTCCTTTTTGCACTTTGGACCCTTAAGAGATCGAGTCGGTTGAACGTAACTCGAAGTGATTCCGCATGTTTGGGTATGAAAGAAGACCATTCCTAGCGTAAAAGTACCCATCCAAATTCATTGGAACAATCTATTTGGTCACACAAGTTGTAGAACGAAAGTTGCACCACTTTGCAACTTTCAACTACTTGCATTTGACAACTTTTTCCCCAAGTGAAAATTCGCCACTACGGGAAAATGCCTCCAAGATAGTGAAAACTGAGAGAGGTTATTGTAGAGGGGCCCAACATAATCTTATAGGATTAGATGAGAAGTTTCTAAGCATCACGGTATCCGAGTAACAACATGCTATAGTTTGTAGCCATTTTGCACTTTGGACTCTTAAGGGATCTATCTGGTTGAACATAACTCGAAGCGATTCTATGTGTTTGGGTGTGAAAGAGGACCATGCCTAGCGTAAACATACCTATTCAAATGTGTTGGAATAGTCTGTTTGGTCACATGATTTGTAGAACAAAAGTTGCACCATTTTGCAACTTTGCACTGCTTGCATATGACACTTTTTCCATCAAGTGAAAATTTTCCACCATGGGAAAACCACTCTGAGATAACAAAAACTAAGAGAGGTTATTGTAGAGGGGACCAACACAATCCCATAGGATTAGATGAGAAGTTTCTAAGCATCATGGTATCCGAGTAACAACATGCTGAAGTTTGCAGTCATTTTGCACTTTGGACTCTTAAGGGATCGATCTGGTTGAACGTAGCTCAGAGCGATTCCGCGTGTTTGGGTGTGAAAGAGGACCATGCCTAGTGTAAAAATACCTATTCAGATGCATTGGAATAGTTTGTTTGGTCACACGAGTTGTAGAACGAAAGTTGCACCACTTTGCAACTTTCAGCTACTTGCATTTGACAACTTTTCCCCAAGTGAAAATTTGCCACCACAGGAAAATGTCTCCAAGATAGAAAAAACTGAGAGAGGTTATTGTAGAGGGGCCCAAGGAAATCCCATATGATCAGATGAGAATTTTCTAAGCATCATGGTATTCGAGTAACAACTTGCTAAATTTTGCAGCCATTTTGCACTTTGAACTCTTAAGGGATCAATCTGGTTGAACGTAGCTCAGAGCGATTCTGCATGTTTGGGTGTGAAAGAGGAC